>NSJW01000378.1:0-620191 GCA_019955255.1 Castanospermum australe | reverse complement strand
ACAGGTAAGGATAAATTCTCATAAGAAATAAAGGGTAGAGGACGGGGTTGAAGTGGGAGAAAACTCATTCCTACTCGTCCTATTGTCGTGCCTATGTTTAAGATAGACATTTTAGGGTAAGAAGAGCTAAAATAATACCCAAAATTATTCAGTCAACATGTCATTCAATTGAAGCTATTGTAACTTCATCTCTGCTGAACCTCCAGGTCAAATTTATTTGTCGGTATGCATAAAGACGATTCCATTCTTCAGCGAAGAGCATTAACATAAGGAAGACGGCAAACACACGGCATTTTTTATTCAAATATTGATATTTTTTTTTATTCTACTTACTTTTAAAAATGATATATCAAAATACGATAATTATCATATACGATGCAAAGTGACTTTGGGTGAGAAGTTCCTTCTGGACTAAGGCGTCTTCTCATCTTAAATAAGGAACTTTCTACCTTAAACTTTATAATTTATTTTTAAAGAAAGTAAGGAAGTCGCCCTCATTTAAATTGAGTTCCCAATTTATTTGAATTTTCTTAGAAATAAATGATGAAAAATAGTCCTCACTAAAAGTTTATATCCTTAATTGGTTTAAATAAAAATGTAGGTTCTTGATTGCTAATATAGTCCGTAATAATTAAACAGCAAAAGGAGGAAAAAAAAGATTAATCTTTGTAATTGTTTGCTACGTGCATAGAGAGGAGAAGTTACGATTTTCTGAAATTTTGTTGGGGTTAGTTAATTAAGTTGGTGGTAGATTCTAGCCAGCCTTAGCAGGACACCTGAACAAAGTCAGAAACGTAGTGGATTTGGATTCCCTTGATGAGAGAGATATAAGTTTCATTGTGCACAGGCATGTGTTATAAAATTCATTAAATATATTTAAAATTTTGTCTTTTTATTTTTATCTCTTTAAAAGGACATTCTTATGCTATTCAACACTACGATAGAATTCGATCCGAAACCCTAGTACTTAGACACAGGCAGCGTCCTAGGACAGAATTCAATTCCAAAATTTATCACAAACAGAAATTAATTACATAAAACAACTGGCTCAACTCATGATAGTGATACAAATCCAACACTTGCATATTATAAAACCAAGAGAAACATAATGAAGAGAAGCTGCCTGTGCCTAACTAAGAACGAAGAGAAACACCAGAAATTTTTGTATCTTCTTGAATTAAATATTTTTTCTTATTCTATGAAAATAAATGCAAAACAAATAAGCATGTGATCTCAAGTATAGCATAATTTTTATATCCACCTTCATGAGGTAAGAAAAAGTACTTATTCAGGATGATATAAGATTTTCTCTAGAAACACAACGAAGAGAAGCTCACTCAGACTGAAGCATACAGCTTTGGAACAAAAGAAAGCCACTTGAAACCACAGCTACATTTCGTAGACAAAGAGGGGCACCTGGGAAGCCAATGCCAAGTCCTCCACGAAACCAAGTAATACAAGATCTCTGGCCACGTATAGCAGCAAATGCAGATCATTCCTTGATGCCAAAAGCAATAAACGTGCTCATAATTATGGTAGCAAACCGAGACAAATTTTCGGCACATAAGATCAGGCAAGCTCTGCACTTCCATCCAATTCCCTGCTTCACCCATTTCCCACAACTTGATGCTCCTCGAGATTCCATTGCTCCCAATCCCACCAAGCAAATACAATTTACCCTCTCCGTCACTCACCAACCGAACAAAAGTGAGCTGGTTGGGTAACTCACCAATGGGTCTCTCCCACTTTCCACTCTCCAAATCAAAGCGCACCACCGAAAATGGTTCTGGGGTCGTAAAATACAAAGCCCCATTAAAGAAAATGCCTTGTTGGTGACTATTGTCGCTGAGAATCGGATCGAAACCATCAAACCGTCGCCAAGAAAGTACATTTGAATCATAAACGAAGGCACTACTAGAAGTTGACTCAGAACAAAGAACAAATATCTTGTACCCAGTTGCGGCAGTGACAAAAGTAACATGTTCCAGGTGAAGAGAACAAGATGGGAATTGGATCTTTCTGGAGGATTTGGCCAAAAGATTGCAGACGAGGAAGGAAGATGAGGTGGAATCAGACAAACAAAAGAGGCCACCAGAGGAGGCGAGAGTAAAAGGGGGTGAACAGTGAAGTGAATCAGAGAAGGAGAGGGAGATGTTGCGCCAGGTACCAAGAGTGCAGTCGTAGAGAGGAAAGTGGCGGTGAAACTGGGGGTGGGAAAGAAGGAGAAAGGAAGAGAAGGGCGAAGAAGAAGAGTGCTTGGAGATGAAGGAGGGGGAGAATATGAGAGACCAGAAGCCCTTGCAAGTGGATCTCAGATTCAAGAAGGTCTTGAGAGGGAGGAAACTGAGTATGTGCTCGAGGATTTCAGCGGGCAATTTGCTCCAAATTCTGGGATCCATGGACGGCGACTTCGCAGTGGCAGGGTAACTCGCGAGCACCATGGTCTGGTTGTTGCCGGTGTTCTTCATGGGATAGGATCATAGGAGTTTACGAGATGTTTGTGTTGTTGATGCTTTGGTCTAATCAATGTGTCTGGTGCTTCAATCGTATATGGAGCACTGCAATCTTTTTCCGCTCCCAGGGCCGTGAGAACGGAGACTGAGTTGGCGCAATTTGCCCACAGGAAGTGGCAAGAAAACTAAAAAGTTAAAAAAAAAAAAAACCATTGACTTGACTTGGTCAAAACTGGGATGGTACCTAACTTTGTATTTTATTTTAAAACGAGATTTCTAAGGCACAGCATGGACGATTTCCTGCATTTTTATAGATTATATCATTTGAATCTAGAGAAATGATAATATTTTTAATTATTAGATTTTATGTTAAAATTGGTATAACAATAATTTAAGACTTACTAAGATAATCTATTAGATTGAAAAATAATTTACATTAGTTGTTATTTATGTATGATATACTGGTTTATATATTTTTTAAATTATTTAATGTTGTATTTAAAATGATCAAAAATGAAATTAATTTAAATTTATTTAATTTAAAAATTAATTTTTATGTTTGCAACTTCTTATTAAAAAAATGAGGTTTGATTTGATAACTTCAAAGATGATTAGAATTTATTTTATTTTATTAATTTACTTTATTACTCTCACTTACATTAAATAAGTGAATAAATTAATAAAAATATAATTATCAATTAAAGTAAAATAAAAAATTACATTAAATTAAAATCAAATTAAATCTACTCAAATTCAATCAAATTTGAGTAAATTTTAAGTACACATAATTAAATCAATTCTATTTTTTTTAAATATAAAATTTCATTTATAAATCAAATCAACTCATAAAACTTATCATTTTAAATGTACTCTAAAGGATCATTTAAATAATTTTAATTTTTTCACCTAAAGAATTTGAAAAATTGAGATATAAGCATAATAATTTCATTTGGATTGTATTATGAGAGTGAGATATAATAATAATTTTATCTGAATTAAATTAGTGTTTAATGTACTTTATATAATAGTATTTATTAGACTAATTTTTATTGTAATTACATAAATATTCAATACACCTTGTTTAATAGTATTCATTATATTCAAGTTAATTTTTTTAAAATAATATTCAATTTAATTTTACTATATGTATGGAATATGTATAACAAATCAGGAATTTTTTTTATTTTTGACTGGAGGAATTATAATATACTATGTACCAAAACAATTTTAAATTTATAAATATTTAGAGTGTAATTTTACTTCATTATTAGTATAAAGTTATTTTATACTATCACTTAATTATGTACTAATATATCATTTTAAGAGTTTGACTTTAATAATAATTATTTAAAAAGTCAAGTACTATTAATGATGTAATAATATATGATTATATAATAATATAAAATAAATTTATACAAATAATGAATTGAAATTAAACTCTATAAATATTTATATGACATACTACTATTAGAAGTAGGATAGGAATCCACTTATTTCAGGAGTAAGTTTTATATACTTACACTCGTGAATAACTTTTTTAAATGTTGAATTTCATTAATTCAATTGTTGAATTATATGATATTATGATTAGCATCTTAATAGGCACTGTCATGCCACTTAATTCATTTTTTTAATTTTCTTATAAAGTTATTTTATAAATTAATTAATTATAAATTTTTAAAAAATAATTTTGTAAAAAAGTAAATATATTTGAAGTTAGTTATAATAATGTAAGTAAAATTCTCTATATTTAAAAGTAGTTGTAATTATAAAATGTAATTTAAAAAAATATTTGCATTTATGATTTTATCCAATTTTCTATTTGTATTCAATTAATTATTAATTATTTTTTTAAAAAGTAAAAATTAAACAAAAAAAATATAGTATATATATAGATAATTATGCATATCAAATTTAAAATAAATTAAATATATATAAATATTTAATTTAATAGTTAATATTTATTTATATTTTAAAAATATATCATACGTTAAAATAGAAAAATTAGATAAAGTATCAAATCGTTATAAAATTTAATAAAATTTTATAGATTTAGTTTGTTTTACAAGAACTTTAATTTTAATGATTGAATATATGAAATTTAATATTTAAAAAAAGTTATTCACAAATACAAATATATTCAAACTTACTCTTAGAGTAAAAGGATATTCATCTAAAAAAGTATATACATAAGTTATAATTATTATTTATCTTGTTTTATATTTTAAATATATTGTATGATTTTCTCGTCTACAAAATTTTAATGACTCGTTGTCATTGGGAAAAATTATCAAAATTAATAAGGCAATAAAACAAATTACTTATAGTATTACTACACAAATCTTGGGACAATTAACCCCCTTATGACCTTAAATTTTTCATGGAAATTTTTTAATATTATCTATTCATATGTTGATAAATTATTAAAAGAATTTGATTAGGATAGTAATTAATAATATGGTAATATATGATTAAATGTTAGTGTAAAACTTTACATTCATATTAGATTTAAATTAATTTCTATATAATAAGATGTATTGTTATTTGGTAGTGAATAATAGTTATTCCACAAAAAATTAGAAAATGTCCATCAAATCAAGTATTAAATTGAAATATGGCGTATGCATTGACACTAAATAATAATTACCTAAAATTTATATTATAAAAACCAAATTTATTTGTTTAATTATATTTAAGAAATATATTTTAAATTTTAGGTAACGTGTCATTATATATTCTCATATTAAAATTTATATCTTAGAAATACCATCATACCAAATTTTGTCAGCCATATATGTAAAGTAAAAACGTATAAAAAAATTTTTGTTTGATAAAAATTTTTGTTTACTAATAATTAACAGCTCAAATAATTAATTAAATTAATAATTTTTTAATTAAAATATTTGCATCAATAATATTTTTCTTATAAATGCTATTAACCAAAAATGAGCCTAGTAATAAATATAAAAAGAATTTTAAGTTTAATTCCTTGTCATTATTACAATATGTGTTATTACATTGCTAAAGGAATTTAGTTATAATATAATAACAATTACTTTAGAAATAAAATTATTTTAATAATATATTAACATATATGATGGAATAATATACCTATAATGAATCGAAAGTAAATCCATACAAAAATTTTCTACCAGAAGGGGGAGGAAAAGGATATAGACAAAACCATAATGTCAATCTTTACATTGCAAAAAATGTTGGTATCCCGAGGGCTGATTGCGCATATATTTAATAATAATGCTCATGTCTACAAAAAAAAGAACAGATTCTCATTAAGTATGCATATATCACTCTAATCCTCTCGAGTCTTGACTAAAAGAGGACGGAGAAAAGGGTATCAAAAGCATACATACATGAGAGGTTCTGTTTCATCCTTGGGTGTAGGTTTCAATGGCCCTGATATATGACCCAAGTTTCCCAAAGAAGGGAGAGATGTTGGTAGACGCGAGAGTATGCACTATGTCTATGCAACCTCATTAGTTTTACTGTTAGACGGAGCATGCCTTCAGAAAATCAGATTTCACACACTTGGACACAAGCCAAATGGTAAACCAAACAGTTGGGGGAAGTATGGTATTTTGGCATGTGAGAAAGGTATGATCATTCGTTTTATGTATCTAATAACCACTCAATCCAGAGAAATGCTTCTTCATGGCTCGGTCCTTCCTGTAATGGTTGCTTCTTCCTCCTCCTCCTCCCCTCCTTCCTCTCCCTCTCTGATTTGAAATATCACCTTTCCCTTCCACCTCAGAAACGTTGGATTGTTTCTCCTGCTGCTGAGGTTCAATTTGTTTTCCCCCTTCCTTCCTTCCCCTGCCTCTAGGATTGCCCAAAATTCCTCTCCCTTCTGTTTCAGAAACATGGAATCGGTTATCATTCTCCTTGTAGGAATCTGTCAGCTTCTTTAACGCACCTAGAGGAATGTTGCCGCCACGTCCAAGACCATATATTAATTCTTCCTGAGCTTGAGAAACGAGTGAAGCTTCATCCGAATTTGCCACTGCTATTGCACCTGCCACTTTGTAGCTGTAATTCTTACCATCCTTGACATAGAACTGCGGTGTTTTCCTGGATCCCCATTTCGAATTAGGGGCATTCTGGACTGAGTTTCCAGTCTCCATTGCCCATGATTTCCCCAATTTTGCATTCATTTCATCACCCAATATTTCATTTTCCTCTACTCCAGAGTCTGCTACACTTAGACCTAAGTCGTCGAAAGAGTCATCATATTCATCTTCATATTCATATTGTGAAACAAGAGCATTAGTTTTCGATGTATCTTTCTCATCCTTTATATCCAGAATACTAGGATCAGGCAAATCAGCTTTAGATTTCCTCACATATTTTCCAAGTGATGAGGAGGATGATAGCCCCTCCGTGTGTTGCTTCCCACTAACCACTTCAGGATTTGAGGACATTGACGTAGGATCAATTAATTTACCTTTTCCTTTATCATTCTTGCCCCCAGTGGTAGACTTGGCTAGTGGCACTGTCTCTAGCGATGTGTCCAAGCACCGCAGATCTTCATGAAGGGTTCCCTCTAAAATTCTTTGAATAACCTCTTCTGGATTCTGGTCATAGACCTCAAGACACGCAGCCAAAAAACCTCTACCATAATCAGGAAAAAGGTCCCTAATTTGACTGATTTTTGACTCTATAATGGCAGCATCTTCATCCATCTGCAATGTTTGGTTCTTCACAGGGGCTATTGCAGAATATGGCTCCTTATAAATGTCTTTCAGAGAACTCATAATCCCAGATATATATTGATACTGTTCATCATCAATGAATATCCATCCTGAATCAGAGCAACTATATTAGGGGGAAAAAAAGAGCAAGCATATGCTATACTATCAACTATGATTAACAGAAAAAATGCAATCAATTTGACAAAGAAAGAAAACTAATTTTAAGGGTCAGAGAGAGCTAATTCTGCCCTAATATTTAAAACCCCGGGGGGGGGGGGTTGTGGGGGAGCCACCTAAGTGTGTATTTGGATTAACTGTGAAAAAAAGATTATTTCAATAATCAATTATATGTATAATAGATTTTCTTTAAAATCAATTATGATAAAATTAATTTTATGTTTAGATATGTTAATTAAAAAGCGATTTTAAGATAATATATTTTGTTTGGATTGTATAAAAAAATCGCTTTTATGTAGTAAATTACTAAAAGAAGGTATGAAATAATTTGTTTAGATTAATATAATATTTGATGAATGAGTGAATATGGTAAATTTAGGCTAAAATAGATTATAATCTAAAATGCTCAAAAATGAGCTTAAAAAAAAGTTGTTTTCAATGTATCCAAAATAATTAAAGATTATAATCTATTTTATATAAGTAATGCCAAACATGTTTTTGTAAAAAAAAAAGCTTTTTCATAAAAAAAGCTGTTTTCCCCCAAAAAAAAAATCATTCCCAAACATAACTTAAAACACTTCACTAGATCTCAAGCTTTTTACCAAAAACCATACTAAGCCAAACAAGTTATCTAATTCCTACCATGAATCTGATTCCCAAGCATGACATACATATGCAAGTGAATTAAACTAATGTAGGTATAAGATCATTTACCCTTGTCCTTCAATCTCTCAATCCTGCTTAATATTTTGTGATTCCTTTCAACATCTTGAAGAAATGATTCCTTCTCCTGGCTTTTCTGAAATTGTAGTGACACTGCATTGACCTCTCTAAATGTTTGAACCAGAATATCTGCTCTGATGACTGGGTCCTCTACATTGGCAGGAAACATCTTTGAGGCAGCTGGAAGAGGGAGACCATCTTTGAACACTTCATCACTTAGATAGCAAAAGTGCAATAATTGCCAACCAAACTTCACCAATCTCATTCTTAACATCTTCAAACTTACAAAGACATTAGATACTAAGCCATCTTGTCTGTCAGCAAAAACAATACTGAATCCCTTTTGCAAGGATGGAAGTAGTGAATCATACAATCTAGCAAGGAGGCTTAGCATTTCCTCGTTCCCATAACTACCACAATGCAAACCAGAGCATCAAATTTTGTAGGAAAACTTCCACTGTCATCCTCATCATATATTTTGATAAATTAATCAACAAAAACCTTTATAACACAATAGACCAAATATAATGTTTGATAAGTCATATTGACCTTGTCACACCATGAATACGTAATAGACAGCAATATTAAGAACAATTTATAAAAATGAGCACAACTGCCATAAATACTATCAGAAACAGTCCCTACATGTGCTATTGACTGGTACAAGCCAATACATCAAAACTCAAATCACCAATGCCACTGTAACAACATATTCTTACCATGGAAGTTATTGCATTCAGCCTTACACATCCTAAAAAACAAAAATTTTGGATGGTAAAAGATACCTCATTTCAACTGGGCAAGAAAAGAATATAGCAGCTGGATTGTATGCACTAACAAAAGCATCCATTGATACAATTGCATCATTTATAAAGTCCATCACCTATCACAAGAATAAATGCCATCAATCTTATGCTGCATAAAAGTCAAACTAGATAAATAGAGGCTCAACATTTTGCAATGTGAGTAAACTAAATGCCACATCTTGTTAAGAAACTAGGGGGAGTCAATACACATTTCCTTGGAATGCCATTTGCCACAGCAAATTCCACTTTAAATTGCCTTAAAGTATGGGCAGTATTTATCATCAATGAAAAAAATCTGAGGGTGTGCAGTGATGAGATGGGGATTTATGTGAGATAGTGAAAATACTAGTAAGCTTTTGATCTGCCGTCATATATTCAAAGTTTTCTGGAGCTAAAATAATTTAATGTCTGGGCTTAGCTGGATAATGCCTGTGACTGTTTTCGAGCTTTGCTGGAGTTGTAGTTACTTCACATGTAAGGGTGGGATAACAGATGGTTGGAAACTGGAACACAACCATATTATAGGGAGTACCTCGTAGGAAAGGAATGGGTGGCGGTCATTCTAGATAAGACTTAAAAGCCCAACTAAAATGTTGAAGGGCAGAAACAGGAAACATTTTTTTATTCAACTTTCTTGGTGGAAACAAAGCCAATCACTTCTCCCTGGCCGAAGGAAATCACAAGTGAGTCTTTTTCTTTTTTTTTGGTAAGAGGAAATGAGAAAAAGCATAAAGCAATTCACCTCCAGCAGATCAGTTTGAAGCCAACCGGCATTTTGGTAATCAGGCTTTCCAGAAGAAAATAAGACCTGTACGCAATTTCCAAAAGTAAAGTTTCCATCATAATTTTTCCTTATATTATAATTGTGAAGATAAACTATTAACTACCTATCATAAGTTCAGTCAATTGTATATGATTTTCTAAAAGAAACACTTATTCATTAATTCATTTTAGATAAGTCAAATAATTTATTGAAGGGAGAGAAAGAAGACCACCGGTATACTATGGGTCAACAGCATGTTCAAAAGGAATGCAACAAGGAAAAATTATCAGGATTCATACTTCAGATACTAGATTATTCCAAGAAGAAGAATGATGATATTAATAACATTTATAAAACCAAAAGATGTAGAGAATGTCGATACACATCCAAATGATATTGAAACAGTAAATTATGCACATTTTACAAAGAATTTAGAACAATTGTTGACCAAATCTTGCAAAGTAAACTACTGTCTCTTCCTCAGTTCCTCTCCCCCTTCCCTTTTGTTGGGGATATATGAGTGCGTATACCTGTGTAGATTATCTTTTTGTACATCAAACTTTTTATTGGAATTGTAAATTTAATGAACAAGAAAGAGGAGAAACTCTTTGGAATAGCACAAACAAATATAACTCACTACTACTACTACAGAAAATAAATAAAAATTCTGGTCGGCCTTTCTTCTTTTATTTCCTTACTTATTTTACACTTCACAAATATACAAATAAGAAAGTTCTAGTTCTAATCCATTATTCTGCAAGAAAAACTAAAACAACAATGGCACCCAAACAAATAAATATAACGGATTGACAAATATTGAGATGTCCATCAAGTAACTTTTCATAGGGCATACTGCTCCAAACAGTTTGTTGAACACCAAAATGCAGTTGTGACAGCAAGAATAAACAAGACAAATATTGTCAAGCTCAACTAATTATGGATATATGATATATCACATTTACACTTAGTCAAATTACAATAATACCTCCAATGATGAACTGCAACGTTCATGCATTGTGTTGACAATTCCAAGAAAATGGGATACCATTGCAGTCAGATTATTATGGATCCAAGGCTGAGCATTCAAAGCATTTCTGACCTGAAAGACATGAGAGAGGAAGAGAGACAAGTGAGCAAGGCAAGTAAAATGCATGGAAGGAAGTACTGTCATTACCACAACAGTGGGGAGACAGATTACACACATCACTTAAATTGAGATGGCTATATGAACATAAAATGTGCACGAGTGTAATGCACACAAAGATGTATCATTACCCTTCTATGTTTTTCTTGTTGAGAAAATTCTACTCAAGTGAGTCCAGAAACTTACAAAGATGAAGACTATAATTAAATCAGAGAAAGCAATAAAATAAAGCAGGCTGGATTAATTCAAGAGATAGAGGTAGAGAGAACACCATAAACTATCACATATTCCATTTCAACAAGGACTGAGGAAGCATCCCAAGGTTAACAGATCTTAATGAACTTAATATAATTTTTTGTGCAAATCAAACCAAAAAAGCATTAACGGGATAAACTCACATTCAAACCATCAGTGACAAAATAGTGAATTAGAATGTAACTTGTTGCCTAAGTGATTAGTTATTATAGTTCATATCACTAATGATAATCAACAGAATCATGAATTTTTTCTTGTTTTGATAGAAGAAGAAATTCATTAAGACGAAGAGAAGAAAATTACAAGGAATTTGGAGGACTTGGAATCCTCCATAACCAAAAACAAAAAGGAAAAATAAAACAGAAAAAAAGAGGGAAAACATCAATGGAGCAAAGCTGCCCATCCCTCCGCATTTTTGTTAGGCAAGCCCCCTTAAAAAGACCATGTGCTTTACATCAAATAGAAGCCAAATAAAGTCTTATCCCAAATCATCTGCTAAGCCAAAGAAAACTACTTAGAAATATGAGCATTACGGTCCAACCAAGTGCACCAAATAGTAGCAAAGATTGCACATTGCCACAAAACTAGTCACCAAAAATTAGTCCAAGGACATAGGGTGTGGCACACCCAGCGTTCACAAAAAAAGGCCAAATGATGTATTCCATGAAAAAACAACAGCAGGACAATGGAAGAACAAATGAGGAACCGATTGTGTACAGGCACCACTCATAACACACATATTCGGGGAAAAAGCCTTATGTGGCCTGTGAACTAGCAACATGTCATTAGTATTAATTCTATCCATGAAAAAAAAAAAAACAATTTAACCAATTCAATGTCATACCTTGTTTATACAAACTCACTTTTTTATTTTTCTATTTTCTTATCAAATTGCTTAGCAGTGTGCCAGTGTCAATTCTATTAAGAGAATGACGTCTGGAAGTGCCACATGTCAAATTATATACTGATTAACATGAATATGATAGCATGTTGATAATTATGATTCTGTTCATTCCACAGCAAATGGCCAATCTATTGGTCTATCATGCAAATATAGATGGAAAATATCCCTTTTTTTGTTACAAAGGAGGTCCTAAGAACTTGTGAGGAGATGGGGAAAAGCGGGCTAACTGTGAGCATTGACAATTCTTGGGGATCAAACTCAAACCCCGCATCAAATGCTTCGAAAAGAATCTAGGTGCCACAGGCCCACAAGGTTACAACGCCATTGGCAGAAAATACCTTTCAATTAAACAGAAAATGACCATTTGAAATGGAAGAAACAATTTCCTCTTCTCATGACAGAAGTCAATTTCTGGAAGGTGTGCAAACTTGAAGACATCACCTAAAGTACTAACACATTCACCAAGAAATTCCAATATCAGCTCACCTACCTTGACAGACTGTGCATCATCTTCTATTAGTCTAACTTACACTGAAACATCTCAGGGTAGCATGTACCTGAAAGGAACACCAACTAATAATAGATCGCTAGACTTGATTTATCCAAGAATGTATTATATTATTCGAAGTACAAGCTTAAAACTCTAATAATTTCAGATGCTATAAGAACAATTATACTGGTGTTACAAAGTGCTGTAATTTCTATATTTAGGGACTAGTGTATATAATTCTAATTTTAAAGAAGTAATTAATAGTAGGGTAGAAAAAAAAAAAAAGAACACATTTACCTACTCTTATGAAATCTCATGTTCCCATTTTACTCCATGTCCTAACTGGATGATAATTTCAAGTCTGTCATTGCTATTTTATATCACTACCTATGCAGTGCCCAATCGCCTATACACATGCTTAACAGTTATTAGAAGATGGCCATATTTTCATTGATCTGTCCCTACTTCCTATACCCATCCTCCAAGTGTCAGCTATGGTCACGCACATAGAATAACTAATAACAACTGATGGATGACAAAATGGATGGAAAATGTTCCTCTAACATAAAACCTTTTTAATCTGTACATGGAACATTGTCAAGGAAAAACTTTCACTTCTGAGATAATACTTCTTGCTAGAAGCTATATTTATTGAAACTAATGAAACCTAAAGCAACATAAAGGTGGTTCTTAATACATACTGCATTTAAGGGATGCTAACTTACTAAGTCACCATTAATAAAAAAAAAATTTACCAGCAATCTTGTCAACTCTTCATTTTCATGACTGTATATGGCACAAATATCTAACAACTTTGGCAATTCAAGCAACTTCTTCTCCTGCAAAAGAACTACAGGAAAAATTAGTGAACAACAGTGAAAAAGATATAATACAAAATATGAGGTAATTTCCCAACATGAATCCACTCATAGAAATAAATTTCCTAATCAATCCATCAATAAATGTGTTATTAAAGTTTTATACCATTAAACTTAGAAATGAATAGTTAAATCAGCAGCATCCCCATACACAACTTCAAGAATGAATTACCACCTTTTCCTGTGACTTACAAGTTTTATCAACTACACGCCAACAACTTCAATATATCCATATATGGGACATGTACATTTCCAATGCAAAAAAAGAAAAATTTTCTGATCTGTTTATGTGAAGATATACACATGAAGCCCACATGTACATACAATGTAAAGCATTGTTATGCTTACCATACCAAATTTGATTATAGAAACAGTCCGAGACTTCAGAATTCAAAAAGATAAAGAATCATTACTGAGCAATATTTGCAATTAATAAGTAATAAATTGCAAACCTCAAAACAAAAACTATGTAGTGGTGAGTCAAATAAAATCCATTGTATGCTGAAAATAAAATCCATTGTCCACAGACTACAGAAAGATGAGGGAGAACCCACCTCCATGGTCTCTCAAACTAAGGCTATCAGCAGCTCGAGCTCCAGGATCTTTATTTGAAGAACTACAAGACACATACATCAATGATTATGTGAAAAATAAAAACTATTGAAGATCAAAGAAAAGATGGCTGAAATCACAGTCCAACTGATCAGAAACTTACACGCGATACAATACCATAAAAACACGGCGGCTTAAATCGAGCTCTCCAACAATAACCCCAGCAACAATTTCTTTGGCCCCACGATGAGGAAAATCATACCATCTGCTCCTAAATTGTAGGAAGCTGTCCAGAAACTCATGCAGGGAGGTATCGGAAGCCACTGCAAATATAACAGAAATAAAAAAAACCAGTTAGAATTGATGGATAAAATATGAGCTGAACAAGCATTCCAGAAATATTTTGGACATCACTGACAGACTTTGGGGAGGCTGCACGCCTCAAATCCAATGGAAAATGATAAAGGCCTTGCTATTCAAGATGCCGCTAATACGCCAAATCCAAATCACTTTAAAAGTTGCTTGAAAGTTGAAAATTAAAAAATAGAAAGTCAAATTATTTCTTCTATCCACATATGCTCTCCCACCAACGGCTAAAATAAGCATTTGTATGATTCTTAACGGTTAAACATAGTGAAGTTGAACAACTCTAGAAGTGACTCTCAAGAACTTCGTGTTTTCTTTTTCCCCCAAATACATAAGAGTAATCCGATACCACTGGGCAAGTCCAGAATCAACGTAACCATGGCCCATGAATGAGATATATGTTTATGAACACAATAATGACAACTAAGTACCTTGTCTCCAGAATTCCCTGGGTTTCAACTTGAGCAACCGATGCAACTCTCTATTCAAAAGATCTACAACTCTCTGAGATTCAACGGGATCCAATCCTCCTTCCTCGGCGCCAAGCCCAGATGCCACTGCCTCGTCTTGTGGCAAGTAATTTACGAAATTCCCACCCTGAGCTCTGTTTGGCACCCACTCTCCATTGTCGCCCATTTGAACCCTGCCCCTGCCCGACCCAGTGCTTCCAGTTGGGGCGTCCGATGGTTTCATTGAAATCGATTGTCTTTCTCTGAGGGAGGCTGAGAGGTTTTGGTTTTGGTTCTGGTTCTGGTTCTGGTTCGATCCTCTAGGGTTTGAATTCGGATTTTTGGGGACATATTGCTTCTGCGTTTTGACGAAACCCTTGTTGTTGTCTTGCCTACCCTGATTATGAGATCGGTTCGACATGGTACCAGAAAAACTATCAACGAAGATGCACAAAAGTCGATGTCGGAATTCTGCGAAAATAAAGAGCTACAAGTAGAGAGCAGAAGGAGCGAGGCGCAAAACTCCTCGATTAAACAAAACAGAGTCACCTAACCGAAGGGTAGTACTACTGTGTAGCAGGAGACTACATGGTATAGAAAGATCTCAAACCCAATCACCAACAAAATTCACGGTGCATGTTTGGTTTGGGAAGATATTAATTTAAAAAAAAAATATTTTTTAAAATTTTTTAATAAAATTTTAATTATAAATTATTTTAATTATTGTTTCGCTCGTAGGAATATTTAAATTATTTATTAATATTTATTAATATTATATATATATATATATATATGGTGTAAGGAGGCAGCCTATTTGTAAAAGTATTTTAAAAGTTTATCAAGTTTAAGTTGTAGAATAAATTAATTATATTTGAAGGAGGATTAGCGTTATATAAATTAAGATTAGCAGTAATAATTTATTTTAAATAAAATTAATATTTTTTAAAAATGTAAATAAGACTTATTATTTAATATTTTTATTTTTTATTTATCGATAAATTAATTATTTTTACTAAACTTAATAATATTTTTATCAAATAATTATAAAATAAATTAATTTAAATACATATTTATGTTTTATATATATATATACATATATGTATATATAATTTTTATCTTAACTTTGACAAATGTCTCGTTTAATTTAACTAAAAACATATGTTATCTTAAAACTAAATTTTATTGAATTAAGTGATAAAAAATATTTTTTTAGATAGAAGTTGACAGAGAATTATACTTATGAACCCTCTTTACTTTTATTATGAATAATTTTATATTTTTATAATTTATTTTTTTAATAATTTTTTAATTATTAAATAAAATAAGTATTAAATATTTTTTTATGTTAGATTTTATTAACATGAGCCTTTAGAACACATATTAAGAAATAAAAATAATATTTATTAACTTTTATTAAATTATTTTAATTATTTAAAAAAAATATTAAGTATATTTTAAATTTTTAAAATATTAAATATTTATACTTTTTATTTAATAATTTTTATTTTTTAAAATTTAATATGTTACTAAATAAAGTAAGTATTTAATATTTTTTAAGTTTTTTAAGTATTAAATATTTTATTTTTTTATTTAATATTTATTTTATTAACTAGTAAGAGAATTATTAAAAAAAAATTTAGGAAGATATGCAAAACTCATTTATTATATAAGAAATCTTGGATGACAATCATACATTCACGTTGAGGATTTACAACTTGCATACAAGCCAGTAGGGGCAGCAGAGCTACTCTCACAATTTGAGGGGGCATGGTCCCCTCATTAACGGTGTTGATATATTAGGCATGGTCAACGAATTATGTTAAAAATATTTACGAACTACCAAAGTTGTGATTATTCTGTGGATTATTATTTATGATTTACTAAAATGGCATCCAAACAACTAATTAGAACATTACCTCAATTAGGATTATGTCTCTGAATACAAGGTCGACTTGTTTAATTTTGAATATCTACTAAAATTAAGTATATATTTAAATTAATTTATTTTTTAGTTAAAATATTTTTATAATTAAAATTATATTAAGAAACTTTTTTAAAAAAATAAGTAATTTTTTCCTAAAAAATAATCCCTCTCAAACATGTATTTAATGAGGCTAAGTTTATCAGGAGATTCACCCACCTGCATTGAAGACATTTGACCAGAGGAAATACACTTGAAGGATACATTGTCACCATACCCATGTCCCTGTTAAAATTTCCAATTCCTGGAGTTCTGATGAAAGGTTAATTGGTGTTGATTTAAGCACAAATATAAGTATAGTTGCCTTCGTTTCCCTATAATTTGGACATCAATATTGAGAATTGGACCAATTTGAAAGGCTTTGAGTTTTACTAGGCCATTTATATAATACTGAGCTATGATTTTGGCCGCCATGGAATTACCTTTATTGAGCAGGAGGAGAGATTTTTATGTAAAATACGACAGTTTTCACACTACAATAATATGATACATGTTGTGAAATAAAATTTATAATATTATATAAATAAAATTTAAATGGAATCTAATTTGTTAAATATAATACTTTGAGAGTACGTTAAAAATTTTCGAATTCTTGTTTCGCATTTTAACTAATGTAGGATGTTTCATACTTCCGATCGAATTCTTGTTTTGCATTTTAACGAATGTAGGATGTTTCACACTTCCGAAAGAGTGGTTTCAAGAGGCAAGAATTTTAAGTTTCTGCTCAAACACTAAGTAAATGAGCGTTTAGTGGCCAAAACAAGCACGCCATTAGTGGATTATTTAATTTATGATATTATTGTCACACTCTAACAATAGAAATTAAAAACAGTGATATTTGAACTTCAAGCTACTTAGTGAAAATCAATTTTGAACATTCAAAATTGATTCCTATCAAATATAATTGTGTTTGGCTATTATTTCTTTCGGTGGGAAAAAAATCAATTTTAAGAGTTAGAATTGATTATGAAAGAAATAAGATTTTTTTTATGGTTAATAAAATTGATTCTATGTGTGAGACTCAAAAAATATATTTATAATTATATTTTAAAAGTAATTTTACTTTACAATCCAAACAAAATTAATTCTTTTAAATTAACTTTTGAAATATAATTCTCAAAGACAAATCAATTTTGTTAAAATCAATTCAACTAAAATTTAGACCAAATGGACCCTTAAAGAAATTATTTAAAAGGATAAATAACAATAGAGCAAAGTGGCCACATTTAATTTCAATATCAAACAATCTTCAAAAGCATTTGATATTAAAGTCACTTCTGAATTATTTAAGGAAAGAAAATGATAAATAACACGAAAAGTTATTTACGAAATCATTTATGAATTAATGTTATCCGTCCGATTTCATACTTTCGGATGATTTTTGTCCCAAAAAAAGAGATTTTGCTTACTTAAAATCTCCCATCATTCGTTATAATTCGTACAACAATTTTTGTGAAATGTAGAAGTACTCTTTAAGGAATTATGATACCTTACCTTTTTTATCGCTTGTAAATGATTTTTTTTTTGTTATAAATAACATTACTCTTTCCATATACATTAGACAAGATAACCATATGCATCTTCTTAGTAATTATCAGTTCCATATTTTTCACCTTAAATCCAGTGCTACTTAAAAAGTTAAAAACCTCGGCCTCCGGGTTCATCATCACGTAGAGGCTTTTCTGTAAAAGGCTCTCTTTCTCTCTGCGTTTGTCTACTTTTTCCTTGTGCTTCTGCTTTCGTCTTGTATTCTTCTCGCAGTACAAAAAAAATGACAATCGAGGAAAAAGAGAGTTGATACAATTAGGGACACCGCATCCTTCAATAATATAATTTTCCATGATAAATGAATAACCAGTCCTGAACAATGCATACAAATTATTTTGGCTACACTATCAGCCTTTCGTAGTATTATTCGGATTTGTACGTAGCCCACCGAGATTTATTTGTGCTCGTCAACAATGGGCACGTCACATTTCAAGTTTATTTTACTCTAGTAGGTAGTTATAATAATAGATATACTGTATATCCCAATCAGTGCTTCTGCTTCACTTTCTTTCCCACACAGCGTAGTCTTTGCCATTGGTAGCGACCTGGACGTTTGGCGGAAGAAGGTTTCCAAGATCCGTTTTGGGTCCAATCTTGACGATGATCTTGTTGTCAATCTCAGCCATGTAGAGATCAGCCTCGGCTGCCAGAATATTCACGGTGCTCGTGGGGTTAATTCCGTTCCTCTTCCTTATTTCTGTCAGACTCTTTATCGGCTCCTTCAGCCCCCATTCGATGTAGTGATCGTAGAACTGCATATTCACAACACAAAGAAATTAACCATCTGTCTGGTTATTATAATCTTCCTAACAAAAGTAAGGAGCTGTTTTAAGTTACGTACAATTGTGGGGTGGCCAGGATGAGTGAGTATGTAAACATAACCCAACATGACTTTGTCATCTGGGAACGGCCACGTTCTCTGAGACCAAGTGTCATGGTTGTCCACAAAGGTCACAGCATTGGCTGGCTTTGTTCCAATCATTCCCGGGGGCTTCCCATTGGCGTCCTTCATCCTCCACAGTTCGCCTTGGACAGCGGCTCCCAGAACCATTTTGGTTGTGAAGTCAAAAGCAGTGACAGCACCACCTGCGGCTTCCACCCAGTTGACCAGGGTAGCACGGTGCGCATCCTGGTTGGCCAAGGGCCTTCCATCTTGCCCCCTGGAGACGTTCTGGTAAAGCTCCCCAACTGCAAAATCTGGTGAGGTCTGTTCCATGTAGATTTTGGTGAACCTGGGAGCATAGCCCACAACCATATCAAATCTCCACCCGGCGAATCCAACCTCTGTCTTCAACCAATTCATCCAATCTGAGAGCTCTCTCTGCACCCTGGAATTGGTGTGGTCGATGTCAGGAGCACCCCACCAGTCGTCTCCTGTGTCGGGGTTTCCGGTGCCATTGAACTGAACATCTGTGCTGCAAATGTAGGACACATCCCAGTCCAGGCGATCGTCGGGAGTACCACCTTCGAAGATGCTAAGTCCTCTGTTGTCCAGCCTCTCTGCGGTTCTGTGGTTGATGACGATGTCAGATATGCTTTTGACTCCTCTCTCACGGAATGCCGCAACCAGTGACTTCAATTCCTCCTTATTGCCGTACTTGGACGTGTCAAGATCATATAGCCTTTTAGGCAAGTATCCTTCAATAGAATGAAAATGTCAACTATACCATTTCTTTTTTCATTTTTTTTGTGTTATACAGTTGTACTCCAACCGCGTGAGGTAGGCCATAGTGTGAAAAATGACTATTCTATTAAAGTATTCTATTTGAGGTTTGTGTTGAGCTGAGTTTCTTGACTAACTTATTAAATGAAATGAGAGGTACTTACCTTGAGGACCGTCATCGTGGGAGTTAGAGGGAGGAGGAAGCCAAACATACTCAACTCCAGCATCTGCTATGTCAGGGACCAAGTTCTTCAGGAAGTTGTACCATCCTCCTGCTTTTTCACTGGATGCCCAGTTGAACCCCTAAACGAATACGTTCAATTGTTCATCTTATTAAACCCTCTCCAATAAATGAATTAAGCAAAATGAACAAGGATAGGTGCATCTGTGAGTGATATATAGCTGCATACAAAGAGAGAGAAACAGAATGATGAATTAATGATGATACCTGAAACAGTATGGCAGAGGAGGAGAAAGATGGGAAAAGAGAAATGCAAAGGCAGAGGAAGCAGAGTGCAAGGATAGACTTCATGTTTTCTTTTTTTGTGTTGCAGCAGGGCGCTTCTGTGGCCTCTTATGGGCATCCTTGGGCCTTGGCTGCTTTGATTTTCAAAGAACTGCATGTGTCCCATCCTCTACGTTAGGCCAGAAAGATTAGAGCTTGTCCCCACGCGGAGAACAACTTCCAAGTTTGACTAGAACGAAAGTAGATCGAACCATCCACTTTAATCAGGTTCAAAGAATGCTATCGCTAGTTAGCACCAAAAAAAAAAAAAGAATGCTATCTCTAGGGGCTAGCACCAAATGGAAATCATTATAGACTTATCCAAATAGTAGAAAATCGTACATCTCCGCAGAGTATTGCGGTGGAACGTAGAATAGTATCCTGTTTGGACGTCTACAAATTATGAAGAAAATTCAAAGAAATACAATTCCTAAAGTGTCCACATTACTGTCCCATTATGTACTAGTTCTAGTGTGAAGTGCAAAGGTGATCATTTAGTGTTTTTGACAGTCGTGAAACACAGCAAATCAAGGGCCAAACAGGCACAACGAGAAAATTTTTTAATCTAGATTTCATATCCTTGGCATGGACACTAATGATGGAGTAAATTGATTCCTCTGCTTCTCAAATGCTTCCAACTTTCAATTCCAACAATCCTGCTCATTTTAGACTTTACACCGTGGGACGCCTACAGGAAGCAATAAATGCCCTCAATATAGCTCTCCTTCAATTTATTCAAAATCAAACTACATGAGGCACCTGTCCTGCTGATGAAATCTTATGTTTTGTCTAATGCACATTATAACCGCCGTGACATGAGTGTCTAATTTGAGTAATTTCTGACAGAAACAGAGGAGTACACGACACGGCTGCGCTCAGAGCATAGAAGAGAAAAATCTTTAGTGCTTATCCTATAGGACAAGATTGGGGACACTGATATTTTCATATATTTTTTAGACTACCTCTTTATACTATTTTTAATCTACATACTTGGTGAATTTTGCGTGTATGAATTGGACTTCATAAGTTTAGTGTAAATTTAAAATTTTGTCATTACTATACTTAATTTTTACACTAAACTTTCTATATCTTTTTTAATCTAAAAAAATAGAAAAAATAAGCTTTAAAAAAATAATAATTTTATTTATATATTGTTTTTATTATATCATTCTTATTCTATTTTTTTTAAATAATAAAATAAAGAAAACACATTCAACATATACTTTCTCTGACTTTTTCTTCTCAAATAGGAAGATGTAGGATGTGGAGTGAAAAATTGGTGTAAATAGGCGTAAGAATTTCTTAAACACACTTCCCAAAGAAAGTTTAAGAAGGTATAAGAAACATCCTTTTCAATGTTTAAACATATTTTTTAATGTTTATTATCTCTCTTTTCTCTTTTTTCAATAAGAGAAGGTGTATTTCTTTTTTCAACAAAGAAGGTGTAGGGTCTTTGGTGTGAAAGTTAAGGGTAAGAATAACTAAATTCTTTTAACTTACAATATTTTAGGCACAAAACCGATATGAAAAGCACTGTATGTGAATATTTTGGCAGTTGATGTAAGTTTTGTTATATCTTCTTAAAAAAAAATTTTAATAATTATTTTAATATTTAATAAAGTATTAAATAAAAAATAAAATATTTAATATCTTAAAAATATAAAAAATATTTAAATTTTATTTTATTTAATAATTATGATAATTATTAAAAAAATAAGTTAAAAAATATAAAATTATTCAATTTAGAATGACAAAAAAATTTTAAATAAGTATTGTTTAATACTCTATTCAGCAATTAACATATATTATTAATTTTTTTAAAAATTATATATATTTATAATATGATTCATCAATTTTTATACATATTAATTATTAAATATAATACCTAAAATAAATAATATTTACATAAAACATTTTCTAGAACGGAAGCGCCTCCCTGCACGACTTTGTCAGATGGGAATGACCAGAGTTTCTGAGTAGAATGCGTGTCATCGTTGTCAATGAAGGTTCCAGCATTTTCTGGTTTACCCCCATCCTTCCCGTGACTTGCTTCTTGAATATAATAATTATAATCATAGTAAATGTCTTTTACAAATTTTATAGTTTTCATTTAGCCACAGTGGTTAATTTCTATATAAGTTTCTTGATTTAATTTAGCCATGACTGTAACTGAGATTGAATTTCTTTACAAATTCTTTGACTTAATTTAACTTCGTGGCTAATGAATAATTGTTCAGTAGCATACGTTTAATTATACTATAGCGCTTAGAAGATGTGGACAAGCTGTACCTAAAAAATTTTCCTTTGAAAATCAAGATTAGAAAAAGATGTTTTTCATATTTGTTTTTTTCTTTATACATAACTAGCACTCAAAAAATAATCATGAAGAAAATACAAGTGACAAGCAAGCATTCAATAATGTAATTCTTGATAAGAATATTTGTTGAGTATCAATTTTTGAGGAATAATGCTAAAATTTTCCTAAACAAAAAGCTTAAAATCATCATAATTACTTTAAAAAGAAAGTATCAAAAAATGAATCAAATTAATATTTTAAGAACTCAAAAGGCATTTAATTTTTTTTCTTAAGTAATTTAGAATTTATCATTTTTGAGAACACAACAGTTAATGTAGTTACTTCACTTATTTTTAACCTAATTATCGAGTTTTTTTTTTTTACGAGGTGTATGATTTAAATCTCTGCAAGTAAAGCTTATTTTACAGGGTAATCCCTTACTTACCACTATACTAAATCACACTCTTGTGAGTAATTCCTTTATTAGTTATTAGTAAGTCATATTTACTTTGAGAAATATGCTAGATTTTTTTTTTCTTGTATTTTGTGAAAGAAAAATACACTCGTACTAGTTAGTGAAAGGAAAACAGAACTTTCGTTCACCCATACTAATATCGTCCTCTCACATCAGGAATCATATTGTTGGCCCTTACGAATCTTGATCAGAACCTCAAATCAGATCTTTAAGTACAAGATTCATGGATTTCTTTCCCGATATCAGGAATGAGATAGTGCTGTGGTAAGGTTTGAGCTCATTATTGAGATTTTCTTTGAACTAAAGACAGTCCCGAAGTTAGAGCAACAACGTGGCCGACTAATCATTTAATGGTGTTTCCCAAAAGTAAGAGATGGCACGTGATTAACACAAACGTGAGGATTGTCTTTGACCATGAAACTGTAATTTTATTCATATTAGCCAACAAGAAGTTAGAACATACATTGCTCAAGTCCTTTTCTTGTTTCCTAAGGAATTGTTTTCTCGAAGCTCATAGAGGAGGAGGATTCTTCAGGTTGAGATTGAGTCCAATGCCAAGTCCATTATAAGCAATCGGAGCGTACATCCACAGATCATCAGAGCTTAAAAGCTACAAAGGAAATTAAAAAAAAAGAGTTAGTTTGATTGTATATATGTTGATGTCTAAATCTTTCTGAGAAAATAATGATCATCAATATAATATATGCAATCCATGTCTCCTATTACCTTGATCTGAAGCTGCAAAAATTTCACGTAATGGACTGTCTCTTCAAGCATTGTACTTATATCAACCTGCATGACCATCCATGAAATTATTGCTCTAGCACATCTGCAATACGAACCCCTTAAAAAAAGAAGAATTACGCAAACAATATATTTACCTTTGTTCCGTTTGGGACAAGATTCTGTAGGATTCTTAGTCGCTCATTTATTCTCTCTCTTCTTTTCTGCAAGATTCAAAAAGAGAGTATAGGTACCACACACAGAGAATACCATACAATGACATCACAAAGTGGGGAAAAAAAAGACATTTTGTATTTGAAGAAATGAATTACCCTTGCATAAAGACTCTGGGGATCTGTTGCTGATCCCCTACTGGCTCTTGTCTTCCCGTTTAAGTTCACAGCCGCAGGTGATTTAGATGCCGAAGTAGCTCCTCCACTATTTTCCTGAGAAGCATTATCATCCTCTGAGCTGTTACTGCTAGAGCTCTGTCCATCTGATCCTGTATGAGTCTCTTCTGCCTCGTTTACATTTCTGGCAAGTTTCTGGTTCTTCTTGGACCGTGCATTTTTCATGCATCTTTGTACCTGAATGTGGAACACAAACTGTTACAATCTTCCACTTCCAATGTTGAGTTAGTACAGAGTTAAGATGAGAGACAAAACTTACGTCTTTTAGAACACGAGGTTTTTTCTTCTGGTGCTCAGATGCCTTGTTTATTGTATCTTCCGCAGGCACCTCCATTTCTGGCACATCGAACTTCCTTTTGAGGTACAACTGCTTGGTGGGAAAAACAAAAGGTTCCACTTGACTGTGATCAGAATTCTTCAACCTGTCACTTCTCCCATCTTCATTCAAGCTGACATTCTCTTCCATTACAATGTCAGCAAGAGATGGGACAAAACGGCCAGTGTTTTTCTCATCCATCATGCAAAAATCCATGGATATACAGGTATTATTTGTTAGCACATGATCAGGATTACTGAAATGGTAGTTTGTATGACCCGGATTGGCAATGAAGACAGTATCGCCACTACAATTGCTACTGTAACTACTTTCTAGAGAAATATACTGCAAATTTGAGTTGTGGTCAGCATCTAAAAAATAAAACATACGCTCAATTTCCCCAGCTTCAGGAGCGGAGCAAAATGCGGATTGTATTCCAATGTTCAATCCGTCATCTTCCCCAGCTTCAGGAGCGGAGCAAAATGCGGATTGTATTCCAATGTTCAATCCGTCATCTTCCCTAAGCAGAAGTGAACTCTGACGAAGAAATTGTGGTGAGTAATCATGCTCTTCACTGGCAAACATTCTGCAAAAAGCAATCCCATTCTCCATCAGGGAAGGCTCCTAGAGGCTCCATTCTATTCTGTATACTTAGAAGCCTTGGGGGGGGGGGGGTTGGAAATGGCTGTTCTCTGTGGTCTAATGCCACTGCAAAGAGAAGCTATATGTTGCTTGCCATCAGCAAAAGCTACTGACACATTTATACCCAATCCCAAGAAAATTGCTAGTATAAGGAAATCAGGGATTGACTTTGTCTGCAAATAGAATTTTTAATTTGTAGTCATTTTCATGGTTAGGTCCTAGTTCTCTGTAACTAAACTCAGGATCGAGTCCACTGTGGGGCCAAAACCAGGCAAACGACAACTCATAGGGGAACCAAGTTCATGCCATGATAATTTAGAATAATATAATTCTCCAATGGCCTTTAGACACCTCAAGACTTATTGAAACTGTCATCAGAAGGGCAACGGGGGTCTAAGTGTAATCATTGAGAGGTGACTAACTGTGATTAACAAGTCTCTTAATTAATGGTGAGAGTGATATATGTATATATATATATATATATATATATATATGTAGTTAAACTCAAGAGAGCCATAGCATGCGCGTTTTGATATTGTACGAACGTGGGAGTCTTCCATGAATATTATAAACAGAAAGAATTCTGTGAGGAAATAAGCAAAACGCGGTACATGGGCGGCCACGTCGTGGGATGAGTAATCTTGACATTGTTTAAGGACCGACAGAGCAACCATGGAGTTCGCTCATTGTCTCCTCGGCGTAACAAGTTTCCCTTTGCTTGAACTCGCAGTGTCTACCAGCAATAGGAATAGGACTGGTATGCTTCGTAGGATCAATATACAATGCGATCAATAATCCTATAGCACATAATGCCCCTTCCATATTAATTTTCTTTGACCATGCATGTCCACGACTTTTTCTACTGTAATATCTCACAGATCATATCGTCTAGGCTGTATCAGGGTCAGGGCACCTGCATATCTACACTACACATGATGGCTAACACGCCTCCAAGATACACATTCCACCCTAACCAAATGCACTCGTCAATGATCAATCACCATAACTTAAAAATGCAGAGAAAGGTAAAGAATGTCAACGACTTAATCTTCCAAAAAAAAATGTTTAGGAGCAAGTCCAGGAATAATTCACAACCTTGTGATACCAGTGCAGTAAATGCACATCATCTGAACAATACCCTGGGGCGTGGCTGTTAAAAAAATATAACGGCAGAGAGAAGATTTTGCACCATTTTGTTTCTTAACTGTCGAAAATATATCTTCCCAATGCTCTATAAAAAATACAAGTTATTTTGTTGTTGCCTATTTCATCCAATTCATTGACAGCAATGAAGGAGTTGACCTCCATTATTTTACTTAAGATTAATCCAATTCCTCAAAGTTCTCAGTATTCAGTTACCCAATAGAGATTACCTGAATAAAGCCGCTAAACACATTCAGAACAGTCACTTCGGCTATATCCTTAGATTCCGGCGATCCTCGCGCTTCCATTCCACGCGTCGAAAATCGACTGTTTTTCTCCAATTTTTTTTTATAGCATTTCTTTGCAAAAAATTGGGTGAGGTCTTCGGTGTCGTTTGGAGACTGCACCGGCCATTGCACGACCTTTTGAAATGGCTTAAAAGAAAAATGTTTTCAGGAATTGGAAAGGGCAGAGAACAAAATCTAGAAGCTCAAGACCAAACAAAGCATTAAATATCTTTGATTTTATTCCCTTTTGAAATTCTTTCCATGCCGTGGCCTCAAGTTATGGTTTAGGTTTTGGGTTCATATCCTTCTTCGTATATCTCCAAAAAACTGAAACAACGGAACCGGACATCGCAGCATTAAGGCTCCAATGACAGCTCGCTCTGTCTTATTATTAAACTAAGCACCTTTGCCAACTGAACTAACTATATTATATTGGTATCATCCACGCAGCGCATGCCACGTAAGCCTTTCATTGCTTTTCTACAAAGCTTAATTCATTATAATAATCTCTTTGTTGACCACGTTTGGCCGCGTAAACAATAATAAAATGATCTCTAGAAAGAAAAAGCAACTCTAATATATCAAGAAAAAGCTCGAGTGTCACCAACTGCGGTACTGTCATGGCACCGGCGTATTCCATCCCCAATTTCAACCTGTTTCCACGAAAAATTTATCGATTTATTAAAGAAAAATTATTGTTTTATAAATTTTAATATTTAATTTAGTCATGTTTTAAATTAAGTTGTATGACAAAATATTTAATTATAGTTTGTTTACACTCATTTTAATTTATTCCCTGCAGCTTTTTTTTTTTCAAATAATTACTCATAGTCATAATTTTAAATTATGAATACGATCACATTTTTATTATATAAATTATAAAAAAAATAAAATTAATATAATCATAATTGTAATTACGTTATAGTTATAGAAAGTCTCGTAACAACAATATTGCTACCAATTAAAATTATGGATTGTAATTTAAAATTATATTCATAGTTATAAACTTTTTAATTTAGTCATTCTTTAAGTTGTACATATGTAACAGAATAAATGCTGATATAGCCAACTCTTTGTACACCACATTTGCATAAACTAATGGGGTCATATATACTAAGTAACGGGGGATCAAATTTAAAATATATAAAATTATGAAAACTCATTTAAAAAAAAATATAGATCAAATTAAAGATAAGTATAATCATGGAGACCAAGTGCATAATTTAACTTTATTTTTAATATAGTAATATTACAAAAAAAAAGTAAAGTTCTAAAAATTGAACCGGTCATTAAATTGGTCAAAATACTGATTCAAGATTCAATAGTCTAACCGTGGTTGAACTAGAATATAATTAAATATATATTTATATTTATATATAAATATAAATATAAATATATAATTATTTATATACTAATAAAATAAATAAAAATATAATATATAAATCAATAATAAAATTATTTAAAATATAAAAAATAATATTATAAAGTAAAAAAATATTATATTCATATAAACTACACAAGTTTAACAATATTAGAAATCAAATCACGATCTTCATATTTGAGTATAATTCATTTCTATTATACTAATATCTTTTAGGTCTATTTGAAAAAAAATTTAGATATACTTACCGTAAAAAATTTTCTTATGTCATACTTTTAGGCACACAATACATTAAATTTATAAGTTAATATTATCTTAACGATAATATTAATTATTTTAATATATTATTTATCTAATGACATGATATAAAAGAAATTTCTTACATAAAATATACATAAAAATTTTTCTTTTATTTGACGATAGTCAATTGACTTATGAGTCTCGATTCTACTCTTTCTCTTTTCTTTTTCCTTCTAAAAAAATAAAATAATAAAATTTCTTTACACCGAAAGAAAGTAAAAATAAGCAAGTAATGAAAAAAGCATAAAAGAAAGTATACCTGTGACGTAGTTTCTTTAGGCAGTAGCCTTTTTTTTTGTGATTCTTGCTTTTTCTGCTTCTTTTTGATGTATTCAAAAAATTAAACATTTAAAAATATTTTATTAATATTATTTAAACAATATCAATCTTATTATAAAATTACTTTTTAATAAAAAAACACAAATTACTTTCACGGTTTCACTTTCACCACAAATGACAAATCTAACTTCTCAACTTGAATAGACATTTGACAAAGAGACATGACCCTCTGCACCTACGGGCTACGGCTTCGCCTTCAGCAACTCTGACTCCAACTTCGACTTTGAGAGCCTCGTCCTCTCCCCGATGCAAGAGTACCAAGGCCACGACCAGGGCGTCTCTGACCTCGCCTTCTCCTCTGACTCCCGCTTCCTCGTCTCCGCCTCCGACGACAAGACCCTCCGCCTCTGGGATGTCCCCACCGGCTCCCTTATCAAGACCCTCCACGGCCACACCCACTACGTCTTCTGCGTCACTTCAACCCCCAGTCCTACATCATCGTTGGGTCATTGAATGTTCCATCAACATCATTCATATTACATTACATTACTGGCTGGTTGGGCTATCCGACGCTAGACGGAGGCTTACGGGGTGCACGACACGGGACGGAAGCTGCTGCGGTGGTGTTGAGGCAGTTGGTAATCACACTGACCGGTGCCGTTTTGACCAGTTTAACTAACAGGTTTGAAATTAGTTCACCGATTTTTGACCTCACTAGAGAGATCGCCTAAATCGGTGAGGAGACCAGTTTTCAGTCCGACCGATTGAACCGGCCGGTCCAGTCCAGTTTTTAAAACTTTAAAAAAAAGTCTTACCTAAATCCTCACTCCTGTACCTAAAATTTAATTATTTTAATTAATAATTTTAATTCTTCGCATACTGTGGTGAAAACATGTGTCATTCTTCTTTTTTATATAAAGAATATTGTATGATATATGATTAGTTCGTGAATATAATGTTACACACGCACATGAACGAAGGCCGAAGGGTAATAACACAAAGAAAAGATGAGAAAGAAATAATTCTTTTTTCTAAATTTGAGAGTTAAATTTATGATAAGAGTAAGAGAAGCAAGGAAAATCATTCTCCTTTAGGTTCTCACCTTTTTCTTTCATTATTTCAAAAATATTTTTTTTCCTTGTATTCCTTTCTTGTGCACACGTATTGTATTCCTTGCTTTAGCTTGAGTTGCACAGCTGCGAATTTATATAAATTAATGTATGGACGGAAATTTGAATTTTTTATTTGAGATATTCTCGTCTGAAAGTGAATTTTAATATATATTATAAATATTTGATGAGTCATTCACATATCAGTGATTACCCTTCGGAGATAAATCTCTTAGAGTCAGTCACATTTTCCAAGCATATTTTTTTACAACAGTTGAAGACATGTGAATCTTGAACATCGTCATCAAAAGTATAGTAAACAAGCACAATTACAATATCAACAAATACATGCCAGTCTATAATTCTTGGAACAACTTAAAAAGATAATATGCTCATACAATATGTGAAGTATCATAAAATCTTTTATAATATATTACCAATAAATGATATTAAAAAGTGACAAATACATATGTCTATACAGTAATATATATATATATATATATATATATATATATATATATATATATATATATATGATAATTGAGCAAAGTAAGAGATGAAAAGAGAACATGGAGTGTAATTAAAAATAATGATAAATATTTTATTTCATTTTTCGGTGAAATATTTTATTTTATTTATAACCTTATAATTTTGTTTACTGTATTTAACATAATTTTTTTTTTATGTGAACGAAGGGGACCAAAGCCTTTAAAAAGAAAAAAGTACAAAATAATACCATGATGAGTATGAACCCTCGTTACATCATGGATCAACATTAATCCTGTTATATCTCCAGGAGGAAAGTCTCACACCTTAAGACCAAGAAACTCTTAATTAAGACTAAGGTTAGCCATAAAATCAGCACAATGATTGCCTTCACTGAATATATGCATCACTACTACAGACCAATTCCATTTCAGCATGTTTCTGATTCTTTTTATCATACATCTGCCTACATTGCTGTCATAGTGTCATTAGAAATCTCCTGCGGTAGCGTCACAACAGATTTAGAATCAACCTAAAGCTGAATCTTTTAATAAATAAGGTTTCTAAGAGTCACATTATATGAATAGGATTATATTATTATTACTATCATTCTAAAAAAATTAGAATTATGAAACAGTTCAAATGGTGAAATACTCCTAATGTACACGGTTCCAAGCAAGAGCAAGTCGCTTTAAACTCCCCACATTATATGTTTGAACCAATAAATAATGATGTTTTCAATCCCCCACGTTCACTTGAATAATAGCAGAGAAGATAAATTATAATAACAATTTTATACATTATCTCCGTGAGAAGGGGAAGATTAAAAAACAACATAACCTGAATTGGAAACTCTAACAACATAACCAAGGACAAGACCGCATAAAAAAATTTAAATATATTCTATATAAAGCATACCTTAATGATATGTCGAGTGAATAATAGTACTTCTACTTCAAGGGCTCGCATAAAACAATTATAATATAGTCACATAATTGTTCTCTGTCCAGTTTAACACTTATATAAGTATGGAGTCTAAGGACATAAATTATGTCATGGAGGCTAGTATGCCAAAGAAATATAAGAATTAATGAGACCTGTTACCACTCCATGGTCAACCAAAAACTATGTAAATAAATAAATAATTATTTAATTGTCGGTTGGCTTAATATTATATATTATAATTTTTTTTTGGGTGAAGTATATATTAAAATATTAAATATTACATGGATGGTAGCAGGTCGATATTATGGAAGTCCAAGCTTGATTCCATTAATAGTCAATGAAAAATTGTGGAGAATTTACACGTAATTAATATGTCATTTGACATTTGATGGTTGTTGATTTTATCTGTCTGTATTTAAAAGAAAAAAACAACATTACTCAACTCATATGAGATTAATTCATCTATTCATTCATCTAATATATAAGTGTCTAAAGTCAGCAAGTCACATGCAAGGTCTATTTTTCCATCTTAAAAAAAATTTCAAGTCAAAAATTATTGCCGACAACATTAAAAAAAAGACACAGAAATAAAAACATCTCTCAAAGAAAGTTTTTAAGTTATATCTGTTACAATTTTTTTTAATCACGTATCATTACCAAAATTAAAAAATGTTTATAATAGAAAACAAGGCTTAGAATTGGATGATGAGAGTGTCATGGTCTTATGTAAATTAATCTCAGCAATTAAAACTGACTTAACTTGTTGTAAATAAAAAAACAAGAGCCACCATCGACCACCATAAAATACCCACCTCCAATCATCCAAACACCCGTCACAAAAACCATTTTAGTACAACGAAAGGGAAGCAAGGGTGCTGTTCTGGGCGTCGCATGCTAATGAACCCATGGAGTTAAGGAAAATTTTTGAGTAGACATTATTTATAATAAATACTTAAATCAGCTTGGCATATTTGCATTTATGTAGAGTATATTATAAATATATTTTTCTGTCAAAATCATAAATATAAACATATCAAAAACTGATTTGAATATCTAAGACAGGTAATACTTATCCAAAAATGCTTGTTACTTCTATGTTCTGAGGTTTCAAAGGTCAAATCAAAACAAGCTTGGGAGAATATCTGGTCCAACTCGCAGAGGCTTTGTTGAAAGGAGCTAGAATTTTGAAGCTCACTGTTAAGAATTAAGGCCTTGGACAGAAAGAACATGTCGTGTTAATCAACGGATGTCTTCTACTGGTTATAAATCCACAGTAAAATGCCAATTAAGCAGTCAATGTATTATTTCTTTTGCCGTTAAGCGTTTGACACTAAGATATTTTGTGTATGCAAGAGAAAAGACGAATTAGTAAAGCGGTGAGTATTTTTCTACCAGAAAAAAAAAACGGCGAGTATTGTTCTTTTAGTGCATGTTTGCATTAGCATTTTTTTTTTTTGCTAAAAAGTTATTTCTGTGTAAAAGTTAAACAAAATCAAAGGCGTGCTTAGTTATCATTGTAAGGTTGAGATTAATTCACATGATATGGTCATGAGAACCTCTCACTAATCCATAACTTGTACCCACACCTCTAGTTTAATATTTTATATCATACAAAGACCTCCAATGTTTTGTTTATCACTAGGAAAGAATTCAAGGAGGTATATATGTTTAAAAATAATTATATTTTGCCTATTGAATATTTAAAAAAAAAAGAAGGTATAATTTATAAAACTAGAAGAAATGTGAACATATAAAATAAAAATACAGATATGATATACATCGACATTAATAGCAAATGATGAAACTCAAACACACCTTACATGTAACGGCTGCAATCACAAGCAAGTGATTGAATGAGTGGGGGTTTGTCCATTATAACTCACTTCAATGAACTTAAATATTAGCATCTTCTACAACCAAACCACAAACAAGCCCTTTATTATAGCCACCATTCCTTAATATCAAAATATCTTAAAGAAATATATGCAGCCACCGATAGAGCTCCTAGCAATTAAGAGCTCACATGGCCAATAAATAAATCACAATCACAAAAACACTGAGATCAGGCTGCACTAACTAACACAAATAGCGACTTCTCCCCCAGCTTTTCACGCCCCTGAAATAAGCCAAAAGCAAGAAAATAGTTTGAAGCAACGGATTTAATTTTGTGGGAAATAATTCATCAGTTCTAACACTTGAAAATACCCCATACCGAAAGTTACGTAATGCAATTAACAATTTCCAAAGCAGTCAAACCAAGGTAACAAAGTTGAGATCCCCTTCGTTCGGTATCCTAGTTACAACTTACACGCATACTTATTTTAGAATTTGCTTCTTTTAAAATGAAGAGTTCACTTTAAAGAGTAAAGTACAATATTTATAACTATTAATTAAAAAATCAAAATCTAAGATTTGATAAAATACAAGCACACAGATAACAAACTATGGAAAAAAACCTCTCCTTTGATTTTCTCATCAATGGTTATCTATTTGTATTTAACTATCTAAAGTGCTCCCCTCAAAGGATCCAAATCCCTTATTTTCGTACCGTTTAGAACAAAATAATGCAGCAGTTATGGCCTTTGTTAAAAACTATAACTACATCTACATGGATACATATTAAGAAGGATAAGTGCATCGCTTCAAGGGTAAGAATAACAAACCAAAACGAAAAAACTGATACAGCGTTGTTCAACTAGCAATGTAACTTTCTGTGAGTCTCCAACATTTGAGTGATTATATTCTAGTCAACCATGTTAGATCAAGGCAGGATATAACCAATCACTCCCACTACTTATGACTTCCAAACAATTTATGTGTTTGTTGCTTTTACACCCAGAATCAAGTAATGCAAGGAACTAGTGTAAGGTCTCTCAAAATTAATTTTTTTTTTAAATACATAATAACTTTAAACAATGCTTACCATCATTCTTTGATTCTGCTCATGTTGCTTTTGTTCCTAAAATGCATACTGTAATTTGGGAAGATAATTGCCTTCCAGATTCCAATATTGAATTCATTAAAAAAAATTGTGACAATTATTTGACTAATACTAGGAACCATCCTACCAAATTAATATCATGTGTCAACCTGTAGAATCAAACAATTTTACATGTCAAATCCATGGTGCGTGTCAGATTCTACCCCTGAATCACAACCAGGTAAGATTGCACATGAATCAAGATTTGATGCAGGTATGCAGTTATGCAAGCTGAGCTGTATGTTTTAGGCAGCGTTGTGTTTTAGTTGAAAAGAACTTATGGCTACTAGGTTTGGTATGAAAAATCCAACCCATCCATTCCTCAAAACTCTGCATTTTATGAATTTAGGTTGTTTTATGCCTTTTTAACGGGCTGATAGCTATTGGGTTGGGTCTGTTATGGTGTTGGATTATTGACAAGGTTTGTTCTGCTCCGTTATGATCTTGGATCATGAACAAGGTGTTCTGTTTGTTATGGATATGTTATGTCACTATATTACTATCTCTTCCTACTTGAAAAGGTCATATCAATAAGTGTTTTTTAACAGATATTTCATATGAATCTATATGTAGACTTTTATATATTTGTTTTATAAGTAAAACTCATATAGAAGGTACTGAGGTAGGATCTTATGACCCTTGATTCAATCTTACGTTCCAATCCAAGGTTTGTGAGTTAGACAACCTTTCATCCCAAAGAAACCGGGTACTTCTCTAGTCTCTACCAAACAAAGAACAACCTGACTGCAAATGAATTCTGTCTAGAACCTCTTAACAGTGTTAGTAGGCAAAAAAGAAAGATAGAGAGAAGTAGGGGGGGGGGGGGTAACTGTACTAATTTGTATGTAAGAAATAAATTAAGCTGAACAAATTTGTTTATAAGGCCATACCTTTAACTCTGGTAATTCAATCACGCAAGCACACTCAACCACATGCACCCCAACACGTTCTGAAACAGAGAGTAACAAACAGAACAACTAATAATGTATCTAAATCCTTAAGTGAGTAAACACTCATTTTAGTCCCCCAAAGATACAGTTGACATCAATTTAGTCCTTAAATGATAGAAAGTGATATCAATTTGGTCCTCTAAAGAAAGTTAACATCACTTTAATCCCTCAATCATATAAAGTGACATTAATTTAGTTTCTCATTCATAAAAAGTCAAATCAATTTGGTCTCTCACTCCATTAATGGTGTTCTCACGATTCGTAACAATAGGACTATTTTAATCTTACTTTCCATATTGAGAGACTAAATTGATATCAACTTTCTTTAGAGGATGAAATTAATGTCACATATATGTTTGGGGAACTAAGCATCAATCATTACATATGATAAAACATGCTTCCTCATCAAAGATTCACTTGAAAACATACAGTGGTACTGTGGTAGATCATAAGGGTACCACTAGGTTCATTGCATAGAGGCAATGATCCCAAGTGTCTTCATACTAAATTACTAATGATAAATCAGACACGCATTATTTGTCTGAATGTATAAGAAAATAGAGAGAAAAAAGAAAATTATGAAGGTTGTGGAAAACTGATAGGATGATCTCTTTTATGGTTCATGAGGACCTAAACCCAATAATTGATCATTTTTACAACTTCCACAGACTTGTTTACTCCATAAACAAAACTACAACTTCTCTTTCTGAGATAAGACACAACAAACCCTCCTTCCTCCTGAACTTATCTTTTAAGAAGATATAACCCATCATATGAAACCGAACAAGGATGTGGGATATCTAGGTTAGGACCCATTTAAGCATAACCGTAAAAAGATACAAATAATATTCCTGACACATTCATGTCAGTGGGATTTTTACCCATTAAAACATTCATATTGATGAGTTTACCTAGTAGCTTAATTGCAGCACGTAAAGTTCCCCCAGTGGCAATCAGATCATCTATGACTACGGCTCGTTCTCCTGGTTGTACAGCACCTACGTGCATTTCCATTTTATCAGTTCCATACTCCAAAGAATACTCTTCTGAGATAACCTCCCCTGAAAAGACAATTGAAACACAAGCATTCAAGCAAATCAAAGATATGTCCCATCACAGAAACCTCAACAAATGGAAGTTAGCACAGTGAAGTAGTACAGAACTTAGAATACCATAGACAATATAGAGATTCAAACACCTCAAACCAAAAATTTTGTACTATGGCTTAAGAAAAGGGGAGGTGGAAGCCTGTATACCACCTGGAAAAATGATATGAACTGTTTTAATTTTCCATAATTATATAGAGCTAATGCATGCAATAAACTTTTATATCAAACTAAAGAAAACAGCACTCAGTCCATGCAGTGAAATTTAGAAAATTAGAAAACAAATGATCTTATGTTATACTTAAACTTCATATTACTTTTTATGACTCAAAATGTTCTTTTTAACAAGTGTATAGCAAAGCAGGTGATTTTGAGATTGAAGAATTTTTCGTAGATTCCAAGTAATAAGAGGATCCAAATCCTTTTTGTATTTGTTTCTTTTTCTCCTGATTTTCTTCTTCTGAAATTACTCATCCATCAAGCTTTTATATCATAGATTCTCTTTCACAGAGGGCAACTAGAATGTAGAAAGAAGGTTCTGTAAAAAATTATATAATAATATGGTCATTTGACATTATGTAAATATAACAATTTATATAATAAAGCACGTTTAGAAAACCGTTACAATTTTCTTACAAGTACAATATTACAAATTAATAATTATCTGCTAACTAGGAATTTCACATAAACTCATATACAGTTCTTCATACCTGGCAATTTATTGGGTTTCCTCATGGGGACAAATTTTGCTCCAATAGCTAATGCAATGGGCGGGCCAAATATGAAGCCTCTTGCTTCGATGCCTGCATATTGGCATAAATAAAGTCATCAGACACAAATTAATAACTTATTTTGAGTATATTCAAAAACAATAATAATAAAAGAAAATAAACCATCTAAAATTTTAATGACTTGAGTGTTGATTGGTCACTAATTTTGCTTCTACTATCTTCTGATGTTGGAATTTTGAAGAGTTCCCAGTTTGTATGGAACTGACTTATTGCCAAGAATGAATTAGTAATTCAATGTAAATCTTAGTTGGACAGGTGCCAGCATTTTTTTGGTTCAGGCGATCATTCCAATAAGCATTATCAACATTGTATTGAAAGCAAAGCAACAATGACTTATACCCATGGGCGAGGAACCAATGCCACTGATCACAAATTGCAGAATAGAAATTGTTAACTGAAAGGGGCTTTCATTTTCATAATATCAAAAAGAGTTTTACATGACATTCTTCTTCTTCATCTTAAGTCACCTGGACTCCACTGCACCCAAATTTTCAATAAAAAATTGGCTCCAAGAGGGAAAAAGACATGGCAACGTATAGTGTATACAGATAATAGATTGTGAATTGATATCAAATAGATATAAATTTTCTTTAGAGAAGTTTTCATTCTTGACCAGTGACAGTAACTCAATTTCCATGCTCTGACGGCGGGTTTAGGACAAAGGTAGAAACTAGAAACAGAAACAGAAAAACAAATTGCCTATAACACCCTATCATATTTCACAAAGACCAGCTAAACATCAAATTGTAAATACAAATATGGGAGAGTACCTGCCACAACAGAAATATTTTTATCTCTGTACCTCTCGACAAACAAGTCAATCGTATCTTTGAAAGCCTTTGTATCAAGAAGCAACGTGGTTATATCTTGAAACACAATACCTGCCAAACACAATGCAGTATTACCACCAAAACCAAATTATCCTCGGAGCAGCAGTCATCCAAGACGCTTAGAAATCATAAAACCAAAAAAGTATACATCTTCCAACCAAAAACTCTGTATCCCAGAAAGGTTAAAGTGTAGCATCATACTTTATAGTTCATATATTCTCATATAGTAAAAAGAATGCGAAAATCATTCGATCAAAACAAGAGAGTATTGTCAAAACACAGAAAAAGAAAAACCTGGCTTAGGAAAGTTGGGGATGACTCGGATTGCAGAGGAGATTCTCGCTATTCGTGGGTCTTGGGCATCCTTGGAAGCCATGTCTGCAACTTGTGCCCAGTCACTGGCTGCTCAACCACAGTAGGTGAGAGAGAGTGGACGCGAGGATTAATATAAAGGGTCAGAAGGAATTACGGTTAAAAAAAAAAAAAAAAGACTGCATGACTAAATCAGTAATCAGCCATGAGCCTATGATCCACCCAAAGTTTCTCTTTTTGAGAAAGAGAAGGATACTTGTGATTGAAGATTTGACAGAGAGATTGAAGAGACAGGAATGAAACTAATAGTGGGGGTCCAAGATATTGGAAATTACCAGTGGAGCGCAGAGTGGTAAGGGCAGGTCGACGTCGATAGTTTTGTGAGCGATTCGTGGGAAATAGTGAAGACGGTGAATTTGCGACCCTTCGAAACTAAAGAGAAGGGGGGAGAGTGGCAGCGACAGAAGCAAAGAATTCGGCGAGCACGCAACGGACAAAGAAGTGAGGGAACTCTTGTAATTTTACTATTTGCGTCCAATGTGTTAATTGTTTCCGAAAATGAATGGATGCGGACACGTGAGCGAAAGATAAAAATTTTTTTTGAAGATAATTAGTTAATTTTATAATTTATTATAATAAATTTTTATATAATAAAATTTATTTTTATTTCTCGTACAATAAGATAATCTGGTTACAAAGAAGATGATCCAAATCTAAAATGAAGAAGAAAAGGAATTTAATTTTGATTTACATTTAATAAAAAAAAATTTATATAACTATTATTAAAAAAATAATTTTATATCTTCATAATCTTTCTTCTAATAATCTTTTTTAATATTAAATAAAGTAAGTATTGAATGTTTTTTATATTTTTAAAATATTAAATATTTTATTTTTTTATTTAATACTTTTATTACAATACTTCATTATTTCACTTTTATTTATTATGTAAAAAAATTTTGTATCTTAAAATATCTATCATTTGATAATATTAATAAAGTATTAATTAATTTTTTTAACTTTACCATTATTTTTTAATGGAGATAGAATTAGTAAAATAAGTAAAATTAAAAAAATATTAATAAAGTAAAAAAAAAAGATAATTTAATCATGTTAAATTATTTTTTTTATAATTAAGATTATTTAATAACTTTCTTAATCCTTATACAATTATCTTAAATGACAAATAAAAGTAAATAGAGGGAATAAGCATATTAAGAAGAAATTTTAAAAAGATAAAGTATTACTTTTAAAAAATAACTAATTATGATATTAATTACTTAAGAAATAAAATACATTTAATTATATAAAAATGGATGTTATTATGCTACTTGGGGTTTTTTTTTAAAAGTTACTAATACTTAAAATGATTTGTTAAATATTTATTTGTCGTCATTTTTTATAATAAATATTTAAAATTTTAAAACTAAAATTAATAACTAATAAATATTTAATAAAGCATCTTGAGTATCAATAACTAAAATAACATGGATATGAGAGTATTATGTAAAATTTTTTAAGAGTTGACACAAAAATGTGATGTTTGGCTCTTGTTATTGATATCTTATTAGTAGGCATTCATTATTTACATTTTCTTACCATGTATTCTCACATCATTTAGGTATGAGGTTAATTCTCGTTCAAGTCACTAAGATTATTTCTCTCAATAATATTTTTCAGTAAAATTTAATTTTTTGACATTACAATTAAAATCTATCTTACTAGAATTTTGATTTACTTATTACTAATTATGGTGCACTTTGTTTTGGCTGTAAAGTAACCACTCTACTTAAATTTTTTAATGTGAATTTTTCAAAAAGACCATGTTTTGTGTTTGTTTATTTTTTTTTATATGGATTTGGTAAAAGGCATAAATCCCTAAATATCATTCTTTTTTTTTTTGTCTGAAGGGTTTTTGGGGAGGGAGAGTAAGATCAAACATGAGGTGCAAAGATTATCAAAGTATCTAACTTGTAATTAGATCACTGGTCAAATCAGCTTCTTAAATATTATAATATTATTATATATTCTTAAAATATAATAAATATATATTTTAAAAAATATATCTACTATTAATTTAAGATATTTACATAAACTTTTTATACATTTTTTTAAAATTAATTGTGAATATACTTGGTGAATTATAACAAACATTTCCTCCTAAATATCATTCAAAATCCCTATTTCCCAAAGGGGATCAAGTGTCGTTGGAGTTTCCGCAGCCCACATTGGCATATGGGCCGGGGGAGTCCATTCCCGAACGTCAATCACACGTTTACCTGAACTTCTTTGGACGCCGCCATATCCATCATTCACGTGATTTGACGGAACTCCTTTAACTCAGTTGGTTCAGTTGTTGTCTTTAACTTGTAGACCCAAAAAAAAAAAGGCTGTCATCTTTGACTTTGACCAAAAGTACCAACTTGTGGTCTTTTCCGTCCTTCTGTTACGGTCGAGTCATCATGCATCACCCCAAATCCATCCCATGCATGAACATGCCCCTTTTTCCTACTTGTCAATGGTCACAAAAATAACGTAAGTGGAGACGTAACGTGTCGGTGGCCGAGGCATGAGGTGAGCCCATACGTTTTCCTCTTTCTCGAGAATGAAAGTGGCAATTGGCAAATGAACCCAGTAGGCCCAGCTCCTCAACCCCAAGTGGCATTTGAAATTACTTGAATGCTTGCGGAAGCCTAGCAGAGGCGACAGATCAGCATATGCGGCTTTGCACTCCACTTATCACGGCACTTGCCAAATTAATTGTATATGCTAATGCAAATAATGCAACACAACACCGATCAAACCCTTACTGCCTTCTAAAGTTCTGATTATCAAAAGACAGCATCAGATACTCACAAACCTCAACACTATCCAATTTTCCTTTAGGCTTGAGTGTTCCAAAACCCTGTCTTCTCTTGTCAATCGAGTCATAGACAGTATTGTTAGAATTGGATTATATCAGATTATTTAATTAATTTAATTATAAATTACATATTTAATTAATTATAATTTAATTTTATAATTAAATTTATAGATAGATCATTTTAAACATGTTAAAATCAAATAAAATTGATTAAAATCATCTGAATTTACTAATTTAACTATTTAGTCATTAATTTTTTCACATTTTATAAATAAGTATAACTAGTTCAGTGTTCAGCGTGATTTTAACATCTTTAGTGATAAATAATAGCAGGTGGATGGTAAAATGTGCGAAATGACCAGAAAACGAGAGATTTCCTCTTTCTAACTTTTTTTAATTGAAATTTATTATAATTTTAAACGTGTTTTGCCCTGTTTGAATGGTACCGTCCGTCGTCAACCTGAAAGGTTAATGCATCACATGTTTTTCAGTAGCATAAAAGTTGATTTTATTGTTATTTTTATATTTTATAAAATCGTATACAATTTTTTATTTTGTCGTTGGCGGGGGAACCCCATTCGCAAATCGCAATAGAAGCTCGTTTCCTGTTTAGGTGTGGCTGGCGGGACCGTGAAAATAAACCAAGTAATAACCAGTAACCCATTATAGGTAAGCAATGACTTAAGCCTTTCAGCTCGTGTTAATTTATTCTGGCGTGTTTTTAATTTTTTAAATTTTAGGGTATACTATTAAAAAAAATAGTATATAAGTAAGTTAATTAACATATTCATTAAAAAGGTTTCTAAAATTTTAATCTTTCAATATAATTTTCATAAATAATTCTATAGGATAATTATAGTCTTTATAAGATATTCATTAAAAAGGTTTCTAAATAATTCTATAGGAAAATTATAGTCTTCATAAGATATTAAATATTTTAAGAGTATACGATAATAAGCTTGTAAGAAATATTCTAAAATTCTAAAAGGCGTCAGCTCTAACGGAGCCGAGATTGCAAAATGTTGGGGTGGCGACTACTCACGACATGTTGCAATGATTTCTTTTCTTTTAAATTGAACATATATTTAACGTGAACAAAAATAACAAAATAAAAAATTATATATGTACACACATATATAATTTCCTATAATTTTAATCATTTTTATTTCTTTTATTCTTAGTTGGGAATAAATTAAATATAATTAAAAATAAAGAAAAATGTTTAAAAAAATTTCAAATTTTATCTAATGTCAGTTTATTTCTTAAATTTAAAAAATAATCAAACAATTTTCATTTTTTGAATTTTTTTGTGTGAGTTAAGACTAAGAATTTCTTTATAAGATTCAATCCATTTAAACTATCTCATAAACTTAATTTCTTCAGGTGCTTTTACTATGTTAATACTTTGTAAGTTCATTTCTTAAATTTTAAATAAAGTATATTAAATATTAACTTTGTATGAAATTATTATTATTAGATCTCATTCTATTAAAATTTATTTTATAATTTTGATATAAGTATATACTAAATAATGATACCATCTAAATAAAATTACTATTATCAAATTTTACTCTTTTAAAATAAATACATTAAATATTAATATAATTCAAATATAATTATTTTAGTCTAAATCAAAATTATTATAAATAATCTTTTAAATAATTTAAAATATATATAATTAGTGTATCCCATAAAAATAATAACTACTGATTAATTAATTATTGGGACTATCTCTACAATAATTGAAGATGTTGAAAATTGCTCTCGCTTCTAACGTCATTCTGCGATTTATTTTTTTGAAGGCTTAATTTAATAAGCTGTGGATTAGATGTCCGTGTTTAACGAGTTTGCATTATGCTCTCAAAATACTTTAATGGGGTTTATCCATAATTTCTTTTTAAATTGCAATAGGAATTTTGTTTTTACTTACTTTGCTGTACAAGATAAAATCAAACAGGATATCAATAATTGGATAATATAATAATTAAACTATGTACCTGCTAAACTTTTTTATTATTATTAATTTTTTGTTGTATCATCTTATAATATTCTGAATTGTATAACATAAACATTTGATTGATCATATAAGATTGGATGGCATTTTTTTAGAAAAATCTTATTATATATAAAAATATATTAAAATTTGAATATTTTTTACTTTAAATTATGTAAATACTATATTGAGTTTTAAAATAATTTTAATTTTCTTGTTTTTTTTAAATGATATTTAATAAAATTAAATAAATATAAATAATTACATCTCATTAATTTTGCTGTTATAGAACTGAATGTATATAGTTTTGGATATTCGTATTATTTATTCATGATTTGTACTTAAATTATTATTATTAGAATGATTTTGTGTGTGTGTGTGTGTGTGCCTATATATATATATATATATTTATTATTCATGTATTTTATATGTCACATTAGATTTTTTATTTCTTAAAATATCTTCTTATTTATTTAGTGAGAGAGTAATCTCTCGTAATATAGTTAAATATTAAAGCAAAAATTCTTTTCAAAAATATTTGCTCACTGTCATTATATAATATATTTTTTAAATTAATTAAAAATTGCAGCCACCTCATCTGTTCAAAGAATGTCTCGACCAGTGCATTCCTATTAGCAATGTCATTCTCCCTAATATATTACCACTGATCTTATTAATAATAGTGTGGAAAAAAATCCCAACTGATATTATTGTTGCGTGCAGATCAGATCCTCTCCATTTACTTACGGGTATCTATTGGTTTGGGTTAACGTGTGAATATATGAATTTTGATTAAAATTAACTCATAATTAATGGATTATATTAAATTTGCATGTTGAGATTTTTCCAACCCCACACAATTTGACTCAAGTCATAAATGACATTATTTTGATAAAATTAAATGAAGCAAATTTATATTTGACTTTCAGGATTTGTATATATTTAAGATTTATTATATTTAAGACTTGTTATATTTAAAATTTTTAATGTTTAAGATTAGTTATGTTTAAGTTTAATTTGTTTGAAACTTATCGAAGATTTGATATGTTAATTTTTGTTAAGACTTTTTATGATATGCAATGAATTTTTAATCTTGTAGTAATTTTCATATTTATTTTAACAAGTAAATTTATTTTTAATATATTTCAGACTTACAGGTTCAGCCTAATCCAATCCATTCATATACGGATTGGGTTAGATCAAGTTTAAAAAAAAAGAGTAAAACATATATTTAGTCCCTAAAAGATATATTATTTATCAATTTAGTTCATTTAAAAATTAATTTTATCAATTTAATCGCTCAAATTTTAAGTCACTTATAAATTTTATTATTTTTTCTTTTATTTTTATCAATTTAATCATTCAAAATGACTAAATTGTTATGAATTTAAGATTCAAAAATTAAATCGATTAAATTAATCTTTAAAAAACTACTTTAAAAGATCAAATTGATAAATAATATATATTTTAAAAATTAAAACTAAATTTTACTCAAAAAAAATCTATTAATCCATCCCAACCTAATACATTACTTTAATAGGTAAATTAAATATAAAAATATCTTAAATTCAATTCAACTTACCAAATACCTCTACTTTCACTAATATGAGAGGAGGATATTACGAGAGAGATAAATAAAAAAAAAACTGTTTTTGTACAAAATTGATAGACACTTGCACAAGTAATGATGTATGCGTATATGTCCATACATATCTAATGTTTTAGAATACCCTTGCAGAGAGCAAGAATCACGGATGACTCGATAGTCATTACCCAATAAAAAAATATTAGTATAATAAATCATTTTTAATTTATTGATAGTATAAATAATCTTTAGTATAATAAATATATAGAATTATATTTTAAAAATATTAAATTTTGTATGATTAATAAAAATTTCTAATTGTTATGACAACGTAATATGCATTTTTTTTTGGTAAACAATGTAATATACCTTTATTTGTTGATATAACATAAGAAGTTTTATACAAATAAATAATGAATTAAAATTAAATTTATATATAATATATTTTTTTGATAAATATATGATTTTATTTATGACGGATATGTTATTTTCTAAAATTTAAATTTACCTAATTTTTTTAACCTTCCTAGTTTATGAGAAATTGTGATCCGTATTCCTTATTTGGTTCTGGTTGAACACATGAACAATATTTGTCAACGAATTTGTACGCGGGACAAGTGAGTGACAGGTAGGGTGGGGGCCAACTCAACAACAGCAAAAATTTTTGTTTCGAAAAGTGCACGTGTGAATTAGCATTACTGGATGCTTCGGGTAGCTTTCCAAAATCGCATGGTTTCTAGACCCTAATATAAAAGGAGGAGTTTTCGAGCAAATGAACTTGGTAGTTCTTTGGGTTGCTCCCCAACCTTTCTCTTTGGTCAAGTGAAAAAACTGATATTGGACTAGCACGTAATCCAAACAACTTTTTTCTACTTTAACAGTACGAGGCTTGCGAATTTTTTTCCAATACAATGAATTCATACACAAAAATTGCCCCCCTTTGAAACTTCCACATTCAAATATACAATGGTACCTAAGATGAAGGATGACATTGTTGTGCTAATTATTCTCACCATGTTTGAATTGAAAGAAAGAAAGAGAATTTTTTTTTTAGATTTAAATCTTTCTCTTATATTTATTTATGGCATAATAACGACGTGTCAATTTAAACTTATGATGTCAAAATCCTTTGGCCATATTAATTTACTCCCAATTACTTAGAATTCTGCGTTACTGAACAGTTATGACGTGCTCCACTTGCATGAACGCATCGACATTAAAATTAAACGGGTAATAATAGCCACCACAAGTCCACCCCACTCTCTACACAATATAAGAAAAGTCTCCCATGGGATCCGGCTGGCTTGTTCCCACTTCCAATTACCCAATTACCCAATTACCTGCCTCGTAACAAACCAAATCATGGCCTTACGATGCTGCCTTTTCTTAAAAAAAAATTGTAACGCAATTTGCAGTAGAAACCTCTAATTTAAAATTTTTGTGAAATTTTCACATCATGCAAATATGTAAAGAAGAGAAATATAAAAATTTGCGCAAGACCTATGTCATTTATGTATAAAATTTTTGTAGGTATGTCTATTCGCATAAATCGTTTATTAATGTGAAAACTGCAGATGCGATGATTCAAAGGATGAATGATGAATCACTCACTTTCCAAGTTGCAAAACAATCCTGGCGTCGGGCCCCCAAAGATGTCGACAAGGAAAAGTCGCTGGATGCTGTATTACAGTAGCGTGCCGGCTGCCGTGGACGAGTTCTAATTTGGACCGCGTTCCCTTCCCCGACACTTCCCTTGGACACCAAAATAAACCAAGAACTAGAACCTTTCTTTTGTACTTTTTGTGGATTTTGACTTGGAACTTGGGTTGGAACCGGTCTTCCGTCAGACTTCACTTGGTTGGTTCTCAGTCACTTCTCTGCGTCTCTCACTCACTTCCCCAACTCCTTTAAAACATAAAACTCAGTCCCCCAACACAAAGTATCGGTGACGCTTTCTTTGACCGACTTATGGTCAGCGTCACTCTTGGCCAACAAGAAAACTGGCCTGATTACTCAGAAACGCGCTCCACACCGCTCCACCTGTACTCTCTCTGTTAATTTTTTTATATTATTTTTTATAAAATTTGTAAATTGAATAAAAAATTCTATAATAACTTGGGCTTACTTTCTCCCCACTTGTCGCGCAACTTCTCCCGAAAACTCACCTCTTTATAAACGCATCACAGCCCTTCACTCGCTCCAAAGTAACACAAAGCAAAGCACAAGAAGCAGAAGCAGCAGCACCACCCCAAATCACGAACACAAACTCTTCTCGTTTTCACTCTCTGTCTCAGTTCAACTGCACAAAGCGTTGAGTTCAGATCAGATGGTTCTGGAAGCTCTCAAATCACCCACCACCGCAAGCCCATCCTTCACCTTCGATGACGCCAACCTCCACTACCCGGTGGAGCCATGGGCGAAGCGAAAGCGTTCCAAGCGTACCCGCCTGGACCACCCTTCCTGCACCGAGGAAGAGTACCTCGCCCTCTGCCTCATCATGCTCGCTCGCGGCGGCAAAGGTGTCTTCGCTGCTTCCGACCGCAGTAGCTCCCCTCTGGCCCAGTCTAAGGCCACTCCTCCCCCTGCTTTATATGAGTCGGCGCCGCTAGCGACCACAGATCCTTCGAGTACCGTCAAGCTCAGTTACAAATGCTCTGTCTGCAACAAAGCCTTCTCCTCTTACCAAGCACTTGGTGGACACAAAGCCAGTCACCGAAAACTCTCTGGAGGCGGTTGCGGCGCTGGTGAAGATCAATCCACTTCCTCCGCCGTCACCACTAGTTCCGCCAACACCACCGCCGCCGCCGCCGCCGCCGCATCCAAAGGAGGAGGCAAGGCCCACGAGTGTTCCATCTGCCACAAGTCCTTTCCAACCGGACAGGCCTTGGGTGGACACAAGCGTTGCCACTACGAAGGCGGTGCTGGTGCTGGTGCTGGTGCTGGTGCTGGTGCCGCCGCTGGCACCGGAGGCGTTAGCAGCGCCATCTCCACCTCGGAAGGTGTCGGGTCCACCCACACGATCAGCCACAGCCACCGCTACTTCGATCTCAACCTCCCGGCTTTTCCAGACTTTTCAACCAAGGTCGGAGACGACGAGGTCGAGAGCCCTCTGCCAGCGAAAAAGCCCCGTCTCTTTATGATACCCAAGATCGAAATCCCTCAATTCCAATGAATTAGCCCCAATTGATCAGTTCTGATTTTTTTCAATTATATTTGGAAAATTTTGAGATTTGTTTGTTCCTGTACATACTACTTGGACCTTAGTCGCTGGTTTAGATTGTAGTTTGTAATTTGACAGTGGCAATTCTATCTATTCATTTATTTATTTATTTTCTGAAAATCAATTCAATGTTGCCTTGTGCTTATCATGATTGATTTCATCTAGAGTGTCCCGCTTGCGCAGTGGAATCGCCATCATAAAACAACAGGGCCGCGTGATCGGTGCGGCAAGGTAGTCCTGGTTTCAGTCCCTGTTTGAGTTCAGTTGAAACCACTTGCCCATGTTTCTGTCTGTGTTAGTGATGGTTTTTTCTGTTGGAACACTGGCACACTACAGCTACAGTCTCCCATCCCTTCACGCAAGCAAAACGGCAAAAGTGCAAGTTACCTCTTTTTCCTCCCACTTTCTTTTCTTTTTTCCTCGCAGCAACAATCCAATGAAATGAAGGGATTTGCCTCACTTACCACAAAAAACAAAAAAGGGGGCTTACCTCCAATAAATAAGGTTCATTTTCGTCACTTAGCCTTATTTACAGCCCGAGCCCAATCAAGTTCAAATAAATGCTAGCTTACTTTAAAAAAAAAAAAATTCAACTTAACCATTTATGTTAATGTAAAATTATGTAGTAATTTAACTTGAAGCTGGGTAGATGGCACGGGGAGGAGTAGAGGGGATGTTTCATGCTTGGTTTAGTTAATAAGAAAGTTTTGGCATTTTACACATTGTGATCGAACGGAGTTGATGGGAACGACACGTGGAATTATTTGTCTTCGCTTGATTATTTTTTAGTTATATTTTATTTAATAATGAACAAGATCGCTGACTTTGTTAAGTATATTTGTATTAATTTTTTTTATAATTAAAATTTATAATTAAAATTTTAATGAAAAAACTCTTAAAAATAATTTTTTTATTAATTTATTACTAAATATATACTAAGTTTCTAGCATTAGCATTTCCTTTCTATCCGAGTACCGCGTCATTAAATGGTCCTAAGATCGCAAAACGCCAAAATTTAGCTAACAAGAAGGTTTTGGTTCGATCCTTTTTTTTTTGTTCTGGGTTAAATGGTTCGATACGTTTTACATGTGCATGATGTAGGAAATGCAATTAAAATATCGTTTTACATGCGTATGATGTAGAACAAAAAAGAATTGAAATTTCTGGCCGGGTAACGTTGTACCTGTACGCGTCAATTACTTACCCCATTGCCATATCCGCGATTCAATCTTCGCCTCTCCACTTTCGCAATTGCTTTGCCGTAGTCACGTGCGGAACCCAACATTAAAATACTAGAAAGACAAAGAGAAACCGTCTTTGGATGGCAAAGTAGTGCCCAATTTTAGGCCAATCCCTTCGCGTGTTAGATGACAATTAAGAGTGGATGAAGATACCCATTAGTGTTTTTTTGTGGGGGTAGATAGAGACCCATTAGTGTTCATACACATATTAGAATATTTTTTCTCTTTGATAATTAATGAAAAATTACTATATATTATTAGAATATAATAAATACATACTTTAAAATACATCTTTATCATTGATTTTAAGTTTTTAATATAAAAAATATATAAATTTTCTTAAAATCAATGATAAAGATGTTTATTATAATACGCATTTATTGATATTTTAATAATATACAATAATTTATCAGTAATCAACCGGTGATTTTGCTAACTCGTGCAAAACGTGTGGATTGGGATTGGATGCATCTTCTAGGATGAATACGTTTTCTACTTTTAGTTTGCACATTAGATAATTTCTTTAAAGGAGTATTGTTCTTTCCAATGAGGTGTACAAGGGTTAAAATTTTATTTTAAGTGATAATTTTAAATTTTAAATTTAATTTATATTTTTAAAATTATAGTGTATTAACCGTTACGATCAACTGTTTACAAATTACACATTAAATAATTTATACCTCTCGAATGCTTTAAATGATAGATCACATGATAACATATTCTTTTTATTTTATTTTTTAATTAATAGTGATAAAACCGAATAAAGAAACACTAGCTACAAAGAATAATTACGGAAGGTAGAAACTCCCATTCCCATATTACATCACACACAAGTAATTCTCTCGTATCCTTTTTTATTTTATTATTAACCCTTTAGAACGTGTAAGGGTTTTACTTCCTTGAGGATAAATAATTTCTCAACAAAAATTCTGTGTAACTCCCTATTTTGATACAAGAATTATTAACAATAGCAATTCTAAAAAGAATTAAGTCACGACCACTTGATTTTTGTTTTTGAGCCGAATAAACTTCCCTTCTTGCTAACGTTGAGTAAATGACAAGGGAGTCACCAGTGAAGTCCTCAATATCTTATCTTGAATTCGAATTTATTAAAAAATTAGATGATTTTTTGTAACAATAGAATGTTTGCAAATAAATTAGCCGTACCCTTTTTCATTTTTGAAATCTCTAGGTATTTTCATACTTTTGGTATGGGATTAATTCCTACTCGAGTGTCCACTTGACTTGGTTTCAAGGTATTTTTAATGAGATTCAAATTATTGTCCTATAGGTAAAATTTATCCACGTAGAATTCAATTTGCCAGCTAAGCCACATTTCTTTGTTAGCTGGACCTAATTTTCATAGCATGTGCTGTCAGTGAAAGGCCTGATTAGTGATGCTTGGTTTTAGGCTTTTCCTCCTTTCTTTAACTTGGTTACTAGTCATGTTGGATAACATATAAAAAATGTTAATCTCATAATTATTTTTAATTGACACAATTAATTTTTTATCAATAATTTACTTTTGACACGACTCTACAATATTTGTTGATGTGACAATACTTTTTGTTATTACGGGGGTTAAATTTGATGACATCGCCTTGTTATTTTAACAAATTTGGATGTGGAGATGATGTACTGCAATACCACGTAAATACAAAAAGGAGTATCACAGTAATCGTACCAAAAGAAAAAAAAAATATCACAGTAACAAAACACTAGCAAAAAAAGGTTATTTCTTTAAATTATGGAGGTAATATTATTATGATAAAAAATTAAATCTTAATGAATTTGAAAAGGAAAAAAATATAATTTATATAGTTTTATTTTAAAAATAATATAATACATCATATCACTAAAAAATAATATTTTTATTTATAGGTCATTTAAGTAATATCTTAGCTCTTCACCAAAAATAAAAATTATACCAAAAGTAAAAAATTAAATATAAATACTTTGTTTTCTATGTAGTAAACAAGTTAAGAATCTGAATAATCTTAACAATGTATTTACACAACGACCTGATGTATTTAAGAAAAATTTAATGCAAGTTAAGAATTAATGATATACAAATACCATAAAAATAAAATAGGTGAGTAAAATTTTGATTCATTGTCTTATATTATTATCTAATTATATATTAAAATATTATTAAAAAGTCTGATTTTTAAGTAATTATTGTTATAATTAAATCAAGATATTAATATGATGATATATAAGTGATAATAATATAGTAAAAATTTATACCCTAATTAAAATATTTAAGATAAATACCGTAGAAACCTTCTATACATAAAAGATTCATTATTGTGGTTTACTTGAGTCACAGACCACAAACATCCGTAAATGGTCGGCTAACAAAGCCAAGGAAGAAGACATGGTGTTGTGTTTGGCTTGACCAGGGAAGAAGACAGGTTAGAGTACCAATACAATGGTGTTTTTTTTTTTTTCTTGTTATCAAGTGGAATCTTTAAAATGTTGACACTGTCATTCTCTGTAAAATACTTTTTAATTAATATTATAAATAAAATTTGTTGTAATAAAATTTTTTTTACATATTATTAAGTCACACTCTTACGAGTTATTTCTGAGCCTTTATAAATATATTCTATCCTAATTTACTATGACATAGTAAACCATTCTAACCCTAGTCAAAAGGTAAAAAAAGGAATAAATCACTATTTAAGTCCTTAAAAAATACAAGTTTCTTCGTATTAATTCCTAAATAATTAAAATCATGCACAAGGTTTTCAAATATTGATAAGTCTTTTAAGTTTATCCTTCCGTTAATTAAATGCTAGAGGTGGGTGCTACTGGCTTTTAAGACGAGCCATTTATAATTTTACATACCAACTTATTACTGACGAATGAAGAATGTCGCACCACTGCTCCAACTCATCTTAAGTATTAATGGGTTCTATTGAGAGTGCTGATGCAGGCAACCCATCTCTCCACCACCAATTGTCTTGCAATTCTCACCTCTGCTGCTTTTTTTTGATGCAGTGAATGGAGAGAATGAAGACAATAGTCATCGTCTCACCGTCACATGACACAGGTTTCGTTTCATTTTTTTTTAGTTTTTTTTTTATAAAGAGTCAATGTATTATTAAATTAGAGCAAATGATGACAGATGAGACGAGGAAGTGTCATGCTGTCAACTTCTGTTAATTCAGGGTCAAATTATCGAAAGATAAATTTGAAAGACATATCAATTGTTTAGGAACCTTATAAGTAATTTTGTTCATTCAAAGATTAATATGGCAAAACGCATATAAGACTAAGTTAATAATTTACTCTAAAAAAAATTGGAGGGTGAAGTTTAGGCGAGGATGAATCTGGGCGAAAACTCAAAGACCTACTATCGAACTGCCACATGAGTTTGGTGGAATCCTGGTGTGTCCAGGTTCTCGGAATCATGTTCTTCCTTGGCGGCGGCGTTCAAATGATCTTTCCAACTATAGATTATCTGAAACATCAGCTAATTAAAAAGTTATTTAAAGTTATTCAAACTTTATGACACCTTAAATTCACAAATTACGATTGCCTGATACATACAACACAGACGTATTGGCATCTTACGCGTCATATCACATAAATGAACATCATTCCTGGTCATCTGAAACCAGCATGACAAGCGTTGATTCAGCTCACAGTCTGTGTAAAATCTCCAATCCCCTTGCATTTTATCTAATTTAGTGTAACAGTTTCAGTGTGTTAGAATGGTTGAATTATGAGAAGCAAATGGGACAAAAAGGGCAAGAGAGGTCAAAGATGTAATAATGACTAGTGACAATATTCATCCCCTTGAAAGTTTCATTGAGAGAGAAATTAGAAAAAAGAAATCCCCTCTTCATTTTTTTTTTCTTCGGCATTAAACGAACTTTATGAACGCATTTTTTAAAGATGAATATACTTGTATTCTTAGTTTCTTACATTGTTTACTTTATTTTCCATTGTGAACAAAAGTTGTCCAAATCCTTCCACATAAAATCCCTCCTTTGCTTTTCTTCACTAAATATTGAAAATGGCTCAAAGCAAATGAGCACTGAATGTGCTCCTTTTGGCCACATGACATTAGCGAGGGTGGCATCTCGGCCCTTTTTCATATTAAATTGATATGTATGGGTGTTGTGATGTTTTGGCGTAATTGTTGTCTGCACGGTATAAGACGCGGCATCTTCTCAGTTGCATTACACGCGGCTTCTTCAGCAACCACTAAACATGCAAGCCGCACACAGCACATCTTCCCCTGTTTAGTTCTCACACGTTCTGTGTGTGCGTGTATGTCTCCTTCAGCAAGCTCAATAAAATAAAAACAGCGGAACTTTCTTTGTCCCTCTTTTACAGTTGTATCCTACGTGGGTAAACCCAAACGGGGGGAATGAACATAAAACAAAAAGTTGATACAATTAATTGGGCCCGTTGATGGAGTTCTTATTCTGGTCAGTAGACGCTAGACAATTTAGAGCAGTAATAAAAAAATTGAGATGGGCCTGTTTTTTTTTAGACTATAAGTGCAACTATATTACGCAACTGAGCCTTCAGCCCATCTTTCTAAACATCCCAGTATCTTTAATGACCCAACAGGGAAAGAAAGAGAAACAGAGAGATACGATGTATCCAGCTAGAGGGGTAAGTAGAAGGATCTTGTGGATTGGTGCTTTGTATTGATTCCCAGTAATATTCAATGAAATTCAATCAATTTAAGTAGATGATAAAACTGGAAACAAAAAAAAAAAGTAGATGATAAAACTTATAGATGGAGAATGCAAAAACTAGAAGAAAGCAAGGCGAAGGTGAATAATGCAAAAGAGAAATTAGGAAGGCAAGGAAAAATAGGCATCGAAACTAGAGGTGCGGAAGACCGGAATCAATTAATTCCAGTGATATTTTTGTCCAAATTTGAATGATCATTATTATATCTCTAAACTCTAAAAAGCATCATTTATTTTAGAATTTGAAAATAAAGCAAAGGATTGATAGGGAGTGGGTATTAAAAAACCCATTACAAGTGCCTAAGAAAATGAAAGAATAAAAGTGCCATAAGAATATAATATTTAACGTGGTTCAGCTCATTTATGATTCTTAAAATTGACAAAAGTATTTTATTATAACAAACACAGTAATATAACTTTTACATAAATAAAATTATAAATTTTCTCATAAATGTTATAGTTTGTAAACGGACAAACTTACAAACCTTTTTTCCTAAACTAACTCTTTAATAGTCTCAGTACATGCTTGATGATAAATTATTTAAAAAAAATAACTTTTCTATTTCAATTTTTTTTTTGGTAAGATTGATTATTAGTTATTTTAAATATAAAATAAAATAATTTAAAAACATATTTTATTTTTATAATCCGCCTTTCATGAACTTTGTAATGTGAGATCGAGTCAATTAATTGATTAGATGGTGATGACTAATGAGGTGTGACTGTGTTATGCTCTCTTGCTATTTTGCTGACTAATAAGAATTTTCTGATAAATTATGCTCACCAAATCAAAGTAAAAGACGTGGCTCCCATGTGCAATAGACTCTTTCAAAATTGTTTTATCCATAATTTCAAGTTTATATTTGTTAATGTATTGCCTTTTTATGATTTTAACCTTGATTAATTTGAGACTTAATATATGCATTGATAAAACAGAAAACGAGTCTCTCATCGTCGTACGATGAGATGTGGGTACTTGAATTTACCTCTGATACGGTGACATTAACCACATAGTAAATTCCTTTTTTCTTTCCAAATTATTGAATGACTAACCCTGGTCTCTGGTAACCGAGGCTCTGGGTATATGTGAATTAGATCAGATTAAATTTAAAGTATTTTTGCACTCAACTTATTCATAAAGCAATGAGTTTAATCAGAATTTTTTTTTAAGTTCAAACTATGAGCAATGGGTTTAATTAGAATTTTTTTAAAAAATTCAAACTAATTCAACCTGCACGTGAGTGAATTAGATTAAATTAAACTCGTAAATTTAACATACATAAAAAAAATTTCACCAACTAAATAAATTTCAAAATTAGCACGAAATTAAAAATTCATCACATATTATAATAAATAATTTAATAAATCTCAATAAAAGATGACATATAAAATTTTAAATAAATTTAAAATTAAATATAATAAATTATAAGTCATAGATATAATATAACAAATCTTAATTTTAATTATAAAATATATTAATATAAATTTTAAAAATTAAATATAATAAGTCATATAAAATCTAAAAAAAAAATTAAGTTTAATAAATTAAATATTAAAAAATAATATAATTTTTTATTAAAAATAAATTAAATTGAATTAAGTGAATTAAATTTTTTTTAATTCACATTTTAATCTATCATTATTATCAAATTAAAAATTTATAAATTTAATTTAACCTGTCTACGTGAATATCTACAAACTTACATGTTGATCTATTCTGATGGATACCCCCAGCCGAAGCCATAAAGGGGTATTCAGATACAATCACAAGGCATGGGGCACCACGTAACGTTCCGGATATGGGTGTCTTAAGAAATAAGAATTGAGGAATTCCACACGAAAAGGAGGTCAGAAATGGTGGGAGCTGGCGTTTTGGCCCGCAGGATTTTGCACAGCGAAGCCATAAAAAGTGAAAATGGTGCGGTGCACGTCAGCCTCTTCCCTAGGGTAGGCAGTAGGCACGGTTATCTTCCATTGAACGTGGATTCCACCCCAAAACCCACCAGGTAGTCATATTTTGATTATTTTCTAAAGAAAGGGACCACAAAATAGATTGCGTCACAACTCACAAGTATTTTTGCTTCGTCCAATTGGACAGTGGTTATATTGAATAATATAGTAATTATGTAATAAATATTTGATATAACAATAACAACCAAGACTTATCTTAGTTTTGACGAGATTGATTGCGTAAATCAAACAATTTTATTAGATTTTACTACAAATCCATTTCAATAAATTCATTCGCCTGAGCCTCGCCGTGTCTCTTTAACTTGTCCTGTGAATATGGACCTCACCGCATACCATATTTTCAAATTAATAATATATCAATTAATATATTGTGTAATATTGTGGCAGTAGTATTGCTTCATGAAATATTCTAGGTGAGAAACTTGCTCTGAGAAACTTAAATATACAAAAAATTTGGTGCCAAAATTCTTGCTCAAATATTTTCTCTCTGAGAAACTCATTCCTTGGGAAACATTTGTTCATTCTTTGCTCTCGCAATTCCCACTAGCAATCAACGTTTAGGAGTGATCTTTCTTGTACATAAGCTATATATTGATCAAACAAAAAAATGCATGTTACATTAGTTAATAATTATTAAATGAATTGAATATTTTCAATTTTAGTAACACATAAAAATTTTCGACTCTCCGATCTCTTCATTCCATTCTTTGTTTTTTATGATGAAAAATATTAAGTTTTGAAGTCACTAAAAAGTGGACTAACGGCGAGGACTGCAGAGGTTGGATAGTAGCCATGGACACATACTAGCCCCGTAATAATAAAAAAAAACACTAGTTTTAAGATATTTCCTTCATTCAAACCTTCCTTACAAGGGCATATTTATATAATTCATAAGCTAACAAATACAAAAAAATTCAATTAAAATGTAAAATGCTACACAGTTTATATACATCCTTTGGCACTTTAAGGACAAAAGGACAAAAAAGAAATAGCAAGAAAAAGGGGGAAAGAAGCAACACAAGGAAAAAAAACACAAAAAAGCTGTATTGACTTGCATTAAAGAACGGCAACTTCCAATCCTCACTCTTTGCATATGATCAATCATCGAATTCAAGGCCAAAATAAGCACTGCATTGGTGTGCTTTCTCAAACAAAGTAACATGCAACTCCTATGTTATGATGTTAGCACTGAAAGTAGACGTGTCAGACAAATACAGTTATGTGCTTGTTAATTTCATTGTTGGGCTTCGGGATAAGCATTTCAGTTGTGAAATATGCGTTCTCAGGCTACACTCTCTAACCTGGTCATGAAAAGGTTTTTATTAATGAGTTAGCAATGCCCCCCAACTTCATTTAATGATCATCTAAGGAAAATCAACAGAAGTACTTTAAGCTTCAATACCCCTTTTTCATATACAAAAATTACCTGCATGGTTGTAATCATTGACAAAAGGTCTTTGCACTCATCAAGCAAAACTCGCTCCTTTGCAGTTAAGTTGGCAAGTTCAACCACCAGTGAATTTACATGTCCAACCTATCAAATGTGAATACTTTCAGACATTTTGACATGTCAATGGCTACATACTTAAAGGCATCAAGACTCTGATTTTGCTGGATATTCATAAATAAATAAATATGTAAAATCCAGACAGTCAAGGAAAGAAAGAAAGAAAAAATGGGTCAATTACACTTTCCCCGCTATTTTTCTGTTGCTCAACTCCATATAAATTAACAGAAAATGAAGTGGACAGAGGTGGGTAAATTGAGCAGAGGTCGGCAATGAAGAGAAATACATGTGGGAAAAGTACAACTTTCGAACAACAGGTAAGTAAAGCGCATTTCACCAAGGCAGCAAACAAAACAATGATGTATCTTTTTTCCCCAAAGTAGGGAGGCTATTAGATATATCTATTTCTAACTACACAGATCAGTAAAATAAATAAAATGAAAAAATCAAGCCCCAGCATGCAGAGATAGAAGGCAGCAGCCTTATTTATTTTACTCCATATTTCAATATATAAAGCCCTCTCACGTCTCTCACCTAATTTAAAAATTTAAAGAAGACAACCAAAATAGGATCCCATGTCCGTATCTCCTTTCCCATGTGACCATTAAATCATGCATGGGTAATCACGATTATAACATAAAATTATGTGACTTTCTTAGGTGATCATATGACCTTTATATAATTTTTAATCCTAACCATCTACATAAGATTCAACGTTTAATATTTGCTCCTCTTACCTCTCATAATAAGACTGTGCTATCATTTTGATATCCCCCGCCTCCCACCCCCCCCCCTCTCAAAACACACACACTGCAAATTATAATTTGTAACTAATGTCAACTAACTCATCCCACCCCTTAAAGATTTGTAGCTGCTTACTTTTACATGTATATAGAGATAGAAGAAATGGAGAAAGTTAATAAAAATAATAAAACAATTTAAAAAAAAATTAAAAAAGGCTCTGCCATGGGTATATAACAGGAAAGAAAATACTAGGTGAAATAAGATACACATTTGTAGAAAGCCAATAATAAACTCATCAGATTGCCGAATGTTAAATGATTTCCTCCCAAACTAATCCCTGTCTACTACTCGGACTACTCTGCATTTAAAACCTATCATGATAAATATATTGTTCCCTCTGCCAAATTGAGGAACAATAATGGCAGAAGGGGAGGCCCATATAGAGAAACTGTTTGTCATATACACAATAGTTCAATAAAGATAAACAGGGAAGGAAGCTTTTAATCTCTACTTCTGCCTCAACAGTTCCAAAAAATCCTTATCTAATTCAAACGTTTGTTAAATAAAGAAACATACAGGGTTATAGGCATGTGGTAGAAGAAAGACAAAAAAGGGGGAGTGGGGATAATATAATATGAAAATAGTTGTACAATATGAAGTCTTCAAATGGTATAACAAATACATAAACAAAAAAAAAAAAAGAAAATCCAGAAGCTTGAAGTGCACAGCTGGTAAATTATTAGTAAAAATTATAGATTGATTCAAATCTCCAACTATACCTATTCTAGGATATTTGCATACAAAAGAGGAGTTTGGCATCAATAATATGGTTTCTGGTGATGCTAAAAGTATAGGATTTGATCAATCTTATATAGACTTTATATAGAAGATGATATTATCATTAAAGGGGGACAAAATTTGGAGAACAAGTTTTGAATTGGCAATTGTTCATTTTTTAGTGTCCATGATAAGGCTAACGTGCTCAAACCATCCTTGTGTATCACACGGTTCACACAATATGGCATTAGGAAACAATTTAATGTCTTCTCTCTGACTGTCACCCACAATATATGACAGGCACAGTTAGATTCTTTGGTTCAGGTGAACAACCAAGTACAAGAAGCAAAGGACAGAACTGTAGTTAACTGGTAAGTTTTAAGAAACAAGTCTTGTTATTTAATAAAATCAAGTCCAATTCCTTTTCAATTGCTTGCAATAATTCCTATGGACCACTACATTCATCAAACCTTCTGAGCATTTATCTTCTAGTTTCTGGCAAGACTAGACTTATGGTGTATAACCACCTTAGTTGCTTTACCACCACAATCATAATCTAAGCTGGGAGATCCAAAGACACTTCAAAATTATTAGAAAATAAAATAACACTTGTGTATCATCACAAATTCAAAAAATAATCGAGATCCAACATCATAAAATCAGCATGGAAAAAGAAATATGTACCTTTGGTAACAATAGGCATATGGAGGGCGCCATTGCCTGCATCACATCCACTGCAGAACAAATAGCTTCCTTCACATTCAGTACATCTGCCTGAAGCAACATAGAGAGCTTTTTATACTAATCCCAAAATATGCTAATAACAACTGAATCATTATGTCACTGCCTATAATAATGAAAGGGATAGAAGAATTAACAAGCTAAAGGAAAATACCTTGGCCCCACTGACAACAGGAAGGCGGAGAGTGCTACCCTTTAGTGCTTCAATAGCCCCTGAAAGTGAACTACAGTACACCCGATCCAAAATAGCCCAATCTTCCAAATATATCATCTACATAAAATAGTTTACATAAAGAACTTAAGATGAAAGTTGAACATTAAGTCAGTGTCACCATAACCACTTTATGTATAAGGAGGCATGCATGGAAAAAGCTTTCTATGGCATTATTGGAAAAGAGAAAAGGATATTATACTTGTATTTTGGCACAATTCAATTTGCCTATCTGTACTTTTCCCATTAACCACTATTGACAAACAAAACTACAAGAATTAGTAATGTCCAATTTACCCAAAAAGGATTCTAATGAATTAGGACAGTAGGTCTCATATTTTTTATATGGGTAGCAAATGCATATTATAGCAATGAAGCTAGCTACTTGAAACTAGATGCCATGGGATGCCAGCTGCACTATGAAGAACTGAATGACATTACAATTTAGTTTTTTCATTTTTTTTTTTCTTTTCTGCAGAAGGGAAGGAGGGGGGGTTGTTCAGAAGAAGGGAATTGAAGGATGAAGAAATCCTAAGTTGAAGAAATCAAAGAATCAATGAAGTGGAATCTACTGGAGGAATGATAGAACTTCAAATAAAATCAAGCTAAAAATACACAAGTAATTTTAGCACAGGGTAGCGGCAGATCTTACTTGCTCGTTGAGGATGGAGATTAGCTTAAACTGTTGCTTCAGCAATTGTAACTCTGTTCTTTTGGCTCTAACAGATTCTCGTAGTTTAGAGGTAGCTAACCATGCATCGTAGAGGCTTTTCTGATACAAAGTTGAATATTTAGGGGAAAATATAGAAAAATAGACTAAACAAACAAAGCAAATATGGAAAGAAAAAGTTGAAAAACAAATTCTAGTAATAGTGTGATAAATATATAATCCCTTCTCTCTCTATCTTCCTTTATATGAGTGCACCTTTCCATTGCAGCAATGGCTGGTGTTTGTCATTGGATGCTGAAATGAAACTAGAATCGACACAGATATCCATTCATGACCTTTCTACTCACATCCATACAACCAATAGGATACCCAATTTAGCTTGAAAGAGGTGAAGATGCCCCAGCAGGGAAATTACTAGCGTTTAAATCCAAAGCAAATGTTATTTAAAAACCATACCTCCGCAATCAATCTCTGTGCAGTGAGGGCAGCATCTGCTCTGGCGTTTACAAAACGCCATTGCAGGAGCCTGTTATACAGGAGTCTCAGTAAATGTGCATCAACAGTCCGGCTCTCCCCTATCTTTCCACGAGGGACATCAACAGCAAAACTTAATATAGAAGTTCCGTTGCTCAAACTGTTACTCAGACTACCTGCCACTCCGTTTCTGACTCGAGATGGGCTCACCCCCTTCGAAGGGGAACCTGTGGATGGTGTGGCCAGCTTACTTGGTGAAGCAGGACGAACCGCAGCACGAATAGGAGAAACTTGCCCCCGGCTATTTATGACTCCTCGGGGAGATGACACGGGACTATCGAACGCTGACTTCTTCGGCGCGAGAAACTTTGGAGGAACCATTGCTTTATTTCCATGATTCCTAGACGATGGAGAGACAGGGTCCGTTTGGCGCCGCAACCGATTGTTAGCCTCTTGCCAGAACCTTGCTGGCACCACAATCGGACGGGACCCTCGTTGCGCTTGTCCTCCTCCGCTACCGCCGCATTCCTGTGCTCCTGAAGAACTACCAGAAGTCACACTTTCGCTATCAGAAGGAATGAGCTCAGGCTGCAACTCAGATCCACAAGCTTTATTCCTTTCTAGCAAGGCCTCCGCAGTCTTCTTCCTGACTTGCCCGTTGTCCATTTCCGATTTCAATGTCCCATCAAGAGAAGCTTGAACATCCACCATCAAATTCTGCAATGACCTAACCACGTCCCCTTGTCCACCCAATTTTTTCCAGTCATCCCCACAATCGACACTTCTGCTCATACAATTCGCCTGCCGCATTCTACCCGGCCATCGTCGCTGATCCACTGTTCTTGAATTCTCGGTCTGATCCGAATTGCCGCTTCCGCCTCCCCTGGCAGGCGTTGTGATCTTCCTCCTCTCGGGCGTGCTCTTCCTCAAACTGGGCGGCGGCGACGGTTTTGCCTTGCTAACCTGGATCGAGAACGACTCGCCCTGGAACGAAACGGACAAACTCCGGGTCGAAGTGAAAAGCATCTTCTGAGCAGCTGGCGTATCAGTGCCACCGCCATTCCCAGCTCCCGCATACGAAGAATTAGGACGAGGAGTGGCATGCCGCCTCCGCTCCACGGACTGTGACCGCTTGACCAGTGTTGGCAGCGGCGTTTGTCTGACCATAGCTGTTGAATTCAGCGTCCTGGGCACCAGCGGCGAGTGACATCGTCTCGAAACTGATGACGAAGTGGACGAAAAAGAAGAATTTGACGACGACGATGTCGATGAGGAAGAAGACATGTAACGAGAAGGAACTTCTCGGGCTTTGGGCCTGCGAGGAGCGAGCGCATTGTCTGATTCAGATGGCAAGAGAGGAGGCCTTGTTGGGTTTTGAGGAGGAGCTCGTTGGTTTGCGGTTTTGGGGTTTATCGGCGTAGAAATTGCAGCTACCATTGTAATTCTAATTGTAATATTCCATAATCAATAACGGATTCGAAACTCATCCTTGGAATTCACGCAGAACCCTAAATCCCGAATAAACAACCACCATAAACCAAATCGGAACAGAATTCAAAGCAATGATGCAGAGAACAATGGGAACAGGGGACGAGGGCGCGTTAGTCTTACTCAATCACTGGTATTTATCAAGAATTTTAGGGACAGAGAGAGAAGGAGAAGAATACGAGCAAGAAGTGAATGGGTGAATTGAGAAGGGGTTACAGAGAGGTTCATACGGTTTTAGCGCCGCAAATGTGATCGGCAAGATGACCGTTACGCGTCGCCGGCGCTATTCTGAGACTGGGTCTGTGGCCAGATATAGCAGTATAACTGTCGTAGTCTAGTGGACTCACGCGCTGCGCGCTTGTGCTTGCATTTGGGAAAGTTAACAACAAAAACTTGAGGGAGAAAGTTAAGCAAAGCCCAAGAGTGACGCTGACACGCGCATCTACGCGCGGCGTTGAAGAGAATAAACACACTCGCCGTATCTTGACGGGCATGGACTTATGACAGACATGACTCAACTCATAGTGCGCGCAGGTGTGGAGGGTAGTTTGGTAAATTGACATGGATCTACATTCTGCGTCAGTTTGTCCTTTGTGGAGACTGTGTTGACACGTCATTTAATTTATAATTTTAAAAAATTTGTTTCAGTAAACGGATGAAAACGACGTTGGGAGAGAGAAGGACTGTAAAGAACGAACCTTGAAGTGGGAATTGGATATTTGCGTTCCGCGGAGTGAATCTTCGGAGAGACGTTACGCATACGACATTGTTGTAATTTTGTTAAATCAACTTTTTTGGGTAGGTAGCAGCAAAAATAAAAGTAGTCGATTTTACACTTTTTTCAGCGCATGGTACTGGAGCAACGGAAAAAAAGTTGGAATGAATTAGCCTGTCCCAAGAAAAAGAAAAGGTTAGAATGTACTACATGAGCTTTGGAGCTTACATAGCGAAGGTTGTTTTAACAACTTTTAACTTTTAACTTAGGTGTATATTTGATTTTGAGATAAAAATGATGATAAATTTTTATGGAAAGAATTTTTGATAAAATTTTATTATATAAAAAATTTATCTCATAAAAATTTATTCAATTTTTATCTCATTAAACTAATCCTAAGTTCTTCATTTTTTTATGATTCATTCTTTTAATTTTGATAGATCATGCTAAAAGAAATGATAATAATGCCAATTGAAGCTACAATATTATTTTGAAGCTATAAGGGAGATTACAAATACATGATTGCCATATTATATTTTAATTATTATGATAATGCATTTGCATCCTTTTATTATGATATATTTCCCTCATGCTCAATTTAAAGATTTTCTAGTTTTTATTTTTGTCTTAAAAATTTTTTAGTTGCAATGCAATTATTTTGTGTTAGTGAATTTAAGTGGTAAATACTTGTAAAAGTATAAAATTAAATATTATAAAAGGAGGGATTTAGAAAATAATTTAAGATACCTCCTATTATATAGCTAACATGAATGAATAAATAATTAAATTTATTTAATGTCCTTCATAATAATAAATATGTTAATTGATTTAATAAACAAAATTGTTTGTAACTTTTTTTTTTGTAAGTATTTGTGATTAAATTATGTTTTCATTAATAACGAGAGAGTTTTATAAAATAATTTGCATCCTCTCTGAACATAAGCGAGTCCTGATATAAGAAAGATAAATAAAACCTTTATAATTGAGACATCTACCATGATTAGTTATGAGTCCATTAATTTTTTTCAAAATTACTTTGTAATTTTCTCTAAGACCCTCTCCTGTTACATGAGATTGTCCAAATCCCAAAAAGAAAATGTTATCTCTAGTTATATAACTCACACTCAAACAAAAATGAAAGAATTTCGCAATAGTAATACATTATGCAATACTAATACATTATATAGAATTTCGCAATAGTAATACATTATGCAATACTAATACATTATATATTTTCTTTAACATGTGTTCTTTATTCAATAAAAAATAGGATAAATTAAATAAATTGAATGAATATAAATTGTCAATAAATTTAGACATGATACTTGCATTATTAATTTATTACATTACTAATTTCATGCATCTTACTTTATTTCCTTATCTCTAATGTTTCTACCACTCTAGGATTCATTTTTCAAGCACCCCTCAATATTATTCATCTTGCCGTATTATTTCATACACTTGTTAGTGTAATATTTTTTCCTTTTACATCAATAACTAAATTAAATTTTTTACTTATATTTTACATATTCCAATTGTTTAATTAATTGAGCATAAATTATAGTATTACCTCTTTAAAGTTTTAGACGATTAGGTATTTAAAAGCTATGTAAGATAAAGAGGCACCAAGTCAAAGTTGGCTCCAATCCAATGGTCATGGGCTAGATTCCCGTAGTGATTTCTCACGTAATGTTTCATGTGCAGAAATAGTCATAAAATAGAACGGAATGATCATAAAATAATGTATTCATGCAGAAAAATAGCACGAAATCCATTGTACAAAATCAAGAATTTCTCATTTTATTTTAATTTTATGGAATGATCATTTTACATATCAAATATTATATTATTAATAAAAAATTATAAATATTATTATAAATTTTTATTGAAATAAATGATATATCCTGATCTTAAAATAAAACACTATCTTGAAAAAAAAAAAAAAGGCAAACATAAGAGCATAACTATCATGTTCTAGTGGACTCACGCTGCGCACTTAGTGCTTGCATTTGGGAAAATTAACACCAAAAACTTGAGGAAGAAAGCTAGCCAAGCCCAAGAGTGACGTTGACACGCGCACCTACGCGCGGCATTGAAGAGAATAAATGCGCTCGCCATATCTCGACGGGCATGGACTTATAATAGACATGACTCATCTTATGATGTGTAGGTGATGATGGTAGTTTGGTAAATTGACATGGATATACATTCCGCATCAGTACGGGGTACTTTGTCGACATACCTTTTAATTTAACTAAAGTATCATTTTGATCAAGTCACCTTTTACATATTACATGTCATCTATTATCTGTTATGTCACCTCACTTTATTTTACTTATAATACTTTCAATAAGGTGAGACGAGGTGAAGTGAGGACTTTTCAAATGCTTAAGGTGACAGGTCCCAAAATCCACACAATCAAAATTTTCTTAAAAGTCAAGAGAAATATTATGCTATTTGCATATACATAAATGTATTTAATAAGAAAAGGTAAAGTGAGGTAACATGTAACAGGTCAAGTAAGGTAACAGGTAACATGTTATATATAAAGTGAAGTGAAGTAAAAAGATAAGTAATAGATAACAGGTGACAGGTAATAAATAATAGATAACAGGTGACAGGTAATATGTAATATGTAACAGGTCATAGGTCATAGGTAACAGGTGACATGTAATAGATAACAGGTGATAGATCACAGATTACGTGACACAAGTTATAGGTAACAAGTCATAGGTGACAAGTAACAGGTCACAGGTTATAGATATTAGGTGACAAGTTATAGGTAACAGGTGACAAGTAACATGTCACAAGAGAAAGGTAACAAGTGATAAGTAATATGTCACAAATAACAGGTGACAGGTTACTAGTAATAGTTGACAGATTACAAGTAACAAGTCACCGGTAATAGGTCACAAGTGACAAGTCACAAGTAACAGGTCATAAATGACATGTAACAAATTACAAGTTACAGGTAATAGGTGACAGGTTACAGGTAATAGGTGACAGGTGACAGTTGACAGGTAACTAATGACTAGTGATAGCTGACAGATGATATGTCACAAGTGACTGGTGACAGGTGGCAGGTTGCAAGTAACAGGTGACAGGTCAATGATGACAGGTAATAAGTCACAAGTGATAAGTCACAGGTTACAGGTCACAAATCACAGGTAATATGTGACAAGTGACAGATAACAGGTAATAGGTGATAGGTAACAAGTAACAAGTGACAGTTGACAGGTCACATATAACAAGTCACCGATAACAAGTCACAAGTGACAGGTGATAAGTAACAGGTTATAGATAACAGGTGACAGGTAACAGGTAATAGGTGATAGGTCACATGTTATAGTGACAGATGACAGGTCACAGGTGATAGGTGACAAGTAACAGGTAACAGGTAACAGGTCACATGTAATAGGTAATAACTAACAAGTTACAGGTAACAGTCAATAGGTCATAAATAACAGGTAAAAAGTCACAGGTGACAAGTCACAAGTAACAAGTGACATGTGACGGGTTGCAGGTAACACGTTACAAGTGACATGACACAGGTCACATGTGACAAGTAACAGGTGACAAGTGACAGGTTGCTTGTAACAAGTTACAAATAACAGGTAACAAGTCACAAATGACAGGTTGTAAGTAATAGTTGACATGTCACATGTCACAAGTGATGGGTCACAAGTAACTGGTAACAGATCACAGGTAACAGATAACATGCTATAAATAACAAGTTACAAGTTGCAGGTGACAGGCGATCGATAACAGGGTCATAGGTCACAAGTGACATGACACCTGTAATAAGTTACAGGTAACATGTCACATGTCACAAGTGACAGGTAACATGTAACATGTGATAAGTAACATGTAACAGGGCACAGGTAATATGTGACAGGTAACAGGTAACAGGGCACAAGTAATATGTGACAGGTGATAGGTAACAGGGCATAGGTAACATGTGACAGGTGACAGGTAACAGGTCACAAGTAATTAGTAACAGGTAATAAATTATAGGTCACAGGTCACAGGTACCAAGTAACAGGTCATAAGTGTCAGGTAACAGGTAATAGTTTACAGGTGACAGGTAACAGGTAATAGATTATATGTAATAGGTTACAGGTAATAAGTAATAGGTCACAAGCGACATGTTACAGGAAATAGTTGACAGGTCATAGGTGACAGATGATAGGTAATAGGCGACATGACCTAGGTAACAGGTTATAGGTTGCAGGTGACAGGTGACCGATAACAGGTGACAGGTAACAGGTCATAGATTACAGGTAATAGGTCACAGGTCATAGGTCACAGGTCACAGGTGACATGACATAGGTAATAGATCATAAGTGACATGATACAGGTAATAGGTTATAGGTAATAAGTAACATGTCACAGGTGACAGGTAACAGGTGATAGGCAATAGATGACAGGTAACAGGTCACAAGTCACTGGTGACAGGTAGAAGGTTACAGGTCATAGGTAATAGGTAACAAGTCACTGGTGACAAGTAATAGGTAACAGATTGTATGTAATAGGTTGCAGGTAACAAGTAACAAGTCATAGGTCACAAGTTGTAGGTAATAGTTGACAGGTCATAAGTAACAGGTGATAGGTGAATGACAACAGTTAACAGGTGACATGACCCAAGTAACAGGTCATAGGTGGCAGGTTACAAGTAACTGGTAACAGGTTACAGGTAATAGGTCACAGAATGCAGGTAACAGGTGACCGGTAAGAGGTCATAGGTAATAGGTCATAAGTGACAGGTCACAAGTAACAAGTAATAGGTAACAGGTTACATGTGACAAGTAACAGGTCACAAGTAACAGGTAATAGGTCACAGGTAACACGTCTCAAGCCACATGTAATAGGTAATTGGTGACTGGTGACAAGTAATAGGTCACAGGTGATAGGTTACAGGTTGCAGGTAACATATCACAGGTCACAAGTCACAGGTAATAAGTAATAGGTTACAAGTAACAAGTGACACATAACAGGTAACAGATTGTATGTAACAGGTTACAGGTAACAATTAACAGGTAACAGGTAACAGGTGATAGCTTGTAGGTAATAGTTGACAGGTCACAGGTAACTTGTGACAGGTGACAGATGACAGGCAACAAGTAACAGGTGACATGACCTAGGTAATAGGTCACATATGACAAGTGACAAGTAATTGGTGACAGGTAATAGGTAATAGGTTACTAATGACAAGTAACAGGTTGTAGGTCAAAGGTCACAAGTAATAGGTAACAAGTCATAGTTAATAGGTTATAGGTAGTAGGTCATAGGTAACAAGTTACAGATTACGTATAACAGGTTGCAGGTAACAAGTAACAGGTCACAGGTGACAAGTTGTACGTAATAGTTGGCAGGTTACAAGTAATAGGTGGCAGACAACAGGTAATAGGTGACATGGCTCAGGTAACAGATTACAGGTGACAGGTGATAAGTAACTAGTAACATGTTACAGGTAACATATAAGTAACATGTCACAGGTTATAGGTAACAGATGACCGGTAACAGGTCATTAGTAACAAGTCACAGGTCACAGATAACAGATCACAGGTAACAAGTAACAGGTCACATGTGACAGGTAACAGGTCAATGGTAACAGATAATAAGTCACAGCTAACACGTCTTAGGTGACATATAACAGGTGACAAATGAAAGATAACGGGTAACTAGTGACTGGTGATAAGTAACAAGTAACAGGTTTCAGGTAACAAGTGACAGTTCACAGGTAACATGTCGTAAGTGACTAGTCACAGGTAATAAGTAACAAGTGACAAATGATAGGTAGCAGTTGACAAGTCACATGTGATATGTAAAAGGTAACATGTGACAGTTGACAGGTCACAGATTACAAGTAATAGGTAATAGGTAATTGGTGACAGGTTACAGGTAATAGTTGACAGATAACAGGTGATAGATGACAGGTAGTAGGTCATAGGTAACATGTTACAGGTAATAAGTCACAGATTACAGATAACAGGTCACAAGTCTCAAGTGACAGGTTGCAAGTAACAGGTGACAGGTAATAAGTCACTAGTTATAGGTGACATGTCACTAGTTATAGGTGACAGGTCACACGTAATATGTCACAAGTCATAGATAACAGATGACAGGTTGCAGGTAATAAGTGACAGGTGACAAATAACAAGTAATAGGTTACAGGAGACATGATACAGGAAACCAATCAAGGTAACCGGTCACTGGTGATATGTCATAGGTAACAGGTTACATGTTACAGGTAGCAGGGAACATGTAACAAGTAACACGTCATATGTCATAGGTTACAGATAATAAGTGACAGGTGACTGGTAACAAGTGATAGGTGACAGATAACAGGTGACATGTTGGTCACAGATGATAGATCACAGGTAATATATTACAGGTCATAACTGATGGGTAATAAGTTTACAGGTGACATGTCATAGATAACTAGTAACAAGTCACAGGTAACAAGGTAACAGGTCATAAGTAATAAGAAACATATCACAGGTAACAGAAAATAGGTCATAGGCAACAGTTGGCAGGTTATAGGTGACATTGTGACATGTTATAGGTAACAGATTACAGGTGACAGGTGATAGGTAATAAATCACATGTTACAGGTAACAAGTGGCAGGTGATAGATGACATGTAACAGATAACTGGTGAGAAGTCACAAATAACAAGTAACAGATCACATATCATAGGTAACAGACTATAAGTGATAGGTAACAATTCAAGGTAATAAGTTACAAGTAACAGGTAACATGTGACAGGTGACAAGTAACAGGTAATATAGTCATTATGTCTATTTGGGTGGAAAAGAAAATAAATAAAACAATGTATAAATGCTTTATAATTAATAAATATCTATAATTAATAAATATTTATAATAAATATTAGTATTTTATTTTTGTTTTATATTTATTAATTTAAAATTAATTAATAATTGTACCAAAAAAATTAAATAATAAAAATAATAAATATTAATTACTTTTTTATTATTTAAATTATTATATATATATATTATTATATATTTATATATTTTTTTATTATATATAGAATTAGATTCGAATTGAATATTATTAAATTAAGTATTCAATTAATTATTTAATATTATTAATCTCATTTTAATTTATGAGATATAATTTCCCATTGTTCCTCAGTAGTTCAGTGCTAGAGCAATCAACTGTTAACTGACTGGTTGTAAGTTCAAATCTTGCTTGGGGAGATTTGATTCGTTTCGAATTCTTTAATTCAAAATCATAATAACTCCCGTAATATATATACATACACTCAGGCAAAAGAAAGTGTGCGAAATTATGGCTATCTGTCTAATGGGATTGGTAATGATGATGTGATCACTGTTTTATTGCAAATGCAAATCATGTGGTCACTGTTTTATCGCAGGTTTAATGCAATTGTAATCAGATTAATAAGCACCCAGTTTTCAACACAAGGATGGGGACAAGGCTTCTTGCGATGATTTTGCAAGCTAAGCAAATAGCATCACTTTCTAGAATGCTCCGGCCTGTACTGTCTCTGTTCCTTCAGTCCTTCATTTTCTCTTTGTATCTTTCCCTTTGCTGTTCTATGCCTTGAGCTCCGGTGGGTCCTCATCGATATTTCCTCAAGCACTGCATTGATTCACAAGTTCATACCTAGAAAAAGTTTTCCGCGAAAGCAAATACACAATTTTGACGGAAAAGAACCCTTATTGTGGGCTAAAAGATCAGAATTTGTTTATAACCTTTTTACTCTTTAATTTGGTTAGTACAATGGGACATTCGTATCTGCATATTACGTTAATCACAAAATAATGTCGCAAGGATTGGATACAAGGAGGAGGAAATTTCTGACCAGCCAACTAATGCAGCATTGCTTTTCCAACTAACACGAACTCTTCGTTATGTGGATATTAATTTAGTAGAATATAATATCAATTAACTAATTAGACTAATTAACCACTAAAAGGTTGCTATCGGAATATATCTTCCAATCAAAATCAGATTGACTAGTTATTTATCCACAGATTGCTACATTGTAGTTAGTAACAACTAACAAATAAAAATAAAAATGATAAATAGATATTTATTCTTTTATCAACAAATATAATTTTCTCCTTCACGTTTCACGAAATTAGGCATATATTTTAGATAAGCATGATTTTACTTTGCCATTTTCCCAAATTTGATCTGCTCCCAAGCATATCAATATGAGTAGAATTACTAAAGAGAAGCAAACTCATGTTAACTAGAGTGAAGAAATTCAGATAAAACTCCACATTTATTATTTATCATGTGTAAGGGTTTAAATCTCTCGTTCAATCGATAATTTCACTTGGTGGTCTTTTCTTTTCTATTTTTTAAATACTTTTGGTGGTCTTTTCTTGGTAATAATCTTCTTAACTAAATCTCTGCTTATTTTCAAATATGCCATTGATACCTTAACTTACAATTTTAGAATAATTCATCCTTATATTACCATATATATTTTTTTAAAAAATTCCTAAAAAGAGCTGAACTAATTTGACTTGGGGGTTGAGCACATCGTAAGAAAAGGAGGATGAAATCACAAGGGAAGAAAAGTCATATTAAGAGTGAGGTCCACTTGAGAGCGTGTGTTATTAACTTGATGATCAGCTAGAACCAAACCATTACTATCTAATTACGGTAGTTAGGAGTTTTGAAAGCATCATCACTTGGGAAACACTTCAAACAATAACTTGAGTTTCCAAAAGTAACTTTCCTAACCTTAATAATGTCCTGCGAACTTAAAGGTACCTCACATTGAGAGGGTCTCGAGGCTTGAAGAAATGATGCTTTGCTTGGTCCCATTGATATCAATTGGATGCAATAGAGAGGGTGGCAGTTGGGATTGAAAGAACGAGTTCCCTACAGCTGTTATATCTTTAGACGACCAAGACCTGCTATGTACTATTAGGGATCAAGAAAAGCAAATGAGAAAAGAGACAAACTCGGTGACATATGTATTGATGGGCCACTTTGTTACTTCCAATAGTACTCATCATGCATGGTGGTAATGACTAATTACATTTTTGGCGATCAAACTACATGAGCGGCAATTATATTAGCTTAAGCAATAAGATTAAGAGACTCAACAACAGAGTCTAGCTTGAGTCTGGTGTTATTCTTAATCATTTTTGGAATTTTATGACTGGTTGTTGTGCTTTCACTGCTTGTGGTGGTTAATTATCGTCCTAGGATGCTTTTAATAGGAATCCCATTGGATTAGGCAATGATTATATTTATAATTTATAATTACCCTTTAGTTATTTGGCTAATTGTTTTCTGCTAGTTTCAGTGTACAATATAAAAAGTTAGCAATTTCCCCTTGGTTAGTTGGCTTCTTTTCGCTATTTGCAATAGTCATGTTCTCAAATCTTCATAGGGAAACGTCTAGCTTACCATGCATTAGGACTATTGATCACTCTACTTAAAATATAATTTTTATCACCAACAGAACTGAACTCACCAAAAGTCGTTGAAGACCTTCGCTCTTTGGAGTTCCTGTCAAGTGAGAATAAGAGGTCTACTTGATATCCTGGTGCAACTAATTAAAAGTTAAAGCAACCAAAGCCACTATATCACTCTATCAATCACCTGCTGAGAGAAATCCTGGTAAAGGTAGGAGTAATCAAGGGTCAAGGCATTAGTAGATTCGCCAGTGTACGTAGAAGTATCTTGTACTGTCCAGGTTGCTTTGTTCTGATTCTCAGCTTCCATTACTTTTGGGACCATCTACCTCAGTTTCGATGAGAAACAAACAGTACTCAGTTTGATAAATGCAGTTAAATTGGTAATGACAATGATCAGGATTCAAAATAAATTCATCACGTAGAATAAAGAAGAATCGAAAGAAAAGAAAAAAGAAATATTGCTGAAGTGGCATAAACACTGTGATCAATACTAGCAGGCATAGGTATCTTCTAATTAATGATCCTTCCAATTACACATCAATACAATAATATGCAACCTCCCATTAAACATACATTCAATTGGCCACTTTATAAGTTGCCAAAGGGCACAACATCTTTTTTCACAACAAGCACATGAGTAAACAAGGATTACAGAGCAAAGCAGACCGAATAAGCATGACAAATTGACAATATTGTTAAGCTGATTAAACAACCCGTCCAAACCAAAGCCTACAGTCTTCAATTTTGAGCATACTTGCATGCCGGAGGAGAAGGGCATGTTACTCAGAAACTCCAGGCTTAGGATGAGCAGGAGGTGGAGGATTAGGGATATGTGGCATGAGAGGAGTGCCATGCTCAATAGGTCCAGGTTCTAAAATCGCCTTTGAACTTGGTACTGGATCCATGGGATGATAATCATCCAGAGTCACGTGACCTATATCACTCTTATTGTTGCTTCTAACACTACTGCCATTTTCCTGAAATTTTATAGAAGAGAGGAATTATAAGATACAATTAGTTATTACTAAATTAAATTATCATCCCATTATGATTAGGCTTTGATTGTTTTAACCAGCTTGATCAGAGGTCAGAGCTAAGGTCCATGGATTAAAAACAGCAATACCTTCAGTTTCCTGCTTACTGGAGTCAGTGTTGTTCTATCACCACAGTTGGTGGCAACCAAATCTGGGGTGACATTAACAAAGATGGTGTAAGTACCTGAAAGCTTCACACTGTTAAGGTGCTAAACAACAGAGCATCCAATAAAATCTACTTTCGTTAGTCATATACATATGGAATGATCTACTAGAACATGAAAAAAGGAACTATGTGGCCGGGCCAGCTATTGAATTGATGAATGCAAATGCAATATTTAGAGTGAATTACACTGTAAGTATTATCAAGTGCAGAAGAGACTAAGAGGAATTCAATCCCCACTTTTACCAACCAGTATAAAAGAAACTAACAACACCTATTAATAAAGCTTGTTTTATACTGACAGGATGTCCAAAAATTATGTTCTTTTTCTTTTTTCATCTTTTAATTTTTAAAGTAAACCTTAACCCATAAATAAATCAACTGATCACTGTAGCTGTCTAGGAGGCTAGCATGGATGCATGATATAATAAGCAGATATAAAAATGCCAACTGTGTCAGGTATGGGCTTAAAAACCTGTAGCCTTTGTCTCCTAACTAACAAAATTTCAGAGTAAGTGCACTCTGGAAAGCTTGAAAACGCATTCACTATGCTCTGTCATAAGTCATAAATTACAACTTTTATTTTAACTCGTCCAATTCCAAAGAGTCAATTCTAACACTTCAAAATTTGCATAGAGTCGAGAAATTATTGTATATTCTTTAAGTATAATAAATGTATGTTTTAAAAAATATTTTTATTATTAATTTTACGTTGTTGATATAAAATTTATATAATTTTTTTTTAAATTAATGGTAAAAATGTTCCTTAAAGTATATATTTATTGATATTTTAAAAATATATACTAATTTTTAATTTGAGTCACAACTCGATACTGACTATGGGAATCAACACAATCAGTGATGGACTCCAAAATGTTTTATAATGAGCACAGGATTAAGGATAATAAAAAGTTAAAAACACATAATAAAAAAAATTTAAAATTTATATACATGTAAATTAAAAATATAATAACAGGAATAATGTGTTTGATTTTGGCTAATTGTCCGTGCAAAATTTTTGTATACTATTATTTAATTATCACATCATTTAAAAAGTTCAGCTTTTAAAGTATTTATTATCATAATTAAACTCTTTTAATTATGTATTAATATATAATTGAATGGTAATGTATAATATTTTTACATTAATAATGAATTAAAAATTAAATCTTAAAATAATAAAAGTGAGAAATATTTAACAGTATTGATAAGGAAAAAATCATTCGCAATTTTATAACCAGTTTCATATTTTGAGAACATTGAATGATTTTCTCATTAATAATATTATTAATTATTTATCTTTATGTATGTAATTAAATAATCATTCAATCCTTCGTTTCTGGTATAATTAAAAGTTAGTATTTAAAAAATTTTAATGTCTTAAATACCAAATCAATCATTTATTTTCGCTAATAGAGGGGGCAAGTCTCTTAAAATTATGGAGTAAAAATTATAAAGCTCAAAAGCTATATATATATATATGACATTACAAATTTTTTTAGTGGGGGGCAAAACCTAGGTCCGTCCCTGAACACAATAACTTGAACAATTTGTCAACTACAGAAAATCATACTGCGGGGAGACAGAAGTTATAGTCTTTCAACAAAAGGAAAAGAAAGCAAGCCAGCAAAATTTCTCTTGAAAGGTTGTGGAAACTGTCATCACCAATGCGTGCACCCTGTTGTGCTCATTTTGTAGAGTGAAAAAGAAAATTGATTGGAGAAAAACAATCTTCAAAAGGTCCCATAGGATTTTTAAACCGATAACTTGTTCTTACACAGTGATAATAACTTGACAAAGACCAAAAGCATTTCCATGATTGAAATAAAGAATTGCGACAAAAAATAATGGAGAGAAAATATTTACCAGGAAACCAGGAGCCACCAATGGGACTTGAGAAGTTAAAGAACGTCAAAGCTGTCCCAACCACCAAGAACAAAGCCCAAAAGCCAGAAACCTTCATGATGTCAATTATTACTTATCAGTTATCACACTCGTACAAATACTTCTTGTTCGTCCTTTCAAGCAACTCAAGTTATAGTAATTCTTTTCAAAACAAATAAAAAAGGAAAGGTGGAAGCAATGTGCGGGTTATCGTCACTGCAGATTCATGAAACCAAGGTCTACCTGAAAACCAGGAAGGATAAGAGGTTGAAGACGAGGAAGAAGAAGAAGAGTAGTTGCCCAAAACCCACACCATGATTTGTCTCTCGCATTGTTTTCATTTATTACTATTGTTCACTTTTATTTGTTCAGTTGCTTTTCTGTCAGCAGACTCAGCACCCAAGAGTCGTGCCTGAGGGCTCGCATTCCACCACAACCCTTTGGACCAGCATTAAAAGGCTCTTCATTCTCCACTATTCTGCAACTCAAAACAAAAGCAATAACTCATTCTGCATCTCGCACAGGCACAGCAATAGAAGACAATCAAACTCACGCTGCCCTCTATTATTTTCTTACCACCTTTTAAATTGTTAACAAAAGTTTATAGTGAGGAAGCCAAGATCAAGTCAAAACAATAACTTTCAACTATAATTTATAATGGGATTATGTATTGGGATTGTGTATTGCCTGTCAATAAAGACTCATAATTCGAAATGTCATGAGCAAAAGTTGATAAGTTGAACTAACCCTGTAGGTATTTACATTTTTATTTTAAGGATATTCTTATTTTCTTTCCGATATTTTTTTCTTGACTAAAATTTTATTTTAGTCCTTCACATTTTATTTCATTATCATTCGTTCTTGACATTTCAATTTTTTTTTAGTCCCTGGCATTCATTGCTTCAATTTGATCCCTCTTTGTGTTCCTTATTCATTAAACAAACATGATGATGTATCATTATTAAGAGTGATGTAATATTGTTATGTTTTAGCCTGATACTTTAAAAGCAGTTTTAATATTTGAATTTAATTACAATTTGTTCGTTATTAACTCAAAATTCAATCATTGATTTTTAAAATTTTAAATTAACTTACAAAACTGTATTATTTTTAAGTGAAATAATCCAGTCAGTTATTGTTTAAATGTCTCATTGAAATATAACAATGCTATATCATTCTTAATGATAACATTTCATTATTTGCGTTAAGTTAATAACGAACACACAAATTAAGAGATCAAATTGACATAAATTTGCAAATGATAGGACTAAAATAAAAAAATAAAAATGTAAAATAAAAAATTAAGAATGCAATCAAATATCAGGAATTAAAATAGAATTTTATTCTTTTTTCTTCGAGTCCCTTTTGATCTTCTTTCTTTACGGCTGATAGTTTAGGTGTTGATTTTCTATTTTCTATTACAAAGAGAAAAAAGATTATAAGCACTTGTTATTGTCTTTTGCTTCTTCATTTTTATTATATATTCATCTCTTTATTTATTATTTGTTTATTTTGGTACAAAATGAAAGAAAGAAAATTGACCTGTAGAAAAGCAAATATCCGAACTATTGGCCAGCTTCATCTCTTGACTTAGAAACAATATAAATAAAAGAAACGAATAATATTGCATGCACAGGACCTAAATTTAATCATTTTATCTATAGAGTTTTTTAAAGAGTATAGAAATTAAGAAATTATTTTTAAATAATGACTAAGAAAATTAAATTTTTACATTCTAAACCGCTTAAATTCAAATCAATTTGGTTTAATTTTTTAAGATCTTTAGTTTAGTTTTTTCGAAACTGGACCAAATCATACCTCTTATACCCTCTTGATTTTTTGAGTAAAATTCTATTTTGGTCATCTATAAATATAAATATTATCACTTTGATCCTCCAAAATTTTGTCATCAATTTAATTTCTAAATTTAAAAAGTATTATCAAAATTATCTTTTCATATATGAATAGAGACTAAATTGACAAAATTTTAATGATTAAGGAGCTAAATTGTTGATAATTTTGTATAATTAAGAGACTAAATTAATAATATTTTTGTATCATTGAGGGACTAAATTGGGATTAGTTTCCTTAAAAGACCAAAACGATAATACTTTCTAGATTTAGGAATTAAATTGATGACAAAATTTTTTAAAAAATTAAAGTAATGAAACTTATATCTTTAAAAAATTATAATGTGTTTTTACTCTAATTTTGTTATTGGTTTTTTTTATATGATTATCGGTTTGAACTTTGAATACCCTTGTTATTGATAAAAAGTTGTAGGTTAAATTATTTATTTGATCATTATAGTTTTACTCAAAATTTAGTTTAATTCATACATTTCAAAATAATTTAAAAATATCTCTATAATTTCCAAACAAGTAAAAATATTTTTTATAATTTTCAAATAATACAAAATTATTTATAAGATAAATGCTATTCTTGTACCACTTTCTCTGAACCTTTAGCACCTTTTTATTATAAAAAAAAAAAAAGAGAGATTTCATTCTTTCCTTTTATCTCTCTTACTTTTTCTTACAATGAGAAGGTATATGAGAGAAGTGAAGAAAAAGTAATAAAAAATAATATTTTTTTATTTATATTTAGTTTCTTTAATTTCACTACAAATAGGAATCAAATCAAGCTAGTATGAGTCATTTTTTATTATTTGAAAATTATAATAATTTTTTTTAAATAGTTTTAAATTATAAAGACTAAGTTAAATTTGGAGTAAAATTATAAGGATTAAATCATTAATTTAATCAAAATTCTAACACGAGTTTTTTTTGTTGGTTTAGGTATTATTGTAATACAAGTTGTTTTTTTTCTTTTGGTCATCGTAACCCGAGTTTGGATCTTATGCAAAAGAACACTGGTTTTTAGTAATGAGGACGTAGGCCCGAAAGCGCAAAACAAGAAGCCCAAAAAAAGGAACCACAATAGAAGAAAGCATGATTAGGCGCAAAATAACCCACATTAATTTAAGAAAAGGAAGAAGAAATCATTTATTTACGGCAACCTAATTGATGATTCATATCAAACATTTGAATGGAAAGCTGAGATAAGATTTTTTTTTTATGCATTCAGAGTATCATTCACTCGAACGGTGAATAATTAATTTTTTAACCTTTTTAAACGTGATACTTAAAAAATTTAAATCACTTTTACTTAAAATAAAATATATATTTTTTAATTTGTTTATGTACAAAAGTCGAACAAGACTAAAAATAACATCTAATGACAAAATATTCACGATCGTTAATATTCAATTAATGAATCTATAAAGTTTATAATATTTTAAATTTTGTTGTGGAATTCTTTTTATAAATATAATATTAATTTTGTATAATTTTTTATAATAAAGTATTATTTTAAAATTTTAATAATCTTCACGTGCAACCAAACGCACACGCAAAGCCTAGTGCCTAGAATTGAAGTTCCTTGTTTGTCATCATTGTTACTTATGGGCATCTCCTCTTATGCATGACGCATTCCTTACCTAAATTTAGTCACTCCTGAGAGATGAAACCAAGGAAGAAGTTTAATGAACGGAATTTATCCTGAACTATTGTACGGTAGTACCTGAAATGTTGGTATTCGCTGTCTCGTTCTATGTGGTAATTGGCAAAATAACAAAGTCTTGTATTGATTTTGGCCCAAGTCCAGACATCCTCTATTTTTAGAGTGTAAAATTAATTTTATTTGTGTTAATAAAATTATTTTTTTTTACATTTAAAGTATCCTTTCAGTTGTGTTTTTTTTTTAGAAAGGAAACCTTCAAATAACGTATACTTTATTTACATATATTAAAAATTAAATTCCATAAAATTATTCTTTTTAACAATACATTTCTTCAATTTCTAACATTATAAAAATTTCTTTAAAATATTGTATTAATTGATAAAATGGTTAAAAAGAAACAGAATAAAGAAACTTGTGACAGAAATACCATGATCAGTAATAGTATGTATGTAAATTAATCTATTTTGTGTCAACAAAAATTTAAGATAAAAATATTTTAAAAATTGATTAAAAATTATTTTTACGTAAAAATTAAACAAAACAAAATGCATACTTATACTTAGTAGTTTACATTGCAGATTTTTTTTTCCTGATTTTTGGCTTTTTGGCCACATAACACATACTTAGGCATTATTTTGTTATAAAAAAAACTTGAGATAAGGTGATGTTCTTCTCCATTTTAAAGGCAAGTAAATGACTAACTTTAACGATTATTCGATCAATAAAAAATTTAAAATTTAAATTTAAATTTAAATTATACAATTGTTATGAGCCAATAGTGGACTGAGTGAACCAATGCATTTACTTACGAGCAACTAACGTGACACTAAACAACGTCTCTCAGTACATATATATTTTTTAAATTTATATATAAAAATAGCATAGTATTTCGGTTATAAAACTTTATAAATACAAGATAAGTAAAGTAAAACACCCAATCAATTTGAATTATGCTCTAAAGTTGAATTTAAGGTGAATTCCATATTTAGATAAATGAGATTATCTTATCTTAAAAAAGTATTTGAATCGACCCAATTTGATATAAAACAACCTCATTAATAAATTATACATAAGATAGTGCAGTTTAAAGAGATAAAGAAGAGCATCACATAATTCTTAAAATTATAAAATTCATCTTTTATGTTTATTTCTACTCAATCTACAGTTGAATATATAAATTATAAAACTTTTAATGCAGAGTTAGTTTAAATTAAATTAATGAATATTTGACACATAATTATTTTTTATATAAAATAATTATTTAATATAAAATTTTATACAATTATTTAATATAAAATAATAATATAATAAGTATTTTTTGACTTTGTTTAAACAATAATTCACTCAATAATTTTTCTCCAAAGTCAGATACCAAGTTGAGTTGAGTTGATCCTGATTGTCGGGTCAGACACGTCGGCAGGTGCGGCGCAATCGTAAGAGCAGGTAGCGGGTGAGGCAAACGCGCGTCGGTGTTTGGCGTTGCCGGAACTACGCCGACGCCGGATAACGTCCCAGTCAGCATCGGCGACGTGGTCGTGGTGGATATACGCCTTTTCTGTCACACGTCCGTGACCTTTCACCCATGTCTCGGCAACCATGGGACCCACTCCAGACACACTTTTTCGTCAAAACGGAAGAAGCATAAAGTGAAGAAGCCGCAGAATATGCTTTGCTCCGCTCCGCAGATTATCCTTTCCTCTCCCCACTCTCCGTCTCCTTCCTTCCTTCCGATCATTTCTTTACGTCATTGATATTCTCTCTCAAAAGCCTATACTAATCCTAATCCTAATCCTAATTCTAATCCTTAATCCTTTCCTTCCCTTCACCATAATAATCAGTGTTTGGTGGATTTGAAACCAGCGTTATGGAGCTTGTAAATGATCTCTTTGTCACTGCTTCCCTCGCTTTTCTTCTCTCTTTCCTCGTTGCCAAGCTTGTTTCCTTCGCCATCGCCGGTGATTCTCACCCTCACGCCGCAACAGGCACTGCCCATGAGGCCATTATCCTGCAGGAGGTGCTCTCCGGGTCCGGGGAACGATTGACGGTTCACAGCGCTCAAAGCGAGAGCAAAGTCGAGTTCCTTAGTCCAATTCAAGTTGCAAGGAACGTAGAAATCGAACGCCACGGCGGAGAGATTATGGTTGAACAAGCCAATGTTGTTGAATTGCCGGTGAAGTCAGACATTGCCTCGGAACTCTCCAACATTGATGTACTATTGACGGAGGAATCCGTGGAAGAGACAACCACCGAGGCCCGTGTGTTGAATGAGGAAACGGGAGAGTTTGGTCCTCAAGCAATTGGTTCAGCGAACTTTGACGATTCTGCGAAACAGAGGAATACGGAGTGTATTGAAGAAATCAGCATACACCCCTCCGCCGAGATGGCAATTTCTGCTCAACCAGTTGTGGAGAGCGGTGTAAAGGAAAGAGATGTTGAGAGGGAAGTGGCATTAGATTTTGAGGAGGAGGAGGATGATTGGGAAGGGATTGAGAGGAGTGAGTTGGAAAAGGATTTCATGGCGGCTACGGAATTTGTTGTTCGCAATGGGTCTGGTAACGAGTATGATCGATTGGCAAGTATTGGGAGCGATGTGCAGATGGAGTTGTATGGCCTTCACAAGGTTGCCACCGAAGGGCCTTGCCGTGAGCCTCAGCCAATGGCTCTCAAGCTCTCTGCCCGTGCCAAGTGGTATCATTATCAAACTTACCTAGCTACCTTAAGTGTCAACAATTTATGGTTTGCATTGTGCTTGTTGAATTGCCTAACCTGCATTACCATGTTCTTTACTCTGCGTGATCTTATTTTGCTCTATATTAAAATTAAAATGTACATGTGGAATCTGTTCTTTGGTAGATGTATCACAGCCAAACATAGAATGAATGTTTCTCTCGGAATTTGCTTAGGCACAAAAAAAAAAAATTGAAAATCTCATTTTAAGGATTAGAGGATAAGTTAGAATCACTCTTTGAATGGACACGCAACAAAACCAAATTTGTGTGCATCTGTATGTTTAGTCTTTGTGGAATAAGTCCATAAATGGAACTTAGGCTGCGATGTTGTTAGCAAAAGTAACCAATGGGTAATTCTCACTTCTCATGCATTTGATTGGTATTCCCCCAAGATGTAATATACACAAATTTTGGATAGATGAATGAACCAATCATTAAAATAAATTGCAAGACTGTCTGTATCCCGCTAACGTAAAAGACTCTAGGAAATATTGAAGAGAAAAAATGTGTTAAACACTCAGACTTGATAAACAAATGTAAACAACAACACATACGGCCGTGCTGTACAAGTTTCACGTTATAGCTTGATTGCTAGCTACAGTAACAGGGTGGAGAGCTGCTTTGTATGAATGATCGACGGTACTGATTACAATGTGCAAGGAATGCTTGGCAAAAGCTGGGGAACATGAGTCCGGAGGTTGCTATGGAGCAGTATATCACCCTTCTTTCAGATAAAGTACCTGGATGGAAGAAAGATGATTCTGCTGTGAGTTTGTGATGTGCACGGTTTCTCTTAGTATCTTATGTGACATGAGCAATGGAGAATTTGAAGCTAACCTTTTTGCAGGGAAAGAGTGAGGAACCCACATGGTCAGAAGTTTATGAATCTGCTGTTCCAGATTTAAGCACATCTTTGTCTCATCAACAAATTGTCGTAACTGAAAGGTAGTCTATAATCATTTTTTGATTACTATTATTTATGCCTCTTTTTTATTAACTTTTCTGTCAACATTATTATATCTGATTTTATGGTGACTACATCTCCCCTGCAGGGAACTTAAACAACAGTCCCGTGCCCAGGACCGTAGCCCACTTACAGAGTCAGATTTGGAGAACAATGTAAGATTGTAAAGTCATTCAGACTGATACGTTTTATGCACACCAATAATTTTAATTTCATGTGTAATAAGGTCGTTTTGAAAAATTGTTTTATGATCATGATTTTTATTCTTACAAAAAGAAGAACCATTTGTTTACATTTATATGGCTAGCAAGAGTAGTAGGAAGCTGATAATCTCCGGTACTTAGGAGCTGAGTCACATTTCAACCCTTGACGATCAATCAATAGCTTGGATAATGTTGAATCTTATCTGAAAGGATATTATCGGATGACCAAATCCAAATGCGATCCATGGTGTTGACTATTCAGTTTAAGTCTATAGTTAAGACACGTCCACTAAAGTGCGGAGCCCAGATACCAAATCATGCTAGGAAATTGTTGAGGGAATTTTTAAGAAAACATAAACAGTTGGAGGCATATCATTAATCTTGTAAATGTGGGATTGGTCTCTGAAACAATCCTTCCACCATTGTTTGATTTACTGCAAAAAGCCAAACAACTAGAATGATCTTTTTTTTTCCCCTGGACTAACCGTTTGATTGTCTGTGCTGTTTTTCTTTATTTCTTTCTTAATGATATCTCTCAGCAGAATTTTAATGCATGAAACCTGTCATTCTTTTGGTGATGAAAATATATTTGACGTTGCTGTTTAAAATCTTTCATGGTATATAATCAACTGCTGTTTTTCTTAGTATCATGGTTAGAATTGTTTTTGTAATTCAAATTCGTAAGTGGATTGTATAAGTTAGCTTTGCATGGGAATTTTCAGGTTAAGAAATGATCTCTGCTTCTATCCCGCGCCACGGGGACATTCTCCTGCATTTATTTCAGCAGAAAGAAGACTGATTTATAGTGCCAAAGATAGAAGTTTGTTTCGAAGTTGGGCTGTTTGTTGTCTCCTATGTTCCTTAAATCATATACTGATCATGATTTGTTCTTTAATATCGAACTGTTAATATATATATATATATATATATAGATAGAAGTTTGTTTCGAAGTTGGGCTGTTTGTTGTCTCCTATGTTCCTTAAATCATATACTGATCATGATTTGTTCTTTAATATCGAACTGTAATATATATATATATATATATATTGTACATAAATAAACGCATATATATATATGGTCTTATGTTCTTCCCAAGATTACATACATACTTCCAGGCTGTTAGAACTAATTTATTACTAATATTAGCGTTTCGTTTCTTATATGTTCTACAGAAAAGCATCGCAGATTCTAATTTTTGGGAGTTCTTTCCACTAGAACTTCGTTTTTGTTGTGATATTTATTATAAAAAAATATAATATAGTCAGAATTTTTTGTTAAAGACAGATTGATTTAGCATGCTTCTTGACTCTTAAATGAGTAAGTGATCCCTATTACTTAATTTCATCAAACAATCCTCATTAATTCTGATTGAATTTTATTAAAAAATTTGTCAATTTTTTTTAGTTATTTAGCATTACTCTGATATAGTAGTAGTAGTGAATATTTTAATAAATACTCCAGAAAAATATGACAGACAATTAAACATGGCATATAATGACAGCAATGAGGTTTATTCAAACCCTTCGTTATGAATCCATTTTTCCATTTCTAGTGCCATACACGGCATAGAATGAGATTGATGATAAATGTGAACTACCTAACCTGTTAGGCCTAAAATCCAATTTCATTGGCTGAGTTCACCGTTTACATTTCAATATCAGGTGAACAAGCTATCCAAACCTATCAAACTTCTCAAAGGCAATAATCTCCTAATATTTTCAACTGTAGCTATTTGTTCCGCGTGTAGGACTTTTCCATGGTCAATATCTTTAGCTGGGACAGGGAGGAAGACACTCTGTCTTCCAATCAAAGTACTGGTTCCTTTCTTTCTTTTTCCCGTCTTAAACAAGGAAAAATTTAAGGATGAAAGGCGGTGTTTTTTTGGGTGAACGTGAATGCGGTTTCGTGGGTACACTAATGGACATACGTGCGTGGGGAGTAGGCCACAATGACAAGAACTTTTAGTAGAAACTGAGAGCCCAGCGAGCCCGTATGTAACACGATTTTAACTTTTTAATAGAACAAACAACACCTACTGCTGACCCAAACAAAAAAAGCAAAGAAAAAAAAAACAAACAACACCTACTACGAAGAGGGGACCTACATGCTTTTTCTCTTTGTCTTCAACCGCATTTGCAGTTCAATTATGGAATATCCGAATTCAAAAATGATGCTGATACCAACAAATTATTTGATTTCCAGCTAATGGAGCTGACACAGTAACGAACGATGTCTGCTTTCTTTTTTTTGACTGTTTTGAGTCTAGGATTTTAGACTAGCATGAGATCTATATTGGATGCATGTTAAGTGTAAGGATAAAAATAAAAATAAATAATTTTTTTATAAAAAACTTTATTTATTTTTTTGGTACAAAAAATTTAAATATTTACAGAAGTGTACAAATAAAAAATCGATTAAATAAGTTAACTTTTAATGATAATTTTTATTTTTATTTTTATTTTTATTTTTATTTTAAATTAATTATTTAATTTTCTTAAGTACATTAGGATAATGTAGAGTGTCTTTATGTCCAAAAAAGACTTTAGTCTCAATTAAAAGAATAAATGACTTTAAAATACCTCTTAATGATTGAAAAAAATCATTCAATTTCCATTTTTTATTCGTGTTAAATAGCAGTACTATTCTTTCAATAATTACTAATGATGCCAAAATAATAAAAAAAGAAATAATGCATTTTTTCTTTTTAATGAAAGGGCGCAAAAACAATGGATAATTTTATCCGTGTATCATTCAGTGTTCAATTTAACTGGCACCTCACTACAAAATTTATACCATTGTCAAATGCTTCAATATAAAGATGACTTTCTAAATATTCGGTTTCTTCTAATGATTTTCTCCGCACGTGTGAAATTTAACAAAGTACTAGAAAATAATAAAATAACAATACCATGCTAATAGTAGAGTTTTGCTTCTTTCTTCCTTGCTGTTGCTCCCTTTGTCATTCTTTTGCTTTGTTTTTTTAATTAAAAGTTTTTTTAACATTTTTAATTAATGGAACCACTCTTTAAGAGAAAGTACTTTTGATTTTTAGAATTTTTTGCATCCAAATATAAGAGAAATTTTTGCATAAAACAGTTTTACCTATTTCTTAATCAAATATAAATTCAGTTCGTCTTATATAACAATTTCTGATTAGTCAACACTATCTTTGGAGCCATTACAAAATAAAAATAATTTGACTTGATTTAAGTTAAAGTTATTTAATTTGATTTAAAATTTATTTTTATGTTTAAAAATTATTATAAAATTGAATCAATTCTTATTTTATAAATTTTTAAATAAAATATTTTATTTATAAATAAAATCAATTTTTAAAATTTGTAATTTCAAACATATTCTAAATGTATATAAGATTTTGTTATTGAATATCTTTTTTTTCAGATATAAAACCTATGGGATTTCTCTCACAATTGCAATAAGAGCAAGTGACATTCCATGTAAATATGTATTTTTCATGTAAATTTCAAAAAAGGAATTATGAAACTTTTAGCTCAAGCATTAGTTTTATGCGACCTCTTTTTTTTTTCTTTTTTAATGTCACATCTTACTTTGATAAAAAGGGTAATCATGCAACAATATTGAAAATAACGTATTATAATTACACAACTATAGTATCATTTTTTTAATATAATTTATTTTTAATTTTTAAAAGATACGATTGATAAATGATATATAATTTAATATTAAAAGCAGGTTTTATTTTATTTTATTTTTTGTTTTGCGTGCGTTGTCCCTGTCACGACACCCTTGTCTTATCAAACTCTGGGGTCCGCAACGTTTGGTACTTGTCGGGTCGCCCTCTAGCTCTGTCATTCGAAAATACTGTATAGCAGGTAGCAGCACGCAACGGGAATATAACTGCTATCAGGTCGCTATGCACAGCGTCTGTGCATATGCATATGCTTTTCTAATTGTGTTTGGTTGATATATTATAATCCATACACTTAAGCTTTGCAGGTTGTCAATTCTAGTAAGAACGAGGTTCCTGAAGAACGTGGTCATTCAACAAGAAACGACTTCTACGACTGGTTCCAAGCGATTTTGTCCATTTTCTGGTGTGGGAATGTGACTTATTAGCTACCAACGAAGAGTATCCTCACATAGGTCAGCTTATTTAAACTACTTTCATAAATTTAATTTTTTTAGATAAAGAATTATAGTAGTATAATTTGAGATTTTATAAGTTGAGTTTACATGGATCCTGAGACTTAATCACTCTGCATCTATGTGTTTAATTATTAGAGTCTACTGCTAGTTAACCCCTTAAAAATATGTAATTGCGTTAATCAGTGATATAGTATATAATCTCTATGCAGGCAAAAGCTAATCCATAAAGTGATGCATTCGTTGTTGAAATTAAATTATATGCAATTTGGGTGGGACATAAAAGTCATTTTTACCTGTAAAAGTGTGACTAATTAGTAAATAAGTTGGAACTCATTAAGATAGAACTTTGTGTGGAACATTAGAGGTTCCAATTTTACAAGAAAAGATTTTAAATGAAAAAGATTACGCTTCACAAGAAAAAAAATAAAAAAAGATTAAGTCATTGTCTTGATGGATGTGTACAACAACAATGCAAGGATCAGATTCCCTTAGCCTAGAATCATACAGGAATACTATAATTATTAGTTTCTTTTTTTCCTTTCCTAGTTGATTGCTGATTCTTTCATTTTCTCTGGCAACTTCACCGGGTTATGATTGAAACTGATCCGAAAACTACTGGCCATTGTGGAGGGGCAAAGAGCTATCAGGATTCAGAAGGGAAGAAGAAGCGTCCGACGTTCACATTATTTTCAATCTTTTGTGCTTGTTTTTTGGAATGATGCTGACCTCCAACAACTCCCATGATGGTAACAATTGACTGAATGTATTGTTTAGACAAATTTGTCGTTTACTCGGATGATTACAGTTTAGGTCACTGAAAACTTGATTGTGCATTGTGTTGGCAGATTATCTCACTTCATCGAGTTTCTTGCAGTGAATTGGGACCCCATGGAATCTTTGATGAAAAGTTCAAGTGAATGACAGAGAAGGCCTATAACTAGATTATATTGCTTGCTTGCTATTGGTAAAGTGCCTGTAAACTCCAAGATGTTCAATTGTTTCGCAACTTGACTGCTAACAAAGCATCAAGGAGTGTAGAAAGCAGGTTGCTTAGCTTATGTGGTTAGCATTAATGAGTGGTAGCCCATTCCAGCTAATTGCCTGAATAAAGCAGAACCAACAAGTTTGCTAGTTGGAGAAGCTGCCACTCAAACATGTCTACACTCTACGATTAAACGACTTTTTCGCTTTGTCTATTCAGCAACCCTTTTCTTACCAACAACTTTTATCCCATAATAATCACTGTTATCAGCAAGGTCTTGGCAATTCTGGTTTTGTTCCTGCCTTCACAGTTATGGATGCGCAGAACATCTTTACATTTTTCAATCCTCCACAATTCTCGATCGATGGAAAGACACTATCTGAAGTCTCAACTGTAGCTAGCAGTCCTCTGTGGAGGATGCCAATACTTTTTTAGTTCAGGGCCTGCGAAACTGAGCGGTTCTTCCACTATAAATCTTTTTGGACTATAAATTAGCAATATCTTAGTGGGTCACTGGTAGAAAATACATACTTAATTAGCTTTATCTTAACTTTTTCTTGTCAGTGAGCCCTTTCCAAGTTAAATAAATGAAAGGGAGACGGTCCCCATCTCCACTATAATCCTTTTCCTAGTTGTCAAAAAGCAAGAGAATCGCTGCCCTTTTAATTTCTCTTTGATTGGACGGTGCTGCTTAAATTTCTTTGTCCAACGATAAAATTAAAAAGGAAGAATATATGGGAGAGATTTTTTTGTTTTTTTTTTTGTAGAGTTACTGCTTAGTAATTCTACATAATTTATGTAGACTAAGTGAATACGCCAACTGAATAAGAAAAAGCTTATGTAGTGTTACCAAATCAAGCAACCTGAAATGGTATTCTCTCATTGGCTTTAGTTTAGCTAAAATGTGTAAGCAACTGAGAAATTTTCTGCCCAAGAACGTTTAAGAACAAGTAACATGTAAAATATATGACCAAGTCTAATGTGATAAATTCGTAAATTGCCGGTATTTAATTGAGAAAACAAAATTGGAGATAGAAAAATGGGAGAGAATTTGAATCCGTCATTTAAGATGGATCATCTCCAGCTCAATAGCAAGAACACACTAGGTTTGCAGAAGACATGGCTATTGGCAATTATGCATAAATCCATGATTCATAACACAACTATTTTGAAACTTGGAGAATCGGTTGGAGTAGAGTGGCCATATAAGAAAGAACTCAAGCAAGAACCTTTTTTTTTCATAAAAAAAAAAAAGGAAGGTTGCAAAATATCTTTTTCTTGGTGCCTGAACACTCACAACAGATTATTTCTCTCAATTCGAAAGAGCATTTTCTTTTATTACTGTCTTCATATAAATTTTTTAAATTATATTTTGATACTATATATTTATTTATTGTTTTGAAACTCTCTTCTCTGTCCGGTTGCCATTGTTGTTGACACCTTCTGAAATAAACCTTTAAATGGAAATGTAACTAACTTGGCAGTAAAAGCACCTTTGCCCATTCAATAGGTAATTACGTCGGTGTAATAGAAATAAGTTATATCTAAAATATCAGGACACTTAAAGTATGAAGACTGTAATTTAATTTTTAAAAGTAGCATTAGCCTTATGAAACGATCTAAATGAATCTAATCCTATAAAAATACTTCAATCTTAATTTATTAAAAAAAAAAATTTACCCATCTAAGCAGATTCAACAGTTCCAAATCAGCAATAAATACCAGTTTTCCCTGCATTTCTGAAACAAAAACAAAAGAAGCCAAAGATTCAATTGGCCAAAACTCTAATACTGCAGACAGAGCACGGTGACAAGATGAAGATGCTGACGTTCAAGTTTCTTCAGATTGTTCTGCTGCTAATTTTCTGTGGCAGATACACCATAGCAGAAAAGAAAACACAGCACTCTAGGAGGACATACATAATTCACATGGACAAGTCCAACATGCCAGCAAGTTTCAACGATCACCTCCATTGGTATGACTCATCACTAAAATCAGTATCAGACTCCGCAGAGATGCTCTATACCTACAAACATGTAGCTCACGGCTTCTCCACAAGGCTAACTGTCCAAGAAGCAGACTTACTCGCAAAACAACCGGGAATTCTCTCCGTTATCCCTGAAGTCAGATACGAACTTCATACAACTCGAACACCATTGTTCCTCGGATTGGAAAAAGCCACCACTCTCTTACCTGCCTCTGAAAAACAGAGCGAAGTGATTATTGGAGTACTGGACACTGGTGTATGGCCTGAACTAAAAAGCTTCAACGACGCGGGACTTGGTCCAGTCCCCAATAGCTGGAAAGGCGAGTGTGAGACTGGAAACAACTTCAGTTCATCAAACTGTAACCGCAAACTTATTGGGGCAAGGTTTTTCTCCAAAGGCTATGAAGCAGCTTTTGGACCCATCGACGAGAAGACAGAATCAAAGTCACCGAGGGACGATGACGGCCATGGAAGTCACACCTCAACCACAGCAGGAGGCTCGGCAGTTGCAGGAGCAAGCCTCTTTGGTTTTGCTTCTGGGACAGCAAGAGGGATGGCTACTCAAGCCCGTATGGCCGCTTACAAGGTGTGTTGGCTTGGCGGGTGCTTCACCTCTGACATCGCTGCAGGGATTGACAAGGCCATCGATGACGGTGTCAATATCCTATCCATGTCCATTGGGGGAGGTCTAATGGAGTACTACAGAGATACTATTGCAATTGGAGCTTTTGCAGCCACAGCCCATGGAATTCTCGTGTCCACTTCTGCAGGAAATGGAGGGCCTACTCCAGGGAGCTTGTCTAATGTAGCGCCATGGATAACCACTGTGGGAGCCGGAACCATAGACCGTGATTTCCCTGCCTATGTCAGCCTTGGAGACGGGAAGAATTACACCGGCGCATCTCTTTACAGTGGCAAATCGTTGTCTGATTCTCCGCTGCCACTTGTTTATGCTGGTAATGTAAGCAATTCATCCAGCGGAAATCTTTGCATCGAAGATAGTTTGATTCCCAGAAAAGTTTCAGGAAAAATCGTGATATGCGATCGAGGAGGAAATCCCAGGGTCGAAAAGGGTGAGGTGGTCAAGAGTGCTGGAGGCATTGGGATGATTTTAGCCAACAATGAAGACTTCGGGGAAGAGCTGGTTGCGGACCCCCATCTCCTCCCTGCAGTAGCTCTGGGCCAGAAATCCGGCGACGCCGTAAAGAGCTATGTTTTCTCTACTCCCAATCCCACGGCCAAAATTGAGATCGCAGGCACCCAGGTACAAGTTCAACCGTCCCCAGTGGTGGCAGCTTTCAGCTCCAGAGGACCAAATGGGCTCACGCCAAAAATACTAAAACCAGACCTAATAGCTCCGGGAGTTAACATCCTGGCTGGGTGGACCGGAGCAGCGGGACCAACTGGGTTGTCCACTGATCCCAGGCGTGTGAGCTTCAACATCATTTCTGGCACATCCATGTCCTGCCCTCATGTTAGTGGCTTAGCTGCCCTCCTTAAGGGAGCTCGCCAAGACTGGAGCCCAGCTGCTATAAGGTCTGCCCTCATGACAACAGCCTACAGAACCTACAAAAATGGGCAAACCATACAAGACATCGCCACAGGGCAACCAGCTACCCCTTTTGATTTTGGTGCTGGGCACGTGGATCCTATAGCTGCTCTTGATCCTGGTCTTGTTTATGATGCCACCATGGATGACTACCTGAGTTTCTTCTGTGCCTTGAACTACAGTTCGCTTCAAATAAAGCTTGCTACAAGAAGAGACTTCACCTGCGACCCAAGGAAGAAGTACAGAGTGGAAGATTTCAACTACCCATCTTTCGCCGTTCCTCTGGAAACAGCTTCGGGCACAGGGGGTGGCTCTGATGCACCGAGCACCGTCCAATATTCGAGGATTCTAACTAATGTGGGCACCCCTGCAACATACAAAGCTTCAGTGTCGTCGCAGTCTTCCTCGGTGAAGATTGTGGTTGAACCACAAACGCTTGGTTTCACGGAACTCTACGAGAAGAAGAGCTACACGGTGACCTTCACCACTCCTTCAATGCCTTCTGGCACAACCAGCTTTGCTCATCTGGAATGGTCGGATGGGAAACATACGGTTGGAAGTCCAATTGCTTTCAGCTGGACATGACTGTGATATTTGAAGGCTGGACAAATCGTGGACTCTGAAGAACCAGCGAACATGGCCGAGTAAAAGGGCTCACGCTAAGTATCACTCTTGTAATGCTCTGTTTTTGGACCTGCAAGGAGGCCTAACAGAGCATTGTTGTCATGTATCTCTTTGCCGTTCCTCTTTTGGCAAGCTACTGTAATTTACCACTCTGGCGAAATTTCGGGGGGGAACATTAGTAAAGAATAATTGTACAAAATAAAAACAAGGCAATGACACATCTGTATTATGGTTTTGATTTTGAATTCCGTATCATATCTTCCCAGCTTAGCGTTGTGGCGCATGTGACAGAAGAAATTCTCTTGTCCAAATATTGATAGATCACGCGCATCTAAATCACATATTATGGACTCATCTCATGCACCTTCTGAGAATGACGTTTTCAATTTGTATCACAAATTTATGAACTATTAATTGATCTTATTTCTATTGACTTAAAATAATGTTTATATAATAATTAAAAATAAAACTGTGATTAAATATAAATATGAAAATTTATAAGAGTAAAATAATATTTTAGCCTCTTGATTAATGCATTTAAAAAAATGAAAAAAGTAATTAAATAGTTCATTTTATAAAAAAAATTACATTTAATTAACTTATTGTTTATTGAAATATTTAAAATATTATTATTTATTCTGTTAATTTTTTCTTATTTTATTAATATAAAATATAAAATTAAAAAATAATTAATATTTTCTTACTTTTTTAAACTAAAAATAAAGTAAAATATTTTTTTTTCTAGATTATGTCTGATTTGTGAAAGATTTATCAGTTGAGTATCATTTATTAAACTCTAGCGTATGAATATATTCGAATTTATTGTCTCGTAATTTCCATCGCCTGCTCAAAAGCGAAGCTTCCGCTTACCAGTTTGTTTTGTTGTTTCTTGTTACTCCATAAGCGATGCAGGATGAATGCAGCACTCTGTTGATCACCATCCATCCTTGGCAGCATTGCAGATATTACGCGTTCGGCTCTACTCCATATCCCTATCCATGGATCATAGTTTCTCGACGAGACAATTTCGTTCATTGCAATCTCCAAAATTAATTTGGGGGAAAAACTAACGAAAAACCTCCTCCTACCTTTGTCCAAATTACGTTCCCGACCCGCTTCATTATCGTGCAATGCAACTAACTAATCGGAACTGTTCTCACGGATCCATCATTTTTCTAGTATTTAATTGACGACCCACCTTCGTAATCCATATTGTGAGCAACTTCGATTGGTGACTGGAAGAGATATTTCCTCAGTTAGGGTTTATATATCGGATTCATCATTCTTGTCAATTCTTTTCTTTATTATTATTTGGATCATTATTCCAACCACCCCATTTTTGTTGATGGCTTCGAGTTTTGACCGATGGGAAAAAGATCCTTTCTTTAACGCTGCCGAAGAAGTTCAGGAATCTGCAGACAGGTACCTATTACGTATTGTTATCAGCTGCATTCCGTTCTCACAATTAGCTTTTCTTTCTTAGGGTTCTGCTATTTGCATTTGGCTTTGTGCTTTTATGTAGTTTGTAATTTGTTTGATTTTCGAGAGGAAATGCAGGGATAGAACATTTGTAATTAATTCCAACGCAGAGGAAACAGATGCACCTGCAAATTCCACTGTTTTTTATTTAAGTTCATTTGTGTGCACAATCTTATAATCTGTAGTTCTGTATTGCTTGAATTTTCTTTCTTGTTATTGATTTGCTATCCTTGTCTATTCAAGGATGGAATCTATATATAGGGTATGGATTCAGGCAAAGAAAGATACGTCCAGCTCGTGGAACTATGATGAACTCCGCAGAGATCTACATACTGCCCTCGGCACTGCTAAATGGCAGGTAACCTCCCTTCGTAGACTTGCTTACCATCATCACAACAGATGTACTCATGAATTATTCTCCTACTCCTGGTAAATATGATAAATAACTAGTTGATTTGACTTATTGTATCATCATCATGAGCATGTGGTTGCATTTTTGGTGGGCAATGCAGTTAGAGGAATTCAAACGGGCAGTCTGGTCAAGTTATTGCAAAAGCTTAAGTGAGGATGCAAGAAATAGGCACCGAGATTTTGTTGCTGCCATTGAGGACAAGATTACAAAAGTTGAGCATTCGATACACAATTCCATCCTTGCAGGTGGCAAGGCATCTCTGCCTTGGGTGCTTTTGGACGAAGGAGAACAAAATGAGCTTGCGTTGTTTCTTTCAGGAATGCCAGCAGCTGAAAGCAAAAATCCCATTCAGTGTAACAGCAGGGAAAATGAAAAGCCACAATCAAATGATAAAGATCCAGTCAGTAATTGTTCAATGAATTTACATGTTTCATCTGGGTGGGGTTCATTTGAAACAAAGGAGGATAAATCAAATGGGCATCGTAGGGCAGCTAGTGCTAGTGCTGATATTGGTAATTGGAAAATTGCGGTTTCTGGTGATGTGCCACAATGGAGTTCCTCCAATAGTTCTTCTGGTCCTATGCATAAGGTACCCAGTTTATCAGGATTCTTTAGTTCTATGGAATCCATCTCTAAGTTGAAATGGCCTAGGAATGGTTATAGAAAGCTGAAAGCAGTGGATCATCATAAAGGAACTGATAATGCACTACTTCCAACAGCTAAATTGAATGGGGTGTGTTCTTAATCTGGTTTTGTTGTTTCTCTGCCAATGGAGACCTGAGTGATTTTTAATCCGGTTGTTGAATTACTAATACTGTAATTATTTTTTTATTGACAAAAAGGGCATCAATGCATGCTACGAAAGAAGTAAGAGTTACCTTAATAGTTGTGATGAATGCTGTGACAAGCAACTCTATGGGTGGTATGGTGCTATTCAGAGACAGCTTCAAAGATCTCAATACCAAATGCAATACAATCAGCCTGTTCAAATAACTGTCTGGATTGTTCTTCTCCTTTGCTTGATTGGTAAGCTGTTAGTGTGGGTGTGCTGTGTGCGTACTTTATATTCCTACAATCATGCATGTACTTTCTTACTTTGCAATTTCTTAGGAACAGCTTCTTACAACTTTGGAATTTGAGGAATTTTACATTATTCCTTTTTTTTTTTTCTTTTTTAAAATTTCAATCATTTATATGGCCTTCTTGGTAATGCTTTGCATTTGCTTCCCCTCATCATTCTGTTCCTTTTTTTTTGGTTTCTTTGTTGGTAAAGGTTACTCCTATGCTCTCTCTTCATGCATTTCTATCTGCTTTTTCATCACTTTGTTGCTTTTGTATATTTCATACATAGACGTGAGGCTATTTTGAATTTATTGAAACTTTATTATGCAATGGACATTCTGTTGTGGAGAACTTCCAAATATCATGTAAGAATTGTCAGGAATGTGAATTTGAAGTGTGAAACTTTTTGTTATTTGTGCCCCTTTTCAAGGATGGAATCTACACATAGGGCGTTTTTGTAATTTGCACTAACAAGCAAGATTATAATTGGCTGTTTTTACCAAGTGTTCGCTGAACATCCTTAAGCTTATATCTTGGTCTATACTTGGTAACTTGTTGAAATTTTGTCCACACACTACACGTTCCAAATGGAGACAGAGCTTTCTTCTCACATGCTTGCCATTTTTAATATAAATATATTCAATGGCTTACACTTATGATTTATCGATCTCTCTGCAGTTTTAATTGCACTTCGTGCAATGTAGAAGGAAGATTCAGATACATAAGCTATCAATTTGTAGTTGGGGGCAGCATGAGGGACAAACAATCTCTTCGGACAAGTTCATATAATCTCTGTTGTCACTTGAGCAGGAGAGATAAGTCTTACTGGTTCTCGCACACACGGTCTCAATACATCATTTCAAGTGCTTTGAGATTACTATTCAGAGTCTACCATAGTACTACCTCACCTTTTCTTGTTTAGCTACATATTCTCTTTTTTCCCTTACCATTTCAAAACTGTTCATTAAGATTTCTCAATTGTACCATATCACAAAATGGAGATGACAAAGTAGATTGGCCTACTAGATGTTGTAAATTGTAATGTATGTTATGTCTTCTTGATGCTAGAGCTGTGTTTTGTACCAAAGCTTTTAGCTTAGCATGTACAATTCAAGATGATATACTATCTTCATTCTTCAGTTCTTCTAGTCCATTTGTTTTTAACGGGCTACTTCAAAAGAAAAATAAGTACCTAAGGAAGTAAAACGAGGTTAGACATGTGTATCTAGCTGGAGAGTTCTATCTTGCTCGAGTTGAAAACAGGGTTAAACTACTATAGACATGGTCGCATTAATAATTTGACACATGATAATACAATATACTCACATCATTTAGCATGCTATTGCCATTGATCCTGAAAATTAAAATCTAAGAATTAGAGAAGGAAGCAAGATCCATGAGTATTATACCTAAACCAAGACCCAAGAAGTTCAATGGCATACCTGTGCAGCAGACAAAGGTAACAGATTAGATAAGTTATGTGTTCCGCAATAAGAAAAGTAACGGGAAAAAAACCCAAAAAAGATAAAATAAAAATAAAAAAGAAGCTAACTTGTCCATGAGTAGTTGCTGTTAGAAGATAACAATTACAAACAAAAGACTCAGATTAAGCCTTGATTTGGGGGAGACTGCAGTAACAAAACTGAAAGGTGTCACTAAACATTATCATCCAAATAATCAAATCGTTTGCATTATTTTTCACGGATTATTACTTATTATTACTTATTATTTATTAAGTTTTTTGGTGAAGTCATATGAATGATTGTATATATATACGCGTTTCCTTACGCAAGAGTCATTTTAGCTTGAAATGTGGATAATACACAAGTTTACGTTATCTTGTACTGAAATTCAAGGTAATTATGAAAGATCAGGGAAATAAGGATCAAACTCCTAATTACTTGATGGTAGAGGTTCTGATATCATATTATAAATTAACTATTTCAAAAACTTAAATTTTTTGATGAAGATATATAAATAATTTTATATTTAACAAAATATGGCCATCAATTTGCCACATTGTAAAAGGCAAAACCCATAATGCAATAGCAAGATTTGCCAAACTTGAAAAGACAGACACTATAGCCATTCTTCTCTCAAATGCAGGAAGAGAAAATAAAACAGAGTAAACATGGTAAGAGATGTGAACATAAAGTGTCCCCGTCGATTTCTGATATCTTAATTCCTAAACAAAGGCAATAGCCTTTCCTTCTAACGTATTCACAATTTAAAACCCATGAAAGAAATCAATCTTTTATATTTATTTAAGCTATAATGCACACAAATGATCATTTCCAAACATAAAATAGACAGTTTTTTTATCCAAAGAAATAACTAAGTTTCTTGTCATTTATAGATTATGTTGGAAATTCTATCTTAAACTGCACCTAGAAAGGAGGAGTAGGGTGTTTATCAGTGAATCTTGCATTTTGCCTCTCATGCATTGCCTCCAAATTAAAATTTCAGATACCACCTCCTATCCATCAATATAATACGGGAGAGAAAATAATTTTCCATGATGCCAAGTATATTTAAACTTGTGGGGGTGATCCTATAGTATGCCCAATACCAATATAAAACTGATTGTCCATCTCTTTTCCGTCCTCTACCGAGCAATTATGAATGAAATTTAAAACATTTTCATCCCACTCCATTACAACTAGGAATTTGTTATTAAAATGACTAACATTATTTATTTCTTTGGATAACATTGAGTAATATGAAAGTATTAATTAATTGACAAAAATTACTAGAGGTATTATTTAATTAGTCCGTATCGGTTATTCATTTTTGAATATGCACTCGTATTAATAAAAGTGAGAATCTTGTCAATGCAGTTAGCTGCAAAACATCCATACCATAATAGTATAAAACCTAGTTATTGCAACCCTTTTATAATCAGCTAAATGGACCCCAAATTCCCGCTTCAGGGGCAATCGTGGTCCTTTCTCAGTTTCTCTTCGTTGAAGCTTGTTTCCTGTCTCGTGGACACTAAACTAGATAGATAGCTGTGACGACAAATTCATTTACAAACATAAATCAAATTGCAAACGCACCTCCCACCACTGCACCAGACATATAAACCGCATTATTATTACAAACAGAACGCAGAACATATAAATGGATACACAATCTCTTCCGCTGAACCACTTTCCCTCGTGTTTTATTAATTTTCACAGAAACAGAAATCAGAAAACTCTATTCGTTTATGATTATCACGGCACAATCTTGTGATCTTTGGTCCTACATATCCAAGTTATAAACGAATTCTTGGAGTTCCTAAATCCCAAAAAGCCATGCTCTTTGGCCTTGTTCATGGTATCTAGCATACCCTCCCCTCCGAAGATAACATCTGCGAACCACCAGTCACCAACCTCTTCCAGTTTCGTGGGCTGCAGCTGATTCTCCCTCACAATCTCCTCCCACACCGAGCCCTTGTCCTTCATCATCTCCGATAACCTCAGATTCGAACCCTCTTCAAACCCGTAATCCTCAATCCCAAACTGTTCGGCCAGCACCTTCCACAGATGCTTCCACCTGAACACATCCCCGTTGCTGCAATTGAAGGCTTCGTTCCTCGCGTACGGGTCCACCGCAGCCCATATGTGCTGCTCCGCGATCAAATCAGCGTCCGAAGCCGTAGAATAACACTCCCACGCCGCCTTGGTGCCCGGAAATTTCAGTGGAACCCCCTCGTGCTTGCAAATGGCGGCGTAAACGCAGAGCGTGCCGATCAGGTTCATCAGGCTGTAAGGGGAGAACCCGAAGATCACTTGGGGTCGGAGAACGGACCACGTCAAGCCCTCCGTCTTGCCAGCCTCTTCGAAGAGGATGTCCTCTTGGGTGTAGTAGAAGTTGGCCGCGTCAAGCCGGGGCAAATCCTCCGTGAACGGTGGCTCGTGGGCCTTGATCTTGCGGAACAGCTCGGAGGGCCCCAAGTAGTGCTTGGCACCCGTCTGAAGGGAAACGTGGCGGAGTTTCGGAGCGTTTGGGATGACGGCGCGTAGGACGTTCCTGAGCATGGCCCCATTGACCTCGCAATTCTGGGCCTCGGTGGGGCGGCTGGTCCAGGACACGTAGAATATGTGGGTCACGTGGGTCAACCCGGAGAGCTTGGCGTGGGTGTCGTTGGGGTCCGAAATATCACACTGGATGTATTCGACGGGGTGATCGGCGTTCCAGGCTGGTCGGGGGCGGCGAGCCACGCCGTAGACCTTCCATGGCCCCCCTGGCGTGTCGGCGAGAGATAGAATCTCGGCTAGGCTGTTGCCCACTATGCCGGTGACGCCGATAACCAGTCCCACGCTCTGGAAGCTTCGTGGCGCTTCATCTTTATCGAATTTCTTCTGCACAAACAAACGAGAATGAGAAAATCACCCCCAAAAAAAAAAAAAGAAGCAGAGAACAAAGGCAAATTGGGATGAGAAGGGATGGAAGAGGAGAGTCAAGAACTTGCCTTGGCGGCGCCAATAGCTCCAGACCACCACCAGCTCATTTTTCAGTGCTTAGAGAGTATGAGGGGGTAACAACTAACAATTAACAAAGATCAAACTATATCCGAATGGTTTGATTTTGAAATTGGCTATTTGCTTCTTCGACTTACAGATTCATTCATATTTATATATTACAAGAGAAGATGATATATTTACGTACGGTGCTTTGAATGCTCGTCAGCGATGACAAGAGCCATGAAATCATCTGAACTTATTAATTAGCGTATCTATTCAAAGCTTGTATCTATGAGCATTATCATCCACAATAATTCTGCGTACCGAACAGGTTGGATACCGCGGATCGAAATGTATTTGCGATGCTTATCTGGATGATTCATTCAAGAGGAATAAATGAGGATGCATGTACACGTATTCTTCTTAATCCATATTCACTAATAATTTTCTTTCTTCTTGCCATTTTTTTTTTTTCTTTCTTTGTCATTGAAATGTATCCCACCAAAAATAAGCGTTTCATTCGCACAAAAGAGGATTAATCTGATATAAGTATTATTAATTTGGGGACGATGATCACATGCCAGCTTTAACGATAGAACAAAATAGATATATCATGCTCTTTTTCTTTTCACACAAGCCGTAAGTATACAATGTGTATGCATAAAACGAAAGAAAGTAGGGGAAAAATTGATTATTTTTCTTAAATAATATTGTTATAATCTATATTTATAAACTTGTGTTTTTAATAATTTATTTTTAAAATAAATAAAATATTATTTTTTTTTAAATTTTATGGCAATATATATGAAATAAAAAAATAATGTCTTTAGTCTCTTTATTAATAGTAGAGATATAAAAAGGGAACTTTATGTAAATGTGAGGGAAAAAATGCATACCAACGTGATTACGTATTGCATGAGATAATTTTTTTTAAATTTAGGGGGGAGGTTGCAAATAGCAGATGGTCAAGAAGATGGGATTTGGAAGTCAAACGTCACCAACCCATGAAAAAGTGCTATATGCTTTAAAACATAAATTAAAAACATAAATTAAAAGTCCAACCAAGAAATATTCGGCGTAGTGTTAAATTAGCTACGTTAAAATCAAAGTTCAAACCTTAAACAGTGTCTCGTATTTCTGTGGTTTCTTAAAAACAAAAATCTGGTCAAATCTTATACCAAACTAATGGACATTTTTCAAATTGGGCTAGCTGACAGATACTATTACAAAACCACTGGACATTTTCAAAGTCGGGCCCACTGAAACCACATCTTTTAACCTTCCCCCTTCTACGGGTCAAAGCCTACTTCTTTAGTCTCTAATTCCAATTTCAGCTTGATTTACAGGTTGCAGAAATTATAGCTAAATTCAAAATTAAGGTAAGATTATTTGGTTTAGTTTACTACCCCTCTTTAATCTCTCAACCTAACTAGTAACTAATCTGTAACGTAAATATCTTGATTATTTCAGCAAGTATCTCCAGTTAATAACGAAGGAGCTAATCGGCTGTAAGAATCTAATTAAAATACCGTAACTTGACGCCAATGGAGTTTTTTTTTTTTTTGAAAAGCTGCCAATGGAGTTTCAAACTTCTAATAATGAATAATGTCACTACTCTTTGTGATAAACTCTTACTGCGTATAATGAATTTCTGAGTTACACAAGAGGTTTGGAGGACATTCAAAAGAAGAGTAAACTCTCAATTTCATTATCAAAAAATTAGGTCAATATTATTTTAATTTTTTAAATAATATTGACATCAAATTTAATTATTAAATTATAAAAAATAATATTATTTTGGTCTTTAAAAAAATTAATATTAATTTAATTTTTTAATTATTAAAAAATATTATTAATTTAATTTCTTAATTATACAAAATTAATTTTAATCTTTTAAAAAAATTAATATTAATTTAATTTTTTAATTATTAAAAAATATTATTAATTTAATTTCTTAATTATACAAAATTAATTTTAATCTTTTATAAAAATTATATTAATTTAATTTTCGTTCATACATAAAAAAATAATTTTAATATTATTTTTTATAAATTAAAGATTAAATTAATATTAATATTTTTTTAAAAATTAAAGTAATATTAATTTAATTTTTAAAAAATTAAATTAAAAATTTATTTTAAAAAGAAAACCAACGGATTTGGTAGGTTTGAAATAAATAAATAAATAAATGGATGCTCGTGTTCTCAACCAGAGAGACCCGAGGAGAAAAAATAATGGAAAATAGAAATTGTCCTTATGGGTACCAAAGTGAAGAGACAGACGAAAGTTGTGAAAAGGCTTCTGTACATGCCATGGGAATATGGGATGATTGGTAAGGCTGCGGAGATTCTCCAGCCTTGAAGGCATATATCAGAAATGTCTGTGCAATAAAATTACCAAATTAAACGTGTTTGCAAGCCTTATTGGTTTTGGATCATATTTTCTCTTATTACTTAAATAATAAGAGAGTATTATGTTAAAATAAATATAAAAAACTTTAAATATAAAAAATAAATTTTATAATTTATTATAATAAATTTTAATATATTATAATTTTTATTTATTTTTTAATAAAATACTTATGTTACAAAAAAGAATTCAAATTTATTAGTTCTAGAGTTTGGAGCTGTGACCCGACACTGGGATGCCCAGAAGAAATGACCATCCGTTGGGTCCTTTAATGAAGACTCAAGCAATGATTAAAGAAGGGGATTTATTATAGATTGAGCGGACAAAAGCTATAGATATTACTCACTATCGACCACTTGTTGGAATTATAGATTGAGCGGACAAAAGCTATAGATATTACTCACTATCAACCACTTGTTGGATTAAACATTTACTATTATATGAAAATAGGAGTAGTAAATGAATAAATTAGATAAATTTTTTATTGAATCATTAATAAATAGATAAAAAAATTTAATAATATATTTAAAATTTATTAAAAAATTATTAAAACTATCTAATTCATTCATAATTTATTTTAATAGATGATATTCAATTTATTTATAGATAAATATCTAATTTATTTATTTTTACTTAAATGTATCTAAATTTTTTTAATATTTAAATATATTTTATTCTCAAAATCATATATACATATTTATTAAATTCAATAACTATTTTAGTTTATCCATTAATAATTCATTAATTAAATTCATTCAAATTTATTAAATTTTTTATTTTAATTAAATAAATTAAATTACATTTAAATATAAATAAATTAAATATATCATAAATTCATAAATTCAATTAACACACCTAATTAAAACAGCATAATTCTTTATATTAGTACAACACAACTCTTTATATATAAGCCCATCAACAAACGATAGAGGTCGATCTGTCTCTAACTCCACTAAACCTTGTCAAAGTAGGATCTGACCATTCCACCAAGATGGAAAAAAGAGACAAAGTATACACGCTACCCTTTGCGCTTGGGTTCTGATTGTATAACACGAACAGATTTATACGACGTTTATTACCGGATTAGTTTTTGGTAGCATCCCATCATCAGTAAGCATAGCTCAACCAAATTGTGCAACGGATTACCAACTCCGACAGTTTTTAGCTTCAAAAGATAGATCTGAGATCACTTTTTGTCAATGAGGTTTTACTTTTGGGGATAAAAGGTTCACATAGAGGAAAGAAAATGTACACAGTTTACAATCCAATTTTCAAATTAAAAAAAAAAAAAGCGCATTCATGATTCATGATTTAACATATCTTTCAGTTTTTTTTTCTTTCTGTTGGATACATTAGAGGTATTAACACCTAAGTAAAGAAAAAGATGAGTGGTTTAGTGAAAAATTACCCGTGAGAGTGCAAGTAGCTTCAAACTCTTTGGCTATATCTTCGAGAGTTGCTGATTCAAATATTTCACATTTCATGCATTCAGCAACCATTGGCATTAGCAGATCATAAGGGACAGACTAATCAAAATGTCAAACAGCATCAGAAAGCCATGTCATTCAAGGGAGGAAGAATTAAGAAAGGCCAAGAAGTTTTATAATGAATAAGGGTCTTTCTTTTCCTAATAAAATGTTAAGAAACATAGCTCCACTAATGTCGGAGACCTTGAAATATTTCTAACAACGGTTACAAACTTACAATTACAATTGTTACAAACTTGTGGCAAATTTTCAATACATACTCCTTATAAGCAGAAATCATAGATCTAGGAATAATTTAGCTTCTACTTACTCTGGCTACTTGGTTTACAATTCATAATAAAAACCAGCATATAACACATTTAAGAGTCCTTCAATCCTATATTGTTTCTGCGAAACATGGAAGAAATTTCCTGGGGCATACCACCAGTAATCTAAATATTTAGTGCCTTGAAACTCAAAGCCAAAACTTGTCAGTGATGAAATCTAGGTAATAACTCTGTTTGATCTTCAAGCATCATGGTTGAATGCTTTCACAGAAAAGCTCTACAGGAATTATAGTTAATAAAATGATCAGCAGATTCCCAACTTAACACTTAAGGAAAACAAGTGCAAAAACAGACCTTGATGCACATAATCATCCACCAAAAGCTCAGTATTTAAATTCACTTTTTGGGATCTGTGGCTGATCATTTCTATTTACAAATTTGATGAGGCAATGCCCACTGCAGAAAACTCCACTTGACAACCCTGCTGCAATCTTACCATTTACATCCAGTAATTTGTCAGCCAGTCCTGCAAAAGTGTTAAAAACTAGACACCTAGGCTAATCCAAAAACTTCCCCTTTGCTAGACATCCACTCTCCAGTTAATGTTATTCGCATTGCTTTCATGTGATTTTTGTAGTTGAGCAACTTTGGCATGGCATGCAGCTGCTGCAACAGCAGTCTTCACCCTTTGACCTTGAGGAAGCTCACAGGCTTCACTCATAGAAGCAAACCTTAGCTCAGATGGAGGAATGAAACAGTCCACTGAAAGGCCAGGGACGTTGAATGCCACTTCCTCAATTGTCCATGCTTCTTCCATCCTGGTTTTAGTGTGGCTCATTGCTGTTTCCCCAAATCTGAATAGTGTCACTACAGAACGACCTGAGTGAGCAATCATAATTCCCTCAACAGGCCTGTAGTCATCAAGAAATGAATTTATAGTGGTCTCCCAATATACTGCATCACCTCCATTGTTCTGAATACGAGTCAAATGGGAATCTTCCAAATGAATAAGAAGTCCTGTTTTCTGACTAAAGTACCCAAACAAAACATGCCTTATGATCTCCGCTGGGCCTTCACTCCTGGCTTTTAATGTCGAGGGATCTGCACAAAGTTTAAGGATGAAACAGTCCTCTCCATTTATCTTCTTCTCCCCAATGCATCTTGCATTGATAAACATGCTTGCAGTTGTTCTTGGGTCAAGACCCTGTAAACAGAAAGACATCTGAATTTTAGAGCATCAAGACATATAAAGGCAGGAGAGAGCAGATAAAGGAATGGCACAGGGCAGGTAACTTCACCTGAAGGGCACGTCGCAAAGACCTTACTGGCCCTTTTGCTGCATGCGCACCAAGCCAGGGTGTGTGCCGCCACACAAGTTTCCCATTGCAACCTGCATGAACCTTGCTGCCACCAAGAGCAAGCTCCACATACCACATATCTGGATTCATCTGCCACAAGACAAACCCACCCGATTCTGCAGCTTTGGAGGAGTTCCGACTGCGTGTGACCCTGTTAGCTGTCTCAAACTCTGAGGCTATCATCCTCACCTTTCCCATGGCATAAGCATTGTTAATGGAATTTTGAAGCTTTTGCCCTCCTGAAGCAGCTATGTACTGCTGCAATATGTACTGAGCAGAAGAAGTTTCCTGTAACGATGCCCAGTAAGACAGTATTATATTGTGATGATCTTATTAAATGGAGAAACAGTATAAAAACAACATTCATCGCTCTTTCCCTCCCCAACTCTATCTCTCCTGCACACACACACACACACACACACCCCAATACACATCAAGTGTTCCCAATGCCACCCAAGAGACTGAGACCGAAAAAACTACCAAGCAGTCAGATGTTTTTGACATGATAAAACATTTGCTGATCTTTGAACTGCATTTAAGCGCTTATCACATTCTGTTTTTACAAATTATTCTCCAATATATTATGAAAAGAATCCGGTAATTTTTCTGGCTACCGATTGAATGTAGAATAAGATAATGGAGAACACAAATGATGAACCTAAGCCTATTTGATCCGTGAATATATTAACAAGAGAAAAGAAAGCTTGTTAAAAATCATCTGACACTCAAATTCATCATATCCTTCTGATGTGAAAGTGCTTTTGAAATGGAAACAAAAAATGCCTTCATTTAACCTCGATTGGGATTGATTGACGTTTCACCTAGGACAAGGTTGATCGGTGAACATGAATGACATCGAAATTTAACTTCAGGCCAAAATAGTGATAATAACAGTAACCTTGAACTCGTATAAAAGATTGTATTATTTTATAACTCAATGTTGAGTGACATTCCAAATTGGCAATCAGGACCAGGAAGATGAGCAAACTATATCAAAATCAAATGTACTTAGCAACAGAAAGAAGAGAGGAACTCATTGAAGGCAAGCCGTGGCATCATGAATATATAGTGAAAGAAAGAGAAGAGGAAAAACTAACAATGGGAATGTCTTTGATGCTGAGGTGAGGAAAGGGGTCGGCGGTGCAGACATGAACGGGGGCGAGCGGCGCGCCCAAGACGCCAAGCAGCAACCTCAGATCGGACCTTTTGTAGGCGGCGGCGGAGGAGGAGGAGGAAGAGGAAACAGAAGGTGTCCTGGCGAGTGGTCCCTTCATCCAGTGGCCCCACCTTCCCTCGCCCCTGGAGCTGGAGTCTTCGGCATCGGTGCCGTCTGGGCCCTCCTTCAAGGGGGAGAGTGCCTCTACGGGCCTCAAGCTGCCGGATCTCGCAATGAACAACTCAGGCGGGGGGGCATGGTGTTTCCTGCGGCGGCGGAGCAAGGCCGACATGGGAGAAGCACTCCTTGCGGGGCTCTTGGCCCGGGACCTCGCCGGCGACAGGCCTCTGACGACCTCCTCTCTCAGCGCCGAAAAGAAGCCTTGCTTCCTCTCCATTTTACAACTTTACCACCTTCTTGTGTTGTGCCCACAGACCCACCACGAGTGTAGTGAGCTGTGCTGCGGTGTTGAAGTTATCAGAGAGCTGCCAGAATTAGAATTACAGCGAGTGAGCTGTGACCACAAGCACAGCTGCACTTGCAGGGAATGAGGGAGCCCACTGAAGAAAAATAATTAAACATAAACCAGAAACACGGAGAGAGAGTTCGGAAGAGCAACACTGAAGAGAAAGAGAAACTGAGAAAGAGTTGTGTTTATGTGTTTCTTTTGTTTAGATTGGAACTCGGAAGGAAAATTTGTTTGTTAAAATGGGAGGGGAAACGAATCGTAAAGCGATTCGGACAATATTGCCGCGGGACTAGCAAACCGTAGACCACTGCACCAGATCTCTTTTTGGGAGAAAATTTTTTGTTACGCTACAATAGTACAATTTCAGCTACCTTCTTCGCTTGGTCCTTTTTTTGTCCTCTTTTTTTCGGTACACTTTTTTTTTCCTTTCAAATTAAAATTAAATTAACTAGTTATAAAATTGCTCAGGAACTTCAAATTTCTTTTTAAAAAATGAATTATGAACAAAGATGCTACTACAAAAACAACATTTATGGATAAGGATAACATATATCAATTAAATATAAATTAGTTATTTACTCTCACATTGCACATAAAGTCTCGAACCTTTCAAAGAAAAAGATAATGTTATTTATTAAAATTGAATGAAGAATATAAAAAATTTATGAAATTATTAAAATCTAATTGTCTAAGTTTTTTTAAAAAAAAAATAAAGAAACCTTAATTTAATCAGTTAAATTAAGGAAGGACTTCAAATTATTTAATTAACAACCATTTATATTACAATAAAATCTTGAAATATGCTTCAGTATTTAGTCAACTAATGAAGGACAAAAATTTTTGAAATTGTTGAGATTTAAGTATATGTTGTTTTGTTACGAAATATGAGGATATATCAATTTAAGTTATTAATAATTTTGTTGAGAGTTTAGTTTCCATTTTCTATATTCTAAGAAAAAAATGGGACTTGCTGATGAATGACTAAATTGAAAATGCATATACTCTTTTTACAACATGGTTGGGTATCACTACAATGTAGTAATATATTTGATTATATGTTTGTTTATTTTTTGTGTTTTTAATGAGAATTATAGGTCATTTAAAAAAATATTATGAATTTTAGAAAAATATAAAGTTTGTGTCCATAGCAAAAAGATAAATAATGGTGTCATAAAATTTAAAAATAAAATATTAACTAAATTACATTTAAGTTATATGATATGATACTAATTTCAATTTATACCATTAGTTATGGTTAGTTTTAAAATTAGAAAGAATATTGCGTTAATAAAGCCATATAAGAGTTATTTAATATAATCAATTGGAATGAAATGTAGATTTGAGACAAAAATCATGTTTAATGTCATGTCAACATATTTCAAGAGAGTGGAGTGAAATTCACTCTAAAAATATTAACGTGCTGAAAAATATAAATGAAATGGGACCATTGTACATTTTGCTATTCAAAATTTATATATTTTAAATAAATGACACAACCCTCCAAATTCTTTTATCTATAAGTTCAAAAGGACATATATTTATATATTAAATAAAAGACAAATTATCAAGAAAATAAATTCTTGTTTTGATCTAACTTACTCATTGCATGTTTTAACTTTTAAGTTCTATATTAGAATAATGTTTTATAGTTAAAAAAATAGATAAAAATTATTTAAATTTAAATATACTTATTAAATAAAATAAAATAATAAAAATTACTCATTCATTTAAAAATTAATAACATTAAATTATTTTATAAAAATTTTTAAAAAATTCTAATTATATGTTTTTCAGTTTGTGTTTGGGTTTGGAGTAGAGAGAAACACATAGAGCGCTCCGCCTATTATACTGTGGGGAAGTGGATTGGGCATAGGAGGAGGACTGCAACTAAACGACGAAGCCGATCTCGATCCATCAGCTGAGAAAGAAACGGAAAATCAAACGGCGAATCGTTTTCCGTCTTGTGGCTTGTGATGTGAATTGTGAGTCACTGGACAGATCAATGAACCGGCGAAATACGCCGTTAGCAACGGGCAAATGACAATTTTCATCGATGACTAATGAGCATCATGATTTTGGTTTTGGAAATACTTTAATCAGTGCCGATCCATGATGGTACTCATCTTCAAAACATCACCTACCTTAGCATGCGCCTCAAAATTATACAAATAGATTTATTCATTAATATCTTTTTCATTTTATTTATTTATATAAAAAACTATACCTAGCTTAACTTACCTTTGCATTGTTATTCCTTCCTTTAATTTCACATTTCTTACGTTAGTGAAAGACTAGTTGAAACGAGCGCTATTTAATGCTTTTCTTTTGAGACCAAATTATTTACAATTTATTTGGATAGCATTTTTTTTCACGGTAAATGTGCGGTGGACATACTTTTTCTAAAGCATTTTCTAAATGAAAGTAAAATCTTTTTTTTTTCCAACGTCCATTTATGTTGAGGAAAATTTAAAACAAACATACTGTTAGTTTGCGCTAGGTTTTTTTTTTTCCAAATCCTATCCTCTCTCTATAGGGTTATGATATTTTACTATTTCATTTTCATTGATTATAAAGAAAACGAAAAATCATTCTTCAACCAATGTTTCGCAGCTCCATAAAAAAAATACTTAAAGTCATTCAAAAATACAGCGGGTACCTGTCACTGACAACATAATTCACCAAACCAGTACATATTAAAAAAGGTACGAAGAATAAACCCAAGTGTTTATTCACTGTATATGCTGGAAACCGGCGGTAAACAAAGTCATAGTTTGCAGCATTGTCCTTTAATCTTGCAGAAAATTGTGTTTCCTTATTGTAGAGTTTGCATTGTTTGTAAATGGAACATTTTCAAATAAATCTTGTACACTTTCACTACGTGCTTGCAATTGTGAGGAAGTCTTGTGCCTTTATTAAATTAGAACTAATTTTCCTTGTAGATGATGATTTGAAACCTGGTTTGGGAAATTTAATTTCACTTGGATGATATTTGAAATCGGGAAGTGCTTAATTAGATTGTGGACTATGATCTTCGCTCCAACAAAATGAAATCCCTCGATAATTTATTTTTTCCAGTACACAAACCAGACTGTGCAAAGGTGTTCTTTCTTCCAGTCAAGCCTCATCGAAGTCAAGTAAAGCATCACTCATTCACCAACTAATTTGGAATTTTATACATAAGTCGCTGAGCTATGTGAAGAAAAATAAAATGGAAGTTATAAATTTCCTTATCCTCGTGATGGAACCCTTTTTCTCTATTGGTTTTCAACTTTTCAATAACAACAGTTCTAATCGTTCAAAATAATGGATCATTTGATTTATATCAACGTCCATCTAGCCCACAAGGAAATGAACATTCAATAATGAAAAACGACTCTTAAGAAACATTTTAATTACACGTATAGATATACATGTATTTGAATAAAATATTGATTGGGAGCAAATGGTTGCTGTGTCCTCCGGTGAATGGGTGGGGGCCGTAACGCAACCCTAGTTGAAGTGGTGCTTGCTTTTCACCAACCAAATTTGCATTTTGGCAAAAGGACGTGCAGTGGACACCAGCCACTACCACCAAGCTTTTGCCTTTTTCCAAGCACTACTCTTGATCGCGTCGCTAATCACGGGGACTAGTACGGCCCTCCCCTCTCCCCCGTTTGCCATTGTCGTTTTGGCTAGCTAGGTTATGCTTGTGCGTATATATTAAGATGCACGCCTTGATTTTTTAATCAATAATTAAACCAATCAAGTTAATTCAGAAAATAAATTTCCACCAATAAAATTTCAGTTTCTTGAGAACTTAATCTTTCCATGAACTCACTCTTTCCACAAAGATCCGCTAAAATTGTTAGGGTTGTTACGAGTCTTGTGAGGTTCAAAATAATTTTTATTTATTTTTTATTTTATTTATTTTAATATTTATATTATTTATTAAATGTGATTTTAATTTTAAAAATTTATTTTATTTAAAGTAATTATTTTTTATTTTTAAATTAAATATAATTTTTTAAAAATATAAATCACTTCACTCAAACTAACTTCTAACTAAAATTAAATTTATAAAATTAAATTTATTCAAAATTAAAAATACACACTTAATTGTTTCTTTCTTGTATCGGAAGTTGTTAGTAGTTACTTAATAAATTAAATGATTTCAGCTGGTTAGATAAGCAAAGAACAGAGCATAGAAGAAGTGCTTTAATTAGAATGAGAGATATCTAAATTTTGAATAAGAAATCGATAAATCTATGGAAGGTGAAACCACCATATATGATATATCAGTTACTAACTTCAATTTTCTTTTCTTTACTCCTTGCCACTTTTTCAAATAGAAATGAGATCTTTATTAGTTGTAACTATTAACAAGGCTGGTGTTGTTGAAATTCCCATCTTACAAGACATGGAAATATAAGATCTCGTTGATCAAATTTTCGTGTAATCTACTTGCCGGAGAAGTTTTTACATGTTTTAAGAATACTATACTCAATTTACTAAAATTATAATATTTAAATAATATAATTATACAAGTAGTTAAATTAAATATAAAAAATTAAATAATAAAATTTAAAATAAATCTCAACTCTTTAATATAATACTATCAGAATCATTAGAATTTTTTTACTTACTGTGTTTTGATAGCAATGGACGGTCCTGAGATCCCGATGTTATAGAAAGCTAAGACAACCGTACAGATTCCAATTACAAGATTTCCATCAACTAATGTGAAGAGTATATTTTAGAGAGTTAAATTGGATATTTAATTTACTATTAATAAAAAATTCAAAATTTAAAATATTATAAATTATTATTATTATTTTTATATTTTATCAAATTATAAATTATTAATTTTTTAACAGAGTTATAATATATACTTTATTCTATTTCTCAAATACACATTATATTATAGATCACATCAATCTCCATTTTTTTTTTATATATTGAGAAGTTTAATAAGAGAGAAAATTACTTCATTCTATAATAATAGCATGTCATAAGTTTCAATGAGTTACCTACTAACAAAAGATTTTAACAAAATTTAAATTTCAAATATTTTAAAATTTATTATTCAATTCTATCAAATATTAGTTAAGCCAACACCCCGTCAAATTTGGATTGTAATTTCATTTAAGACTTCGGGCTGCGATTTGTTAGCTGTCTGCCTGTCTCTTTGTCAGCAATTCTACAGTGCTGCTAACAAAGTCTTTGAAGGAGTACAAAATGCAAATGATGAAAATCAATTGAAGCGATTCTTAAGAGTTGAGACCTCAGTAATTCTAATTACGGATTACACTATTAATTATAAGTTGTTATATTATTAAAAAATCAAATATGATAGTAATTATTTAAAATGTCAAATTTTTTTAATAATGTCATAAGTGAGAATACATAAAAGTAATAAAAAAATTTAATTAATAATAAATTTAAGTGAAACTCTTTGATTAATTACATAAACTAAGTATGGATGCAAAATAAAATAAAATGATAATATTGGAAGATCTGAGTAGATGAGGAAAAGAAAACTATGCCAAATGCTTTTAGGGTTGGGGCCTTTAGGTATTGAATTATGATGATTGGATAATGGCTTGAGGGTTCACATAAAAAAAGAAAGATAATGGCTTGAGGGTTTAGATTTGAGACCGAGAGGCCCTTCACTGTGGACCCCTTGGGCCCTTCTTCTTCGCTAATTCCATCATCTCCTTTGTGTATTCACGAGGCCCTTGATTTTGCTTCTTGCATAATAATAAATTAATAATAGTAACGTTTGACCAAGTTTTTATTCATTATATTTTATTGTTTTCATTTTATTATATATTTTTTAATTTATTATTTATTAATTAAATTCAATATTATTATTATTATATATATTTTAAAATTATTTATTAAATAGTGATGTATTACGTTAAAAAAATTTTCATATAATATTAAAACATATCAACAGTCATTTGAAACATAACTTTTTTTAACAAATTTTTAACATGACAAGTCATTATTTAATAAAAAAATTTGAATGAAAAATTACTATAAAGATAACATTATATTAATTGATAAAATTGAGTGACTACGAGGAATAAATTAAAAAAATCAAAGACTAATATAACACTGAATGAGAAAAAAAGGAAAAAAAAATTAATTAAATCTCACAATAAGAATAAAATGTCAAAAGAAATACTAAATCGATCATAAATACCCTTTATAATTATTCAATCAATATTTTGTGACAGTGTGACGCATTTATTTCACCAAAAATTGCTTATAAGTAGAGACGATGATTGGATTTGCTTTTCCACTTTATTTGAAATGATTAAAAAATAAATTTGATTTATTTAATTTAATTTATAAGTTTATATATTTATAAATCATTGTAAAAATATGATTTGAATTTATTTTTTAAATCAATTTCAATATTATAATATATTAGAAAAATTAGATTTATTTTATTTTAATAATTTTAATTTATTATCCTTAGAATAAAATGACTCAATTAAAAAGATAAAATGATCAATTTTAATTATTAAAATAAAATCAAATCTACTCAGATTTGACCATATTTGAATAAATCTTTTCATGTATAAAATTAAATATATATTTAGATCAGTTTTATTTTATTTTTTAAGAAAGTTATAATTAAAATATTTCAAATAAATGCTTGAGGACAAACTTCATATGGAAGTAACCCCACCTACACCAAAAGAACAAAAGAAGATCTGCTCGCCAGACGAAACTCACAAATCACAACAAAGTCAAAAAAATAAAATAAAGAAAGTAATTAAGTTTAATTAGGATTGAATCAGACTCCGTAACGGTTAACTTTAGACCAGGAATTGAGGGATTTATTCATTCTGCTTCAATTCATTTCTTTACTTTATACATTGATTGGATTGAGGATAATTGAGAGAAAGGGAGGGAAGGGATATTTTAAATATTTTGAATTTAAAATTTTAAAATAAGCTTTTCCTTCTCACTTCTTTTCCTCTGTTAGCCTCTAATCTAAATATACCTTTAGTTTCATGTACCCTTGCGTCTGTTGCTACTTTCTTATGGTGTCTGCCATTTGAGATTAACACTCCGTGTTGATACCATATTAATTATATATTAATCTTGCATTGGTTTCATTGATAGGAATTGTATTAGTCATACATTTTGTACTAGTTAATACTTAATTAGTAGTTAATTAAATGTATAAATAAATTTAAAAAGATCCAAATAAGGCATTAGAGAAATCATAATATTGTTTAAGTATAAAATTAAAGATTTTATGAGAGGTCGAAGAATAAAATTATCTAAATTTAACCACTTATATTTTGTGTGATCTTATTATCCATCCTATTGAGACTAAGTGGTTAATGAATAGCATTTATTAATATGTGACCTAGGAAACAATTAATGTTTTATTTACGTAATAAATATATTGGTGTTACAAATTAAAATTAATCTTTTTGAACAAAAAAATAAAATTAATCTTTATATATATATATAATATTTTTTATTAGTTAATTAATTTGCTTAAAATTAATTTTTTATTTTTAAAGAAATGTGTATTTCACTAAAAATTAGTACAGTTAATCCTCCTTAGCATAATGCTAAAATCTCTTAATTAGGACATAAGAATTAGGTTGGTTTCAACTATATTCTATTGTTTTGTTCTGCATTTTGCAATATTACCTCATCTTGCTTATAGTAGGAAGGATTGTAAATGAATTTTTGGGTTTTTATGACCTCACTCAAGGTATAAAAACTATTTCTCCCTATAAAGTGTTTTTTTAGTAGGATTTGAACATTTGACATTGTAATTAAAATTCATTTTACTAAAACTCTAACTTATTTATCATTAAATCATACTCTTCTAGGTGGATATAAATGAATTTGAGTTAATTGGATATTTTATCTCTATAATGTGTAAAAATTGCATAGGCATTGCAGGAGTTTATATATACGGTGAGTTGGTGACAAAAAGAGATGGACTACTTTTTATTTATTAAGGGAACAATAAGATAACTTAACTGTCTTTCAATTTTTTGCAAATAAAAATAAAAGTAATTTTTTTAAAAAAATACACAATTTATCAATTTAATATTTTAAAAATTAATTTTATTAATTTAATTTCTTAAATTTTAAGTTATTAAAAATTTTGGTCCTTTTTTTCTCTTAATCTCAAAGGAATAAGATTTATTAGTCATTTAAAGTTTGAGAGATCAAACACATTAAATTAATTTTTGAAAGATTAAATTAATAAATAATATTTTTTTACATACTTGTGGTATGTTTGGTATGGGAGTAAAAATTTTTAAAAAAATTCACTCTAAAAATAAAATAAAATAGTCATGAAAGTTTGTTTGTTTTTTTTCTTGTTTGGTCTTCATGAAAGTTGGGCTTAGAATGAATAAAAGAAGAAGAACACATGCCCATCAAAATGAACTAAATCGGGGGCAATAAAATGAACTTTCACTATTATAAGGCCATGCAAGGCCCAAGGGTAATCGAGCCTTGAATTTTAAGTCTGCTACCTGTTGACAAGGCTTAGGCCGAATAAAGTTTCTGGGAAATCACGTAGCAGAAAATGTTAAGTTTCGCGGAAATCAATCAAAGCCCACTCTATTGCCTCCTGTCCCTAATTCTGGCTTAAGCACCCATATATACTTCGGAGTAATATAATTATTAAAATTCATAAGAAATTACTAATTCACTACCACAATTCACAAAGATGTGTTTCGCTTGTAAACAAATTGAAGTCTCAGTACTTGTAATGTTAAAGGTTTTAAAAAAATCATTACTTAACTTCTTTTTGTTTTTTCTTTTATTATTCATAAGAATGTGTTTCAATGACAAATAAATTAAAATTTTAATAAATAAAATTTTATTTATAATATTAAAGATTTATATCTTGTTTAAAAAAAATCATTATTTAACCTTTTTTTTTTCTTTCTTTTCGTGTACCCCAATCCGAAGAAGAGTTGGTACAAAGAATAATGGCCCATAGTTTCAATTTCAACCCTGCAAACGCGAACTTTGCAAGCATATACGAGTAGGGAGTAAAGTACTAGAAAAATGTCAGAAGAGGCCTCCACATCCTGCACGAGATAGAGCCTTTGCACGTCAGTATTCACTTTAACCCACTCAGTGTAATGAAAAATGAGTGGGTTTATTTAAAATTAATTATATATGTATGATGATATAAATGAGTATAATATACGATTTTATTTAAGCCTGAGATTCAACCTAGCAATTGTCAAATATTTAATGAAAGCTTATAGTACGTAGTTGCTTTGTTTCTGCTATGTATCTCGTGAACAATACAAAACGGAGAATCAGAATGTTAATAAACCTGAATTACAAAAAGGAAACACTAGTTAGACTTTCCATGCAAGTTAGCAAATTTCGTACTAAGAAGCAAGAAGATGGACGGATTCGGGAAAATTAGATTGGCACCGACACATCACGTGAAGAGGCGGACCTAATGGGGCAACACAAGGTACAAAGCGACCATACTCTCGTTTGGTGGCACCTATCCTCTCGCTTCTCTTTTCTTCTTTTCTTCTTTTATTTTCTGTGACATTCCAGAGTGTTCTAAAGGGAAAAGCCCCATCTCAAGTCTCACGTCACATGCCCTACCACGCAACTGCTAACACAGGCTGCTAATGCTAGGCCAGCTTAGTGCCCTTACTAAGAAAGATAGCTAGGGCAGGTGCCAAGCTGCCAGGCACCATTACCAACTTTTGTGGGGGATTCTAGGATACCATTATTCTAATGCGTCGCGGTAATTGATATGTAAAGACATTCTTATTCACACTAAGTATCTCTTATATTGAATTATTAAATATATACTACAAGTTAATTATGTAGGTGACTATTATTTTAACAACTACTATAACCAATCATACTTTACCACACGCAAATGAAACACTCTACAACAGTTTAATATGTTAATCAGGTTTGGCCCTGCCATGGCGTTAATATTTCTAATTAGTATGTAATTAATAATCGGTAATGCTTCTAAACTTCTTTTAGAAATTAGTGTAGTGATTGGTAATTATTCATGGCTCCCAACTCTAATTAGTTATAGAAATTGACAACTATATATCTATGGTTTCCAAACTTCAATTACTAATTTAATTGATAGTTGTTTATGATTCTCAACTTCTATTAATGGTGTGATTGATAATTACTGACCTAATGGATATTATCCTATAGTTTTCAATGTAAATTAGTGATATAATTGGTAATCACTCATGCTTATAAATTTTAATTATCAATGTAATTGATAATTGCTTATAACTCACACTTCTAATTAGTGGTATAATGAATAATTATTTATGAATTCTTATTTCAATTATTAATCTATTTTTTTACTGGATCAATTATTAATCTAATTATTAATTACATATAGTTCTTAATTTTGTTTTATTTTGTGAATGTTCTTAATTTTATTATTAATATAATTAGCAAATGCATTTTGTCGTGGATTTTCATTTTGTAGATACTTCTTTTTTCTATATTTTTAACATTTTATTTTCTTCTCAAACTCCAAAACAGGATAGTGGGCCACTGATTTGGTTCAATAGTTTGTATTGTGTTTTATATTTAGTACGTGAATAAAAATAAGATTTAATATTTTATAAATAAATTGTATATACAAAATTATTCATAAGATTTTTATTCTCATTTTTAATTTCATACCAAACTAACTTAAAAGGCCTAAACCGCCTAACACCAACACCTTCAGGTCAATTCGGAAAATAATGATATTTATATGTGTAAAACAAATATTTTGTTCAGCGCCACATGTCATGTTACCTTGAAAAAGTCTAAGCCGTTAATCAATTTAATTGTTTTAGATTTATTCACATTAAGTTAATTTATAACACCTTTGTTGCCACCAAGAAAAGCCACTATCATATACGTTTGCTTTCCGTAAAGTCATTGAAAATGGTCCAAAAGTAGCACCACTATGGAGCATGGACATCAATATGCAATAAGAAAACGATTTTGGCACCCCATTTTTTCTTATATTATTATTTTTTATATTCCTTTCTTATATAAATATTATATTTACATAAAACCCATGCACATAATAATTCTTTTATAAAGTTAAAATAATTCTTATATAAAACTTAACTAATATAAAATCTATGAAGCCTCACATACAATTTACATTGAGTCTTTAAAAAGGAAAAAAAAAAGATAAAGCTTCATTTTTTTTTTGGTGGCCGATCTTGTCATTTGTCATCTAGATTTTTTTTTTTTTTGGGGATATGATTGTTGTCACCCAAATTTTGCTATGCTAATGCATTCCCATTCATGTAAAACGAAAAAAGTGCCAGCAAATGGACAGTTCTTCTAGTTTCATCTAATGTAACAGGAAGAGAAAAGAAAAAGATAGGTCCTAATTTATGGAGTCTATTGGTGCTGCTACTCCGAAGCAAGAACAGCTCATAGAATGCAATGAATGGTCCCAAGCAAGAACAACCCATAGAATGCAATGAATGTGACCAACTGGCAAAATCAATATGCATTCGATGGTCCATGTCTATCGTATATAGCTGTGCCAAAAAAGGAAAACAAGTATAAAAAAAATAGAAGATTAAAAGCAAAAAAATAATGTTAAATATAAAGAAAAAATAAAAAACAAAAAAAAATAAAAATTCTAAAACACTAATTAAAAAATTCAATCGATAAACTTTCTTTCTTTAAAAATTTAAAGTTATAAATGAGATAATAAATATATTAAAATATTTAATATTCATATTAACATTATTTATTATATAATTATTATCAATTAAAGTTAAATATTATTTTTTTATATGATAAAATCAAGTTTTTTATCCTATTTTAGATTTTAAATTTTAATTCTTTCACTGAAAATTTAACTCGTTTATTATTATATTTAATATTTATTAATAAAATTAAATTTTATATATTAAATTCAAATCACACCTTTTTTAAATATCATAATAAAAATAAATAAAGTCAAAAGGCAAGCGGCTTCAGCACAAATATACCAATACCAGAACCGTGGCCAGCTGTCTCTCTCTTGCAATTTCATGACGAGTAAAAGTAACTTGACCGGAGCTGTGGGAGTAATAAACTGTGACAGTGGTAACATCTTCCCTAAGTTTTCGCCTACCCTTCATTTGTTGCTATAAATAACCCCACTGACTAGCTCACACTCCCACAGCGCAACCTAATAGGCCTCAGAATTCTTCAGTGTCACAGTCCTTCCTCTGCTCCAGTGAGTGTCCACCCTATAATTAATCACCATCCCTCCATCATCTCAATCACAACTTGATATAGTTACTGCTCCTGCTTCTGTTAATTCTCTGTTCTACTCTGCGAGAGAAAGATGAAGCTCGTCTTTGCAACTGTGCTACTCGTGTGCCTTGTCCTCAGCTCCTCTCTGTTCGAAGTCTCAATGGCTCGTTCTGGTATGCCGTAAGCCCAATTAGTAGTAGCTATCACTGTTTCAATTTGTTATATAAACTTACATTAATTGATGAAATGCACTGTGCACGGTGTAATTGAACTAGGATTCTGTGACTCCAAGTGCGCGAAGCGGTGCTCCAAAGCTGGGATGAAGGACAGATGCTTGAGGTTCTGCGGGATCTGCTGCAAAAGGTGCAAGTGCGTGCCATCTGGGACTTACGGGAACAAGCACGAGTGCCCTTGCTACAGGGACCTGAAGAACTCCAAGGGCAAGCCCAAATGCCCTTAATTTCCTTCATTCCTATTCTTACGCATCACACTCTAAACCTTCCATTCCATAACATAACCGGCATGCATGTATCTCCAGCTTATGAGATATTCTGCCATGGACCCTGGCTACCTGATTAAGTTTTCGCAGTAGTTTACTTTACACTTTAGATTAATATTCATATCTGGAGAAATTTGGTCATAAGTGCTGGATCGGGCATGATAATATGATAATGGGAATAAATGGGGGTCCTCTTTGCCCTTCTGTGTATGTGGACTGTCTTATTTAGGCTCTGTGGTTAAGTAATAGTAATACTTCTTCGATTCTCATGATCCTTTGTAAACCGCATCTCTTGATTTGGAATGAATAAAATTGTGTTTATTCAGAATTAAAAAAATGGTTGTTTATGTTAAAAAAAAAAAAACACGTCTCATGCTATGCTAGCCAATAAATCTCCTCCGGCCTCTGGGCTCTGTGATGCCATGCGTGAGTTGTGGATGAATTGACAACGTACAACTGGCCTGGAAGCTCAAGTCATGGAAGTGGTTATTATTTGCATTAAGAGTCTAATTTTCATCTAATATCTTCTAAAATTTTTTATAGTCTCATTTTTTTCCCTAAAAAGTTTAGGGGAAGAGAAGGGAGATTGTGTTATATATTTTAGGATTAAAGCATGTCATAAGACAGCTCTGTACCTTAAAAAAAAAAGAGCATGTCATATGATATATTTACATATGGTTTATTAATGAAAATTTATAAGAATCGAATCTAAGTTTTTTGGGTTGACATAATTTGAGTCAATTCTTGTTAATATTTGTTATATTATTATTTAATTATTTATTAAGATATTATTAAAATAATTTAATTATGATAATAATTATTTAAAAAGTTATATTTTTTTAATCACTAAACATTGAAAACAAGATTTGAAAATTACACCGAGATGCAAATTAAATCCATAAAAGAGAATGCTAATACTCTAAATATTAATGGTTAACTGAAGTTGACAATTATTTAGATTATTGTTAGACAAGTATACTATACATCCGTGTTTAGAGTCAAGAAGATATTGGGAGTGTTTTAGGGTTTGGTTGGGCACTTAAATAAGTTTTTGGAAACTTAAATAAATTGTTGTTTATTTTTGGTCTTTTTATTTTTGTATTTGTATAGTTTTCAAATGTGATTATAGCTTTAAAAATTTATTTAGTTTGAAATAATTATTTTTTATTTTTACATTAAATATAATTTTTTATTAAATATAAATGTATTCATACTTATTTTTAATAAAAATTAAGATTATAAAATTAAGTTAATTAAAAATTAAATTTATAAAATTTAATCTAAAAAAATACACTACTCCTTTACCATTAGTAGGGGTTAATTTAGTTTTACTCAATAAAAAATGATTTAACTTAAAATTCAGTTTAAATTTAATATAAAATATTTTTTATAATTTTAATTCAACTTAAATTAAATTTACAAATTATTCAAGTTCAATTCGTTAATTCGAATTACGTAAATTAAAATGAGATAAAATATAAAAAATAGGATGGCTAATAGAATTATTTATGGGTATGCCACGTTAAATCGTCGTTCATGTACAGGAATCCATGTGGGGGCATGCTCACGTGCTCCGTACTATATAAATTAAAGATGAAGCTCCTTTATTTATGTAAATTAAATTGTTTATGCTTTCTTGTGGACCCTCTTCTCTCTCTCTTTTCTTTCAATAAATAAATTATATTAAATAATATTTAACAAATAGTTACAAAATATTAGATATTTTATAAACAAAATGTAAATACTTATAAAAGCAAGTTATTTTTTTTATAAATATGTAACTTATTTTAAATAAATTACGAGACTTGTTATAGTACAGTGAAACAGTGATATATTGATAAATCATTTACAATATTTAACAAAATAGTTAAGAATTTTTGATATTTTATAAAAATATTTTGTAACTTTTTAAATGAAAAGTGTATAAATTTTTTTTATAAATGAAATAAACTTAAAACTTTTAATGTACATAAACTACAAACTTTCTGTACTTGAAAATAACAATCAAAGGTAGACACTTTTTTACAATAATTTATACATAAATACAAAATCTTGGTAATTTTTTTATAACTAATGTTATATGCGGTATATAGCAGAAAAGTCCATAAATTACATTACATATTAGAAAATTTCCATATATTCTTAAACTTCTGCCTGGCAATTGGCATGTGGTATAAAAAAGGATTACCGGATTTTGTAGAAAAAATGTTTTAATTTTGTTAGATTAATATTTTTTAAAGTGTATATAGCACTTCATAAAATAAAGTACAAGTGATTAATAAAACATCCGATTAATAAATCTCTATAGGGTATACTTTACTGAATCAAGTGTAGAATGAATAATCATTGATGAATAAATAACTATTTGTAATTTTATAAAATAAAAGCAACTTTATAGTAACATATGAATTTGTGAATGTCAACTTCCTCTGTTCATTTATTAATTGTCATTCATTTAATCTTTATTATTATATAAAATGAGTCCTACACTTGAAAATCTTAATATTTTGATTCAAGAACCATGAAGGGATCCAATTCTTCGCTCATTAAAAACAAAAAAAAAGGAATTCAACTCTTTGTACTTGGGTTTGGCCCCAGCTCAAATGCAAATGGGAAGGAAAAAGGCCCAATGTAAATTTTATATTAAAAAATATTTTAAAACAAAGAACAAATAAAATATTAAAAAAATATTTAGAAAATTTTCACTTAAGAATATATATGTAAAAAAAAAATATACAATTTATGATACCAAACACATTAAAATTATATGAGATAATATTTTTTTATTTTACTAATGAGATAAATATTTTAATATAAGTAAAATAAAAAGTTATTATATTATATATATTCGATTCGAGTTTGGTCTTTTGCTGTGAAAAAAACAAAACCTAACTCGACTATTTAGAAGCCCACACATGATTCACTGCGTGTTATGTGTTAAACCAATACTTTGGATCCTGTGACTGTGAGATTCAATATTTGAATTTTATTTACAATATTCAAAATCTGATTTGTTAAGACAATTCTGACACAGTTTAATGATTTTCGTACAAAATCCGATAGGGTATTGTCCACCTTCTAATACCAAGCGTACCCTCAGTTTTGTGGCGAGAAATGTTCCTAAATCTTTATTGGCAAATTACAAAGAAACCAGTTAATATAACATATAAAGCGAACAATATGTCTCTAAAAAGCTATAAAAGGAAAGAAAATATGGAACCAACATAAATTTGTTTTCATAATTCATTTATTGGACACAAAATACAGAGCAATAAACAGTGGAACCACAAGAATACACTTGAAAATCACAATTTACATCACCCAGTTTAGCTCCTTGCGAGGATAGTTTATGTAGTTAGCTCCTATACAGTTGCTCATTGCCCACTGTAGAACAATCTCTACCATTCCAGTAACAAGTCCTTCCATCCCATGCAAGTACAAAAAATTGTAAGAAAATACTATAAAACAGAAACAAACACAAACTATCGCATCGGGATGGTTATGAACCAATGGGACAGAAGGGTGAAGGAGAAACGAAAAAAGTATAACTCCTTAGGGGTATGAAAAATCTTCTGGGCAATATAGAAATCACTGATAATGCATGTCTACATTACATGCTGTAGTTTACCCCTGTCAAACCGAGCCAGTAGCTTTTTGCCATAGAGGTTGCTCCGCATCATTGAAGAATTTAGTTGAATCAGCTCCAGCAGGGAATTTCGAATGGCACCCTGTTTTTGCAGAAATAAATAGAAAAACCAAGTTATCGCAGCATGCCAGAAACCGAGACTTCAAGCACATTTTCACCAAACAAAGAGGACTATGGCAGCTAACAAAATATTGGGTTTATCAGAGAATTTATATATGATATTTAGCAGAGTCTAAGAGAAAATGCCTGATAAAGATTATTATCAGCCCAGATAATTCTATTTCTACAGAAGATATGAACAGAGCAAAGACTATCCTCTGCATAAAATTCTACAAAGGAATTCTATTTCTATGATACTTACATGCAGCACAGCTAACCATTCATCTCAGTGCAATTTCAAGCCTTTTAAAAGAAATCCTACCCAGCAGTCATAATTAAGGCATATAAAGGAAATGTTAGAGGTATAAGACCATTTATATGCTTCTATTTAATAGCTTAAACTTACGAGACATGATATGCATTAGAGCCATTATGACCATGTGGTCAGTGCAAATTGCCGTCTCTATTCTTGATAATTAAGTCGAATTTCAAGCACAAAGCAAAATAGACATATGCATTGTCCACAATTCAAGCTAAAGGACTTTTGCATGAAGAAGTATGTTAGATATATAAAATTATTTACGTGCTTCTACCTAATAGCGTGTGCTTTTGAGATAGTTGATTTATCATAGAAAAAAATAGGAAAGCCAACTACCTTCTTCGAGTAGATTTATTTTGAAAAAAACAAATGATTTTCCACTTAAGCTAAGAGAGACAAGCCACTTGCAATTCCACCTTGGTAACTTGCCAATTGCCTAAACTAGAATGACTCTGCAATGTTATTAGAAATCGAGTAATGCACAAATATAAAGATTGACCAAAACCAAAATGTTGTTAACACCTTGGACACTGTGAGTGCTGATTTGACGACATAATTTCCATATGGATCCACAAGAAGTATTGAAACATTTGGATTGCGGAGCAACTCCAAAATAATACGTTTAGAATGCTGTTCTTCTGAGTCTTGAAAGAATTTCTCCACGACATTACTCCCATACTTATTGCAAGAAAGAGATAAAAACTTCCCCTCAAGCTGTCTCAGTAGACTTTCTGTAACTCTTGTTATTTTCAGAGACAATAAATGTTGCACCACATAGTTGCTGCCAGACGAGGAAACAAAATATAGAAGAGAAAAATAAGTATAGTTAATTATTGGTTAGAAAAGGAGATAATTTGATAGTAAAAACAAACCCGTAACAGTCTTCTGCTAGGAGTGAAGCATTTACTACGATCTCAGCCATCAGTTGCTTTTTGGTTTCTCCCTGAGAATGGTTAACGCATTGCTGCAGCACACAACACCCACTTTTGTCCGTTGCAATCCCAAAACAGTTGTTTGCTACAATTTTCAGAAGACACTGTGTGGAAAGTCTACAATCATAAATTATTGAAGCCAGAAAACCCAAGTAATGTGATAAACCAGACCTTGTCCAATTAGACTCGTCAACCTTTTTATTTTCTTTTTAATTTCCTTGGACAAACAGAATGATGAATATTTTATATATGTTTTATCATTTTCGCCACTTCATTTTTTAAGCTTATTCAAACAAGAGCAAACAGATAAATAATTCATTTACTTTGGTGATATACAAAAGAATAAGAGTAATCAACTCATGAACGTCATATTCCTTTTACCCTTAAACTAAACTTCAGCTAGTTAGACAAGCAAAGAAGTGGATGAAGCAAGGCAAACATAAACTAAAATCAACAGACAAAGTACAAGTAGCATGAACGTAAAGTATGATGAAAATGTTATACACCCTAATATTCTTTGCTCAACAAAGGACTTCATTCATGTTCAGAAACTTAAGAAGGAATAGGCAGATTATAATTTTTTTTTTCTTTAAGGTGCAAATCATGACAGCACTTCCAGAAACCAAGAAAATAACTTTCGACTTAAATCACATAAAAAGTCAAATCCAAAATGCTCCAGAGTCATCATCTCCTGAAACATGAATTAGAAAATCTGCAATTCCAGAAGGCACTCAATCTACGATAACTCATCCTTAAAATAATCTTGGACTTGACTTACGCCTTTCAATAAGAACCAAATTACTAGCTTGAAACTCCATTGCACCACAGCAGCTGGAATTTTTCAAAACATATGCATACATATTAGAGGGTAAGCATTGGCACAACAGTAAGGTTTGGTGTTTGGTGACCTAGTGGTCATGCGTTGTAGTCATAGAAACAATCTCTCCACTCAGAGAGATTAGGATGCGTACACTTGATCCTCCCTGAACGCCACAATGATGGAAGCCTTGTGCATTGGGCCGTTTTTTATGCACACATATTCCAAGATTTTTACTAAAATCTGAAAATACTAGAAGCCTAGATACAGCATTTGTCGCCATCAGCACTAAGAAAGATGAGGTGAAACATATGATTCATCCTGAAAAGGGGTGAAACTTGCATGTATGGAGCAAAACAATATTGCAAAAGCATAATGTACAGAATTTGTTGCTGTGCTCTGGCATAGGCTAAAGCTGCAGGACAAATGAAATTTGCAGTCTTTGTGCATACTACAATCCCCCACATTGTTTCAAAATTTGTGGCAGAGACAGAAGACCATTAATCATAAGATGTTGTTGCGGTTCCTCAACTGATGTAACCTAATAATGTATGCCAAATATGCAGTGGGGCTGTTCAATAAACTCCTTAAGTACAAGTAGATTATAAAATCAATAATATGTAGGTTTCTTGCTGTGACCGATGAAAAAATAAATTCCACCATTGAACTCAAGTTGCTAAGTTGTGAAGTTCAACAATACACTATTAGCGAAGCAAAAGATGGAAAGGAAAACGAGTGGAACTGAGTTGAACATAGATGGTGTCCATAGTTACCCACACTGAATATGAGGATTCAAATAAATCAAGTACAGAACAAAATCATGAACATGTATTACCTTATTATCTTCATCTGAGAAATGTTTTAGACAACGCAAAATCACATGATGACCATTCATATCCTTAGTCAATGCAACAGCACCGGGGCTAAGAGCAGACATAATAAGGGATCGTTGTTTCTGGGTGGTAACATGCTCCAATAATTTCTGGACAGCGCGGGTTCTGCCACGGGAAAAGAGAACCACTAATGTAAAAAAGACGAGAATAACTGTCATGAAGCAAAAGTAAACAAATCAGAATTCTTGAAAAGTGGTGAACTGCCAGCGATACCCATGCATGTTGAGACATATCTCGACTAGCTGAAAATCATGCTCGGTCACCATTAAAATGATGCGAGTCCTCTGTTCTTCATTGCAGATTTCCACAAGCTTCTGAACAACATAATTCCCGAATGGATCCACCATCAACTCGATCGCATGGTCTATCAGCTCCAAAAAAATGAAAGAAATCTCTTCAGCTGTGAAGCCATTCATCGTTTCCTGCAAAATCCGACATCCATATTGATCCTTAGCTAATAACAGAATCCTCCCCCGCACATCATAGTTGGACAGGTGATACAAAGGCTGCTGCAACCAATGGGGACGCCTACCATTGACATCAAATTCAAACCCCGAAATATTCGATCCGTTGCTGAACAATTCATTCAATATAACACCACGGGATTTTCGTCGCAAATCAAAGCATAATTCATCCCCATCCCCATTTAAAGGTGTTAGAGTCTGAAAAGCTCTGCCAAATTCTTGTTGACTCACGAAAGGCGCAGAATCAGAAAGAAAGCCGTCATAGTTCGAAGAGTATCCGCTGGCATTCGATGTCGCATAGGAACCCGGCCGTAAGCAGTTCAAGCTACCACTATCTCCATCACACCGCACCCAACAATTCTCCGACGGCATTGCCCCAGCGTTAGCAGCACCGTTGCTGTTGTACCAACCAAGTCTCTGCAACCCAATGTTGCTCTCCTGCATTTGCCCAACATTGGAGCGACGAGGAGGGAATCCATAACCATCGAAAGCGAAAATTTTTGTGGCGCTTTTGAGACCCGACCCATCACCAACGAAATCCAAAGGAGCGTGATTGTATGGCAAAACACATAGCCGAGCAAAAGCGTCTTCTAAAGTTTGATTCTTGGGAGAGGGGTTTTGGTTATGCGACAACGTATCAAGCAAGCCGTCGTCACGGCTGCAAGTAAAATCAGGGAGACATGATGGTTGGGGCGATGAAACTGACAAGGAACGAGACCCATCTACGACCAAAGATGGTTGTGGCATCGACATCCTTAGTGGCTAAGAAACAAAAGGCTACGGTGGTGGTCGGCGAATGAAACGATTGGAAAGGGAAGCAATAAGGGTTTAGACAGAGAAAGGGTTTTTATTAAAGGAAGGGTATGACGTTTGTTTGTTTATTGATGATAATTAATATTAAGGAGGAAAGAAAATAGGGATTTAAATGGATGAGGAGGAGAAGGGAAAGAAGTTGGGTGGGAGTGAGTTTTAGCGGAAGTGATGGGAAGTACTAAGGTGCGTGTTCCTCAATCCTAATCCTATGACCACCGTTCTGCATGCAAAATATGGTAAGTTTACAGGCGAAAAGCCGAAACGTAGAAAGAACGAAAGTTGTGGGTTTACCGTTTACGCGGTCTCTGTCTGTTCTGTGGCGTCTCCTCAGCAACTGGACTTCTCGTTGACTACTTCCGTCAAAAGCTAATCCCACGTTGTTTTCAGCCCAAGTGCATGATGTGGGCTCCCTTTCAAGCGCACCAATATTTTTTCTCTTTATGGCTATTAACACATTATTGTCGTTTATGACAATTATATACATTAAATAATGACACATAATTTTTTTTTCTATAAAGTGAGATTAATTTTTGGTTACTTCAGTTATTTTAAAATATTTTATTACACATTAATTGATACTCGTATTATCATTTTTTAAAAAAATATTACAGTATGGAACAACTCCAATTCAATTTAAAAAGAAAAAAAAATTGATATTTGTACATATAGAGCTTCATATCTCACATATTCTAAGTTGGCGTAATAATGTTGAAGAAAAAAAAAAAAGTGAAATAGAAGGAGTTGAATTAATGATGTTGAGTAAGAAAAGGCAGAGAGATAAAAAGAGAAAAAAATAATAATAATTGATTAGACATGATAAATATGAAAAAAATTATATTTATATATAACATTACCCATTATAATAATTCTATTAGTAAGACTCTATTATTATTTATTAGTTATTATATTATTATAACTTATGACAAATTTATTTGGATTATAATTTTTCTCAACCCATCAAATAAATGGGCCAGTATATCCTGTGCCCTGTTCAGGACAAACTAGAGCGGACTAGTCCATTGTAAGATGGAGTCACTTGTGTTTTATGATAAAACTTTTTTCAAAAAAATCACTTTTTTGTTTTTTGGGTGGTAAGCATTCATATTTCAGAATTCAGACCACCCTCTTTAATGTAGTTCTCTCGCATTTATTTTCTTTCTATTTTTTTTGTTGAAGAACAGAGTTCCCAGTATAAAAACGGTATCATATATATGGCAGGTAGTTATTACATTGCAGTTGCCACTACATGTAGTCACTATTTCATGAGTAAACTAAATTAAACTTGGTTTGATTTAGCGAAGGGAGGAAAAAAAAACTCAATAATTTTAAGGAATGGATAACCTGTTTCCAAATTATTTATATATAATTATATACCTTAATTATACTTGTATAGAGTAATATTCTTTTCTTTTGTGTAAAAGCAAAGGAAAAGAAACGCTAACTCGTAAAGAAACAAATACTCGAATTTATAATCAGAAGAGGGAGATCCTAAGTTGCAGGCCGACAGAACCAATGAACATTAGGATTATCGTTCTGGACTCATATTTAGGCACGTAACCTCGATAAAAATTTGCTTCCCGTAATACATGTTACCCTATGAGCAACGAGTCCATGACATTCTGGTGTATCGTGATTCATAAAGGACAGCACCAAACCGATGTAAAGTGAGGCCGACATTCACCCAACACTGCACATATATATGATTGATGTTGACATGACTCCAAGTAATAGTTATGACGTAAGATGGAGATTTTCTGGTATTTAGGAACTAGGTAAATAGCATCTTTTTAGGAGGAAAAAAATTTTTGAAGGTAATTTTTTGAGTAGTCCTTTGTCTGCCCCTTTAAGATCCAATGTATGTCATTGACTCGCTTTCCAGTAATTTTAGAATAACATCCTTATTATTATTTTTTTTCAAAAAAAATTATGCTTAGTTGGATTAATTTATACATGATTCGTATGTATCATTAATTCTTTATAGCTTTGTCCGGCTCCATGTTTTTACATTAAAAAAAGTTAGCGCAGTGTCCTAGGAGACACTTTTTTTTGGTACATGCTAGTAGACGCACTCATAATTATATAATATGGGATCCATGTAAAGTTTATTGAAAATGTACTCCACATTGCACTATTGACTAATCCTTGCAACTTATGTCTGTTCTCTCCCGGGCCACCCTCAGCAGGTAAAATCTAATACAAGTTCCTTCATGAAACCAACATAGGGCAGTTTGATTACGTTACATACAAATTGTTTCCATTAAAGAATAATTGAGCAGTTCACATCTTGTCAGAAAAAGAATAAGGCATGTAGGGAGGTGATTTATCCTTCAAGCTATAATGATGCTCACTCCACATCTTCCACTACAGAAAAGAATATTTTCATCTTGTTACACATGGAAGTTAACCTCTGCAACTCCACTGTAAAAATGAAGTGCAGTTAAATATTAGTGCTCTCCACTATCTGACCTTGTGCCCCCTTTAATGCATGTTCCAAGGTTAGAGAAACTGTGTATAAAACTTGCTTCATGGTGTGTGAAGCCAAAATCCTCATGCAAAATTGTCTACCAGGAGTCTGCATCTGCACTACTATTTCCAGATTTTTAACGGTTCATGGACTTGTTGACTTAATTCCCAGTCAAAGAAAATCCTTTGACAAGTAGATTTAACCCAAGTGGAAGGAAGAGCACCACTCTGTGAAACTAAATACACAATGAATGCAACATAGGCAGCCATGCAGGAGCAGACTACAAAACCAAGCAGCAGGCCGTTCACCTTAGAAAGGAAGAAATCTAACAAGAGATACCCATTTATTACTATTATCAGCGCAGCAACAGCCCACGCCACCCTCTACAAAAAATTTAAACAAACGTTAGGAACAACATGAAGGAGATTTTAATCACTGGAAATCAGTTTACTGAATGGATCCTGGTACTTAGACATCATATTTCTTTACATTGCTTTTAGATCACTCCATTTCCTACACAAAGATTGGTCCAATTCCTGCAAAAGGGGCCTACAGGAACCAATCCTGGTGCAGGATTTGATGTAGAAGAATGATGAATAGGGAAAATGAAGTGCAATAATCATTTTCCTTATTGAATTGACCTTAAAGTTTTACCAATTCAAGAACTATAAACCAAGCATTGGTATAAATTGATTTTTTTTGGGTAAGTATAAACTGAAATTTAAGTAGCTTCATCTACTTGATATTCAAGTGAAACATTCATGATTTGAGAAACTAGCAGAGTCAGCAAATTAGCACTTTCAATGACTTTCCTTTGCATTGACATCTATATCTTGAAAATCGAAACTATAGCCTGGAAAAGGAGATGCATAATCATCGACGCATTTTATATAACTAAAGAATTCCAAGTTTCATCTAATTCTAGAGGTATATAAAATTGTACTATAGAACAAAAATGGGATTATTGGGTCACCAGGTTGTCACTTGTTTAAGACGAAACTCCTCTAAACATTAGAAACTTCAAAGTCAGTCTCATACATTAAGTATCCACATATGATTCATAAACCTTTGACAACTTGCACAGAACTCTATGAAAGTAATGTCCTAGAACGATACTAGCCTAGCAATAAACATATAGTCTGCAGAAAATTTGAGGCTCAGTACCAAAATGGCTCAGCTGAGATACACTACACAAGGAACAGATCTTCCACGTAGTTTATATTCAATTTTACTGAATCAATTCTATAGAATGCAAATCCAATCAAACAAAAAATACAAATCCAGACAAATGACTGGAGAAATCTAATAGAACTGGACCAGAGGCAGCAGGAAAATGTAGCAAAATAGATGTATTATTCTTCCTTACCCACTCTGCAACTCACAGAGTAGAGGGACAAAATCAAGGTACAATAACTCTGGACTTTCGAGAGATCCATAATCTCTCCAAATTCCAATTCCTGTCTAACACTCTTCCTATCTCTCTTCTGACTCCCTTTCTCCTATTTATACAAAACTGAAAGTCTACTAGAGTCAAATACCTGTGACTGACAATTCCAGTCACCAATTCCGTTTTATCTTCCTATTCCTTTCTATTTCTTCTAACATACACGCTTTTTATTAAAGGGTGGCTACCAAAATCACACAAGTAATCCAATGAAGACTGAACGAGGATGCACTAAGATGGTCATGAAAAAACAATTGGAACTGAATGCATCTAAGCTTTCGCAAAACAAGACAAGGGATAAAATAAAAGCATATGTATAGACATATGTGAAGCCTTTTACAGTCTCTATTACTGCCATTCAATTTCAATTTTACCCAGCAAATAGGCTTAGATAATAATAATTATTATAGATTAAACTCTAAATGTGAATAGCCAATAGAAATCTTAAAGTTGTTGAGACAAAGCCAAACATAGCATCTTTCCTTTCATTACCATCCGATTCATTGTGTTGACAAATAATCCAGTAAAACAACTTTAGCATTGGATGAAATGAAAGAACAGTCAGATGATTAACTCACCTCAAGAACAGGCCCAACCCTAAAGTTCCCCATGATCTGCTCTTTGGAGACCAATGTGAGAAGCGGAATCAGTGCAAAGGGAATTTGCATGGACTGAAGCACATTAAGCCATTCATTCAAAACATCCTATGAGGCTTCTGATGTATTAAAAACACCAGCTACAATTATAGTTGGCACAATTGCAAAACTTCGAGTGATCAATGCCCTCAGCCATTTCTTTAAACGTAGGTTGAGGAAACTGCCCATTATGAATTGCCCGGCATATGTGCGAGTGATGGTGCTACTCTGTCAGGCTGCCAATAATCCAATACCCATATATAAAGAATGGGGAAGAGTCTTCCTCCATATTTTTCCTCAAGATACTGCCCTGCATTCACTAATCCTATGCTATGAGCCTGCTTTGTACCATAAAACCCCTTAGTAAAAACCGTTGTGACAAATAGATTGATCATGAAGGAGATTGAAAGTGCAGCTGAGGATTCAATGGAATAGTAGTTGAGAGCCTCCTGTACCGGGCCTTTCTTATGGGGATCAATCTTTCTTGACTGCACCAAAGCAGAATGCAGGAATACATTGTGAGGCATTATGACACAACCCACAACCCCCACGGCCTGGCGAATTGTTTATGAGCTAAGTCTTGGAACCAAAATACCTACAAGAAGGAACAAACATGGTTATAGCTGTAAATATATTAAGACACAAATCCTTTTACTTATGAAACCAGGGGCGAGCTATTGAACGAGGACAGAAATTTGGGTCATATATAAAATTGATATTTTAACTACGTCATTAGCTAAACTTTTACCCATCAAAAGTTCTTTTCCACTTGGTTTTGTGTCACCAAACATCCAAGCAAAAGTAAGAGCCATAGTAGCAATGAAAACTGCAAAAACAGCTTCCAACTTCCTCATTCCATAGTTCTCAAGAAATAGAAAGGCAAAACTGTTCAACAACAGAGAGAATAAACCACAGTTAAACTTCAAAGTTGTAAAGTAGAGTTGCATATAAAAGTTTATTTGTACCACTGAATTTCAAAACTTCTGGAGTTGCTAAAGGGGTTCAACGATTCAAAATTATGGTGAGCTAAGGCACTAGGCATGTAGTTATCATAGTTTTTAAGAGTCCAAGAACCGAGGAGTGAGCCAATGGATATTGTGACATAAACACAACATGGTATTTAAAGATAAGAAGAGTTCTAAAAAAAGCAGAAGCAACCACCCATACAGAGAGGCTGTAAGAGGCTTGACAATATCATATCAGAAAATGATATCTTTAGCAGAAAAGTTTGAATTTTAAATATGAATTTAACAGTAAGTCCTAAAGGCATGACATAGTTATTAGCTTAACTTGCCTAAAATGTGTCATCTAGACCCTAGATACAGCAAAAATATTTGAAGTATTACAAACTATGAAACAGATTAGCAACAATTGATGTAAAACTTGTTTTCCTTGATAAATACCTTTGAATCTCTTCTTGATGAGTTCTAGTTCTAGTTATGAATCATGAATTCATGATGGTCATAATCTGTAAATAAGGTTGATTCCTATAGATCAATACCTTCCACATGTGATTCATGAGTAAAATTAAGGCATTCTTAATTTCTTGTAACCTTTGCAGGAGGTGGAATAATCATCTGAAATAATTGATCAGATTATGTTTTCTATTTCCTGGTAAAAGATTAGAAACTTGGTGTTGTCACTGAACAAGAATGGACAGTGAACCCTGCTGCTAACCTGTAAAGCAAATTGATTTTCTTTTTTTGGAGGTTGTCCCATTGATGCAAACAGTGTACTTAATTCTTAAAATAAAATTATTAAAAAGCTTAAATTCTGAACAGAAGCAATTATATCAATACTCGTAAAAAAACATGTACTCAACATCTAAGCCAAATTCAAAATGTCGCCTCTAATTTTAAGTACGATTCCAGCTCCTTCACTAGATTGTGTTGTGTACTTCACTATAAACTAAGATTGCTTGCCGCTATTGTGATATGCCTTTGCTTCTTGCTTTCACGTCAATCAAAATCCCACTTTTCCCTAAATCTACCATGCCCACTGCTTTGGTAAAGTCTTTCCCATTGGTAAGTTTGAATCACAAATGATTAGCTGTAAAATTAGAATGATTCCTTAAAAAAGTTTTAAGTCAATCACTTAAATATCATTGAAGATGAATGGGCTAAGCAATACGAGGCAGAGTGAGATTTGGAGGCACAGAAAGATAAGGTTCTAAACAACAAGAATCAGAGATGCCGATGCTTACCAATCCGAAGCAGTAATTATGACTCCAGCCCATAGTGGCAACACCCTCGGCTAAGAATTTGGATAGCAATGTCACTCCCAATGACCTCTTGGACGTCAGCACCAATCAAGGCCTGTTCCGCCATGAACCAGAGCACAAACCTAGCCCATTTAGGATACTCGTCCCTGCAGAGCTTGGCCAGGTGCCGACCAGTGGCGGCCCCAATCCTTGCGGATAGAAGCTGTATCAACAAGCCCATAATTGTAGCCCACATCAATAGCCAGAGCAGGGAGTGGCCAGCATTGGCTCCAGCCTGAAGATACCCTTCCAGGTTTCCGGGATCCAGGAAAGCTATGCTCAGCAAGAAACCACGGCCCGTGAATAGCCATTATCCACAGCTTCTTCCACGAGAAAGGTGGCACGGCGGTTGAATCATCATCATCGGCGGAGTCCAAATCTACTACGAGGATCTTCTCCCCGGCTTCATATGCGACATCTTCATCGTCCGATGACGATGGCTGTGACTCGGATTGGTATTGTGGCAGGCGGCTCACCTCTTCGTCCCTGTCGTCTTCGTTGGAATCATCTTCCGGCGATCGAGTACTCATTGTTAAGCCTCCGGAACAGTGTTCAATTCAAATCAACGGGCCTTAGCTTTATAGATTCCTGTTTCTGCAATTCACAATTCCGGCACCGGAGCAGGTGCAGATGGAGAAGGAGGTAGAGTGAGTTTTGTGCAGTGCGGAGCAGGAGGGTGTACTGCTCCGCATTGCAAATCGAATGCACTATTTATACGGGTCTGGCTGCAAGTTGCAATCGGGGAAATGGGGTCAATAATCGAGCGACAAGTCGAGGGTAGGAGCTTGATTTCGTTCGCTTGAAGAAACTTGCGGGCATTGTAACAGTAACACTTCAAAAAGCAAGTCTTTCGCTAGAATGGTGCTCTATGGTTTCTTAACCCTTTCTTGGTTCTCGCCAAATCCTGTTCGTGATCTCAAAAGGGCGTTTGTTCAACGCATGGAATGAAAAAGTTAAAGAGAACAGTTCCAATAGCCATAAGAAAGCGTCGCAGGAACTTCTTCTTTCCGGTATACTACTCTACTTTTTATCTCATAACAGCAAAGTTAAAGATAACAATTCCAAAAGCTATAAGAACTGAAAAATGTTGCATTACACAACCATGTGAGTTAGTTGAGACTCAGCATAACCATTTACTGAGAAAAGTTCTCATCTCATTAAGAGTAGCTTGCCCCCCTTATACTGTAGTGCTAGAACTATATCAGTTATCAGAGATTCAGAGATCAAGGATACCTTTTCAAGACAAAATAAGGTTTTGATAAAAAGAAATGTTATTTCTGCTAAAAGTTTTTAAGAAATAAAAGGATTACCATCCTTGTATATTAATTCGTAACGTTTCACTAGGATAATCTCACTCGTTGTCCACAATAGAATTAGAACCAAGAAATTAAAGGTGCTGCGAAATTATTATTGACTGTATTACAGCCAAATCAAATATTAAGATGCTAAACATTTTAACCTGTAAGAGATGTGCAGAATTTGAGGAAATTATCTGATAGGGATTTGGATTTTACAAGATACAAGAAAGACAATCAATTTGAGGATGGTTAGGTATCAGTGAAACCAACTGGGTACTTTCTGGTCACTGTAATTCCTTCGGAAATGAATTTGAACAATGTTCATATAAGTTCTGTATCATTCCAATTTTCCCATAAAATCATACAGTTTATATCATAAACCTTCCGCTTATTCTGGAAAAGAGATTATAATTCCTAGTGGTATGAAGCCTATGGGCTGAATTTGAAATCAGGATATAAGTCTTGAAAATGAGTAAATATATGGGAGCCCTGTCGACAGGTAACATATTTAGTCAGATACAAAAACATCTTTTAGCATCTTTGAAGAGTTCTCTTAAATAGGCCAGCGATTCAAATGTAAATGAAAAATGAATTCCAGCCAAAGATGCAGAATGAGACAATGAACATGATTTCTATAGCTGACTATAACTCACAGAATCAACAAACACTCTGAAACAATGTGCAAATTATACAGTCAAAGTAAGATGACAATTTTTTAAGACACCTCTCTCAAGAAGTGATAAAAAATATCATTAGTTGCTGCTAAGATGAACTCAAAGTCATAATCATTGACTCATAGTAACTCATTTCCCTGCAGCTTGATGCTAAAATTGGAAAGCCAAGGGAATACATTGAACTACGGATAGAGATAGAGTAGCACACACACAAGACAATATCACTCATTCTCTTCGCAAAACCAGCTTCCAATTTCTGGTTCCCTCTAAAATTTCCCCTACAATCTGCATGATCTCCCTACATCAATATCACTACATAGTACATACTGACAAACCTAACTATGAAATAATCTTCGTACTTTGTGAATAAGCCTTCGGCATACTGGACACACTTTGCTCTCCCCATCCACAATCCTGCAAAATGCATTCTAATGAGAATCTCCAAGAATTTGTGCGTAGGTAAAGTATATGAAAATCTTCTGTAGTGTATACCTCTGTGCACAGTCATAGCAAGTGGCACAGTGGCCACAAGGAACAAAGAAGCAGTTGCGTTGTTCATCGTAACAAATGACACATAATTTTTCATCATATAACTCCTCTGAAGAGCTACTGGACGCTCCTGATTCTTCATCATCATCTTCATTTGTTCCATAGGTCATTGGATTCGGCTTCACATGCGTCATGGGCTCTGTTTCATTTACGTCTTGCGCTCTAACTACATTACTTGTTCCGTAAGTGTCCACTGTCACATTAGTATTCTGATCATCGCCGTCCCAGGCTCCAAGGTATTTCAGTATCAGAAAAACAACAATCATAATAAATCCTACAAATTGAAAAAGGTGGCAACTTTAGTCACAAATAGAGTTAAACCAAGGCTTCACAAGAAGAAACTTCAATTCAATGTACCTAAAAGTGCTATGTAGGTTATTACACGAGCCACAAAAGAAACTTCAACATACCATCCGCCATCATCTCCCTGCAGTCAATTCGTATGAGCAATGTTGAATTACTTTGGAGAAGATCCATAAGAACAAGTCCAGAAACCAGAAAGATATATGAGTCAGACAAGGCAAGTTATGCCTTACATTTTTGGGTGCAGTCAGAATTACATAATACGTGTTGGGGAAAAGAAGACTAAGCCTGTACGTTCCATTCGCAGTAGAGTACATCTTGGCTTTGGTGGTATCATATACCTTTGCCGAAACAGTAACATTCATGGTCAATGTTATGTTCCTGGCATTCATGTTTAGAACCCCAATGTGGTATCTATCATCTTCCTCAACGATGTATTCAGCTTCTTTACCTGAAAATGTCCATCATATAAAATAAAAAAATAAAAAATTGCAAAACAATTACCCTGCCTCTTTCAAAACTTTCTGATGTTTAGCTATAAGCAACCATAGATACAATTGAAAATCAAGGAAGAGTAAAAGATGGTCCAGCAATTACTAACTAGACTTGACAACATGACATTGACAAGAATGCAGAGTTTCAAACATATTGCCAATGCCTCTGCCGGAGTCTAAAACTAGTTTTTTACGGCAGTAACTTCGAAATCAATTACCATTAACAGTCTCACGAACAGCAATTGCGTCGGGGAAGATGATTTGCTTAGGCTGCAGTTTTTCAAAATTCCTTTCTCCTGGGAAACAAGAATGAATCTGTCGTGAGACAACTCTGAAATTCTTACTCGATGAAAGAATATTATGTACAGAGAAAATAATACTAAAGTGAGAGCCGTGAGATTTCCCCTCTAGTAACCTTTAATCACGACCCCTTCTAGTTGCTTTATACTACTGGTCTGTGCTTCCCACCTCATACGAATGGTGGAGCCCTTATTTAACCACAAGGAAATTCCCTGGAGATGAAAATTCAACATCTTCTGAGGCCTTCTTTGGGTGATGTGCAACCAACTAATCTTAATTTAACACAAACTAAAGGGCGTGGGAATCTTTTAGATAAAATTTAGGATAATGTTACCTTGCGACTATGTGCTGCAACAACCAAGAACTTCGACGCAGTCCAATTTGTTTGGGAGCTTAACTCAGGCTTCTCGTTGAACGCATGAAGCAGAACACCATTGCTGTACTCATTTGTTACTTTAACTTGCTCGACAAAGACAGAGCTCGCCTTCATCAAACGCGATGAGCTCGGCCCAAGCACCACACGAGAACCCCCGTAATACCCATATCGGAGACTGGCTGAAACTGCAAAAAAACACGACGAAAGAATATGGCCATGTTTCAGAAAGAGGAGTCAAGGGAGGAATGCCACCATAAGAAGATGAAAAATTACATGCCACAAATCCAAATAGTCAGAGGAGCCAGCAAGCACGCCCAAGTCTCTTGCCATCGCTGAGATTGAGTAGGAGTTCGATGCATTAACGGCTGAGATGGTGTAGGTGAAAGCAACCACGATGTCCTGTACATGGCTCCTTTAGTTGATGCGTTGTCTCTTACTGTCACTCAGAGAACACAGCCACGGATGGAAAGCAGAGCCCCGAGTCCGTCGGAAACGGGAATATATAACGAAGAAGAGGAAGAAGACTAGTAGGTTAAGGTTTCGCTGTTCTTATGTAATACAACAGTGATGAACCTTACCCACCCACCTATTCAACCAACCAGTCTAGATGTGATATGGCGGTAATTTGAATGACAAGTATTTTGCGGTGATATTTTGGGTATCAATTCTGTTTTAGGCATTGTTGTTTTTATTAAGTATTTATTACAAGAAAAAATAACTGGTCATTGTCTAACTGGCTATTGGTAACTTTAAAAAAATATATAATACCATAATAAAAGATGTATTTTTATTTTTAATTTTTTAAATATATAGGTGACATTATTTTAATTTTTTAAAGAATTTTAATTTTAATTTAGTTTTTAAATTATAAAAATTGATATTATTTTGATTTTAAAAAAAATTAATATTAATATAATTTTTTAATTATAAAAAAATTATTCATCTAGTTTCTTAATTATATAAAATTACATTAATTTAGTTATTTAATCATAAAAATTATATTAATTTAATTTATATTTATATATAAAAAGATAATTTTAATATCACTTTTATGATTCAGAAGTTAAATTAATTTTAAAATTTTTTAAAAAATTACAGTTACATTTTTTTATAGAGTAAACAGAAAATTTATTCTAAATATTATTACAAATTTATTATTTTTAACTAAGAAGTTAAGTGCTTACTCCGAGACTATATTTTCTATTTTAGAATCAATATTTTGCTCGGTTGGCAAATATTTATTTATCGCTGATTATATATAATTTTACTTTAATGTTAATAATTTTTTTTTTTTGACTTGGAGTGTTACGACATCATTAAATGACTATTTGAAATGTCAATTTCTTTTACCTATTTAAAACCAATACTACTTTTACTGGACACATCCATTCACAACCAGCTATAACATGTGACCTTCGACACGGAGAGAGTCTTCACCCATTATGTAAATGAACCATACTTTATCTTTTTTTAAAATAAAAATATTATATAATCAAAATTTTTTATCAAAATTCTTAATAATGATTTGATATGTTTATTTATTTTTGAATAAATGAGTAATTTTTATTACTTAATTTAATTTAATAATTATTTTTAATTTCTGTTAAATTTTGTTAAAATTTATAATTATTTTATCTGAATGCGTATAGTATTACTCTTCTCTAAACTCACTTATATGTGCGGACTCTTGCTGTCTTGAGCGTGGAGTAAAACTAGCGTCCAACCATTCATCCCTCCTCTTGCATGGACCCGACCTCGATCACGTATCTACACAATCTCATCTAGATCTGAACCACACCAACTTTCGCATCTCTTCAAACCTTTCCAATCAACATTAAAATTTAGGCAAAAGAATTTCAGTGGGATTGGACCCCGAAATCAAGCTATCTCCCACGAAGACTTGTCACTCCAACTATAGCTTTTGAAATTTTTATAAACACTTTTTAACTCTGTATTTTGGGACATTGAATATCAAATTACATAAAAAAAACCTTAAAGATATTATTATTATTATTATTATTATTATATTGACTTCCAATATTTATAAAGTTTAGTTTACTGAACATTTGTTTTAGTACATGTTTAATTATAATTATTTTTTCACTAAAAATAGTCCTTTAGCCAAAAGTTATTTCATGAGCATTTTGATTATAAATTTGTTTAAAAATAAAATAAATTAATATAAATACGTTTTAACAAGGAGTTTTTCTTGACTAAAAGGATATATCACGCCAATATTTTTATCATAAATACATGGATATAACAGCGCAAACATAAGTGGAGATTGAAATCCTATTTTATTTGTGAAAGGTTGATTTTTACCTTTTTGTCCAAAATTATTGCTTCCACTTTATGTCTGCGCGCAAATAAAGAAATATCAAGTTCCCTCTTATTTTCTTCCAAATTCGTTACTCTCAAGTCTAAACATAATAATTATATTATAAATTTCGTTCCATGCAACGAAGCATTTTCATTTTTATGGTCAATCACTTAACAATAACATTTTCATGGAGCGGATTCAAGTGTCATCAGTCATGTGAAATTTTTCTTGCCATAATTTTGTCCCACAACAGATCCCGCGTGGTTGAAAGTATTTTTCTTTGAAACAAAGAAAGAGAGGGAATGTACAATCCAAGTGCACGCCAGAAACCAAAAAAAAACACAAAAAAGAGAGAGAGAGGGAATCCAAGAAACAAAATCATTTTTTAAAACCAGAGGCGTAGCGATTCAGTGCTTGATTCGCAATTGAGTAAGATTTTGCGTTTTTAGCTTCTGTTGTTCCCCCGCTGCTGAAATCTGAAACGCGCACTGGGGGCGGGAACAACAACCTCTGCAAAAATTTCAAACGACGCGCTTCGGCTACAAAACGCAACCTCGGTCTTCCTTTCTTAAACCGTTTTACCTCCTCTCTCTTTCTCCGCTCTCCGTTCTCCGTTCTCCGTTCTCCGTTCCCCAATCCCACCGCGCACGCAGCCATGGCCGAGCAAGAGAACTGCTTGCGCCCCCAGCGTGCGGCCAAGAAGAGGGCTGCAGCTGCCATCTGCGAACTGCGCGGCGCCGCCAGGAAGAAGCGTGTGGTGTTGGGGGAGCTGACGAACTTGTCAAATGTCGTCTCACCGGAAAAACCAGGCTCGACGGCGGAGGTGCAGAAGAAGAAAAGCGGTTTCAGGAGAAAGGTCGGGAAAGCACCGCCTGCGACGACGCCGACGCCGACGAAGTCAGAGGACGTAGATGCAAAGTTGGATGATCCCCAAATGTGCGGGCCTTATGTTTCTGATATTTATGAGTATCTTCGCAGGATGGAGGTAAGACTGGAAATGGGTGGTGGGTATTGCAATTAGAATAGTAGGCATATGAAATTTTCATGTAGAGCTCCATTGCTCTTGGTTCATGAGCAGCCACATAAGTCACTGGGACCAAGTATAACTGAAGCGTTAATCTTTTAATTGATACGATTATTGAAAAATTCCGGTTAAATGGATAGGGTTGGCAATTGACAGTAGCATTAGGGTTTTAGCCTATGTTCAATGGGAACCAGTGTCCAAATTGGGACTTTTCATTCTTCCCGTTTCTGGAAACGGGCGCAATGGTTGTTGGATTGCAAAGAACATCCTTTTTTCTCTTTAATTTATGGTTCTGTTTTTGATCTTCCTGACTCAGGTGGATCCAAGAAAAAGACCGTTACCTGATTACGTCCAGAAAGTTCAGAGGGATGTTAACGCTAATATGAGGGGTGTTCTGGTAGATTGGTTGGTCGAGGTTGCCGAGGAGTACAAGCTTGTTTCAGATACTCTTTATTTCTCTGTTTCTTATATCGATAGGTTTCTATCTTCGAACGCTCTATCTAGGCAGAGGCTGCAATTACTGGGTGTTTCTTCGATGCTGATTGCTTCGTAAGTTTCCAAATACTTGGGAAGTTCTTAAAAAGTTAAAATCTAGATGCATATTTCCTTACTCCTCTTATTTGGACCATCTTCTTGGTTAACCCTGGCTAAGTTATTTTGCCAATAGAAAATACGAGGAGATCAAGCCACCTGAAGTGGAAGACTTTTGTTACATTACAGACAACACATACACCAAGGAAGAGGTGATTATTGCCTTTCATTCTATGTTTCTGTATGCTTCCCCATTTTTTGCTTAGCTTCGGCCTTCACTAATTTTAGATAACTTCATTCATACCAAAGGTTTTGAAAATGGAAGCTGATATATTGAAGTCCTTGAGGTTTGAATTGGGTGGCCCTACAATAAAGACATTTCTAAGGCATGAGTGCTTCATTGATTCCTTGCTTGTTGTATTGAATCATCTTTTTTTAGTTATTTCCTGGCATGTTGGGTCACTGTAATCATTTCCTGTGTTTGCAGAAGATTCTCTAGAGTTGCTCAAGAGAGTGATGAGGTAAGTTCACTATTGTTTCAACCTACTTGTCACAAATTTTTCATAAGCTTAAAAGTTATATTTAATAATAACAATAATGAGTTCACTAATTGACTAATATTCTTGTCCCCTGGTGCAGACTTCTGACCTGCAGTTTGAGTTCCTCAGCTGCTACCTTGCCGAGCTCAGTTTATTGGATTATAATTGTATAAAGTTCATGCCTTCTTTGGTGGCCGCATCTGTTGTATTTCTAGCCAGATTTATGTTAAGCCCAAAGATTCATCCTTGGGTAATGACTCATTCTTGTAAATGTGTATTTGATATTGATTGTGGAGGCAATTACTAAATGACATAGTATATAATTACAGAACTCAGCACTCCATCAACTCACTGGATATAAACCTGCTGACTTGAAGGAATGTGTTCTAAACATACTTGACTTTTACCTCAGTAGGAGAGGAGGGTCTTTGCAAGCTGTGAGAGAGAAATACAAACAGCATAAGGTAATATTCCTACACCTTTTTCTACCATTCATTCATAAATGAATGTAATCTAGTGTACCTTACATAAAATGAAAAAGCAATTTTGAATTATTAATTTCATTCCATTCCACTTGTCACATTGGAGAAAATTATCCTGATCTCAGTTGCATCGGTTGTTTTGGTAACAGTTCAAATGCGTGGCAACAACTCCCTCACCTCCAGAGATACCTCTTTCTTATTTTGAATATAGCATGACAGATTCATAGGCAATTGTGACATGGTTTTTCTTGCTATGGCTATGATGATAATTTCAGTTGCAGTGGCTGATGCTCATTGAGGTACTTGCCATGAAATGCTACGGCATTTAATGTATAAATGCTGGCCTCACTGACTTCATAACTGAACTCGTGTATGACATGAGATAAATCCCACTAGTTGAGAACTAGGTTTTCTTTTTGAACAATTTAGAGTTCTTTCAAGGAGTTGTAATTTCTTTGTATAGGGAAGTGATACGTTTACATCTCTTAATTGTTCCAATCTACGATGTCCAAGCTCTGATGTTAAGAAATCAATTTTTGACCAAGAAACAAGTGTTGGATTGGTTACTTTAACACAGCCATTTGCTCTGGGTTTGTGTCTGTGTGGTCTGTAAGGATGTCATTGGTATAATATTACTGACCACTTGTGTCTTAACTCTTAACTTTTTGCTAGTTATGATTTCAATGTCATCTGTTGCTTAAAGAAATGCACCTTTCCTACTGGTGAAAACCAGAATTGATGTGTGGTTAGGGCGGAGGTATTGTGTATTCTCGTTTCTCAGTTAATTTGTTCGATTATGAATAAAGGTCTTGGGAAACTTTTGAAGCAAAAAAAATCCACGAGGCATACTTTTTTACTCCTACTGGTGGATTGCATCAATTGCACAACCAGTAAAAGTTTAAATATGCCAATTATGCCATATTTAAAAGAGGTATTTGTGTCCATTAGTGTTAGTTTAAGTGACATTAAGTTTTTTTGATAACTGTTTGATCTTGAGTTTTGATTTCAGTTAGGTTATTTTGCTTATTTTGCTTGCCCTTTAGCTTATTTTTCCCATTTCCACGAGGTTTTAAACCTCCTTTATAACAAAATTAAGGAGTATTTATTAAATTGGCTTGGACAAGAAAGCCATATGGAGCTAGAGTGGACATCTCGGTAGAGAATGTTGCAGATCTAATTACGTTAATCCTCATCCTGATTTGCTTCAGGATTATGTTTCTGAAATTGATTCCATTTTTTTAAAACTGTAGATGTGGACCTCATTTACAGAGTGGGAAAAAGTGGGATTTCTTTTATAGGCATTGTTTAAGGTAGATGTTATTGTTGCCATTTGAGTATATGGTGAGACCAACATGGGACTCATTGTAAGGCACTAATAGTAAAAGTAACGCTTATATAGACATTGTTTCAATCAAGTGTGCATGAACCAAGCTTCTGTCCAACCACAAGTCTTGAGAAGAGTTCTTTTGATGAATGTTGAATCAACAATCCTAAAAGCAAGGTAGTTCCCAGTGTTTACAATATTCAAAGTGAGAGTTAATGCTGCTATCGCAGGTAATAAGGTTTTCTTAGCCTTAACTGCAAAAAAGGATGATGGCTGTATTATTACAATTAGGACTTCAGTTGTGCAGTGTAGTGATCCTGTAAAATCTGTGGCTTTGATGAAGAGAGTATGTTCCTTTGGCAATAGAAGTTGGCTGGAACTGGGTGATTGTGGAAGATGCTCTGCGAGTTATTGAATCTGCCAATGCCTTCTAGTAATTTGCATTCGACTATTCATTCGGAGCCCGTTTGGATATATATATATATATATATATATATTTTACAAAAAGCACTTTTTTTCTAAAAAAGGTATTTCAACACATTTAATTTTCCTTGCTACAAAACAATTGCAGAATCAGTTTCACCATGTAGATCAAGGTAGTCATCTACCTGATGTTTGATCCTGTTCAGATGGGTGAACTGCCACATTGTGTTATACTGTTATTGAGGCGTTGGCGGCATGTGGACTTAGGAGCTGGTTGTTGACCAAAAAAGAGGAAAAACAAGAATCTGAACCTGGTTTGGTTGGGTTGAGGCTACTCGGCGTTCCTTTTGTTACCTTCTGCGTTCAAGAAAATAAGAAACGAAGTATACCAAAAAAAATAAAAATAAAAAACGAAATGGGTGGAATTCATCAAAGCATCTACTTTTTTCCCTCTAATCTCTAGTAGTATCCACTCTCACAGTGAGCCTGAGATGAGGCACGCAAGTCATTGCATGAAATACAATGTCAAAAATTAGAAAGGAGAATTGTATAATACTCTTTAGTTTGTGACGCTTTAGCAGTTGACATGATTATTAACTGTTAGTTGACTGAGTTTAATGGTTGACAATACAAGAGCTAGCAAAACAAAAAAAGTACCATTCAAACCTCCAATTAGAATTGCATGCCATTCTATGCAGCAAATGGCATTGTACAGAAGCTGTAGAGGGTAGTAAAAGAGGAAATATACTCGACAATTAGCAGTAAGTAAACCTAGACTCCACATTCGGAAATCCAAAACACAAACTATGTTGTTTGAACAACATGCATATGATTTCAGCATTTCCAGCATATGTTTTCACAATTTTGCCCTCCTTCACGGATCATACATGCATGCATTTACGATTTATCCGTGGAGCCACTTGCCAGATACTCACCATTAGGGCTGAAGGCAATGGAATATACAGGATCCCTGAGAGTTGCAACAGAAAGAAATGCATTAAAATGCAAAAACTATAAGCTACCGCGGTACATTGATGACTTCTAAATTCTAAGCAACAGGAAATTCAATGATTTCTGAGTTAAAACCCTCATTTCCTATTAGCTAGCAAAATGCCTGTAAATCATCTTCAATTTTGACTCATTCTTGCATCATGATTGAAACAAAGAGCGTTTCATCTCATATCTAGCAGAATGTGACCCAAATTTGCATGGTTTTTTTTTTTTTCTTGTCTCTACTTTCAGTCAAGTAAGTAGAATGAACCCTAGCACGAGATAAGTGAAAATCAGACATGTATGACAACCTGCTTGTTCCTGGTCAATTCACATGCGCACCATAAGGGTAGGAAAATTATCTGTCTTGCTCAACATTTGCATTTTATCATTTTGAGTAGAGGATGATGAATTAGTAGTTTGGTTGAAAACTTGGAAGACCCTGGTTACGAAATATGGCATGGATGTCTAATATAGACCCATTATGTTTAGAGTTGTGTTTAGAGCATATATTAGCAATGCATCCATCCATTCTTGCAAATGCATATGCATGTGTGTGTGCGTTTCCGTGTAATGCATGTCAATTTAGTTTCTGCACCTGTAGCCATTTAAGCTATGGAGTACTTTCCCTAGTTCCACATCCCAGAGCTTTTCAGTTAGAGTCGAAGGAGGCACTACTAAGAAGAAAAATAATCCAGGTATAAGGGGAATGCCAAACAGAGGGTATAATTTAGTTTACTTCAAATTTCTGTGACACTTGTTATTTAACAACAATAGGTATTCACTGGGAGCTGCTTCCATAAGTCTTATTCCCAATTTTTAGGAGTCTGGAAGCATACTGGGACTGTTGGTGTCTGGCCCTAAAGGCTCCATCGGATTGCATATATCACCGAAAGGATCATTGCTTTGTTACAAAGAGAATAAAGGAAAATAGAAAGAAAAGTGCCCACAACCAACAACCAAGCTTTATCCCACTAAAGTGTGCTGCATGCGTGCAAGCACATATTTCCATACCTTAACATGTTCTTTTAAATCATGCAAATACTCGTCCTGCTTCAGACTGCTATCAGAAGCATATCAGCTGGGCAATATGGAGCCAGAAAAGGAGGAGTACAGGGTTCAGAGTTTTCAGCTAAAGGACACAGAACTGCCATGACACATCAAGATTTAGATTACCAATTGCAAGCAAGATATCTCTCTCCAGCCTTATTCTATTCATTCAATTTGTGTCGATTTTCCCTTTCTTTCCTCTCTTTCTCTGTTCCCTGAACAAGTTCCCGTGCACTGTCCTGGCTCTAATAATTCATTATTTTATTTGATTCAAACTTATGTTGACGTAGACTTTCCTTTTTCGCTTTTTTTATATTGTGTAGTTCAAAGGGTCCTTCGTGATTAGATCAAGAGGGTGTAGAAATGAGATATCCTCATCCATGTCTGTATCGCTCTGGTCTGGAGGCCTGACATAGATACCAATATCAGCTTAAGTTCCTTAAGAACAAATTATATGTTAGAACAATGATGAGAACACCAAATAATACATAACAAGAAATAACAAATTCTTACATCACCCAAGGCATCATACATCAGAAAATGAGAGAAAATTGAAATTTCGAAGAAGAAAAAAAAAGAATAACAGTGCGCAGATGCTAAATTCTAAGCGCTATCAGCTATCAGGTGATATCAGCAAATACAATTTTTCCGCTCTTTGCAGGTTTTTTTTTAATATTATTTTTATTGTTTTTTTTGTTAAAACTCTTCCTCTCGTATAAAAATGATATCTAAGCAACTACTAGGGAGTCGAGACGAAATGACCTTCTCGTTTTATGCAGAAACGAATGCAGCAAAAGAAATTGCCTTTGGGATATGAAGGCAAAATCCAAAAGCACATTCATTACACTCACGAAAAAATTGAGTGCTGCAATATATGTTGCCCAGAAATTATTAAATCTGCAAAGAGTAACTAGAATAAGAATTTCAAAAATAGAAATTAAAATTTTAAGGAGTTAAAATTATATCTCATAAAAATAAAAGTAAAATATTAAAAAGAAAATTTTAAATTTAAAAAAAATTAGTGGCGCGTCCCGCAAAAGCCAAACTTAGGTCTGCAAACTTCCTAAACCCAGTTTTTGAATGTGGCTTCTGTCACATAATGTTTAAGACAAGGAAAAAAAAAAAACATCAAAGTGGAAGAGTTCCTGATTTCTCCCAAATAAGTATTCATATTCGTGATTATGTAATGCAAGAGAAAAAAGGAATTTAATTTAATTAAGAAAACAACATTGCTATTTATTACAACAAACATTTCGTAGACGTGGCAAAATCAGATCTGTTCCTCATTTAAAATTTAACAAATAATATATAACAAAAACCTCATTGTTGGTAATTGCTTTATTCATTCTCAATTTTTTCCGGAAAGTTTTTATGTTAACAATAATTCCTCTTTAAAAAACATCGACCTAATTTGTGAAAGTAACAGAAGTATTTTTACAGGTATTTTTATCAGACTGGAGCGTGATTGCAGTTAGTCTTTAATCACGAAGTCTATTTAAATATTGCTTACTTTAAGGCTAAAATTTTAGCCTCCCTCTAAAAACGTGACTCGTTTATCATATCATTTAATCCTTATTAATAATTTAGAAAAATTGATAATCATCCTAATTATCCCGGTGGATCACAGGTTTGGGCTGAAATTTCACTAGAGAGAGAATCCTAAGAGGCCGAATGAAACAATCTTGCCCCAATTTAACAAAAACCAATGATTGATGGGGACGGGGTCTGATTGCGAAAGCTCAAAAGTTCTTGGGCCAATTCTTAGCTTTCATTAGGCGATACGTCTGAAACTGCAAAGACAAAAAATAAAAATAAAAAACCTGATGTGGTGGTGGTTTGGGCATCACAATGACCTAACTACACATTTAATATCATGAAAATGAAAGAAGTGGAAATGATAATTGAATGAGTATTTTAAAAAATAAATAAAATAACTTATCTAATTTATTTATATATAAATTTAATTTGATCTATTTAATTATAATAATATATTTAATAAATTTAGATAAATTATATTAGTTTTAATTAATGAATGATTAATAGATCAACTAAAATATTAATTGAATATTATATATATATATATATATATGTATGTATGTATGTATATATATATATTTTGGAGAATATAATGTATTTAAATATTAGAGTTTATATACATTAGTTGAGAATTAATGGATTGGATATCTATCCATTAAAATAAATTAATAAATAGATTGGATATCATCTATTAAAATAAATCATGAATGAATTGAATGATTTTAATAATTTTTTAATAGATCCTGAATGAATTATTAGTTTATTTTTTTATTCATCTATTAATGATCCAACTCAAAATTTATCTAACCCATTTATTTGTCACTTCTAACTAAAACACTCTCATTATGTACTTAAGCACACTAATGAAATTGTACACAAAAGAAAAACATGCACTTATGACCTTACAGGTGAAGTGGGATTTTGATAATAGAATAAAATGGAAGTTAATTATAAGGTTTCAATGTTAATTATAAATGTTTAATTTTTTCTTTATTTTAACAAAGGAAAGAATAATTTTATTCACAACTCAAGAAAAATAATACTCTTTTTGTTTATTTTTATCTTATTTACGGTAATTACATAAAGATTAAAAAAATTATTAAATAATCTTAATTATAAAAAATATAATTTAACATGATTAAATTATTTTTTATTTTATTAATATTTTTATTTTTTAATTTTAATTATTATATTAATTTTTCTTTATTAAAAAATAATAATAAAATTAAAAATATTTAATTAATACATTTTAAGTATTCTTGAACGAGAGATACTTTGGATCAAAAGTAAGTGTGAGTAAGTACAAAGAGATAAGCTCTTAGCTACGGATGAGGAAAAAATAAAAGAGGAAAAAAGGCAAATAATTATGACTCACGCAAAACCATAAATTAGAATATTCTCTCCCATTCTTCAATGATCTTTCCCATTGTTTAATGCACTTGCCAAGACTTACCTTAAAAAATCTTCTTATAAGATGCCCAGTGACTATGAAATTTTGAAAAAAGAAAAAAAACTGCTTAATAATGGTAACTTCTGACAAAATAAACTTCCCCATTCTTATACTCTGCATGTACCAGTCTACCAACTTGCTTTTAACTCCAAGTTTTCAAAGTCGCCAAGAATGGGATTATGGTGCACATAAAATGAGGAATAGATCCAACCTGGAATGAACACAGGTCAGGCACACATGTCTGCACAGAGAGTGGCAGAGAAGCAAAAGAGAGAGAGACGGGGCAGGCCCTGCCCGCTTAGTGCTGCGGTTCCTCTGAGTTTATATATAATTAAGAAACAGGAGAAGCATTGCTTTGGGAAAACACCACCTGTCACGGAATCACACGAGAAAATCAAGGTGTCCAATATCCTGTGGACTTTAATTTTTTTATATCCATAATCACCCAATTTACTCGCTAGACATTTGGTAGAATCCGTGAGTTGATCAGTCTTGCCTCTCGCGCATGATTTGACCACTCAAAACGTCTAATTTAAGCAAGGATCTGGATTACTTACATTATTTTATTCCATAATAATGCTCATAACCCATTCTTTAAAAAAGATTCTACAACATATATGATATGAGGATTGCATGCCATGCTGTGGAAAGTTAGAAATTAGAAACCCTTGAATGAATGAGATTGAGAGGAGCAATTATGGATGATGGCTGAGCTCGGACAGAGATACACCATTTAGGCTTAGCAAAACACAACAAAAAAAAAAAAAGAAAAGAAAAAGAAAGCTGAGACAAAACAAAAGGCTCGGAGGTTGGAGACTAGAACTTGCTCATTTTTAGGTGACAATCGGGGATTACTGGGTCCTGCGCTTAGCAGGAAAAAAATAGCTGTAAGAAGCAAATTGGCAGCTTTCCAAAGGCGACAAGCAACTCCAGGACAAGGAAATGAAGAAAAGCGCGAGCCAAAATCTGAATCCCATATGCCATAAATTGGACCTGGAGTGACCCTTATTTGGGGGACTGAAAGCGAGAAGAAAATCAGAAGCGGGGGAGAAAAAAAGTTCTAGTGAAACCCACAGAATATATTAAAGGAAAAGTAGAAAAAGTCCTCTCGTGAGATGTGTCCCTTGTTTGCAGGGTATACTCAATGGACAGACTGCATGACCTTTTCCCTTCCACGCTACCCAAACAAAGCCTAGTAGCTTTTTGGCTCCTCTCCTATCAGCTGCCTGGCTTTTATTTCCTCCAACTTTTTCCACCTTCTGTGCATATCCATTATATGTATATATCAGCATCACCTCCTCCTCCCCTTCTCTGAAGGCAGCAAAACATGCACTTTCAGCAGTGCTCGCAAGTTGGGGGGTTGAAGAGGGTAATGGTTTTTGTTTTGCTTACATTCCTAGTCTGCGGAGAAAAGGAAGAGTCTTCGGTTGTTGACCTGCGCAACCAGCCACCAACCATGGCAGAGAAGCAACAGAGGCAGAAGCAGAAGCTGCAGCAACACCAGCTTTCAAGGCACCTGTTTGACGTTTACTTCTCAGAGAAGAGGAAAGTTCCCAATGCATCAGACCCTCTCCACAATCGTTGAGTCAAGGCTTGGTTTCGTTTCGTTTGCTTATTTAAATGAGTTGGTGTTAGCAAATTAAAATAGAGGTTGAAGTTTCGTTTACTGTGGAGGAATTACTGTACAATTCTCTGATGCATTTTGTCAACCATGATTGATGTTGTGGAGGAGTGCTCTGTTTTCTTCTCGAAATTACACCCATGCTTGTTCATCAAGTAGCACGTTTTTTTTCCCAATATGTTGTACTGCAATCTATACAGTATATGTAAATTTTGAACATATAAAGTGGTGAAGAAAATCGGTAACGTTTACAATGCCTTTTTCTTGGAAGTGTCCTACTTTTATTATTCGTTTCCAGTGTTGTCTCTACTTTAACCTATCGATTCGAATTTAAACCGTCGAGGTCTGCTACTGGTGGTACCATGTTTCATTTCACACACACGCAGTCAGATTCATGAATTTCCCATCGAAACTTGTTGATTCAGGAGACTAATGGATTTATCCTACTTGGTTAATGCATAATCAAGATACCGGTGGGATCAACGACTTCAATTGCCAGAATATATTAGGGATTAATTTCTTGAAAATGTGTGCTAACAATAAAGATTTTTTTGGTCCATTAATGTGCATGGAATATGCATTGGAGATTTTTTTATTTTTTTTTTTTACAAAGAGAGTGTAAATATTTTAAAATTTTAATTTTGATTGACAGTGTAAAATACTTTTACATTTAACTTACATGTAAACTCATTGAACCTTCAACGTCATAATTTAGTCTTCGAGAACAAAACCTAGTGTCCATTAAGCTAAATTCTTTGGCGAATATCGAAATACTATTTAATCTTACCATTTCATTTAATTCAATATATGTGTGTGTGTAATTGTGACCATGGATCCTTCACCAGTCATACTGTGTTATACTTTATCCAACTTGTTGTGTAGGCTCATAAATAATTTTAACATCTCATACGAAGCTATTCATACTTGAAAGTTAGGGGTGGATTACATTACAAATATATAGTGGGGCAAATCGCTCGTTAACTCAAAAAAGAACTTCCAGACAGTGTATGTATTTATATTTTATAGATAATGATTCTTATACATGTACATTATATAAGGGTATATGAAAAATGTAGATCGTTTGAAAAAATAATATTAAAACTCAATATTGCTTTATAACTTACGCAATAATATGTGAGTGATATAGACTCTCTGTCATTTGATGGATTCAACTTACATCACAAATTCAAGAGTTACCGATTTATCTTATTTTTGTTAGTTCAAAATAAATTCTTATTTAATGGCTAAGAGTAACTATGGTTAAGTTTAAATGACATATTTTACTATCTGATCAATAACCTTTTCCAATAGATAAATTATTAATCAAGCGCCACTTTTTTTTTCTGTTCTTTTTTATCATGGACAGAAAAAAGGTTGCAGTTGCACATAGTTATTGGTGTAACTCTGATACATCTGAAATTGATCAATTAATCTGTAAATGTATGGTTTGAACGGAGCCCTGAGGTTGATTGCCGGTAAAAGCGACGAGCAGCGGAAGACATTGTTTCCTTTGCATTGAGCAAAGCAGCATCTCAGTTGCATTTGACCGTTGAATGTATACAGAGGTGAGGTACGGGTCATGGAGGACTAGAAATGGCCTCAACCCGTGAGATTCTAAAGTGGCCGAGAACATTGCAAAAATATTATTCTTCAGTTTTACTTTTATATTTTTCATATATTTATTTTGAATGATAATAAAAAATAATTTTTTATTATTTTATTTTATTATAAAAAAAGTAAAATTCAGACGTAAAAATAACGTAGTTGGAGAGAGCATTGTCCTCCATTTCTAACGCTGCCCCTGGAGAGTTTCTTGTGGCGCAAATCCAGTAAATCAAGGATATATATTTTGTAAGATTCCACCTTAATGCGTACTATAGTTGTTTGACAATATTCCCCATATGCCATATGCTAAAGGATTTTGTGAAGTACGTGTACCAGTACGACTTATTAGACCTCTTATTGTTCCATCATCTATAGCTGTTTTCTTTGCTTTAATCACCTTCTACCTGCCCCTTTCTATCTTGTCATTGCATGCCAGTACATTGTCGGCCAACTAGCTCCCAACTACAAAGGGACAAAAAACAGAAGCAGAATCATATTAAATTGATTACTCAGGAAAAGATTAACGAGCTTCGCTTGGTATCTTTGATTTGAACTGTGTGAAATACATTGATGGTACTTGTTGCATATAGAGCTCTTCGGTATCCATTTCCTTTTCTTTTTCTTTTAACTGGTGACACGTTACATATTATTGATTGAGGGTTATGGACTCTAGATATTTATATAGATATTTCATCATTCATCATATTTCGTTAAACAATTTGTTGTTTCTGCAAAAGGGGTGTATAAAGGTGAGATATATAGTTAATAACGTGATGATGTTTATGCTAATAAAAGGCATGTATGGTTTGACTTTTGATAAAGTGTTCGACTCAAATCATGGTTTTAAAGTTTTAAAAGCCAATATAAACATGGTAAAAACAGTTGCACAATATCGCAAATGCTTTTATTATATCTCTTGTTAATGCTTATATATACTATATGTGCGATTGTGTGGTATAATAAGATTTGGATATAATATCTTCCTCGTAGTTTCATGTGTATGGGAGAGAGAACTAAAAAACGTAATGAGTGGATATGTAGTCATGCAAATGCCCCTTTCACCACGTCCTAAATCTATGTGTGGGTGTGGCTGCAGCAAAGTTTACGCTGAAAGGGTTTGGAAGATTGGACCGTTTTGGAAAATACTGAAGTGGGTTGATTTTCATGGGGTGGAAAAAAAAGACGGTGAAATTGATAAATAATAAGATGGACAGCTCCCTTCAGAAATCAGAACCTCCTTGATGAAAACCGGGGGAACAGGAGCATAAGAGCGAGCAACAACCAGAATATCAAGAACCTGATTAAAGTTATGTTGTCCCTGCAAGAAAAAGAACTAGGATTCTACGCTGACCAAAATATAAAAAGGAGTCTCGTAAAAATATAAAAATATTTATGTGTTCACTAAAGTTTTTAGTAGAGTTGGTATATAGTATCCAGATTTCTATGACATTGATATATACTGCATCTTTATAATATCTATTGGAAATCATTAATATCATTTAGAGTGTGTTTGAATATATTTATTTTTTAAAAAAATATTTATTTTAAAAAATACTTTTATATATTGTTATGTGTGTTTAGATACAATTTTAAAAAAAAAAAGGAGAAGTTAAAAAAGGCAAGGTTATGAAAACCGAACCGGTCAATGAACCGGTCGAGGTACTGATTTAAGGTTCAATGGTCGAACCGTGGTCGAACCGTGGTCGAACCGGAGTATAATTTAATATATATTTATATTTATATATAAATATAAATATATTTATATATATATATATATATATATATATATATAATTGTTTATATATGATCATCACCCCTTTCTTGCATTATGGCAATAATTTCTTTTTTCGATCTTTCCTCATAAGTCTAACACCATCTCTTTTTTAATATATATATTTTTTTTAGTTTTATCAAAATTATTTTTTTTTTAAAAAGAGAGAGTGAAGCAATTTGTGCTATAAAAATGACAGCTAAAGATGCAGTCTTTTTTTTGGATAGGATAGTGGTGATTTATCTATTTTTTAGTTTTTTTTCTATTATTTTTATTATTTTTCTTTGATTTCAAAATTCAAAATTCAAAATTCAAAATTCAAAATTTGAAAAAAAAAAAAGTTACAAAACAGTCCTACACGGTACCGAAAACTTGAAAACAGTCTGCAACAGTAAACGAAAGTCGAAAAGTCGAAAACTTGAAAAGCATGAAACGGAACCGGCGCCGCCCCAGACCGCTGCACTGCACTGTCCTCTCTGCATCGCATCGCGTTCTCGGCTTCCTCTGCAGTCTGCAACTCTCTGCATCTCGTCTCCGGTTTCACTGTTCCTCTCGGCATCGCGTTTTCGGCTTCCTCTGCAGTCTGCAACTCTGCATCGCGTTTCCGCCTTCCGGTTTCACTGTTCCTCTCTGCATCGCATCGCGTTTTCGGCTTCCTCTGCAGTCTGCAACTCTGCATCGCGTTTTCGGTTTCACTGTTCCTCTCGGCATCGCATTTTTCGGCTTCCTCTGCAGTTTGCAACTCTGCATCGCGTTTCCGCCTTCCGGTTTCACTGTTCCTCTCTGCATCGCATCGCGTTTTCGGCTTCCTCTTTCTTCATTCTGGGGTATGCGACGCCGGAGTTGGGATGGAGGCCGCGGTGCGAGGCCGACCGAGTCACCGAGCGCTGCTGCTGAGGCAACCGGCAACCGCACGGACCGGTGCCGGGTTGACCGGTTCAGCCGGTTTTTGACCGGTTTTTGACCTCACCGGTTATAGGAAGTCACCCGAACCGGGGAGGTGACCGGTTCCCGGTCCGACCGGTTGAACCGGCCGGTCCGGTCCGGTTTTCAGAACCCTGAAAAAAGGTTCATTTACCACTTTTTTAGAAATTAATGATCTCTACTTTTTAAAAAAAATAAAAAGAGAAATAATTTTTAATATAATTTTATGATAAAATATCATTTACTTTTATTAAAAATTACATTTCATATCATCTCTTTTTTCTCTTTGTAAACTCTATTCCATAAACCTTGCTAATAGTTTTATAAATTATATTTTAAATAATGTAACTTTTAGTCATTGTGCCTAAATACTTTAAACCGAATTTTGATCCTAATAACCATACCATTTAGATAAAATAAAATAGAATAACATCAGTAATGTGTTGTTAAGCCTTTAAATATACAGTTATACATGTTTTTATTGTCTCACGTCTCATTTTTCATGGCTATGTAATCATGACATACTTAAAAATATCACTGTCCCTATTATGTTAGTTTATTTAATTATATTTTATATATCATAACTCATTATATCTTATATTTGAATGTCTTTTTTAGTAATTTTGATATAAATAAAGTTTTTTTATTCTTTATTATTTAAATAAATTTAAAAATTCTTATATTATTTGAAAGTACTTTTTAAATATATATTCAAATGTAAAATTATTTTTTTAAAGAAATACTAAAAAATATATATAAAAAAATACTTATTTTAAAAGTTTACCCAAACCAACCTTTAATTCATTTCGCAAGAAAGAAAAACAAATAACATTTCTATAATTGATATAACTCATTTTAATTTGCATTAAAGAAAAAAAAAATGTAGTAACATTTCTTATTGACAATATAGACTTCGAAGCCAACTTAGTTTGGCATCATATGGGTCACTAAGAATGTGATATATGGCTATATGGCTATAAGCTTTTACACTTTCTCAAATCTCAATTATCTGCGTCTTGTCTCTAGAGTCTTCACTTATATATTAATAATTTAAGTGAGCTGCCATCTGAAAAAGCATCCTATGTTTGATAACCAATAATTTCTCAAAAAGGAGGAATACGTACACGCAGGCCGTCAATGTCCCAATTGCTACATTGCGTTTTGGCATTATGGCAAACTGCAAGATTCTGTATGGTAAGGTCATGTATTCTTACATAATTAGTGGAAGATTTTTTCTTTTACAATAAAGGCACATAAATTTTTGAATTTATAATTTTTTTTGCAAACTATTTAAATCGTCAACACTAACCCACACATGATGGCTTAAAAAAGATTTCTTTTCATGCCAAGCATGAAGCAAAAATCACCGTATTTTAGGGGCTTTTACTGTGCTCTAAAAAACCTTTCGGGTTTTTTTTGACAATTGACAAATAAACTTTATTATGATTTAAAAATCTATAAAAATTTAATAAATTTTAATTAGGATGGTTTAAGAATCCTGTTATAATTTTAAAATGAGTTTTAAATATGAGAATTGATTTTCAATATATAATTTTAACAATTTCAAAGACATTCACATTTGAGCCAATAGGAACATTCTTTACACTCTTAGGGAATATATTTGTTTTCTATCTCTACCAAATTTTCCATGTCTTCGAAGCATGTAATTTATTTTCTGATTTGTACCTGTCAAATACCATGCAGACTTTGCTTACAGCTGGGTCTCAAATCAACTTCAGCTACTGCCATGGAATGGGCACTTTCGCTTCTCCTCAGCCATCCAGAAGCAATGCACGAGGCCAGGGCTATGATAGATATGCTAATGTGGGACAAGACCTTTTTGTTGAATGAATTTGACCTAGTCCAGCTTAATTGTTGGGAAATGGACCCATATAATTTTATCATAATTGGTTCTGTTTATGATTATATTTAGTAAGTATCTTTAGTGATTTAAAAAATTTTAAGTTTAAAAAAAATATGAAAGATTTGTAAAAATTTATAAAATTTAAAAATTTGTTAGAATATTTAAAAGAATAAGGAGTCTTAATTATAAATAAGTAATAATTTAAGTATATGCAAACTCAAAAGGAAAACAAGAAGTAGAAAGAGAGAAGTTCTTTGAGTTTTTAGATAAGGAGTTCTCTTGTGTTGATAGAGAGAGAATATTTATGAGGTTTATAGAGAGGAGAGATTTATGTATTGGCAGAAGGATTCTTTCATATTATGAAACAGTGCGAACAAGGAGTTTTGAGATTGAATTTAGAATTAAACTCAATAATTATTCTTGTATAGGTTTTTTTCTCATAATGAAAGTATTTTATTCTTTGAGATAGATGTAAGTATAAAATTTATTGAATCACATTAAATTTTTATATCTCTATACTCATATTATCATCTATTAATTTTTTTTTATAATTATTTTTATGCTATATTTTACTTACTGAATTTACAAGAGTATATTTACGGATCCTATTTTACTGCACCTCTGAAGTCATTTCTCATCATTAACTACTTACAAAATCTCATCATATAGACACTTCGGCTATTTCAAGTGGTTCCGCTTTTGCGGTCCCATGAGTCCTCCTATATTGGTTGCGTAGTTGGGTTTTATTTATTTATTTATTATTTTTAATTAAAGTATTTTTACATACACTACTATTAAATTAATTCTTTAAATATTATCATGATTAAAAGTCTTTTTAATAAATATTTTTTTTAAATTTAAACTTTAATTCTCTTTATGAGAATAGATTACTTATTATCACACCAAACACTTATACGTAGTTGAAGGTTTTAATTTACCACACGGCACAATGTTACTAGTCAATTTGGGGAGCATGCACGGAGACGCCAACCTGTAGATGCAAGTAATTAACAAAAAATGCCTAGCGAAGGATACAGCATGATTTGGTTTGGCGCGAGCTTACCCAATAACTGGTTGAGCAAAACGAGTTATGGGACATGCATTGGGTACTAATTCAAACGTTTGACTGGGAAAGAATTGGTCGTGAATTGAAGAAATAGACATGGTAGAGCGTAGGGGCAAAAGAGGCTACTGTATATTCCAACACTTGAGCCCTGGGTTGCTTTATGCAAAGCGACGCCAAGTCCTGATTAAATTTATATCCTCTCTATAAAGTACCCTACATTCATGGTTATGCGCTCAACAAAAGTGGCGATAGAGCACTTCTATGTATGCTTTCAATGTGGTATGATATAATTACCGGCATGTACTTAATAAAAGCGGCTATATGTTCCAATACCAAAAAAGAAAAAAGACTATATAAGGAGAACATTGGCCTTGATTATCTCTTGGTATAATTGGATATATACCACACTTTAAAATCTCTTTCATCTTTTTTTTTATACATTACTTTATAATAAAAAAAAGCACGTAGTGTAAATGTCTATCAATAATGGATCATTAAGGGTAGACACATTTAATCTTACCGATCAAGTGAAACCATCTTCCATTAGCAAAAGTAGCTAGACCGTAACAAATAGGAGAAATAGCAGTTATACATAACTGTCAAACGCATAATTGCAGCTAACTATATAGTAGCATAGGTTTATATGCATATAAAATTTGTAGATGAACATTATTCCAATCAAAATATTTTTCTATGCAAATAAAACAGTTGTTTGGTGATTAACTATTTATTATCAAACTTTTTTCATACATGGAGTTTAATAGCAAATAGCTTATATACACTATAGTCTAAAATAAATATTGTTTTGGTATTTTGTAATTAGTGTCCAACCTAGCTTGTCTCTATAATTTCAATGTTTGTTGGGTACATTTAGAAATCAGTATAAGAATTCTGTAGAAATGAAGGTATATTTTTAAAGAGTAAAATGTAGAATTAATAATTAATAAAATTTAACATTTAACATTTTAATAAGATACAAATACATAAATAATAAATTATAGATTTATAAGAATTTATTTTAAATTTTTTCTCATTTAAAAATTATTTCTTATACTTTATTCCTGAAAATATATCCTATACTTTTGTTTCGAAAATTAGCTCGGGTTCGTACTTTGTAAGCACCTAAAAGATATATTATAGTGAGAATCTAGTCTTTAATGAGCAATAAAAAGAAAAAAAGGTGAAACACTCAGTGAGAATTTCAGTAAGATAACTTAAGAGTTTTAGACCCCAAATCCATAGGCTTTCTCAGTGAAGTAACAGGCAGCAATCTTAATGGTAGCTCAGAATAAGAAAGGCGGAAGTTGGAATGTTGAGGAAGAGAGAACAAGAAAGGGGTGAATATGTTTTTAAGTTTAGGGGAGAAGTGTAGGATGAGGTATTCTGTCTCCCAAATGATTTGTCTTTCACATAAATCAATTTAATTTATTATCTGTAATTTTCCATAAAAGCTTTTGTTTTATTTTATCTATCATTTTATAAATAAAAAAGTGTTAATTATTTTTTTAATTTTAATTTTAATATTAATGAAGTGAGAGAGAATTAATAAATTGAATTATAATATTTTAAATATTTTAACAAAAAATAATTTAACCAAATATAATTATTTTTTCTTGAATTTAATTATATCTCCTTATATTTAATAAAAAATATTTAAATAAAAAAAATATTTAATATATTGAAAAATTAAAATATATTTAATATTTTTATTTAATAATTTAAAAAATTATTAAAAGAATGACTTAACAGCATAAAAAATTATTCTTATTAACAGAGTTATTTATTGTTTTTTAATTCCTATATAACAATTAAAAATGATAGATAAAGAAAACGGATGGAATATATTTTAACATTTAAATAAAACTTATTGTATTTCAAAAAAATAAATGTGTCATAAGTTTATTTTTATATTTTGGGAGTTAAAATCAAATGAATTGGAGTAAAATTAAAAGAAATTACTTTATAAAGGAAAAAAAAATAAAAGTAGAAGAGAAAGGTGGGGCGTCCCACCGTAGATCATACTTTCAAGGTAATCCGTCACTAGCTAGTGGTCATCACATCCCATCGCTGCAAGGAGGCCACAACTACAAGTACAAGATAAGACAACAAGGCCACGCTCCATCCTATCACTCTTAACAAAAAGAATCCCATTGCATCCGGCTCCTCTGTCATAATGTCCGACCCGGAAATCACACCCGCACCCTTTTCGGAGCAAGATTTCGCTCCGCCACCGATGGAGGCTCCGCCGCAGCCTCAGCCACAGCCACAGCCACAGCACAACCCTGCCACCAAGCCCGGCGGCATCTCCTTCAGCATATGGCCTCCCACCCAGCGCACCCGGGATGCCGTCATCCACCGCTTAATCGAGACCCTGTCTTCCCCCTCTGTACTATCCAAGCGCTACGGGACCATGGCCCCTGACGACGCCTCTGCCGCCGCCCGCCAGATCGAGGATGAGGCTTTCGCCGCTGCCGGTGGCTCTACCGCTGCCGAGGATGACGGCATTGGGATCCTTCAGGTCTACTCCAAGGAGATCAGCAAGCGGATGCTCGACACCGTTAAGGCCAGAGCTACTGTGGGTTCCGCCTTCGATAATGGTGCCACTCAGACGCCCGCATCTGACGTCCCTCCTTCCCCTTCCCCGGCCGAAGAGGGCATCCCTGCCGCTGAGTCCGACTCTTGATCCTATTTGGGCCAGAAGATTATAGTATGTTAGGGTTCCTTGTCGAGGGGTTATGTTTTATACTGAGATCTATCTTTAGAACTTGTTTGTTTCTGATGCCACCAATCTTGATAATATATTCTTCCCTTGAACATCCTCCAGCTTGTTTTGCTTTTGCTTCGTTTGTGTTCAACTCATTTTCATATATGCGATCCACCTTGCATTACCGTTTACCTCTATTTGCTTACCTTGTTGGTGAATTCCATCTTCTTAAGCTAACTGACTCATTTATGCAATTCATTTTTCTCCAATCTATCGTTTGGAAAGCTGTAGAATTGGAGAGATCAGAACATGGAGAGTTACTCAGGCTTGTCCAAATTGTGTGAAAATGGTTTCTGTCCTAACTTTCAAAATGATTTCTAACTTTATAGCCTCTTTTTGTGTGCGTGTCTCTGTTTTTGTGTTCATGATTCTTGTAGCATCCAATTATGTGGTACAAGTAATATTCATTCACATCTTGTGGTGTTTCCGTGTTGAATCTGCTTCCCTTTTGTACGTGAAGCAATTTGTTGATGATTTAACTTAATTACCACAACAATAATTAGCATTAGTTACTTTATTGATGTTGTTTTCTCCTTTTCTGTGCCAATTGAGTTTTCTTCTATTTATTTGGTGTTTTCTTCATTATTGTAGGGAATTTTTAGATATGCCATGAGAGAATGTAGATGAGTCTTTGCTCTATACCCTTTGATTAATCTATCTCTTTAATGTTTTATTTCTACAAAAATCCATTTCCATGAAAGTTGGAGTTACTTCAGGTTGAAATTCTTCAGGCTTGTGACGGATGTCATCAAAGGATGCATGGTTATATATTTCAGGTGATGTGATCATATCATAATACCCTTGTTAATTTTTAATTCCATGGGCTTGCTGATCAATTGCTAGTGGATGGTACATGCTTAGAGATGTAATTTATGATTTTCAATCTATTGTTACTGCTTGTTTGGTTTCAAATATTGTGCATTTCTTTATCTGAATGAAATCCAAATCAACTGTCTATCAAGATTCCAATCAGTGGTGAGCAATAATGGTGTTTCTTTTGTTCTGCAAGCACTTTGGAGTTGATTGTGTCAATCATATACTGTAATTGCAACTATATGAACTAAGGGTTAACCAGAACGCTTTCTATATCTTCGCACATCCTACAACAATGCAACTTTTGAGTTTTTTTTTGTTTCTTTTTTGTTACCTACATGGCACATAGGTTTAGGTGCTCTATTTTTATATATTCTTATCGATTATATGCATGTCTACATGAGTTGTCTTGTGACTCATGATTGGATGATAAACATTCTCCTGTTGAGCTATTATGTATCCATGTATTGTCAATGATCTGAGTAGTATGCCTGGACATGTGTTAGCTCTTATGTTTCCTGTTGAGCTATTATGTTTCCATGTATTATACTTTACCTTGGTTAATATATACTGTTGGGCGTTTTTGTGTGATTAAGTACAGGTAACTTAGGGTGGTTGGTATTAGCAAAGGCATCGCATTTTTTTATAGTTGTTGATGGTGTTGTGGTGACAGTCTAGCATTTATAGCATGCATGCTGCTTGTAGTCGCATTTCATACTAGTTGCTAGTGATTGCATTGTGAGCCTATGCTTTTGGTAGAAATATGAAGGGTCATCATCATGATATGAGCCTTTTGGGGTGTTACATGATGTGTATTTTATAGAGAAAATCAGGGGTCTTGAATTAGTAGAATGTATCGTCTCTTAGGACTTGATCTTGATTCTCTAGCTGAAATACTATATTGGGCGGTGGGTTCAGGGTACATTTTAGTGTCGGTGTTTCATATCCTGTATTATTGCATTCTTCGCTCCTTTTTTATCATGAAAGATCATTTTGGAATAGTAAGTTAGTTATGAAGAGAAACATAGCATGATTGAGTGCAGTGCAATGGGAGTTTTAGGATTTTTATCAATTTATGGACCAAAAGAGAGAAGGTTCAGCATTTTTGGGGCTAAGGTTTCCATTGTATTGGCCTTTCTCATAGAGTGATACTGGTACCTTAAACTTCCATTCTTGGATGAATGGGCTATTATGATCCTGCGTTAAGATTTTGGAAGTGTTGGTTTGTCATGGCAGTCAAGTCAATCTTTGAGGTAACGGTGGATATAAACAGTCATGGGCTTGGAGCCCAGCGGTTCCACCATTTATTTTTGTTTTTATTTATTTATTTATTTGATTTTGTAGGTGTTGATGGCCTCATCGGATGGGCTGGACCCCTTCCCGCCTGCAAAGAAGTAAAAAAAATTTCCCTGGTTTGTTTAATGGAAACGCTTGAATCTTATGCTACTGGCATTATGTCTGAATTCTGATGAATAGCCTTGTGTTAACTCTTATACGGGTTTTGGGTAATTCTACTGTGGGATGCATCTCAAGATTCCTATCTCTACTTTTCAATAAAATCAATCAACGCGGTTAATTGAAAAATCAACCTCTCAAGCATGTTATCTCTGTCCTTAGAATTATCCTTTTATTTATATTGCAATATATAGTGAGATTCAGTTGACCACTTCTCCAATGCTCTTATCCATGTTCATTAACAACCGAGACTAGGATATCCGATATGTTCCTGATTTAGCCTTCCATTCATTAACATGTGAGTTTTCATATATGAGTTGCTTGTTCACATTACTCACCCACATATTTTCTACTTATTTATCAATAATTTTTAATCAACAGGCAAATGTTAATGTTTACTTTTTCTTTAAACAAATGTGTATGTGAGTAGTGTGTATGTTACACAAGTAAGCATTATTCTAGAGCTAATACTTCACTGGGTATGGCATCATCAATTGAACAGCCTTTGCATAGAAATAGCAGTATGATGATTCTTGATTTCTTAACCTTTTAGTATTTCATAGTTTAACGCCATTCTTTGTTAAGAGAATTCAAATTTTCTGTTCTCTTTTTTTTTATCTCTAATTTTATTTTACAATTAAATTATAACAATTTATTCAGAAAATATTTAAATTTAAAAATAAATTAATGTTACTTAAGAGAGTTTTTTTTGTTGAGTTGTCATAATTTAAATGGGAAATCCGTGTAAAGGTTGTTGTTACCAACTACTTTTGCTTTTGTTAATTGAAGTATTTGAAAGTTGATCACTGATTTGTCTGTTCGCCATTTTTATTTAATGACTCTAATTAGGCTATGAACAAATTGCGTGGCGTTTTTCATTTGAAAATTAATCGGCTCATTCAGAAGTGATTTACTTGACAAATCGCAGTCATACCTGATCAGAATTTATTAGTAGTTGTGCATAATCTAGAAGTCAGATAGTACTGCTGCATAGCTCTATCAATTTTTTTGGGAAACGCAAGTCAAGCATCGGAACTTAAAGAATAATAAGGGAAAAGGTTGTCATTTGTTGACACCGAACCCGTCAAGCTCTTCTCTCAAGGTCCACTCAGTGCTAGGGTAGATAGGTGGAAGAGTCACGCTGCTGAAAATGTGGAAGAATTTTTGCTCCGAGAAAAAAAGAGAGGAGTTGTAATTGTTAATTAGAAATTAATTATTGATATTATGATAAAATATAGATATATATATAATAAATTATGAAATTATTATAATTTATTTTTTTATTTTTTTATTTATAATTATAATTATTTACTTTTTCTTTTAAAATAAACATCATTAGTTCATTTAAATTTCCTTTTTCCTTAGTTCTTGGATGCAAGCTACTCAAATTTATCTCGGCTAACTATATTCAGTGGCTTATTTATATTAATTCTTAACAAATTTGTTCACTCACATTTCTTGAAGTATCTATTCGGTGATTAAATACCATTGTTCTGTGACTAGTTTTGGTTGTGTTGTTAAAAATTATGGTTAAGAACTTACAAAATAAAATTGTTAAAAGTATTTAAGCCAAAACCTGGGAGTGTTCTAACGAAATTGCTCTAGCTAAAGCCAAATTTTCTTCTCTTTTTTTTTTTCTCATTAAAGATATGCTTCTTTAAGAGTGAAAATGAGAAGAATAAAAAGGGATGGGTGAGTTGTACCAAAAATAAAAAAGTGATGGCTGAAATTTGACAAAGTACCTAGACGCAATATATGCTAAGATGCCCTCTTTATTTTATACTTTAGTAAACCTATAGGATTAGTGGGTAAATTAAAAGCTGCTTTTTATTATTGGCAATCAAATGCTTATTTTCATGTCTGCATCTTGTGTCCGAGAGATAGGTGAAGGTGGTTGAGCAATGAACATAGAGTCAATGCAAGCCCACAAGCAGACCGAATGTTGGGAGAGTTATTCTTCCTTCCACGGTACATGGGCGGCACAAGTGTGGGCTCATATATACTTTGGACTTTGAAGATTCCCCCACCCAACATTTCAAACTCGTGCACGACTTTCACATGCTGCTACTGCCAGTCTTTGACCTTCAAGGAATTGGTGACTGATTGTCCTTTGTTGATTATGATCTATACGTATTGTTTCATTAGATTTAATTTAGAGACTATTGGGTGAGAAGTTATTTTAATTTAGAAAGAAATAATTGGAACACTACTGATGCTGTGCAATAAGATGTTTGGTACGAGCTGTCGGTAAAATTTGCATCGTTGTCAACCGAAAAAACAGTCCACAAATTACGGGTTCAGTAAACTTACCTATCAAAATTTATATAACATGCTAACGAATAAAAAATAATATTAATTACTCTTTATTAAATTATTTTAATTACTTAAAAAATATTAAATATATTTTAAAATTTTAAGATATTAAATATTTATATTTTTTATTTAATGATTTATATTTTTGATTTCTTAACTTATACCCTTACCATACACATTAACAAAACTCAATTTATATTTGAACTTACTAGTACCACTTATTTGAAACATATTTGGGCCAGCTTGGTATATAATTGAAAATAAGACTTTAAAACATAATAATAATGTTACTCATACATTTTTTTTCCTAACTTAATTTTCAAAACCTTCCCAATACCAAAAAGTAAAAAGTATAAGGAAGATGTGTAAGAAAAAAGGTGTTTCAATAACATTATTCAAAACACAAAAGGGTCAAAAGTTTGGGATGTATCATTTACTTGGTAAAAATTGTAAAACAAATTATGATTGAGTATGAGATGTACCTTAATTTTATTTTCCACTGTCTTTAGTAGTAAATAGGAATTAATAAGAAATGAAAATAAAAAATTGTCTACTTTCATTGTCCTCTTTTTTATTCACTCTCCCTACAAGCATGACTAAGAATGAAGGTCATTGTCATATTCCTACCAAAGTACAACCAATAGTGTCACGTGATATTGTATTACAAGGAACCAGCTAGGCAGGGTCAACGTTTTCAGGCAGAGGAATATCATGCTCTCCGGCTTTGTGATCTCATCTTTGACTTTAATTCAGGAGGTTTAGTGAGATTTGTAAATTATCTGTAACTTCTCTGTTCAGGCTGGTTGAGATTGCTCTGTAAAAGTAGTAACTCAAAGTTTGCTTGTTATTTGTTATTGCAGCCACTAGAGATACTCAGCTCATATCATGCATCGCTTTTTGTGAGCTGAGTTGAAGATAAAGAACGCACTTATATATTTATATATCATGCATTTTGCATAGCCTCCATGCCAAAGATTTCGAATTTTCGATATTAATTAGTTGCATTCAGAAGTGTGTAACATCTACAAACTAGATACAATACAAGTATTAGATCGATGTCTGTGGAGCCGCGGAGGATGCTAAAAAAAGAAAGGAGAAAAAAACACCCTGGAGTCTAGAGAGACTCAGTATCTATAACCTGAAGAGAAAGAGCAATAAGAACAATTGGAAAACCAAAAATGGAAGAAAACGGAAGTTTCAGATCAATGTCCAGGGCCTTTTCTGCTGGGTCCTGAAGCTAGTCTATATGCCAAGCTCCGTACTGAATGACGAGTGGTGGGGTTGTGAGAAGAGACAGCAAAGAACGCCATTCCAAGTGACGACTCTGCTCCTTTAACGCCTTCACAACTGTCAGCTACCTCTGTCTTCGACTCCGATCGAAGAACTCGGCCCTGCACAAAACAGAGCTGCGATGACACCAAAAGCATTGTGATAACCAACACACTGCAAAGGCTCTTCTTCATCGCCCTCTTTTTGTTTCCCAAACTCTCTCTGTTGGATCCTTTTAGTAATGTGTTCCTTCTTTAAAGGCTAGTGAGTATATCTGTATATCAAGATGTTGTGCCTGTGTTGGCCTGAACGAGGAGCTGCTACTTGGTTTTTATACAGAAAACTTTCTGCTGAGGACGGTGAAGCGCTTTCCAAGTGGGTCCTTAAAAGCTGCGAGCTGATTTGACTTTAGACATCCTCCTATATGTTTCTTCCGAGTAATATTATTTGAAGAGTTGTGGTTGTGGGGCTAATGGCCTGCCGCTGGGTTCCCACTTGCAGAGAAGGAATTGGATGCTTTGAAATTGTACTGGTGCTGTTAGAATTTGACTCTATTATAATGCTACTTATACTACTCAAAAGCACTAAATTACATTCTATAGTCTACGAGTATGCCTTTGAATGTTCACTTTGAACCCATTTGTTTCACACGGTTTTTCTGATTCTATGCTTGTATTTACAATCTGTTACGCGGTGCATGCGCGCTCTTTATTCTTTTTTTAATATTTGTGTTCCCTTTTTCCATGTCACAAGAGTTGAAAACCAGTGAGGACGGTTACCTTGAAATTTATTGCCTGTGTCACTTAGGAAAAGGGTACCCCTTCGGCTGAACTGTCCCCTCGAGTTCAAGACAGTGCATGAGTAAGCGGGGGCAAATGTAAGCATTTCCAATTGGGCAGTGGCCCATATCCTATCAAAACGCACGCTCATACAAACGCAACGCGAAGGTACAGCAAAGCTTTCACATTAATTTGATCACTGGCCTTGGGGCACACGGTTCCTAATGTGGAATTCAAGTTTCCCCTGAAATATAGCCATACTCATATGGACAAACTTCAGAGAATAAAAATAGCAGACACCCTGTTATTTGCCGCGTATAGATTAATGTATTATATATGCATATCTAAAGTGATTCATACAAAGCAAATCTAATATAGCCAGCAAAAGAAGGGTACTTTTCTACAGAAAATAATAAAAAGAAGGGTACTTTATGACCCCATGAATCACAAGGCAAAGGAAGAGGAAATCTCAAATTTTTTTTCCTTTTTCAATATTCAATAATTTCTCTCTATCTCACTCTTCCTTTCAGATGAGCTGTCATTAATTAATGTACATCCATGCATCGATCGCACTCCCATACATTTTAACAATTTTCCATTTTTAGCTTACGAGTCTTTCTCTACATACTTAGCTGCTTTATAATAGGTTAGTTTTGTTCTAACTTCTAAGAGAAACAAAATTTTATAGAAGCAACTATGAACACGAGCAATATTTTCAACATGCACCTTTTTTGGAGGTATGGTCTTGGGTGGTGCTGGCTCACTTTGCGTCTGTGGGCTGAAGCACAGCACCACAGGAGTAACGAATTGGTTATGAAATCTGACCGTCTACGTTTCCAGTGCCGCAAAACTTGGATAAGGTCTTATATCTGTTGCATGATTAGAACAGGATGCCCAGAACCAGAAATGGATGCAGCCAGCAAACCCTTGTTGTTTACAAAATGAGCGATCGAAAATCCGAAAAGGTCTTCGAATAGTTTTATTAATCATATTAAGTTATCATTCGGCAATTGACATGAATATTTATTGCATGCGCCGACTGTTATACTCAGAAGATTATACTGTTGATTGGGTCGGTGTTAGGGTCAATCAGGCACCTAATGCTCACTTCTTATCTCAGCATATGATCAAATGCATTAGATTAGATCCCAAAAATTTTATGTTCTTAAGCATTTATATGGGGCAATCCCTGTATCTGTGTTTTAAATTAATGCTCGTCTATCAGATCTTCCAGTCTGTATCTTTCTATATTTCCTAGCTATTAGTTAAATTCGTCATCACATAAGTCTCATATCCTGCTGGTCTACCTTGTAGGTGCCATTGACTCCACGTAAGCCAGTCTCATGTAGTATGCCAAAACATGTTTTCAATCTTGTGTATGTATGGCTAATGTCTTTTGTGAACCATGAGGCTGATAAATCAGCTTGTTATAATCTCTTGTATTTTTCTGGTTAACAAAAGAGAAAGTTTAATGGAATGTCAACACAGTGTGATTCTTGTGCGCCTGATGCCCTCGTTGACATGGAATAATTGTTACATATTTCAAATTGTAGTCCATGCAATCTCGTGAGCTTCCTTATATGTGACATTATAGACTTTGACTTCTGAAACTTAGACATTATTTAGTGCGCTTTCAGGAGGAGAATTTGGCAATAGTGCCAGCATCAAAGGTATATTTTTAGGCAAATTCTCTTTCTGGGACAATGAGCACAGCTAGCTACCGTTCTTTATTGGCCAGGATCAACTGCTTTGGCTTGGAAAGCTACTCTCTGCAATGTTTGGAATGAAAGGAACAATAGGTGTTAAGGGAATTGATTCCCTTTTGCGCTGAAGATCACGCCCAAAAAAAACAAAGTGGTAATTTGTTTACAATTGATATTCTGTTACTTTTAAACTCACCTGCAAAATTCAAATTAAACGATTGCTTTGATGGGCGAAGAAGATTGTCAATGAAGTGATAGAAAATTGAAAGAATAATTAATGGCTTGTGGTTAATTACTTGGATAAGGGAGACGCTGGTCTAAAAGAGAAGGCGAGGACACAAAAACGAGATGCCAGAGAATTCAGAGAAAAATTCGTGCATTGCCCCTTCAATTTGGCTTATTATTTTCACTCATTTTGTATTAATTTGTATTCATATTTAAAATTATAATAATATAATAGTATATGCCACCATATAATAAGATAAAATTTATAGTTTATCATTACAATCACCATAACATTACATGTGCCACTTCTAATTTTTTTGAATGACAATAAGAAAACACCTTGCCCACTTTCTGTAAATGTCCTGCATATAAAGGTACCACTGATTGCTGCATAACTAATTTAACAATTTCCTTAATTACATATAAATGAAAAGAAAATATTAAAATAATGTAAGCATTTAATATTTTTGGAAGAATTGTTAAACTGATTTTTTTTCAAAAAGAAAAATTTAATATTTTTCACATGTACTGTATACAAATCATGCTCGCCCCTCATCTAACGCAACAAACTTGATAATTGTCAATGTCAATAGTCGTCAATAGAGACCAAGAAAGATTGCAACATAAATATTGAAAACAAATGCATATCACATTTTGTGATTTAAACATGCAGTATTTTATTTTAAATATTCCAACGAATAACAATTGAGATCAGTTACATCATGCTATTCTCAGCCAACATTCCGTTACTTGAATTATTAGTTATGGGGTATTCTGCGTGGTGCGAACGGCTAATTAAGGACGAAGGCCTTCAAGGGTGGTTTTGGAGTTGAACTCTGTCTGTGCTCTTCGTCTGTTGAAAATTCTTATATTCTCCTAGACTTATACTTTTTCTTACTCCAGCTAAGTCAGTGTAAGAGAAGTGTATAAGAAAATAATATTAAATTTGATATCATATATTTATTTATCTTCCATTCATTTACTTAATGAAAAAATATTTACTCTTAGACAAGTATTTCTTTCATCTACTAGAATTGGGTAGTCCTCCTCACCCTTACTATTATATTGTCCAAGAGATTCTTCAGGTGGTTGATTGCTTCACTTGGAGTCAAATATAAGCGTACTCAGTGCACGTTTGAGAATATAATATTTTTAAGAAAAAATATTTTTAAAAAAAATATTTTTAAAAAAAATTTTGAATATAAATTGTTTTAACCACACAATATATTAATCCAAAGATGCATTTATAAGAAGCAAATGGTGGCATTGATGCTCTAGCTGATCATGGGGACTTCCCTCCTTTGCAGATTGTTCTGGTACACCCTTCGAGAGGTTGATTTGTAGTTAGTTTTGCTTTTCTTTGGGTCTCTTGACCTGGTTTTTTCATTAAGAAAATATATATATTGTAGTATTAGAGGTACTTGAATTAAGCATTGGTGCTTTGGCGATATTGAACTTAAGCATTAAGTTTGCATTTTGTGATCTTTTTTTTTTGGAAAAAACGGGGCCAAAGCCTAAAAGAAAACAACTACACAAAGTAAACATGGGGAATAAAAACTCTCTACAATAACGAAGTAAAAGACCATAAAGATGGAGACTCCCATCTTAAGCATATGCATTTATATTTCAGTTTGTAATTTTTGTTTTAGTGGCCATCTTTTGGCAAATAACTAGTGGAATTCCACTCACCTTGCAGAATGTCTCTTCTCACTGATCTTTAACCTAAAGTGTCGGCCATAAGCCCATAAGCATCTTATGATTGACGCAAATGGAAGTAATTTTTTTCTTTTTACAAAAACAAATTTGAGAGTTGGATACACTGTTAGATAATTAAGGTAAGTAAAAATCAAACCCAAAATCTTTTTATATGGATTCAAAGTGGTGTCAATTGTTAGGAGCTACTTGAAAAATGAACTTATTTATAACCTCCTCCTGCCATGAGTATAGTTAATTAATGAATATATAATTGCTCACTGTAACTCCTTTCTCCTCCTCTGTTCTCTAGAAGTGTTTTGTTATCATTCGACTTTTCAAAACTAACCTCTTGCGTTCCAGCCCTTTTCGTTGCTCCGCCCATTAAAATTTTGCTTTACCAAATTGAATCTACTGCTAAGTGCTAAGCCAGTAACCCATTCTATAACCCATTAGCCCATGGTATTAGCATCACCAAATATATGTAACTCGTTACCCATCTTAGCCCAACACCATTAATGTTTCTTCTTCTTTTATTTTAAATAAATCTAAGGGGCTATCCAAAAAAAAAAATCTAAGGGAAAAAACTTGACACAAGAAACAGGAGAGGTGTAGGACCAAGAATCAGAAGGAAAAAATAAAATATGGAAAACACTCCTCCTTCTTGAGTGGGTTGCATGAGTCTTATGCTCTTTTTCCTCATTAATCCATTGAGCAATTAGTCATTGTTAGTCAAGAGAAAATTAGAAACATAAAGAGGGAAGAGATTTGAAATTTGAAAGGGTTTGAGAATAAAATGTAGCTCTCTATTTATTTCTCACCATCCTTGCTGCTTCCTTGCCTAGTAAAAGAAAAGAACTTACTTTTCTTTGAGATCCTTCAAATATGTAAGGATTAGTCTGCAATATCTATGCCTCTGCCTTGTACAAGTACTAAGTGTATTGTTTTGCTGATAATTTCATAAATTGGATTTATTTTTTAATGTTTGAGCTTTGAATCATTGTTTTGCACATTATTCTCCTTAAAATCAATTTTTTTCCTGGGTGGAATCTTCAGCCGAGGTCAGTGTTTGTTTGGATTATTGTGCTCTTCCCAACCAAATGCTGAAAGATCATCATTCTTTCTGTTTTTTTTTTTTTTTTTGGTAAAATCATTCTTTCTGTTTCGTTTCAGTCTCTGGTGACACCGATTTATATCATCCGTATCAGCAGATACAGTATGAAACCGAACTTTGCAAAGGAGCCTTGATATCCATTTTTTGTTCCCAGTAAACGGCAATTGGAATATGAAGGAAACCCACTTACCAAAGAAAAAGAAAAAAGAAAGATTTCGTGAACTTAAATTCTTCCCAAAAAAAATCTTATGTCTTAACATAAAATCATACAAAAATCGATCCAAGTAGTGATAACTCAGGAAGACACACCATTTTGAGCTGAGTGAATGATGTGAAACCAATGAAGCACATGAGAAATCTAGCGAAACAAGGACAGGAAGAGATTTGGGTGGTGAGCATCGATGAAGAGCCCGAACCAAACAACTGAAAATATATTTAGTAGTAATTTTTGTAATGAAATTCATATTACGGGTAGATAAATAACAAAATGCTAAGAGGAAGATGACCGTCATGCATGATAAAAGATTTTTTTTTTGGTTCTTGTATTTTCATGCTTATTGGCGTGAGATTAATTCCATTTAAATTATTGAAGATATTCTTTTAACAGTGTCTTTCTATAAATTTAAACTCTTTACATTATAAAGATTTCTCAACTACTTAACTTAAGCTTATTTAGTTACAATTTATTGGTGATACAAAAAATTTGTATAGCAAAATGAAAGAGGAAAATGCATTCTCCTTTATTTTTGTTTTATAGTTCTAATAGTATGTTTCATAATTTTTTTTTTGTCTTGATAAGGTTTATAGTTGTGATAGTATATCATAAATATTTTGTTTTTAAATAAAAATTACGGTGCAATCTTTTATAGAAAAAAATTAAGAATTTTTAGAGGAAGTTTTAGTTCATATAATAGATCAATAGATTTGGATCCTTTCCTATTTTTGAAAAAAATTAGAGGATCATCTATGAGAATGGAAGGCACAAAGTTATTTATTTATTTTATATAATTATAAAAAGAATAAAATTAATTTTTAAGTAATTATAACACTCTAAATTCATGTTTAGGTTAGTTTGTTTTATTTTTAAAAAATTTCATAATTTTATAATCAAAATGTTTCAAAAAAATTTAAGCTCAAAAGTTTTTTTTAAGAATAAAATAAATTAATTGAAACATTTACTAAATAGAATTTTCAAACGGACCAACCTGACTTTTTTTTCTTTGGGTCAGGACCAATCTGACTTGAATTAGTTCGGCTTCTATTGTTGAGTCCAACCAACATTTTTTTAGCGCCTTAGCCCAATATAAAATGAGTTTTTATCTTTTAAACTTTAAGCTCTGTTGAAAAGAATTATCAAATAAATGGAATGACTTGATGACAAAAATTTTTAAAAATAATCATGGACGAAAAGTGAATACCCATTTAATATAAGTGGATCCACACGAATATTTGCGGGAACCACTACTATACATACATACATATTTATGTGTTTATTGAGATGAGATGAGAAATTTTTTTTATTATTTAACATGAATTTTTTTTAGTAAATAAATCCATGATGTTAAGATTTGTTATGAAAATTTATATCATTTAAAATAATTATTTACTTTAATTATATAAATAATTATTATAAAATATAATTAAACTTAGTATATTATGTGTGAGATTTTTTAATTTTTCAACTATTTTTATTTTTTGAACTAAGTTTTGTGATTTGTAATGCAAAATTTTATTTTATTTTTATGTTTTTTAATTTTAAAAATTTTATTTTAAATTATTAAATATTAGTGAATAATTATGGATATCTATTTTCCTTTAACGAATAGGGAAACAATGACCCGTAGGGAAAGGAAGACTGGGACCCCGCTTGTACCTCACCCCGTCGTCACTCTAAGCTAAAATTGACAACCCTACGGGCTTAAGAATGCATAAACTATATTATATGATTTTCTTTTTACTTTACAAAAGAATTATTAAAAATGTAAACGAGAAAAGCAAAAAAGGATCCTATTAAAAAACTAGGAGGCTAACGAAGGTTAAGAAATGCCAAAGGAGTCGTTTTCAAAATCGATTCTCCAAATATTGCAACTTTTGTAGCGAATCATAGTAAAACCTTTACATGACGGTAAGCACTTGACAACCTATTGCTAATTATTTTTTTTTTTTACTTAGAAGTTTAGTATACGTGATAATGATTTTACAGAATGACATAGGAATGAAATAAATTATTTTTTATTTACAATTTGATAGTTTTAAAAATCGCATAATTTTTCAAATCGTTTCATTGTTTAATATATAACATCAATAAAAAATATAATCAAAATTTAACTAAATGATATAAATACATATCATAATAAAAATAAAACAGTTTAACTTTTTATATTATATATATATATATATATATATATTGAAAGCTGCTCATGTATACTTCTATTTTTTGTAAAGGTATCATACTCATTTTATGGGTTATAATATAATAAATTTGTTTATAATTCATTCAATAAAGAGAACATCTAAAGAATTTCCTTTTTGTATATATAATACAAAAATACATTATTTTTTTTAACTTGATAATGAAAATTATTATTGCTACAAGAGAAAAACAAATTATTTTATTTATAAGAACAAATTTAAGTGTGTAGGATAATAAAATATACACATATTTATTTTATCACGTACCTCACATTTTACCAACCATGTCATTCTTTTTTTTTTCTTTTCTCTCTTCCTTTTTTCTTATTCAACATCATTAGTTTAACTTAGTACATGTGAAGATGTGAAGCTCTACATGCCATTGAATTAAACATAATTATTATTTAATAGAATTTAAAATATTATCTGAACGTATAATATCTAAGGATTTCTTTTTTTTTTTAATAGTATCTAAGAAATTTTCCTACCCATATGCAAGCATCATTTTTCACAGTTGTAAGTTTTTCTCTTTTGTCTTACTTGATAACTGGCATGGTGGAAAACAATAAGGAACAAATATATGCATGACCTCACCGGTTCGTAAGACTGAAGAAAAAAAGCACTACAGCAACCGGTTCAGGAACACAGGGCCAAGAAGCCAGGACTAATTCGTCTATCGCTGAAAAGAACCGAAGCGCATTCATTTCTCCTGTTGTCGTCTTCGAAACGCATAAAAAACAGGTGCACCCCCTTACCCTAATCTCGACCTTTATTTCTCCTGCCCCATTATCTTTCCATTCATTTTCAAACCCTCGTAATTTTCTCAATCTCAGAATCACAGACATACATACATCACTGACCCAATGCCATTGCCCATTATCCCCTTCTTTCTCTCTCCCCTCTTTGTCCCCATCTGTTTTTCTGCAACTTTGTTTTCTATTAAGCCTTAATTCAACCAGTACTTTACAAGTGCCAATCACTCTCTGTCTCTGTCTTAATCCTCTTCCTCTTCCCTCCAACATAACCTCCATCAAGATTCTTAGTTTTTCATTGCAGAACAGGGGAAAAAAGCAAAAGGGGTTTTGGTTCTCTGGTTATAATTCAATTCGGGCTCAGGGATGAAGCGCCCATTTTCCGGGGACGGTGCCCCGGCTCCCGGCGAGGATAGGAAGATGAAGAAGGTGAAGCTGGTAGGAAATGATGAAAAAAGCGGCGACCGTAAGGTTCGTGGCACTGTGTATTTCGATGACAATCTGCTGTTCGAGGTGTTGAAGCACGTGGACGCGAGGACGCTGGCGATGGCGGCTTGCGTGAGCAGGCAGTGGCACAAGACGGCGCAGGATGAGCGGCTGTGGGAGCTGATCTGCACGAAGCAGTGGGCCAACACCGGCTGCGGCGAGCAACAGCTGCGATCCGTGGTCCTCGCGCTGGGTGGCTTCCGTCGCCTCCACGCGCTGTACCTCTGGCCTCTCTCGAAGCCCCAGTCATCATCCTCGTCGTCTTCGTCCTCGTCCTGGGCTGCCATCCCGCAGATGATTCGGTCGAAGCCGCCACCTCGTTTGGGGAAAGACGAGGTTCATCTCTCCCTGTCCCTCCTCTCTATTCGCTACTATGAGAAGATGAATTTCAATAACAGAAGCAGATGAATTTTTCATGTGCTGTTCCAAAATCTAATTCCGCTTCCGTTATTGCTTTCTAGAAGACTACCTTTTTGGAGTTTTCCTTTTTTTTTTTAATTTTGATTTTGTGCAATTTGTGTATTTCAGTTACCAGATCTGCATTTCTATGAACTGTTAACTATTAAAGCAATTAAGCCAAGCTGGTTGTGTAAATTAAAAAAAAAATTGCTGAATGAATGTATTATACTTTGATAAATCTTAGGTTGAATTCTGATATCTTGGGATTTAATTTCTTATTTTGTGGGGTTTGCAAAAGAAATTAACCTCTGGATCTTGGGAAACAAGAGGATCTCATTCTCTGCATAAGAAGAATTGGGAATTGCCGAAATTGGACAAAGATGGGGGGAAGGGACTGATTGGTGGTTATGGGGATGTCTTTTCCGAATGCACAAAAGGTGACAGAAGCAAAGGTCTTAGTTGTAATAAATGTCTGGTACTGCCTATGCTTTCTGGCTCTTAGTTCGCCTAATTGGTAAAAGACACAGGGATGGTATGGTCATCCATTGGATCCTGCAAAAGCCAAATTTTTCTCAAGGGAAGGGACGATATTTGTCGCATTGGTGCTCCCTATTCTTTGTTCCATATGCTGACATTGTTTTGGCTCTGGTCTAGTGCGTAGGAATTGACTCTTTTGGACGAATGCCATGTTTGTTTCCTTCTTCCATTTCTCTCTTTTGTTTCCTCCTTCCATCATAATAATATAAAATTGCTTATAAAATTTGTCCTTACCATAAGTTGTCAATGCTGGATAGGGAATTCCACTACCAAAAACTAATAAATTACGCAGGGAATTGCCAAGATATATGTGGGAGTTTTGGCCTTTTGGTTACTTAAAATATAAAATGCCTTGCAAGCAATACATGGTGAGAACTTCTGCTTATAGGATATAAATTTTCATTTTTTGTCTTGGGATATAAAATATGTTTGATTCTCAGGATTTTCACCTTTATGGACAGGTCCATCTTTGCTATATGGGTTGTAAACCTCCTACTATAAGTCTATAATCCACAAAAAAAAAAAAAGACTGAAGAGTTTCTTTCTTTTGTTTTTGTACTGGTAATATTTCAAGATAATGTAAAATTCACTTGTTGGCGATAAAATTTTAACTATTATATTATCATTATCACACTCCCTCACCTTTTTTATTGCTTTGATCACACTGTCTTTGTTTCTGTATTATATTTCAGATATTGTTATTGTTATTAGGATATACTAGATCTATGGGTGACTAGTGCTTTCCTTGACACGACGTGGATACATTTTTTATCAATTGAATCACCTTGATTTCGCCTTCATATTGTGCGATTTGATAACAAATTTCAGAGATATATGTGGTGACAAAAATATGGTGTTTGGACATTTTCTTTTCTGGTGGGATAGGTACTCCATATATAGATGTCATATAATAATTTTTTTTTAATTATCGAATGCACATAATTACTAAAACAAGTTTTGATATTAAGAACAAAACCCCTCTTGTTTCCGATGTTTCTATCCTTGTCGACTTGTAAAGTGTTCCGAGTCTTGTGACCCCATCGCAGCTTGGAGATCGCTTACGCAAGACTTGCCTTTTGATAACGTGGCACCCTAGCAAAGCTTCCTTTGGCTAGAGGACAAATGCATTATAGTTGATTGCACGAGAAGTCCATCATCAATTGATAGCAAACTGTACATAACCAACAAGTCCCATACATGGGCCTCAAGCCCACGTCAATATTAATGTCTTTAAACAATATTTTGTGGTAGACAAGAAAAAAGAATCATTTTGGGTATGAACAAAATGCAATAAATCTTTTTTTTCCATACTTGTACGGCCAGGAAGCCCAAAAATAAAAAGAAACAGACAAACTAGCCTAATTTGCGGAGAGTAGAGACTCCCGCTGAGTCACGAAGAAGAATCCCTCTTTGGGGATTCTCAAATTTTGAGGTCTGGATGGTGCTTTAGACTAAAATTAACAAGAAAATCTGCCGATTGATTACCCTTTTTGTATGAATGATTAATTTGGACTCTTCAGTATCTATACAGTAAAAACTTCAGTCTTCTAATGAGTTGCCTTGCAGCACTGTTTACCCTCCGACTCAGCTCTCAGAACTTGCGTAACCACCAGAGAGTCCAGATCTAGAATAAATCTGCAGAATCCCAGAGTCCAGGCTATATTTAATCCCTCCCAAGCTCCCCAAAGCTCCGCTATAAAGGCTGAAGACGTGCCAAGGTTTCTTGTGAATCCGATTGTCCATTGGCCCCAACAATCTCTCAAAAGGCCCCCACACCCAGTTGCACCCGAGTGGGCTTTATAAGTGCCATCTGTGTGAATCTTCACCCAATCCTCAGGAGGAGGCTGCCACATAATATTAGTAACCTTATCCGAATCATTTATGTTCCCACCAATCTCCACCCGGCTGCGACTATCAAAGTAATTTATCCAGTAATGAACAACTTTCAGGGGATCAACTGGCCGAACAAAGGAATTATCAAGCTTTTCTTTGTTCCTCCACTTCCACAAAATCCAAATGGTAGTTGCCCAATAACTTCTCCATTCTTCAATGCTGCCGCCGTAAAAGCTATAGTTCAAATTAATTTATATCCACTCCTGGGTGTCGCTTGAGTAGCATATAGTCCTCTGATTAGACAAGACAAGCCTATTCCACACACAAGAGGCAAGAGGACAATCCCTTAAGGCATGGAGGATCGCTTCAGGGGTGCGTCTGCAATGGTGACAGTTGGGATCCACTTGTGACCACCTTTGGACTCTAACATTCGTACTTAGTCTCGCATGGCCAACTAGCCAAGTGAAATAACGAATTCTCTCAGGCCCTCTGATTTTCCAAATGTTCTTCCACTGGCTCGGTTCATTCATATGACTAGGCTACCTCGTCACGTCCACGGTCCATCTCAACCCTTTCACAAACAACTTTGTTAGCTTGCAACGCATATTTGGTCTACAAGCCCATTACAGTATACGACTTAATTGGACTGAGCAAAGGTCCACTCTGTAGAGAGTTTACCAAGATCGCAAACCAGAAAAACAAAGAGAGAGTTACCAATATCAGATAAGGTTTAGCATGTAACCAATTTAAACTTTTTGAGTTGATGAACCAAAAAACAATATTTTTTTTTAGTTCAACTAACTAGGTGTTCTCTCAATCACGTCATAATCTCAAGCAGATACCCTTAACTTCTAGTAAGGAAAGAATAACCTCTTAACCTTTGAGAAGACGCCATTGGATCGACACGAGTATGAGAATCTACAAAGGATAAACTTTCGTGGGTCAATCTTTAAATAAGTCCATTTAATATAATGAAAAGGAAATGAATTTAATGAAAACAAAAGTAAGATATTTTTATTCTCTTATTTAATAGAAAAATTATAGAGGAAATACATGTTTTTTAAGAAATGTAATTCCTTTCATATTTGGAATACTTATTCTATTTTTATTTTCACTCTTACTCTTACTCACATTTTATTCTTTTCTTATACTTATTTTATTTTCTTTCTTTTTATGATACCAAACGCACACTAAGGATTTGAAGTTTGAGGGGTGAATGAGCATAAATTTGTGGAAAGAGCAGCACATAAGCAATAGCCAGATATAACTGAATAATCAATACTTCCCACGCGTGTCCTGTTTATTAGAAAATGAAATAAATTTCAATATTTTGCGTTTTCCCACTGAAGTACACATCTCCAATAGTCATATTGTTCCGAGTTTTTCACATGCTCTAATGTCCTTGGCATCACTCAATCACTAGCCAGCCCAACAAGCTCCCATCACAAACAAAATTATTTCGTTTGGACCCTCTTCTGTCCCCCTGTTCTTCCTTCAAATTGATTTATACAAACAAACTGCCCCATCAAAAACTTGGGCTTCCCGATTCCTAAATGTTAGTTTAGGGCTTAGTACTCTTTGTTTTGATTGCCATCACTTCACCAGGAAGCTGGGTGTTTGAGTTTGAATATGAAATTCAATGTTTTAGCCAATGGTTCCTCATGTGTCGTGAAAATTAACAAAATGCGCTGTTTAATTGATTATAGTTCTCTTCTGAAACTCTGTTACGTTGTTTTATACAGTAACAAAATTATTACCATATTTCTTCTTTGGAATTGAACTAATAAGAAAGAAAAACAAAGACTGTTTCTCTACTCTGCGATTCATGCTCAGTTGGCTGGTGCGAAACCGGAAGCCATCACCGTTTTCTCTACTCGACGTTGCTAATTCCCATACGTTTCACCACAGCGTTTCTGATGGCTTCGGTCTGCATACACAGGCCATTCTGCTCAATCCCAGACATGTAATTCCTCACTTCCGTTCTTATCATCGCTTGCATCACGGCCAAGAACTCAGCGCTGAAGAACTGCTTCTCGTAAATAAATTGACCACGGCCCTGACTGCTCTGAGCTGGCATAAGCACTTGCTGCTGCACCCGCGGTGGGGGTGATGGCGATGGTGGGGGTGGATGGATCACCTGGGAGGGGCTGGAACCGCATACCTGGTTCGGCCCAGACCCGTGATTGGAGACCTCGCAGGAATCGGATCCGGGCAGAGATAAGCAGAGTGACGTGGGTGGATCAGTGACCGAAGACGCAGTTTCCACTATGTGGATCGGGGGAACCAGGGTTGCGCTCCTCGCAACGGGTCTGTAAAGGTTAACCTTGGTGGGGGACGGGGACATAGCGGGCAAACTAGAGTCGCTCAAATCGGATCCGGAGGGGCTGCTCGGGTTCGAGTGCAAACCCGAGACAGTTGTGCCCGCACCGACACTGGCGGATCTCTTGAGAGGTTGATGATGGTCATAGTCATGCGCGTCCGGATTCAAAGTATCCATAATGGCGGAGCATTTCCTCTTGAGGGTGGAGTTCCAGTGGTTCTTAATGGCGTTATCGGTGCGACCGTTGAGGAGGCGTGTGATGGTGGCCCACTTGTTGCCGAACCTGGCATGCGCTTTGATGATGGTGTCGTCCTCTTCAGGAGTGAAGGGCCTGTGCTCCACCTGCGGAGAGAGCTGGTTGCACCAGCGCAGACGGCAAGACTTGCCAGATCGACCCGGGATGGATTTGCTGATGAGAGACCAGTTTCTGGGGCCGTAGCTGCGAACCATTTTCCGTAACGCTTCGTCCTCTTCGGGACTCCATGGCCCTTTAATCCGATCCTCCATGTCTTTTCTGGGCGATGCAATTCAATTAAGCTGAAGCTGCTGCTGTTGTTGTTCCCCTCTAACAATAATCAATTAAAATAAAAATGGAAAAGTATGCATTCAAGTTTGTGTGGGTAGTCCAAATTTGAAACAGAGAGCGAGAGAGGAGCTGAGAGAGATGGGTTTGGGGGGGGGGGGGACTAGGAGAGGGAGAAATAGACACGCGAAGGCGATAAGGATGACTGGTTAAACCGGTGGCAGTGACCGGTCGTAGCGGTTGAGAGTGGAGGTTTCTTCGAGGCAAGGCAGTTACTATTTACTAGCATGATACAGCTGTCAAACTGACACGCGTCGTATGGGAGCCCCTCAGAGTCACACGTATCATCACGCTCTCGGCGCCTGCGGTTAGGTGTTAACGAATATAACTAATCACTGTGCTTATCTTATTCTACGCCTCAAACTCAGTTTTCACACTGGACCTCAGCGAGCCACTCTGCTACCTTTAACTTGAATTGAATCATATTATTTATTATGGGATCAAATCTCAGAGAAATTACTGGCACCAATGGAGACGAGAATCAACGCACCCATAAATATCTCCTACTTGACTACGACAGTTGATCGATCAAATTTGATCTCTGACACAAAACAAAACGGAACACCTGCATTTTCAACCGTTTCACAAATAAAATAATCATCGTACAAATTTCAAAATCATGGCACAGAGTAACGGATGACTTGTAATTGTCGGTAAACTTTCAACAAAAGGAAACGACAAATTGAAGAAGCAGAATCTGGGGTGAACGTTACTAATGTCTGTCAGTAAAATCCGGCCTGTCAAGACCCAAAAAGTCACAAACTTCTAACGGCCTACTTCCCCACATTACTGCCACCAGCCAGTCACTGCGAACACCCACTTCACTCGCCATCTTACACCTTCATATTTCGATGTTTTTCAGTTTTTGTTTGATAACATAAAATAAATCCTAAATTATTTAATTTCTTTATGTTTAATGCCCAGATTTATTTTTCAAAAATTATATTCTTAAATTGTGACATTTAAGTAAAATAAGTTAAATCTTAATTATTGATTATAAGAGTAATGTTATATATTCTTTATAAATCATTTTAATTACTTAAAAATAAAAAAACAGAAATGATTAAAGGTATTTAATATTTTGAAAAATAAACAAACAAACATTCAATACTTTCTTTAAAGTTATTAAGACAATAATTATGTTGATTTATTAAGAGATTTTACTTGTTATCGAATACTTTAAATGACACAAAAAAAAAAAGTTACATTGACCATGAAATTTTGATAAAACGGCGTCGGTGGCTGGGACTTGGGAACGAGTGCGATGGGCAAATTCAGTGTGTTACATTATTGGGATTGGACATCGTACATTCATGCATAAGCAAGTATGGGCGCAATCAGTTGAGTGGTTGGTGGGGTGCTGTAACCCAAAATTTTTAAAAATTCAACTTTTATTCTTTATTTTTTATTTTTAAAAAATTAATTTAAGTGCTTCTCAATCCTTTTTATTTTAGTTAAGCAACAAGTCCCGTCTCAAGAAAAATCGTGGAATACAGATAGTTATACAAAAGATCACACTATTGTACCTTGAAAGGATATCATGGCAAAAAAAAATGTTTAATTAAAATAATAATATTAAAATATTAAATAATATATAATATTTTTTAATACAAAATTATAACTTAGAATTCCCCCTGTATAAATTGAAAGCAAAGAAACAGAACTCAACATTAGACTTATAAAAAGTTGTCTGCAACCTCCCATACTCAGTCACACCTTAATTGCTCACGTGACAGAACTCAAATGCATAAGTGTACGTTCTTTTGCCCGTACTACTTTTCTACTCATCGTCCCGTTTGCCCGTTTCTGCCTTCAAAGTTCAAAAAGTTCAAACGATTGACATATCACGTGACGCTCACTCCTTATTTCACATTATTTTTGTCTAAATTCAATTTAGGAACTGCTTTATCAATTTTATTTTTCTTAACATTACACTTTATATTACAGTAACTTTCTACGAGCATTCATAGATTGAATTGAGTTGAATTTAAAATATTTTTATATTTTAAATTCGTTCACCAAAATAATAAATTTAAAGATTTTTTTTAGAACTCAACTCAATCTAACTCAAGTGTACATGAAGGGATTAGGTTGGATTAAATTTGTAAGTTTGACATACATTAAAAAAATTTTACTTAATAAAATAAATATTAAAATTAATATAAATTTAAAAATTTATTACACATTATAACATATTTTAACAAAAACTAATGCACCAATATTTTTAACAAATCTCAAATAAACTAAAAACTTAAATATAACAAGTCTTAAGTATAATAATCTTAAACATACACAAGTTTCAAAGTTAAAAATAAAATTATTTCAAACTTATCAATACAACATCATTTTATAAAATTGAATATATATATATATATATGGGTTGACTTATGTTGTATGTTAAAAAAATTTCAGCTCGCAACTCAATCTATTATCGATGGGTTGAGAATTTTAAAACATAACCCAACCAATAAACTCTATATAACCCATTACTTGTGAGTTGAGTTGAATCAAAACTTACAAAATTTCGAGTTAACCTAACTTAATAAACACTTTTATTACTTTTAGCATAAAAAATAAACTTTTAATTGAAAAAAAATAAATATATTTTGAAAGAGTTAATCTCTATAAGTGATAATTAATGATATAACTAATTAAATTTGTCAACATATATGAGGTGGTATGCAGACACAGGTATCTGATAATAGATTGTCTTCATTCAACCATAACTGTAAAAAATAGACCTGCTCATCAATTTTGTTAGATGATCGGGTTATTGTTTCAAAGTAGTTCCATAAAAAAAAAATGCCAAATAAGGGGAAAAAAAAAGAAAAATTGATGAATATTTTTTAATCTTTACTTGATTCAGACTGGCTGAATTAAATTTCTCAATTTAATATTTAAAATTTTTAATCCGACAAATAAGATGAGACATATATATCAAAGGTGAGTTTGAATATGTGTTTACACCATTTAAACGAAATTTTAAAAGTTTAAAAACACTTTTTTATTCATTTTATATTTTACTTTTTTTATTATTTTCATCATTTTTTAAATGTGATTATAGATTTAAAAGTTTATTTGATACATATAAACTAATTCTTTCTTTTATAATAAATATGATTTTTTAAACATAAATTACTTAACTTATATTTATTTTTAATTAAAATTAATTTTTTAAAATTAATTTCATTCAAAATTAAGTTTATAAAATATGTTTTATTAAAAATTAAGTTACAAAATTTAATCCAAACCTTCCCTGATTATTAGTTGATACAAACAAAAAGTGGGATTGTCCGTAGCCATGCATTGTTTTTGGAACAGTATTATTTGGGCATTGGATTCCATCAATGGTGCATCTGGAAATGGGATTTAAGTTTTTGAGATAGGGTGGCATTGTGTCAGGCAGGCTCAGCATTTCTTAAAAAAGAATGCCATTTACAAGTAAGTACACCTAGATACGGAATGCCTAATCTCGTGATTAATAGTTTAATCAAAGTGATTTGAGTCTCAATTAGCTGCATCAATCGCATGATGCAGAAAGAGATAGATTGCTTCCTGCTGCTGAGCAAAAGGATTGATCGAGTTCGAGCTAATTTGTCGTTGCGTTAATCTATTGAGCGCCAGAGGGGAGCCAGGCTGCAAGACGGATTAAAGATCAGATTTTAAAATAACTACTTGTTCAAAGATTTTTTTTTCTGTTAAAAACAAGTCGTGAACGTGTCTTTAGTCACACACACACACACACATATATATAACACACACATATATATATATGTGTGTGAAAATATTCTATTAAAAAAAAAAAATCTATTACATCATGCAGACGAGCCTAGCCCTATATATAGGTTTTTCCTTCCAGATTTAATTTTTTTAAAACATGAAATAATAATCATTAATTAAAAAAATTAAAAAATAAATTTTAATAATTTTATAATTTATTATATATATATTATTATAATTTTAATTATTAATTTTTTTATTAACAATCATTATTCTTTACTTTTTTTTTTAAGTAAATCTCTCAGCCCTCACTTTAGAAGGGAAATATTCTGTTATTTATTTTATACTAGCCCTATATATAGGTTTCTCCTTTATTTTATACAGCTAGCTCACTTCAGGAGGAACAATGGAAGAGGATTAAATTGCACGTGTGTCTTACTTCTTTTTTTTTCAACTAACACCGAAATCACTATATTTAAACCTTAAATTTATTTCTTTGAACTCAAATGGCTATTGCCTGATTATTGGAGAGCTTGATAAAATGCATTTGTATATTATTTAAAAACAATTGATCATTTTATGTAGTTTGTTTATTAGTTACATATTATCATAACTAAATTGATAATAATTAATTTGAAATGGAAATAGAACACGCAAAAGGTTATTTTTTTAATTTTGAATTTAAATTTAGATTAGAAGAAAATAAACACCTATTTATTATTAATTAAATGGTTGAGCACCAAATAAAAAAATATATATGGCATATACTAATAGAATTAATTAAACAGTTATATGATCACCTGATCATGCAAAAATTTATGGGCTTGTACTTGAACTTTGCTGTAGATATTGTGTCTAGATATGCTAATTTTACATAAAAAGTAACTCACATAAACTAAATCATCATCATTCATTTCTTTCTTTCTTTCTTTCTTTTTTTGACTCATCAATACCAATGGTGATGATACCTCTGCGTAAAAATAAGTGTACAAAATAATCATTTTCCATTTCTGTCTCCTTATTTGTCAAGGAAATTCCACCGACAGTGTTAAGTAGGATATAGGATATCGATGTTAGAAAATGTTATTGTCAAGGAATTTAAAATAAGAGAAAGTTCTTCAATAGTTTTGGTTAATTTTTCTCATGCTCTATCACATTTGAAAGCTCCGTAGGACATGAAAAATAGATAAAGCACCACTTTACAGTTTTGTCCTAACATTAATTTATTAGTTTTTGAATAATGATATATAGGGGATATTTTTATATTGGCCTGCTTTTGTTGACTACTTGTTTGCATGGCTTATGACTTCAACTTTAAGCTACATGGTTTGTTGAATAAAGTCTGATTCATCAGGAAGATATGTTGGCAAACATTTTCAAATTACTAAATTTAACTCTGCAATGTCCTCAATTGTATTGACATGCCTGCTACAAATGCACGTGACCGCACTAGAAAGTGATACATGCATTACTAATGAATTTCTAATGATGTTATTGTTAATTAAAGACCTGAGTCTATTTAAGACTTTAAAAATGTAACCTTGTGAGTTCATTTGAAGAATTTCAAGTAATTTGAACTTTTAAATAAGTTTGTAAGTCATGTTTTTGTATTTTTAAAAAGATATCAAAATGAGCAGAAAAAAATTGAAAAAAACCTATGTTAGCAATAGGTTAGATTAAAGATTAATGCTTTACATATTATTCTTGCCCTAATTGAGAAAAGCTTACCATAGTTTTACTCCTAATCATAACTAATGAAGTGAAGAAAGGGACTATATATAATCACGAGGCATGCCAAACCGGGTTTCATGTAAGTGGATTTTATTACTTATAGTGTATGGGATCAAATTTCACTAAAATCCTTTTGTGATCAGGGCTAAGCTATTTCTTAAGTAGGAATTAGTCTCATACTTAAAAATTATAATCATGTAAGGATACGCTGGGGTTTCAACAGAAAAAAATATTTTGGATAACTTTTATGTTACAAATATTGTATCATATGTGTGGATATTATATAGTAACTAATCAACAATAAAAAAATAATATTAAACATTGAAAAAAGTATATATTTTGACTAGACTTTGTGCTCAATTCCGAAAATTAATGATATTTGATTTAAATCAATTTAATTTAATTTTAATTTTGATTATTTTAAACGCAAAGTTTCAGTCCCGAATCACATTAGATTTCTCTATTCTTTGTTGTGTGTTATCAAACATACTACATTCTTAGCCGTGTAGATAACAATTGTTTTTTTTTCTTATTAAAAGATACCTTGTTTCCTATATCTCCTGGCAAGCGATTGGTGTGACACTGGCAGTGATGGAAGAGGCCAAGAGCGAACGGCGACCAATTGCGCATGTCGTCCGGAGCCACAAAATGTGGGCCCACAGCAACCAACGTGGGCACGTCAAAAGATGAAAAAACGACGACGTCCAACAGTTAATCATAGCTTCCTTACAATTGTGTAGCTTTTTAGGCAGCCTCTTATTTTGTCCCTTTAAGATTGACATGGCACTATGCTGTGCAGAAATCAAATCAGACACAGAAAATAATAATAATATATCCAATAATAATAAAAAAAAAAACATGAACGTACCCAACTGCAGGACAAGGAAGAGGAATTGGGTTATTGCCACTGCCACTAGCCACGAAGGCGAGTGCCAGCTATATCCCACTCGGTTGATTTGTAATAAGAGAGTGGGGCCTCCACTCCTCACCATGATTGTCCGAAGCAATGTCCCTCTCAAACATACAAACCCATTATCGTACGGCGCATATTTAACTGTTTTCGAAGATATGCTTTTCTTTCTCTTTTTCTTTTTTTTTTCTTTATATGTTGGACATTGTATTTGGACAAGAACTGGCAATTCCGTGCCCTATAAATTATCCCACAATCATTCTTACGACCTATAAAACAGGCATGGGATCCATCTCATGATTTTCGTGTTTAACAGCAACAATATTAACGTTTTCATGCACCATAATTACATGCATAGAATCTTTCATTAGATTTTTGTCAAAAATTTTCCAGAAGATCAACGTGATAAGTACTTGTAACATGATAAGATAATATATGCTCTTTTCTCGTTTTGGTTGTATGTAAAAATAAAAAGAAAAAAATGTAATTATGTAAATTATAATATATGTTCTTTTTTTTTTGGGTTACAAACAGTCTGGTATGGAAAGAGGATAGATAAAATAAAGTGAACAAATTTTATCATCATTTTTCTGTTTTATAATAAGTTAGATTGAGTTGATAAGTAGCTAATTACGTTAACTATAACTATAATTAATGAAATATTATATAAAATTTTTAATGCAAAAAATTAAAAAGACAATGAGATTTAGTCTTGTGGAGAGAAAAGAATATGGTGGAACCACGGAGTATTTTTTTTTCCTTCAGTGTTCCTTCTTTCGTTTTGTTTGTTCTTTGTCCAAATGGATGAAAAGTGATTTTCACCGTCATTTTCTCGTTTAAATTTTTTTTCCCTTCTATCTTCTCTCCCAATAAACAAAGAGCAAGCAAATGCACCAAATAGTTGTGCCTTTTATCTTAAAGCAAAAGCATCTATTTATCAATATAAATTCTGAGACAAGGCATGTAAAACTGCCATCTCAGCATTTTCATTTCCTCATTAGTTGTCATGTAAGCTATCACAATTCTGCCACGTCACCAGATTCTAAGAATTCTAGCTTCCTCCTCTCTTTCGGCATCTCTCTTTTCGTTACTCCAATTCCGTTTCACGCCTTCACTCTGTCTTCTCACCTCTCACACCCTTCATTATTTTCCTTCACTATCCTTTGAAGGTCGTTCGGATCTCAACAGATCTAAAAGGGTTGCCTCGGTTTTGTCGCCGCCGACACCAATTGCGTCAAATTGACGAAGGTTCATGGTTCTGATCGACGATACCAACGAAGAAGAAGAGGAGTCCATCATCAACATCAGCAGCAGAAACCGACAAGTCACAGAAAAACTCACCACTTGCAGAAGCTTTGGTTGTCAAAAGCCTTAAACAACCATCCTGACTTGAGACTTCCAAGCCACGCAGGGTAAGGAGGTGAGGCACTTAACCCCAACTCATTTTGCTTTGGGTCAGATTTCAAAGCTAGATGGAGGAGTGATTGCAATGTTTGAACTAAGGAGCACTTGAGGGGAAAGGAGAGCCAAGTGTTGGCTATGGAAATCTATGATCCACAATCCAAGAATTCTGATCCAATTGTTCCTAAATTCTCTGTAAATATTTCGTCTTCTGAAATTTGTTTTCTTCTTCATTTTATGATGTTGTTGTTCTTATATGTTATTGAATCTGATCTATAATATTTGTGTTCAGTTTCTTTTTTTTTTTTTTATTGCAGCTGTTAAAATTTGCACAGATGCAGCATGGAGATTACAAGAGCTCAAAACCAAGCTTGCCTCTGTTAAAGAGCAGCCGAGTCTCCTCACATTCGGGTCAAGTATTTCCAAGGTCCGATTCCGGAGCCCACCTCCATTAGATTCTATCAAATTCTACGATTATGTGCTTCCTCTTTAAAATTGCAAAGAAAATGAGAATACCATTTCTATTTGTTTTTGGGTAGAACTTTAAAGTTGCAATCTTTGATTCTTTGTGGATTAAGTTATCTCTGTTTGATTTTTATTTCCATAAATCTTTGTTTGGTGACTCTTTTTCCATTAATCAATGGGTGCTTCAGATTCTTGAGACTGCATTTAAGAAGGAAACTGTTGGTCTTGTGACTAGAGAGCAGTATGTAGAGAAGATAATAGATGCATATAATGGGTTTTTAATGTTATAGGCTATATCTAACATATTCTGGTACTATAGGGGTGTCTAATGGCCGGTTCAATGTGTAGAGGGTTCATATTAAGAGCAAAATAGAGAAGGAGGAGAAGGAAAAACTTCAGAAGCAAAAGCAAGAGTAAGTTTTTGTGTGTGTGTGTGTGTGTTTTGGTTGTCTGATTAGCTTGGTTTGCCTTTTTGATGATCATAATTTATTTGCACTCATAAAATAGGGAGGAGGAGCTGCAATTAGAAAAGCCTAAAAAGAGAAAGATAAAGGGAAATTCTCAATTGTCATTTGCTGATGACATCGAGAATGGTGGCAAAGAAGAGGAATGAGAAAATGGTATGTACTTTTTCCACAAGAAGTTGCTTCTCTAATTTCCTTAAGTGCTTTTTTCCTCAGGTACTTGAATGCATTATCTTTTGAAAATCATTTCAGTAGTTATAAATGAGTTATCAAACTGCATACGAATGCACATGGGTTTTCTGTGCATTTCATGATTTGTAATAAAAATGTTGGTTTTGTCAATAACAATATGAAGATCTGTTCTTCTAGGATATTTTTCTAGAATGTGATTTACCCATGCGGTGATATTGCAGTATGATCTTCTTTGATTCAAACTGTCCAACTCCAAACAGAATATTAATTCACATTCATTTACTAACTGAATTTGTTTCTTTTATGTTTCAGTGAAGGCAAGGCACTTGAACATCTAAAATGTTGTATAAAATGGTTTCCTTTAGATATTTGATATTAAGAGTAACTGGAATTTTTTTTTTTTTGGTATTTATTAGCAGTAATGGTATTATATGAATTGATCTTTGTTGTCTTTAGTTCTTATATCTAAGGATAGATGATTGCAGAGTTTGCAATAGTTCTATAAATAAATTTCTAGCCAAATCCAGTTATTTGGTAGAAGTATTATCCGGTTTTGATTTATGTTAAGGGTATGCAATTTTTCCTGGTGGAAGAAAACTACTTCAGGTGAAACCGTTTTTTTTTTTTTTTTTTTTAGTAATTTGAGGTGAAGCAATTTTTAAAATATAAATTAGTGCCTTTTTTGTATTTGTTCTGTTATCTTGGCTAGCAGAAGAATATGATAACATTAAACTGTATATTATATTTTTCTACAGTTGACATATACTTCTGTCCCAGAGCTTATTAATATGGGACAAGGCTACTAGATGGCATAAGCTGCTGCAGTGCTGGTGCCTAAACTTCAGGGGTTGGGTTACAGTAGCTTCTGTTAAGGATTTTCAAGTTGTAGCTGCTGTTGATCCATCTTATAATGTTTCTGCTACAGAACAAGAAAAGGTAATCTTGTAGTTTGGAAAGATTGGAAAAGACATATTTACCATGGATTACCGTTATCTACTCTCTTCTCTGCCTTCCAAGCCTTTCCATCTGCTTGAGTGGCTATGATACTAAACCAGCTTATGAATGACACCCATGTCGCTGGATTGTGATCATCATGTGCTGGTTTATTCTAATGCTAGGCACATTTCATCAAGCATGGTGACATATAGCTGACAATCTTAGCTATGTAGTCATTAGTATTTTCCCCTTGTATTAGTTGTTGATTCTGGAATTTAGTCTTCCAACTAACATTAAGTTAAATGTTTACTAAATTTCATACTATATAGTTGCACGGTATTCCTCACTAATGAATCTTTCGATTTTTAATTTATTACATATATGTCTATTATTCATCTTTTCATTTAATAAACTTGAGAAAGGTCTATAATTAGTGTATTGATTAAGCAAATACATTTTTTAAATTATTCTAATGAAAATATATAGATTGACAAGTGTTCATGCGTCACACATGGTGGGAAAGTAGTCATGCAAATAATAATGTGTGGGCTTGAAAGCTTTCACTATCAAAGAAGAAAGCTACCTAACGCTGCAAAATGCAGATGTCCGCCCGCGCAAACATCTAGTTAAAGAATAAGCGCGAGCTTGTGGTGATTCCGGCTGTGGGCACATATATCTGTCAACGGGAGGACCAGAGTTGCATGGGCTGCTGGTGGGCCTGGCTCAAATCGGTTATAATCATGGTCTTTCCTCTTTACATGGAGTGTTGCCGAACTTGCCTCGTGTCCAGTTTGGTTTTATTATTTTAAAATAAATTCTATGAAAACAAACATGTCTTCTAATAATATAACTAATTACTTAAATAATTTATTTGAATAATTTGTTTTTTAAAAAATTACAAGACTAACTTGCATTTAATTATAAAATTACTATTAATGAGGCAGAATTATCCGCATTTTTTTTTATTGTTTTCAAAATAATGAATTCAATTCTTTTTATTTTTCTTATTTTTAAAACACTTACCATATTTTATTATTTTAATAATTAAAATCAGAAAAAACTCTTTCAAACAATTATTATTATTATTATTATTATTATTATTATTAATAATTTTAATGATAAAAATATTCTTAAAAATAGAAACCAGCTAGGCTCTTATTCGGTTAATCCTTTTTTTTTTTTTTTCTAGTTTCTCAGCTCTGTTGTTCGGGCTTGTGCCTTTATGTTTTTCTGTAGTACTCTGCTGATTCAAGAGGCTGTTTTAATAGGTCTAGCTTTTTCTAGGATCTTTTCTGGCGAAAAGAACAAAAACGAAAGCGATTTTCTTTATATATATATTTGAGTTAATACTTAATATATGAAAACTCCGCGTAGTTTTTCTCAATCTTAGCTAGAAAACTCTCAAATAGTCTTAGCTTATGAGAAATCCAGCATAATCCCCTACAAATTAGTCTTAGCCCAGTGAAAAGTTGTGAGGCAAATTCCTACCTAAAATGCCTTATGGCATACAGTTCCAGTGATCATATGCCACTATATACAGAGTTATTCAAAACAATGTACATTATCAAAATTTTGTTTGATTTCTAATTGTTAGAGAATTTAAGTGGAAGTGAAAATGTCCTACCTTATAAATAAATGAATTAAATAAGAATCATATAAGTGGAGTAACTTATGGACTTAATCATTTTTTTTAACAATTAAGTTAGTGGATTTTTTTTTTGAATTTAACATAAATAGTCAAAGCTATATTTTTTAGTTGGCATAACGAGGGGAGTGAATTTAAAACCAGGGGCTTCCCCTTTATGGTGTACTCTCTGGACAAGTTTTGCCGAGTGTATTGTGTCAGTAGAGATAACTAGAAAATAATAAAGACATTCTCTCTTTTTACTATATCTTTCTTGAACTCCCGGCTAGGATTTATCTTTCTTCTTAAGATTGCAATGTGAAAGAAAGAGATTCTTAAGTGTACTCAATATAAAATAATTATTGTATATTATGTTATTGAGCGTCTATCACGTAACTTATTTTAATATTCATAATTATTTGTATATAAATAATGATAAATAATAATGACTTATAAAATTAACTTTAATATATACTTAATCATATAATATAAGAAACACATGGTGTACCTAAAAATTAATCTTAGGATATAGGCAAATAGGTAGAACATCATCGTTCCCCTCCTCCTTCTTCCCAAAATGGCAAAAATTCTCTTCTGGAAATAAAATCCCATATTATGGAACAGATGTTTGGACGAGCTTGCGGTGTAATTTTTGGTTACCTGTATGATTTGGTTACAATATACATTTTTGAGGATTTAAATTTGAGCAAATAATATATTGGTTTTGCATTACTAAATACTTTATTGAGACAACTTCAACTCAAATCTTAAGTCAATAGAGAGTAGAGTATGTTAATCATTAAGCCATAATCACTTCGTGGTGGGACAGCTAGTTGAGAACCATAGTGAAGATCGAGTTTTTTTTTTTTTTTAAATTTCTTTAAGCTTTGGGAGATGGATCAAACCCTTACAAAGACGGTAAGAGTAAGCCCAGATCACATGGGGATTGATCTTCTCAACTTGAGAATTAATGAACCATTGACGCCAAGGGCTTGCCCCTTGAGCTAAACTGGCTTCCCCTTTCGAATCCAGCCCAGGCATCTTTGGGCAGATCATGGCTGATTCATTCCTTTCGTTCGTACTTATTTTAAAAAGTGAAAGTTTTTAATAATATGTTAACATAAAAGTAATAATTAGATTAATAAATTTTACATAAATAATAAATTAAAATTAAATTCTACATTAATTACATTATATTTACAATCTGACACTATCTTATAACTCGTAAAAAATGAGTTCATTCGATATGATCTTTAATATATATATATATATATATATAAAATATGAAAATGTTTGTTAGTTAAATGTTATGGAATCACGTTAGTTAAGAGTATGATTCAAATTAATAATTTTAAAAATTAAATTGACTTATAAATAAAAATATTTATTTATTTGACTTAAAATTTTTAAATAAACGATTCTTTTTTTTAAAAAAAAAATTTCCTCCATTCTCCACCGCCATCCTTTCTTGTGTATTTAATAGAGGATAGTGTAAGCAGAAGTAGTTATAAGCGAAAACAATGGTATCATTGCCCGTTTTCTAAATCAATTGGATCAAACATCACAAATTATAGCTTTGGAAAATATTCTTGTTTAAGAAATTGGTCCCTAAAGTGCGCGTAGTTAAATACTCACTTTTAAAGTCAAATTCACACCATACTACTTTTGTTTTTTTAGTGCATGCACTACAATCATTTTAACCAAAATTCTGGTCTTATTCAAGGATTAGTGTTGGACTCAGATTCAATGGGTATTTATAAATTGTACCAAATTGAATCCGGATTCGAGTATAGTTTAATGGGTACTGGTTTGGACACATATAGGTACCCAACAACACTCATTCCTAGTCTCATACTTACCACATAAAACTTCTTTACGTGAAAAAATATATAAGAAAAACTCATTAATATAGTTTTTTAATTTATTTTTACCCCTATACCAATCTCAACTTTAGGTTGAATTACTTAAGTGACAAACTTGCATCATATTTTAGATAAAAAAACAAAAGCAAATTTTCATAGATTATTAGATGTAAGATGAATACATAATAATAACGTGAAATCTAATTTAACGTATCTATCTGTCTTATAACCATTGTGGCAAAAATTTCCACTTTGGAAATGGAATCCCTGGGTATTAGATTTAAGTTTGAAGTAACGGCTCCAATTATAGTAGTATTGGAGAGGCGTTGGATGGCCTCCGAAGACGTTAGATTGAGTTTCCAACGCACACATGGTGTGCCATCATCGTTGCTACGTTCTTGGTGGGTCCCATACGAAGCACGCGAGAAACCTAATCAGCGATTGCTTAGCCCATGATCCTGCTCTCACACACGTACAATCGATGATCCCTATGCCTAAATGTAGCTCTTCCAATTCACTGATCAGGCTTCCTTCTGGTTCCCAACAGATTACAATTGCACATACCGAAGAGGAGGACAAACAATTCTTTCTGACACTTTAAAAGTTTTTAATTTTGAAACAATGAAATCAGCAATCATGTCTATGCTGTCATGGTTTTTGGGTGTTTTGCTAGTAGCCCATTCAGGATCAGGGGCCAAGAAGGACATCTTCATTCTGGCAGGGCAGAGCAACATGGCTGGCCGCGGCGGTGTTAACGGAGGCAAATGGGACAGCAATGTGCCACCGGAATGCAAGCCCAACCCATCCATTTTCAGGCTCAGCGCACGACTCCAATGGGAGGAGGCACGTGAGCCTCTCCACGCGGACATCGACGTGGGCAAGACGTGCGGGGTTGGGCCCGGGTTGGCGTTTGCCAACGAGGTTATCAGAATCAGAGCCTGCGCGAGCACTGGAGCAGCAGCAATGGGTGTGGGTCTGGTCCCCTGCGCAGTGGGTGGGACTAGAATTGACCGGTGGAGCCGAGGGTCGCATTTGTACAATGAGTTGGTACGACGAACGACCGAGTCAGTGAGGAATGGTGGCGGCACCATCCGAGCCCTTCTGTGGTATCAGGCGAGGGTGACACAGTGAGAGAAGAGGAAGCTGAGGCTTATAGGCATAAAATGGAAACCTTTATTATGGATCTCCGCTCCGATCTTCATCTTCCATCTCTCCTAGTTATCCAGGTTAGCTCCTCTCTCTGTCTCTGTCTCTGCTCTTTCTTCTTTTCCCTTACTAACAGACTCACTCTTTTTCCATTTTATTTTTTGTGGTTTAATTTTAATTTTCGCTGTTCCCCATCTTTGAAGTGTGGAGTGACTTTTCTGATGCTTATTCTTGCTTTCAAATATTTTCAAATGTGTTTACCAAAAACAAAAAAATTCAAATGTTAGTCACGCCCTTTTTTTGTTTTTTTTCAAATTATGATGATTTTTTTTTTGTTATTTTGCATTATTGCCTTTCTGTATGCCCACCTAATTTCTTAGAAAGCAGACAAAGGGAACAACCTGTATTCAAATGTTATAGTTGAGGCCTTCTGTTCAAATTTATGTGCCGTTCATATATATGATTCCAGACGAATTATTGTATGACATCCAACTGGTTCTATAAATGGGCCTATACACCAACTTGCACGAATTTTTTATTTTTTTAATCCGTACAAATTTCTATAAATATACTAAAAGGTAATTGAAATATTTTTTTAAAATAATGAAACGGGGTTTCTATAATATACTAACTGGGACAAAGATTGGCCGATAAGGCAGAATAACAACTCCTTTCGACTTTTTTTGTCCTTTTTCTTTTGATAAAAAGGGGAAGATAGAATCAAGAGGGTGATTAAAGCAACAGAAAATCACAGTACTGCTACGGGGTACTCTCGTGAAAGCACGCATCTGAAATTACGAATGAGACATTATGTTGATTTCCTTGTTAAACCAAATTTTAAACCCAAAAAAAAAAAAAAAAACCAAAAAAGAGCTTCTTTTAGAGAATACCATCTGGCATCAAGTTGCATACAATAGTTCATTTAATGCATAAATTGAAACAGAAATATTATTGGAGTAGTTGAGAGTGAGGGATTATATACTCTCATTGTCGAGTTTGACATGGAGGAGATAAAAGAGAAAGTAAAACAAGAACGGGGAAAACATTGTTATGCAGGTAGCACTTGCATCAGGGGAAGGCAAGTTCATTGAGAAGGTGAGACAGGCTCAACTGGGGATCAGACTTCCTAACGTCAAGTGCGTTGATGCCAAGGGATTGCGCCTCAAGGCAGATAAACTTCACCTCACCACCATGTCTCAAGTTCACTTGGGCATCCGGTTAGCTCATGCCTATCTCGCTTCCACCAGCCATCTCTTTAATCATACGCATGCTAGCTAGTAGCTAGCTATGTTATTAGCTGAGAATGCATGCATTTTTTATATATAATTTGGTAATTGGTAAATCTGTGCTGCTTCTCCTCTGAAAAGCAACTCTTTGAGAAGGCTCTAGCTCTCTGATCTGAAATCTACCACTACTTTGGACTTGAAGATGCATTCGCCTAGCTAGCTATGTTCTTACTGCATGGCTCATACATAACCCTCCACGATAAGAAATGTCTCAAGGTCTATGATTAGCCTACAAGACCTTTCATCAAATCAAGTTACCCTTGACCATGATTTTGTAAAAAAAATTGCTATAGTTTCATCCAGATGTCTCTGTTGACTCTTATATACGTGATAATGACAAAAGACTGTAGCCCAACATTGCTTGGACCGTACAAGGTCATGATAAACTTGGAATTTAATTTGCTATGGTATTGACATGTTTTGGACCTTTTAGCAATTTGTGAAAATAAGCTACAGCTGAGCATGACTTGGACCATGTACAAGCTCAGCAATAGCATGCGATAAATGACAGATTCTTTGGCATTCAAGAATGAAACATTTTTTTTATTATATATCATTTAATAGTAATTATATTAATTTTATAAATTATTATTATTTATTTAAATTAAAATTTTTTAAAGATAATAATAATTTACGAAATGGATGATTATTATTAAATAGTATAAAATTAAAAAATATCTTATTTATTGAGAACCTAAAAATTTTGTGATAATTCCAAAAAACAAAGTGACCTGAATCGATAAGCATGGCATAGACGACAAGAGATCGAGATAAATTTGGTATTATTTATTTGATAAATTTAATTTTGATTATGTATTTTTATATTATTATTATATAAATTTGACTTTGACAATAATTATTTAAATATTTAAATTCTTTTATATTTATTGTAAATTAAAATTATAAAACTAAAAAAAGTATTTTTGTATTATCAATTTGTTTCCACTAATTTTAATACATTAACATTACCCTACTTTTTTTACTACCAGCACGATGGTGAAGATATAAACAATAGAAATACTGGCATTCAAGCTTGCAGAATCAACAACGTTTCTATTCGGGACAAATTTAAGATCAGAACGATAGCAGGAGCAGCCACCGCATACATATATAAGTTAAGTTTTTGGAATACCGTCTATAAACTCAAGTTTTTGAAATAGATACGATATGTAATGAGCTAGTCTTCGGATTTATATTGAGAGTATTGACCTGCACATTAATATTTTGGAAATAAATAAAATGCAGTTCATCTTCCGGCGTGTCTGCGTACGGTATCCTAGTACAGTCCTCCGTAAATCATGATCAAAACCAAGGTATTGAAAGTGTGTCGAGGTTTCTTCTGTAAGATGCGATCCCGTATGTGTTTGATATTTTTACTGGCGTCTCTTGGGAAGGGAACTGAATTTATAAAACGAGCAAGGTGCAGTAGAAATCAAATGTTGTAACAGAGGGTGATGGGTGATTTGCGGGGCAAGAGAGAAAACCCTCCGAGAGTAATTTCAATTCCGGTGATCTTACAGGAAACGAGAGTGGCTCCAGCAAACTGAATGTTTCATGCATTGCATGGTGGAGCTGCTGCTCTTACAAACAATTTTCAATCGGTAAACGCTATCATTTCAACCACTTACAAGGGAAATAACACTACATCTAAATGAGTGCGATTTCAATTAATATGTACATGAGAAATCATAATCTCCAAGCAAGAATTCCCATTTGGTGGAAGGGAGTGAGTATGTAAACAATGTGCAATGCACAATGACTTTAATCATTTTCTATTGCCTACTTTTATTTTAGTGTCTGTTTTTGTCCATTGGAATCCATTGTCGGCGGAGAATAGATCACCATTGAATGCTGGCTAATGGAATTCAATCCACTTTCCTGTTGACCCCTCCTTTAATTTTAATTGAATACTAATAAATTATCAGAGTATAATAGTTGGAAATTAGCTATATACTCTCCAACGAACAGAAGTGGATGTATACCAACTCCAACACGGAATTCTTTTTATTTTTAATTGAATCGTACAACATGACAAGTAGTTTATTTACGACTACAAAGAAATATCAAATTGAGGCTTTGTTACGGGGGGACAAAAAAAACAAGAAAAGAAATCCAATCTGGTGTGTGCCCAAGCATATGTTTGAATGGTGATTAAGATATCCCTTAAAGGGACTAAAATTATTACTTTTAAAACCCTTTCCTTCTTAATTGGATATATTTAAATCAAAAGTGATTTGCATAAAGCCGAAGGTCCTCCAAAACATCATGGGCCGAAGGCTTCAACAGTAGCTTTTGGTCGCTCAATCACTTTCCGCACGCCGGTTGTTATATGTTTTTTAAATTGCCCTTGAATTCTGTTTTGTTGTGTTATCATGTATTTCTGTATCTGTTTTTATAATCCAACACCCGAAAGCAAATCTTTTTCATTCTTCAAACATATATAATTAATAATTCTTATAAATAATTGTATCAAATTTAAAGTCGGTTATTGTAAAATCAATATTTTTTCATATTAAATTTTCTATAAAATCAATTCTTTCTTAATACTTAATAAAAAAAGTATTAAGAAACATTTTAATAACTTGAGAACATAAAATGTATTTAATATTTTTTCATTTAATAATTAGAATAATTATTAAGTTAATTGATTAAAAAGATATTAAATTATTATTTCGAATAAACACTAATTAACTTTTAATATTTAAGATTTTTGTCAATTGTACACTAAAAATATCTTTGGCCAGTTCTCGTGTCAATCGAGACAATGTTCATTCTTGAACAATTTTAAGGACACATTCTCCACATCTCCAGGTTCATATCCTTTGAACAATATAAATTTTAGTTTACAATTTGAAAATATACTTACTTAAATCAAAACAAAAATTCAATTTATTTCAAGAAATAATTATTTCAAAAATGAAATGATTCAAAGAATTATTATAATAACTAATAATGAAATGTTAGAATAAAAATATCAAGACAATTTTTAAAAATTTATCTACCCAAAAATTAAGAAAGAGTGAAAGAAAGAAATAAAATCGAAAAATAACAAGACAATTGAGAGGTAAGACATTATACATATATACACACATAATTGAAGGGTGGTTTAATTGGCTGACCTTTCCCTTTTTTTTTTTTCTCAAGCAAACTATAACAAATAAAAAAAAAAAGTATCACTTGTCAAATCCATTGACAAATAACATGCCAATTCATTCGTAGAGCGTTTGATTAGAACTCTTTCGTAACAAATCGTATTTTTCATAATAGAATTAGACACATTCTACCGCAGCCACACGCGAATCAACAGAGGTGACAGCTCAACCAGCACTACTCACTTTCTCATAACTATGATCGTATGAGTGGCCAATATTGGAGATACCCCTTGCCCCTGCTCATCCATTTTCTTCCAATTTTGGGGGACAAAGATTGTGTTTGTGAGGATAGTTTTAAAATTCTCCGAAATCCCAATTATTACCAGCGATTATTTTATGCTTTGTCATGTTCTTCTTTTTGCCGGACAACTTTATCACACGTTCTGTTATCATACCAACCACTATTTTATTGGCAACCTTTCATCAACGCATTAATAATTTTGCATTTCTGCAAAGCCTTTTCCCCGTGTTGTTGTACTATACTAACTACTAAGTTCAAGTCTCACAACAATCGCAAAAGACGAATAAACTTTGAGTACTGATGAGTTCTTCCTAATTTCTTATTCTGATATTGTTGCCAAGGGGGAGGGGACCAATGGTCAGTGGTAACCATTTGAATTATTAAGGCACCCATGAATAGAGTTATGATAGAGGGTGTTGTTTTGTCTGGCAGTTTCGCATATAATAAATGCAATTTGATCCTCTTCGTTTATGCACTACCCAGGCGTTGCGGTGGTTAGATTAAAGATTGGACACAAGCCATATATATAAGATAACCAAAAATGAGAATAGTTATAGAGTACTGTGAAGAAAAGAAGCTAGACGGACGGGTGTGCTGAGGATCTGTCACGAGCTTTTATTTCCAAAAAAGACAAACAGTTACTATTATTTCACATTTCTATCCTTCAGAAACAAAACAAGTTAATTCTAAGACTAGGACCCTCATTCAACTGTAAACAGAAAAGAAAGGGTGAGTTGAAGATTAACATCCAACCCATCCCCAACGGAAGCAAAGGCAAAGCGGAAGCCCCACTAGCTAGCTAGCTGCTAATAATAAGTCCACTAAGGCGGTAACTATTCCCAGATTCCCACCTCCATGAAGCCATCCTCGGTGGCGCAGCCCCTGAACATGCCATTGCAGTTGAACCCACAGGCCACTTCACCGGTGCTGGACACCGCTATGAGGCCAGCCTTGCCTTCGTCGAGGCGGTGTTTGATGACAAAGTCCACTGCTTCCTGAAGGGCCAGGCCCTTGTACTCCATGACCGCCGCCACCTCACGCGCCAGCGTCCCACGTATGATGGCCTCGCCCTCCCCGGTGCACGAGACCCCACACACGTCACACGCGTAGGTCCCAGCGCCAATCAGGGGTGAGTCACCGATCCGACCGCTCATTTTGTTCATGAGCCCTCCTGTGGACGTGGCAGCTGCACACCTCCCCTCGCTGTCCACCACCACGCACCCCACCGTCTCCGGCGCGTACACGCTGATTGGCAGGCCATTCATCTGCAGTGGACTCTCCACGCCGGCGCCGCAGCTCTCGTATCCAGCGGTTGGAATCCTATAATCGAACTGCATCATCCATCCAAACACAGTTCCATCAGCAATCGGCAGAAGTGAGCATGGAATCATGTCCACATTACATATTACTACTTGTCTTGTGTGAAACCAAGGACACTCAAAAACTCAATGCCTTAGCGGCGGTACTGGTACTGGTGAGGTGACAAATAACAACAAATTCAAATAAGCTCCATCAATGACGTACCAATATGGCGTTTGCTTCCTTTGCCAGCTTAAGCATGCCAACATTTTCAGGAGTGATGAAGTATTCGTTGTCCACAAGCTCCACTCCCTGGCCACACCCAATAACCGCTCTATGATTTAATTGGTAGTAGTAACTAGTAATTATAATACTGTATTAAACTGAAATATCAGATAGATTTTGAACACGTTGCGGCAATATTATAATATATATACAGCGAGGTTCCAACCTTCCACGAAAACAAAGTCATGTTTAAGATTTTTTTTTTTAAATTTTTTCATTGGGGATCTCCCACATAATAATTATAATTAAGGTAGATGCAAAATGAAGGAGTGCTCGCGAGATGGGAAAAAAAAACTGGCAGACTTTTTCTAGGGGAGAAAACTAGGGAGAGACTTGAATGGGCTTTGTGTTGTGCCGTTTATTTAGGAGGTGAGAAAAATGGGTAGAACACGATTACGAACCTGTTGCCTGGCGAAATCTTCGGCGCCAGAGAAGGCGAGGTAGGAATGCGGGGACTTATCCATGACTAACCGGGCGAGTGAGATGGGGTTTTTCACGGTGGTGACGCCCGAGACGGCGCCGCATCTTCTCTCGGGGCCATCCATGATGCTGGCCTCCATTTCGACAGTCCCTTTTTCTGTCAGGGCAGATCCACGACCCGAGTTGAACAAGGGATCTGTTTCCAACTCCCTCACCTGTCACATATACAATTGATGAGCTTCCCAGATCTACCAACGCCAATTTGCCAATATGAATGAATGAATAATTAATTAATTTTCAAATGGCCAGCAATTATTATTATTAAAACTTAAAAAAAAAAAGAAGATTAACTAGTTCGTGCATTCGGAACGAGGGCATGCATGAACTCGCCAGGTAACGTTTCTGTTCTGTTTGCATTTTCTGGAAATAGACTAGAATGTTTTCGCTTTACAGAGAGAATGTACACTGGCGAGACAATAAATTGTCAAAATAATGGCCATTAATTAAGGACATGCAAAACAGAGAGAGAGCGTAGGTAGTGCGAAGACATACCACAAGTTCAACGACATCGAGGGCCGAAAGATTGGAACGAAGAGCAGAGATGCCAAGATTGAGACAGCGAGTAAGGAGCTGCTTGGCTTCTTCCTGACGCTGGAGTGGGAGATTTGGGTCAACACCAGCGCCACCATGCACCGCTATAGCCCAACCCCCCATTCTCTTTCTGCCTCTCTGCCCTGCCTTGCCCTGCCTTGCCCTGCCTCTTTGTGTGTGTATAAATATGTGCGAGACTGCAACAACCACGCGGATCGGTGGGTGCTTTTATAGACAATTTCGGACTTGAAATGTTTATGTGTTGGAATTTAATTTGGGTTCGGCTTGCCTTCTGATAACGGGATCGTCTCGGATGGACAAGTTGGGGTTGTCCTTCGCAGTTTTCTAATGAAAAAACACAATCCTAGTATTGCTATTATTAAGAAGAGTTTCATTCGTATCAGGACTTAGGAGTAGATAATATGCAATCTATTAGGAATACTAATTGTATTAGAAATGTACAACTGAATTTTTATTAATTATAATATTTCACCACGAGTTAAGGTTAGAAAATTTGATAGTAGCTTTCACTCTTTTAATGCTTTATCTTTTAAGAAATATAAGTTATAGTACATTTCTTTAAAAGCAAAAAATATTAAATAGTGAATCTTATCATCAATTTTTTTAACTTTAACAATAGTCTTTAGAGAACAAGGTAATAAAACTATAAACAAAAGTACTATAAAATAATATTTACATAATTTAGAATTAATATATCATAATAATTTTTTTTAACTAAAAAGTTTAGATCAAGTGCACCAAATTTTTTTAAGAATCATTGTTTTAGTCATTTAAATTCCATGAAGCTACTTTATCTCAACCTTCACCCTTCTCACAACACATCATGGAGTTGATTAACAGTTTGCCCCTAATCACACCGTTTCTCTACAAACAACGATAAACAGCTAAAACTTTGAGAAATTATTAAACGTTCGTGTAGTGTTATTAAGATTATATTTCTTTTTAATTATATATTGACATTTTGATATTAAATAATAAAAAATATATTTATTAATATAACATTAATTATTTTTATTTTAAAGTATATATTTTTTTAATAACTATATTTTTTAATTATTTAATATCAAAATATTAAAATATAATTAAATGAAATATAATTTTAATAATGTTTCATAAACATATAAAAATTTCTTCAAATCTTGAACCGATGCGAGTGTCTTTTATTTCTTATTTTTCTGCCTGACAGTAGGGAAAAAAATGTATTAATAAATTTAAATATTATTAATTAATTGCTTGAATTATTTGTTTGGGTCCGCATCTGAAAGCTTCACCTCTGAAGGAATCCTGGTTTTGCCGGTAAAAGAATCACTGTTTCTAAACAGAGACATCACTCCCAGAAAGAGTCAAACTCCATTGCCCCATCATTCTTTCCGTGATGCGATCTCGTGTGCTGTGCCGTGTTAAAATATATATATTTATTTTAATGTCTCGTGATAAGCAATATCAATGTCGTTTAATTGGTCATTACTTTATTCTTGCCTGAACTTGGACTGCGCTTTAATAATTAGTTAATTCTTCCCCCAAAAAAAGAAATAAAACCAAAATGTTCAATTGCAACTTTTCCTCCTTGTTTTTGTTTACCCAAGATTCAACTAAAGAAGGATTTAGCAGCAACATATTTTAAACGAGGAATCTGGCTAATGAAATTGTCGCCTTCCTCTGAATTTTTTTAAAAAATTTAGATTCAAAAAATACTTTTTTAAACTTTGTTTTTGGTACAATTTTTTTTGTAACTTTTTTTAATATTGAAGAAGCCATAAAATTAGTACTTACTATTATTATAGTAACTACACGAGCAATTTTGCCTTGCCGACCCTCTCAGTAAAATCTGTGCATAGAATATTAAGAGTGTCCGTGAATTAGGTTGAATTGAGTTTGAGGTCTTTTTATACACAACCTTCTTATCAAAGGAGTGGGTTGAATTGAGAAATTCTTTTTTATATTCGAATTGACCCAACCTGCACATAAATAGATTGAGTTAGGTTAAACTCATGAGTTTAACATATATTTAAAAAAAATTTCATCTACTAAAATAAATATCAAAATTAATACGAAATAAAAAATTCATCACAAATCATAATAAATAACTTAATAAATCTTAACAAAAGATGACATAAAAAATATCAAATAAATTAAAAGTTAAATATAATAAGTCACAAGTCATAAATATAAAATAATAAATATTAATCTTAAATATAAGAAATACTAATACAAATCTCAAAAGTAAAATATAATAAAGTTACATAAAATCTAAGAGATAAGAAAAGAATAAACATTATGTTAAGTATGCTTAATATTAAAAATTAACATAATTTTTTTTTAAAAAGATGAGTTTGGTTGCATTGAGTGGATAATAATTTTTGTAACCCGCATCTCAACTCATCATTATTAAGTTATAAATTTTTAAACTCAGCTCATTCCGCAAATTCAATCCAACCCATTAATTGTAAGTTGTGTTGAGTCAAAACCTACAGATTTACGAGTTGACACAATTCAATAAACACTCTCATAAAATATTACTCAGTCAATTTGGCCCATTTAGGTTAAATAGAATATTATTAGTGTATTTTCACATACATTTTTGTAAGACTAAACTTTTTGACATGTTTACAACTGATCTTTAATAAGAAATTCTCTCAATAAATATTTATTTTACATATTTAAACTTTAATTTTTTTTAGAAGCATGATTCTCGCATATCATCACGCCTAATCTTTGATGATATTATTGTTAATTCTATTTCCATGGTCCAGGGAAAAGCATATACATGGAAGAAGGGTGGGCCAGAATAAAGAAAAAGAAAAATGGAGTGCAGCTTGTGACCTAATTAAAATGGTCAAGGTGGTTTCAAGTTTCAACTTTTTGCTAAGCTCCATCAACCGAGAGGCAGGCGGCGAACAAATAGCAAATTTTAATTATAGAGATATAAGACTTCCACTAATCATAAGGACTGTGGTTGGTGACAAATTAACACGAAGGCTCACAGCTAATGCTAACTGGCTTAATTAGGCTAAACCCGCCAAAATTAATAATCTAATTATAATGACAAAGAGATAAGGATTTTGATTGGCTGCAATTGATGACTAATAAACGCCAAAGCTCTGAGTTAAGGTGATATGCATGCATGGACCCAACGGCTACCCAATTCAGACTAAACCGAATAAATAGACAAATAAAGATATCAGGTTGGTTTTATTTACCAATCATCTAGTCATTTGTTTTCAGTAACGTTATCTCCTATTAAACAAACCTACTAATATTTAATAGAGTATGTATCAAGTGAAAAATTCAAAAAAAATTAATATCTTAAATATTTTGAAATACATTTAATTTTTTATCGAATAATTAAAAAAAATCATATTGTTGAAGATGAAAAAAAATTATTTTTTATTTTTTATTAGTAAGAAGGAAAAAATAAAAAAAAAAATGAGACGAATGCGTATAAGGATAAATTGACCCGCACTCTCAGCTTTTGGGTATGCAAATAAGCCCCGGCACGTCATTGACAACGATTACTTGCTTTGTGCTCATTATGCAGCTTCCTCTTGTGCTGGGGTCTTGTGGCTGGGACTTGAACGGTTTGAAAATTTCCCATTCTTCAAGAATGAAATAACAAATAAGTAAATAAGAGAGACTCGTATCTTGACCGTTTGGATTTGAATATTTGGACCAACACTGCTCGAAACGTACCATGTCAAAATGAAAATATGTCCTTAAAATTGGTCGAAAATAAGATTAATTTCGGTTAACTTAAAAAGCGACTTGAGAATACACTCCTTATAGAACAACAACCAAAAAAATCCTTATATATAACAATAAATTGTGAATAAATTAAATTAATAACATTCCGAACAAATTTCATAAAATAATTCAATTTACAAATAAAATTAAATTCTTCGTTTTTAGATTCCAAACATGTGGTTAGAGAACTTGCACTATCACCTGCATTTTAGTGCTACTTTTCATAAATTTTAAAATACCTTCGTTGTCCTATCTATCCTGAATTTGAGCAGGTTTGGGAAGAACCTTGTTGCATCCCTTTCAACTCAATTTGTATTCCATCGAAAAATCACGCTTTTAATTAAAGCAAGTTATCGGCAAATGTTTGGTTATAGTAGTTAGGGCACTTCAATTTTAACAATATAGATGAAGTTTAAATTTTAGAATTACTATTTAGAGGAGAATTTTAACTTTTGTACTTTTTGTTCGAAGGAACGAGAACTTCCTCTAATTTTTTTTTAAAAAAAAAAGTTAAAGCAAGTTAAGGTTGAAAACACGTTGCATTTTTCCATTTGGAAAGGAAGGCACATCCTGACTATTACATTATTGAAATAAAATTGCACTTAAGGGGAAAGGAAATAAACGATCGACGACCAGAAAAAGAAATGAAGAATAAAAATAGCTATAGTATTTCAAAAAAATGACAAACACCCATTGATTGTATCACCTTCACCACTATTATGATGTTAGAGATATAAAATTATATATATTTCTTCACAAGTTATTAAGTAAAAATGTCACCTGGTCATAAAAAATTTAATATTATATTATGAATTAAATATTTTAAAAACTTAAGTCGTTAAATGAAAATATATGAATAGTTTTATATTCCTAAGATGCGACACCCACTTATATCTAGCTGAGCAAAATCTCTTCCCCGCCCTGCCCAGTGCATGAGCAGCTGAGAACAAGAAAAAATATATAAGGAAAAAGACCGAACAGAATTGCCTTGGAAAGCTAGGTAGCGATGTTATGCATTGTCCAGATAATTCATAAAAACACACACACTGTACTGCAGCAAAACACAAAGATTTCAAATGGCGATGTAAAAGTTGGGTACTAGCTAGGTAGATATTAGATAAAGCACACGGGCCCTTGTTAAGTGCTTCTACGTATATATCAAGTAAATCGTAATGCCCAATGAGAAAAACCTCGGAGAAGTTATAGCATGAATTTCAGATGCAAAATAAAGCTGATAGCTTATAAGTGCATTGAACTGAAAGCAAAAAAAAAGTGCAGCTAAAAAGCAGCTCCCTCGATCGCTTTCAAGCGAAAAAAACAAAGCATGCACTTCCCCAAAGTTGGCAATTAAACAGTAAATTTTAAAGTTGACAAAAGTGAAGTGAGGGCAGCATATAGTACTACTAATATCAGGAAAAGAAAAGTCTAATAAAATTAAGGGTGTTGGAGTAGTACTGCACATTTAAAGAGAGGAAAAAGGGAGCAGATTGAAGAAGGAAGATTGGTGTAGTACTCTCGTATTAGATGCTGCTGGGATATAACTATGTTATTTTTACGTTTTAATTGTATATTTCTTTTAATATATTTATTTTTTATAATAAAAAAATTAAAATTTTCTCTTCTTAATTATCATTTAAAATAAATATATAAAAAATGTAAGAATAAAATATAAAAATAATATTTTTCTATACCAATAAAAGGGCTACCAGCGAATTTGGAAGGGAGGCGTGTGGGGCTGTGAGGCAGGAGGCAACTAGGAGGGAGTGTGGGGGCATGAAAGCAACGGCGTATGCATGTGGATTGGTAGACGTCGCATCAACACGCACTCGGTCACAAACGCATAACAAAAGTCGGAGAGCGCAAGAATCTTGCAAGATACTTGGCCCAGCTTTCTCGCCCACCACTCCGAAAGGACGCTTGTTTTCTTGCGTTCCAAAGGATTCCATCACGTGTCATGTGTCTTTCACTGTGTCCCTCTTTCTTGTCCGCACCTACCCCTCTTGCCTCTTCCTTTTCCGCAAGAGCATTTTTTTTTTCCCATCATATTATGCAAGAGTAATTTTACCATCTTATCAATGTAAAAAGTTAAATAAAATTTATTTTTTATTATTAAAAAATATATTATTTATTAATTTAATCATTTAAAAATTAATTTTATTAATTTAACTTTTCAATTTAAATTATTTACAATTTTATCTTTTTATTATTTTTAATTTTATTAATTTAATTCTTTAAAAAAATAAAATTATTGTAAACTTAAAATTTTTAAAATTAAATTAATAAAATTAATCTTTAAAAGATGAATTTGATAAATAATATATCTTTTAAAAATTAAAAATATATTTTATTTTAAAAAAATTTATACTATTATCTAATAAAAAATTAACAAATCATAAAAAAAAATTTAACCGAAATAACAGCTATTTAAAAAGTTAAATACTTAGTAATATGTGATTAGATAATAGTGTAATAAAATTTTACACTAATAATAGATTAAATTTATATTCTTATAATATCATTATTTCTAATTATTAATTAACTGTCCTTTGTATAGTTAAAATTGTCGGGAATGATTTGAATTTGTTTATTCTCTCAATTGCTAGTGAAGCAAATTCTTGAAAATTATAAACACTTATATTGAAAAATTATTTGGGAGAGAAAGTGAACTCCTAGGTATTTTTGTGATTATACGTGTACAATTGATTTCACTCACATTTTTTTGACTCAAAAAAATCATTGAAGACCCACCCGTCAAAAAATATAAATAATTTAATTAGCTGAGTTAATGTGACAGAATATAAAATATCAAGGACAAAGCCGTTGCTAACGAGCCATATATTAACCAATCAGGATATCAGATCTTGCTTTCAATTAGGCCACACGGATTAGTCTTTGTTAAGACCTAACAGAGTACCTGTTCCAAATTGATGAATCTGATACGAATATACCTACAAAAGCAAGAAAAAAAAATATTATGAATATACTTAAGAAATGGTATCAGGCCCTCAGGTCTCACCATGCATGCCTGTGGAGGAAACGACGACACATTGTTGGCTCCATGGACAAGGGACCACGATTCTGAAAACGATAGTGACTTTGTACGTTTTGCTATCCCCATATCCTATGCAACGCTATGGGATTCCGATTTCCACATATATTTTTTTGATTGAATGCCAGTGAAAATGATAATAGGAATAGAAATGGAGTGAAATATTTATTATTATATTTTATTGAGTATGAATATGAATGCTACTCCATCTTATTTATATGATTAGTATGCTAGAATTAATTAAAAATATAATGAATATAACTTATGATTTTTAAATATGGGCTGCTCAAACGCGTTATTTAAAAAAACAATGCACCGTGCGTTTACATTAGTCTTAAATAAAGTTATAAACATTTTAAAAAAAGTATAACATTTTAAAATTATATTATAATTTTATTCTGAAATATTATAATTTTATTAAAAAATTTACAATTTTATTTAAAATTAGTGTAACATGCACCATCCGTCATTTTTGGTGTTTTTTAAATACAAAAGTGTTTGTTGGGTCAATCACATTTTCAGACAGGCTAATTTTTTCTGTTTTCTTTTTTTTTTTTTTTGGTCAGGGGAGAGAGAGGGGATTGGAGAGGATATCGCGATGGAATTCCTAGTGCAGCATGTGAAAAGCTTGCAACTTTACCATGTTGACCGCTGGTTAGACCGTTAATTTTCTCTGTTTAAAGAAACATCGATCAGCCCAAAAGAAATTTTTGGACTGGGCCTATTTGCCCGCAATTGGCCAACTACTATAAACCTTGAACATTTGAGAGGATTACATGCTATTACAAGAGGTTTATTAAAAAACAAAGAGAGGTTTATCAAAATGACCAAAAAAAAAAAGGTTTATCAAACAATAAGGTTCAATAGTCTTCACTTACAAATCTTGTAAAGAATGATCGTTTTGATTGGAATGTTTCTTCATAATCTACCTTCCCATATTTAAAAGCAGTAATTATCCAACCTTCTATCTTGACTCTTTCAAATTTTACCAAGCCATTTATCCCAAAAACATATTGTTTGTAGCTTACGAATTGGAGTAATGCTAAACCAAAATAATCACACAATAACATTTTAAAAAAAAAAAATTATGCACTAGAATACAGTCTCAATCAATTTGTATATGTTAGAGAATTATAGGCTATTGGAGAAGCAGTAGTCAAACTCGGGTATTGGCTTCCCAAGTTACTTGGTTTCAACTACACCATTGAATAAAAACTATGCGAAGGTAACTAAGCAGATGATGTCTTATCCAAATCTTTTCGTATAGCTTGGTCAGAATCTAAACTCGACATCATTTGTACCATGAAACAAAGAATTCAACAAGATTAGTTGAGTCACATCCTTGTTCAATGTTGTAATAATTGCCACCTTGTTTCTATCGTACTTTGAAAGAAAACTTGCTACACCGTTTGCATTTTCTCAGTCCATACCTTTCAAATTAGTAGCTGCCTCCCTTTAACGAGACTCGCCCTCACCCCTCCTTGAAATGGCTATAGATACATATATATATATATATAAACGCATTCTACCTACCCAATCAAACCAAAGGACAGCAGCGGCCCACGATAGTTGGACCACGTTGGACAGAAGCTGCCCCTGAATTGGAGCACATGTTCAGTCCTGCTGGCCCAATTGCAAAGATGACACAATACATTTTTACTTTTCATTTGTATTTGCATTCTACTCTCCTGTGCCAGCAGAGGACAGAGGATAGAGGACAGAAGCTACAGGTCCTTCACCATTACATCAATAACAGATTAATGTTAAGAAAAAATTACTTTTTTTAATAAAATTTTAATTATAAAATAAATTAGTTTAAAGACTATGTACAACGATCTCGCACGGAATGTGTATCACCTGGCAACTTGATAAATTATGCTGATCCCAAGTCAGACTCTAATCTCAGCACCGGGGGCCATTTCCTTTCCATCCAATCTCGTAGTCCCAGGTTTCCTGTCTTTCTTCTCTTTTTGGTGATCAATGTTGAAGTACTTCATGTATTATTTAATTTATGATGATCTGGACTTGGCTTTTCAATCAAAAGGAGCTTCATAAGATCAATTATTTCACCGAATCCGATCGTATATTCTAACACGTAATATAAATTATAAATTACATTTATATGTACGCACGGTGAAATTCCGAGGTTGTGAATTGTGTCGGTATAAGTCTAACGACATGTTTTGAATAACTTATTTTAAGAGAAAAATTATTTTTTTTTATTTTTTTAAAAAATTTTAATTATAAATTATTTTAATTATAAAATAAATTAATTTAAATACACATTATATTTTTTAAGTCTTGGACCCAATCTCGGCGGGGCCTGCTGTCCCTTCTTCTCTACAGTGTCTAAGATAAAAAAGACAGAAAAGATCAAAAGAATATTAACAATAAGGAAAACAAAGGAGACGCAGAGCAGTGGCTAGTGAGTACTAATTGTAGATCTCATGTTTGCCGGGACGGGTCGTAGGAAGTAGTTGAGAAGCCTGTTGGCACACAATGACTTCTACTACATGGCTGTCGGTGAAAGTCGACGGCGATTGTGATGATTGCCTACTGCAAGTAATGACCATCGACCAAAGTACAATTGGCTACTAATTTGGCATTAGTCATCTCCTTTCCGGCTTTGACTTTTACATTTTGAATTGGTCTATCTAATGAGAAAGAATAACATATATTATCTATTTAAAAGTTGCAGTGTGAATTGAATTTAATATATATAATTTCATGCTATTATATAAAAAAAATTAAAATTTAATTCTAATAAATAATAATTATATAATAAGTAATACTGATAAAATTTTAACTATTATAATGTATTTATAATTTCATATCATAATTTTATGTTTTTTAAAAAAAGTCTATTAGTTATATCTTTTAATTGATATTTTAGATTTTTTTATTTTTTTATTCTTTTATTTATTCTTTTTACTTAATAATATTTTTTCTTCTATTTTTTAGTCTTTTAATTTTTTTCAGTTTTTTATATTTATGATTCTCATAATTTTTTTTAATTTTTTTGTGTGTTGCACGTGTAATCATACTACTATATACTAAATAGAAGAGTAATACTATTTATATATATATATATATTCTCATGATCTAAATCTAAGTAGAGGTGATATTAATACTTTTTCTTATATATATTAATATATAATTTATTTATTCTGTTGTTAATCATACAGACAGGGGCCATTTTAAAAGGAAAGTTGGGATTAAACTTTCTTTACGTAAGAACAGGGAAATAGATAGAGAAAAAGAGGATGCTACTGTACCCACGTGCCTTTTTAATTATAAAAGAGTCACACTTCTTGTACAAGGACTGTAAACCTAAATCGTTTGCACATGGCGTTAATTTGAATAGTGTCAAAATTATAATTTATATGTTTTTGTGGATAAGTGCGGATGATTGATACATTTTTTTTAAAGGGAAGGAACAGAGGGATCCACCGCTGAAGGAGGAAATATTAACACTGTTGTCTGTAGATTGTTCAGCTTTATTGGAGTGAAAATATGAAAGGAAGAGGAATATTGTTATTCTTACACTTTTTTTTATACACTAAAATCATACTTTCACATAAGGACCAAAATAAGAGGAAGAGTATGTATTGAAAAATATATTTAAACTTTAAAAAGTGTAATTATTTTTTAATAAAAATAGTATAAAAATTTGATATAAAAAATAAGTATAAAAGTAATAAAATTCGAAGAAAAAACAAATAATAGGATAATACATATGTACGTGTACCACATTTTAAAAATAATATCAAAAAAATAATAATGATAAATATATTAAATTATTAAATTACATATAAATTTAGATAAGAATTCAATATGATACTATAACTGTTACCCTTCTTTAAAAAGCCAAAGGCCCATAAAAAATTTGAAACTGAAATTAATATCTTTTCACTATTTATGTGCATGTTGGCCGGGTTGATGTTAAAACCTTTTTAACCATATGTTAATGATATTAGATTTGACATAAGATATGATCATTACAGATTTCAAAAGCAAATCCCTTTTATTCAGTCAAAGATTAAATACAATTTGTTCAAGACCTATTAATTTCCTCGTCGTCATTTTGAGCTTCCAAATTGAAAATTAAAAACTGAGAAAATATCGGTTGGTAGGTTATGCCGTTATGGGGATGCAAGTGAAGACTCGAGGCACATGATGTGCAGCCGTGGCCATGGCTGATTGCAACGAAACAGATGTACACAGTTTTGGGCCAAATTTCTTCCAGTGAGACTGTAATCCACATCCAGCGATTATTCTACAATAAATTAATCAAAATGGAAAAATTAGGTATGAACCATACTTTTTTGTAGTTTTAGGTGTGGTCGCCGCACCGAATGTGGCTTCCATTGTCTTACGTTATGACTTCAATGCTTAACGGGTCAAAAGGGCGAGGCTGGTGCCCGCATGTGGAGTTTAAATATTCAATCCACAAAGAGAAGCAACCAATTATATGTTGTTTCACCTTTGAACAATCATCCATAGGAGACCATCATTGTCTTTTCTTACCTTTTCTTCTTTTTGGGTTGAAATACGCACTACTTCTGACTACATCACTACAGTCACTACCTCCTAGCCACCTACTGCAAACAACAAAGACATCTCGAACAAAATCAGTACATAGTGCTCTGTGTCCCCCAATTTCAACATTCCTCGCTTTTTTTCTTCTTTTGATCTCATTTTGTGGTGGATCTGATTGCATCTGAAAGTTCATATGTATGGATAGAAGTGAGTAAAAAAAAGAGGAAAAAAATGAAACTCTTTCTTTTTTTTTTTTCTCTTTATTCTTTAATCCAAACACAACCTAAACATTGAGCTTACCCTATACAAGAATCAAATTCAAAATTTTATATCGATGTAGTTTGATCTTAATTCAGCCAACTGAATCAATCCTTCTTAACTTAATTAATCATTTTTGTCTCGTACTATTTTTTTAATCTTAAATTAATGAGTAAACACTCATTTTAGTTCTTTAAATATATAGATGGCTTCAATTTACTCATTTAAAAAATATTAATATTAATTTAATTTTTTAATTATAAAAAATAATATCATAATGATCTTTACATTACAAATCATAAAAATAATATTAATAAAACTTTTAATTGAGTGACCAAATTGATATAATTTTTATTATTAAAAAATTAAATTGATATTTTTTTTTATAATTGAGGAGTTAAAATAATATTAATTTTTTTTAGAGAATTAAATTAATGTTATATTTTATTATTTAAAAATTAAATTAATATTAAATTTTTTTCAAAAGACTAAATTAATATCACATATATCTTTAGGATATTAAAATAAGTATTTATTCTAAATTAATTAATATTGATTATCAAATTTAATTTTGAATATATAGTCACCCTTACTCACATTTTTCCATCTCTTCACAAATTATATGACCTTTGTAGAAAATGAATAGGACTGTAAGCCAAACGTGGCGGGCAAATGAGGTGAGATGTCAAATATGCCAAGGAACCAAATCCCACACCATAGATATCAATCATATCATACAACATGCATGGTCAACATCAGCCGAAACTAGTCAACTTTTTATTATTCAAAACTCCGACATTCACGGTGCATTGTAGTTTATATTTTATTATGTGTAATGTTAATTTGTTTATATGTGTATATATTTTTTTAGTTTTATTATATTCACCTAATTTAATTTTTAATAGTTTTTTTAATATCTAATAAAATAAGTATTACATGAAAAAATAAAAATATTTAATATATTAAAAATTTAAAATGTATTTAATATTTATTATTTAATAATTAAAAAGATTATGAAAAAAATGAGTTAGGAAAACATAATTTTTTTTTGTTGGAATGTTAATGTATGTATTTAATACCTTTTAAAACCTGCTACCCACCTCATCCAGAAAAAAAAAAAAAAAACCTACGAAATTTAACACGAAAAGTGATGCACATATGTGGAGAAAGGTAATAAAGGTAAGCAATGCCCCCGTAAATTAGGAGGCAAAAGCACATGCAATGCCACTTGAGGGTGTCTTAGCGAGCCATCAAGGCAGTGGCAATATCCGCTACAACATAATTGTTTTGCCAAGGCAACAACACTTAAACTAAAGTGGCATGATCTTATTCTCTGCATAAAATAGTCATGGTGTTACTTCTTGTACAATTTCCCCATATAGACTATAGCGGATGAACTAACTAGGCTTCAAAGATGGTCGGTTTATACTTACTTCGTATTTCTCTTTGATTCTACTCTCGCAAGTCGCAAGGAAATCAATGAACGATTGTACGTAGTTACATAACTTAAACATCGTTTTTTACTTAGTGACTTTACCACCGTCTAAGGATGTTTTGCATGAGTACTAATACAGTGCCTTCACTCTTATTTTAACATCATTAATTTTTATAAAGTTTAGGATTGATTTAATATATGAAATAAAAAGTAATGTAAATGACATTTGATAACGATGTAATTCACAAAAAAAATTTGGAAAAATAATGTGTATGAAATGATGTAAAATTATCATATACTTTTCTTCCTTGAACATATGTGGAAGTAATATATTAGCTAGGGAGGATGAGATCTGAGCACAATTGGTTGATGTGCCCTCATTGACTTGGCCCTGTTTGATGGAGTTTTAATGCCAACAAAACCTTTTATTTTTAAGAGGTTGTGAAAGCAAAAGATATATAATCGGCATAAACCCCTCCTTCCTTCCCTTTTATTTCTTTTGTTTGACATAAGCAGAAAATTAGCCCTATATATAGGTAGCAATTGAATGGAGTGTTGTGGACCCCTTCAACATAATAATATATAACTTCTCTTGGTATTTCTCCCGTAGGATTTGAAAGTATTAGATGATGATGTTTTAAAATGCGGAAAATATTTTCTAAATGTCAAGCTGATTTATTTCCAAGGCAATCATGGTTCATAAAATTCATAACTAGAAAACTTATTAAATCTATACAATTTTTGTTTTCCCCCGTTAATAATACTTTTGCTGGCAGAACCGCCAAGTCAAGATCTTCAAATACAAACTACAAAGAGGAGGACAAGGGTCCGCCTTGATTTTTGCTAAAAAAAAAAACAAAGGGAGGAGAAAACCTTTCTGCAAACAAAAACATTAAAGGGAAAAAGGAAAAACACAAAAGGATGGTATTACAGCTGGATGGCTCATTATATGGTTGCTTTCTTTCCCCGATTGCATTATAGACACGAACTAAAGTCTCCGAAGGAGGTTGGCGCCCCAATAAATAATCTGTCACTCAAATCAGCATTTCAATATGAGCCGGTGGCCGACATGTTTCTTCCCTCGCATCCAAAACAAAAGTTCATTCCATGAATCTCCACTCTCCAACTCACTTTGGCTAATTTTATATATATATATATATATATATCTAACATCCTCATGTCACAAAAAAAAGTTCCTCTTACAGTTTTTAACATTAGTGGAAGGTAACAACTTCCATCATAATTAATAATATTCTATTTTTCTAATTTTTTTACTTGTATTTTTCTAATTTTAAGAATAAAAACTCCATAAATATTTATGATAATTTATTAATTTTTCTCATTTTCTTTTTTCTCAATTATTTTCTTTTTCTTTTTTTTTTCTTCCTTTTACAACTCATTATTTCTTGAAAAGTACTAAATCCTACGAATTAATATTCGTAAAAATTTTATGAAAGACAGAAACAATGTTGTATCTCAACTGGCTTGTTTTCTTTTTCTAAAAAAAAATTTAAATATTTCTTTCTTCTTTTTTTGGTCAACTCCTTATTTCTTTGTCTCTTCTATTTATAACTAACTCTCTTTCTCTCTTCCTTCTTTTTTTATTTTTTATCCCTAACTCCTTATCTCTCTAAAAAATCAAATAAACCAATAGATTAAAAAAAGAAAAGCAAGTTTAATAAAAATTGAACATTACAAGAAAATATCAAATTTGTTACGGACTGTAACTAAGAAAGTCTTTTCTAGTTAATACATAGCTAATTTGAAAATTTGTTGCAGTGTGAAAGCAAACGCGAAACATACTCAAATTTTCTAGGCTATGTTAATGCGTGGTCCTTGTAGGGGCTCAGTTTATATATTGACGTACTCAAATATATATATATTGACGTAATAATTTTGTTTAATTTTAATAGGATAACATTTTATTTATATAAGTTTATAAATAGATGAAACTGAAGCTGAAAAATCTGAGGGGGAAGGGTCTTAACCCAAACAAAGTAAGTGAATTAAATTAGGGCATTATCTTGATTCATCTTATACAATATCACGTAATCCAAACGAAGTAAACGAGGAACCTGCGACTTTTGAGAGAGATAAGGATTAGGAATAAGAAAAAACAAGGAAGAGAGAAAGAGAGTGTGGGTTGAAAAGAAAAAGAAAAATAATGAGCTTAGAAAAAAGATGAAAAAAAATAATGAATGAAAAGATAGATAAAATGAAAGTGATTAATAAAATATTGAAAATATCCTTAAAATTTTTTTAAAAAAATAGTGAAAAAATGTCAACAATATCCTTTAAAAATATATTATATGATAAAATAAAATATTTAAATAAAATATTAATTAAATTTTATTAAAATTTATAAAAAATTTAATCTGTTTCATAAAAACTTTAAACTCACATTCAATTAGTTATAAAAAATTTATTCAATTAAATAAAAATTTTAATTTTAATTTATTATATAATAAATTTTATACTATTATCTCATTATATATTATTAAATTATTAAAATAATTTAACTAAAATAACTAATTAAAAAGTTAAAAATACGATAACATATAATTAAATTATAATATATAAAAACTTTACATTCAAAATAAATTAAAATTAGAAACCCTTTAATTATTTTTTTTGATCTTTAAAAAATATAACTATCATCAAATTAAATCTCTATTCATATATAAATATAGTAAATTAGTCTTTTAATGTCAATTTAAGTTTTATGTCTTTAAATTAATTGCTAAATTTATGTCTAATTAGTCTTAAAATGAACAAAACAGATGAAATTAATTGTCATTAAAAGATTAATTTAATATTATATATAAATAAAAAAAATTATTTTTGATTAGAGTGTTCTCATATATATAAATATGAGACTACCCTTTTAAATATTATCGTGATTAAATAGCCCTACCAATAAGTGAAATATGAAATATCTCTTTATTGTCATATATGTTTTTAGATGACCAAAATTAACATTTAATCTATTGTTGATGATTACATGCAATTATACCCCTTTTTTAGTCTATCTTAATTTTATCTATCAATTAAATATAAGAACTAAAAAATAAAATCTTTTTTTAATTAATATTTTTTAAAATTATTAACATTTAATTGAGAGAATACAATTGAAGACAACCAAAAAAAAATAGTAATTAAGATTTGATTCCGGAAGAAAGTGGTGAAGGGAGATGAAATTAAGGACGAGACTAGCTAGCGAGGAATGCTGAGAAAATCTGAGTTTGGATGGTTCAGAAGAAGCTGCTCTTGAGTCCTAGTCTTCTTGGACAGAGGCCCCGATGAGGATGAAACAGAAGCAGTTGCCGCCCAAGAGTCATTCGACCTATCATTGCTGAATGACACATCCATTACGCCATCTGGGCTTCTGGGAATGGACCCAAACTTGCGTTTGTTAGATTGCTTGCCCTGATCGCACCCTGACGCCACCTCCAACATGAGCTTGTAGCACTCATCCACCTTGTTCTGTATCAATTTCAGATTTAACTGATTTAAGTAATACTCTTTTATATCTATGAATTGAAGACAATTCCATTTTCAAAGAGTCGATAATTTAATTAGTAGAATGCAATAATTAAAGAGAAAGCCAACCTTGTTGATTCCAAGAATACCCAGGAGCTGATTTTGGTATTCAACCCCTAGACGAGTCTCCACACTATTGACGACGAGCATCAGTGTAGCAGTTGCCAACACGGAAGGAAGATAACTCATAAACCTGGAATCTGCAATGTTTGATGGATAAATGGCGAGAAATTTTTTTAAAAAAATTAAGATGAGAAACAAAACTTGGAATGTCCTCTTAGTTAAGCTGTCCTGTGAATCATTGCCCAGGTTTAGCCAGAAAGAGAAGCAAGCATATATAGAGACAAAAGAGCAGCGAAATTACCTGCAAAGACACAGAGAAGAACGCCTTCGCACCTTCTGAGGAACTCCCAACACAGATAATCCTTTAACCCAAGTCGTCTTGTGATATAATCAAGAAATGACAGAGGGGTTGCCGGATTCATCTTCCATCCAAGCGTGGAAAGGACCAAAATCTCCATTCTTTTAATTGTTTTGGCTTCGAACACGTATCTGCTGTCCTCCACCTACACAATTTCAAGAACATAACGAAGGAAATCAAGGACAAGCTAGCTAGCATTTGAATAAACAGGCTAGCTGAGCCAACAATGTTATTATTATTTATTTTACAGAGTGAAGCCATGATGGGATGAGACATACTTGGAGGTCTAGTAAAAGGGGCACTTGGGTCTCCTCCACCTTAGCAGCGAGGGAGAGGCAAGCGACGGCACCTAGTTGGGTCATCCATGGCTTCCCATTCTGAAATCGGAAGCTGGAAAGGAACCTATCCAGGTAGTTGACAGCAAGAACAGCGGTAACAGCAGAGAAGGAGTAATGGGCACTCACTTTGAGCATCCACTCGACGGCTTCTCTGCGAGCACCGGCCAACACCGGGTTGCTTTCGAGGCAGGTGTAAAGCTGGTTGTGCTGCTCTTTGGCGAGCAGAGACGTTAGCTCTTCATCATCCCATAACAGGTCCTGTTCCAGCAAGACGAGAGTGGAGTTTATTATTGTGCTAGTATTGCTGCTCGAGTAATTACCGTAGTCTTCCTCTACTTGTTCTGATTCATCTTCTCCTACATGTTCCTCCCATTGTTCTTCTGAGCAGTACAGAGAATCCAGCTGGGATTTTGGGTTCTCCAGATGATGAATGTGCTGGTGGTGGTGAGACATATTCTTCTAACTATAAGAAGAGGAGGTATATATCCTAGGTTCATCACAGATTGGAGAAAAGCAAGAGTGTGAAATGCCCCGTTGGAGGAGGCATCTTTGTTGTTCTCTATTTCAAAGAAGGAACGGCCAGAACTAGCTCTGTTTGTGTTTGGGGGCAGAAGGGAAAACGAGAGATGGGACCATAAACCAAAGGATGTTGTAATTTATTCGTGGGTGAGGATAAGAAGTCTTGCGCTTAAGACCTGAATGAATCAGGACAAATTCTTAGTTACAATAATTTAATCAAAATATACGACGTGTTAGTGAAAATAAATGTATATCATCAAATTAAATTATAATATTGTATAATAAATTTTAAGTAAAATTTAAATCTGAGAAAACTTCTACTGAATTAGAGGTCATGTACCATATTTTCATGCAAGAAAACTGTAAAAAGAAGGTGTAAATAAAAAAACATAAGAATAACACTGTCCTACTTAACACTTAAACTAGAGAATGTTTTTACCTTAATAGAGGTAAGGTAACTAAAGCTAAGAATCACCGAGACAGCAAACCGATATCAAAACAGACATAAGAGTAGCTTTTGAATTACCTCTATAAAGGAACAAAACAAGGGTTAAAAATCGTTTTTCTTAATTAAGCATTGAGATTAGCATTGTTAGATAATGTATATTAACTAAAGTAGATAAAAATCAAGAAATTGGCGCGGACAGGAGTTAAAATCATACACAGTGGCCGACACTTGAAAATAGCATATCTGATGTGATGATTGGCAGCAGAATCAGAAAGGCAGAGCCTTAATCGAGCTGTCAGTCTTTCACAAACCCCTCATCCTTTTGTTTCCTATAGCAGACCCATTTGTTAATAAAAAAAATGCCATAGGGAGCATTAAAATATGGTTATAAAATGAGCTGTCATTTTGGATTATTTATCTACTGGAAAACTATTTTTCATGAATGAAGTAGAGAGTTAGAAATGGGAGCTGGTCTCCCGATTCCATGGTAAAAAAGAAAAGGAAAGATTTAAAGAGAAAAAAGCTTACAAGTTGAAAGTTTAAACAAGGCCAAGGACAATAACGACCTTCGAAATTCCAATATCAGTTTCTTTCTTTGTCCGGTCGTTGATATATTCTAAGACTTTTGTGTAAGGTCCAATATTCATCACTCCATTTGAATCATCGTTCCCACAAGTTGGTTTCCAACTACAACACTAATCAACATACAAAAAATAAAATTAACGATGCTAATATTCGCAACCTGTTAGCTATGGGACCACATCAACTATACGTGAATAATAGCAGCATGATTATCACAAAATCATTGGCAATTGGCATATTAGATAGAAGTCAATACATCGCTAAAGCCACGTACCATTCAACAAATATAATTACATAATTAAGTGGTAAGAGTCATAGCTTAAGAAGCTGTACCAATAATCCCATAGCTAGCAATTGATCTTTCTTCTTTCCCAACCCGTTCTAATATTATTACGTGGGATGAGATTTTCTACTCCTCAAGAGATATTCAGTTCTTTAATTTGTATAACAATTTCCAAGGTACCGGTTGTAATGCCATGCAATCAAATACAAGGATCTTTCTGTGTTTAATTGTTTCCCTTTAAAAAATTTTCTTGCTAAAAAAATGTATGATACAGACAAACTTTTCATAAAGAACCGCATGCTAGCTATGTGTAGTCTAGTCCCTCTAGTGCCAAAGTCCAAGGAAGATTTTAGAAAGAGACGTGAATATGGTTTCCCTATGGATTGGATTTCGTTAGTGGGTATCCTTCCTTTGTGATTTCAGAGACGGAAAACTGTAACGTTATGTGACAATAAGAAGTATACACTTTCCAACATAACTTACTACTAATATATAACACAAGGGACAACTCAATTCTTCTTTTTTACGTACGATCATAAAGAGATGTCTCTGCGATCGCCCCATTACAATAATGGTCGCAAGTTGCAACACAGCAGCAGACAGCAGAAGCACTGAAGCAGGGCGAAGAGAGAGAGCATGTCTTTCGAGTTACTCGAAAAAATTTGCCTCTTAATCTTAGCCATGGCATGCAAGAAAATGGGCAAAAATACTGCGCAGTATGGAAATTCAGTACTGTGCGTATAGTCTACTAACTGAGACAGTCGCGTGTAGGGTTAATTTCTGCGATAAGTTGCTTTCTTTCTTTTCTTTTGTTTTCATCTTTGTTTTCAATTCTTCCACCTCTTTTGTAGGCTCAATCTCCAAGAAACGAAGTGTCGAAAAGAGAGAGAAATGCGAAGAAAAGAGGGAGACAGAATCAATGAAAGGCAAGTGATGGTGGATATCATGGTGACTACGGATCGGGGAAGCTAGTCGTGGTTTCCAGCCCACCCCCATACACCAAACTGCAGTACGTAAACTAAGGTTGCTACTGTTTCAGTATAGTGTTAGTGATAAGCGACTTGCTTGCCAAAGCAATCTGCTTTTTGGCAATTAACACTCCAATACTAAGTATTTTTTTTCTTTAATCTTTTTTTATTACAAGATCATTATGTTTTCTTTTCTCCTTTCTCCCCCAGAGTAGTATCTGATTTCTAAGACAAAAACAGCACCTCCCACTTCGTTCTGGTCAAAGTCAGACAAGCCCACTCCTTGAAGGATAAAGTGGCTGATTTCCTTGCATTTCAATTTTCAATCACTGACACTGACACTGAGTCACCAAACCGCATTGCGGATGCCAAACTAAAAGAAAAGCATCAATTGAAAGATTTTATATTACTTGGTACGTTTATTTAATTTTAGTAAAACTATAGTATATACAAAATATACATAAGCATTTACCAAGTAATAATTTTATTTGCATATTTTAATACCAGACATTACAAATTAATAAGAAAAAGTCACAAAAATTAATAAAACTCATATAATATAATATAATATAAATCTTTCATATTTTTTTAAAATTATTATATAACTCGATCAAAGTGTTGCCCATTTTGAGTACAGCATATTTTTTTATTATTTTAGTTTAATATTATCACTTTTTGCCTTGGCTCTTCACATACAATTATGCAAATGCAATTAACGAGAGTTAGAGGGATACATAAAAAAAAAGAATTATGTATATGCTTGAATTAGTTTATTTTATATTTAAAATAATTTATAATTAAAATTTTAATAAAAAAACTTTAAAAAAAATATTTTTTTAAAAAATTAATCTATTATCAAATATACACTAACACTCAATGGCGTAAGATAGAAATAGTAATTTTTTATAGTTATATTTAAAAACTAAAGGAAAATTGACTTAAAAATTATAATCTATAAAATAAATTTATACTATTATAAAAAAAGAAGACTACCCATTTAACATATTTTTTCCCTTAAATCCTTGTATTTTGTTTTATTATAATTGGAAAAAGGACAATATCCTTATTTCAAATTAACTATACAAAAATATTCAATTCTCGCACACACTTCTTACTTTTAAGAATTTTTTTTTCTATAATGTGTGTTTTTTTAATATATTACAGTTTTTAAAATTAGTATTCAGTAAGTATGAAATTTTAAAGAAAAAATTGTTATGTTATAAAATAATTAAAACAAATTTCTACAATCATATCATGAAGGACTCTTATAATAATTTAAAAATAAAAATGCTTATAAAATTAAAATAAGTATAAGAGGTAAAACGTTATAGTTAACTAGAGCTTTGACATCAAGTCAAGAAAAAAAACTAGAGCTTTGACATATATAAGCATTTTTATTTAAAAAATTTAATAATATTTTTAAAACATTAAATAAATAAATAATATCAACTAAATTTATTTTATAATTTTTATTTAAAATATTAGAATAATTATTTTAGTAAAACTATAAATTTTTAATACATGGTAAAAGAGACTAAACACTAGAATCAATTTTTAATATTGCGAAATAAATAAATGTAAAATAAACTTTCATTTTTATTTAATCCGCACGTCAACCCAACCGCACAAAAGGAAATCTGATTATGGTAATATGGGTTGTGAAATGATGGCCCACAAGGATCTTCTTCCAGTTGGGTTCACGACCACACAAATGGCGGCTCACAATGCATAGAGGTTAAGGGAAATGTTTCTCCGGTAATAATAATAGGAGTAAACTTCCTTTTTTCTCATTTAAATATAGTACTGTTATTATTTTAATTTTTTTAAAAATTTTAATATTAAATTATTTAATGATTAAATTGATAAGTATATTATTTTTTTTATATAAATAGAAATTAAATTAATATAATTTTTATATTTAATAAATTAAATTAATGATATTTTTTGATGATATTAAAAGATTAAATTAATATTAATTTTTTAAAAAAATTAAAGTAATAATATTTATATTATTAAAAAATTAAAAAATAAATTTACTTTAATATTAATTAGATTAAAATAGATTAACAGTACACAATTGCAGGTGATTACTAGAGAGCCACCGTAATGTAATGATAGCCTGGGGTTGACCTTCCCCAAATCCCTTTTACCTTTGTCTTCCCTTTAATCATTCTTTTAGGGAATTTTAGCTTTTGAAACGAAGGTTGAGTTGAAACACGGATTATTTACTTTCATAAAAAGTTTTTCGATCGCCGTTTAGCAAAATTGAATCCAAATATGTTGATAATTATTTGTGTTTCATGTAAGCAACAAATTATTAGTATTATATCACGTTCGGTTTAAAGAGATTATATTTATATAATGATTCAAATAGATTAAATGGATCAAATTTTATAAAATAATTTATAAAAAAAAATTATTAGTATGATTTGTGTTTCATGAGAGGATCCTGATATTTATATACAAGAATCAGAGATGAGATAGTTGTAACTAAGTGTAACTAATCCCTAACTAATTATTACATTAGTAACTGATTTTACAATAATGGAACTAATCCTGAGCTGAGTTATTTGTTGCTGAGCTGAACTCTGAGCTGATTTCATTCTCGTGTGATAATGCTAGCCTTCGTCCAAACACCAAATTACCATAACGGTGAAGCAAAATTGAAAGAAATTTGCAAACTTGATTAATTATAATAAAGCCAAGAGGGCTGAACACATGATTTGAGTAGAGATTGGACTTGAAATTATAGTGAAGGCTAAAGAGTACGGATTGTTGTAAAATAACTGGACAACGTTTAAGGAAACTTGAAGACAACTGTCTCTAGTTTATTTTATAATGGTTGTTTCGTGTCCATTATTCCTTTGAAGTCCAATATATTGGCAGTTTCGTATACAAATGGCATCCCCTCAAACTCTTATACGTTCTTAATTGATTCTCAAGAACACTAACCCTTTTCACGATTGTTGAGGCCACAATCGTCCTCAATTTTCCCTCAAATGACCAAATCTTTCCACGTTTTAATGGTTATTCCCTAAACTCGATTGATTCAACTTTGCTCTCGTTTATCTACCATTTGGCTATCCCAAAGTTTATTCCTCAGCTAATCTTAGCCGTTGTTGCATAGCCACTCAGTCATCAGTATAGTTTTGGGAGTCAATAGCATCATTTAACTACAAAATTGAAAGTCAAACAGATCATGCTGCTAATGTTGGTCCTCATGAGAACATCAACATCCTATTAAATTAATGGTATGGAAAAGAAAACATGCTCATGTTATTTTAGACAAGAATTTTTTAATCAATCCAACGGGACAAGCTGATTTTCTTTTTTGTTTTTTTGGTTCAACAGATGTATAATTTACACTAGCAATCCCTCAACCTTACCGTGGGCTGAAGAACTAGTAAATTGGACCACGGAAAAGCTCATACAATCTGTTTAATGTGTCCTTATTCATCAATATGGGAAACCCTAGCCCAGAGAAAGTGAAAAGGTAACCAAAAAGCAGAGTTTGCCAATGGCAGTGAAAACAAAGCAATCAACTGCTCTTCCGGATAAGACAGTTCTACGTCATGTAGATAATAAACTTCAAATACAACCAAACGACATGGTTGAACCAAAAAACAAAAAACAAACGAAATGGGAGAAAAAGGGAAAAAAAAAAAAGAAAACGAAAAAACTCGTTTAAGTTCTAACCTGTCAAACTTTGCCACTTGAGAATGATGATACTGCCGTTTGACTTAACATCAGGCCAACATACAGAAAGAAAGATGATTCTGCCTAGGATTTAGAAACAAATTCAGCTAAACATCTAGAGTAGGCCCAACACAGTTCTCATCATTTTGACTTGGGCAATATCCCACAAAACCATGGTGGACAACCTACCCGAGCTGAGGAGCTTGACCCTTTTGACTCGCATTTGTCTGGCCTCAACCACTCCTAAAGAGCCCGTGACCAATATAGCTGGATGCCTCACTCTGTATTCAGAATTAGTACAATCCTAGTATTCCCAGTTTCCACTCCTTTTACAGAAATTTATAGACTCGTGCTTTTTACCTCATTCATAGTTCCATTCTCTGCCAAGGAATGAGTTCACATTCCAGGTTAAAGCATTCTCCAAAGATCTGCGTTGAAAAATCCTCGCTGAAGAGAAGAAACCATACAACATTCGAAAATGTTGGAAGAGGACACTGCAGGCTAGTAAATTTTATGGCTTATTAAAGTCAGTTCAATCAACAAAACATTATTCCTCACTGCCTACCAGTTACCAAATCACGAATTTCTGCTATGACAAGTGCTCAACAAGTCAACAAAGTGAAGTTCACTTCAATCATTTTCTATGTTACCTTCACAACTAAACTCAATATCCCAATCAATGATTATCTACTACCATTGACAATCAATAGAAACTACGTATGTCACTGAACAATAGGGAAAACGGAAAAAAAAAAAGTAAAAAGGAGTCACCTTATCACATATTGGCACATCAAAGTAATAAGTTCCAATACTTGCACATCAACCACTCTCACGCTTAAAATGTTTTCGAATAAACCTTTCTGCACGATTTGGGTACTTATCTCTAATGTATTCCTGAAGGCAATTCTGATAGCAGAAGTTGATCCAGTCACCATAAGTTTTTACAACAAAAAGACAAGTGTTGAAATTGGAGATGACCATCAACCAACTAGAAGATAAGAGCTCCTTCAAAATGTATTAGCATTGAAGAAGACAATTTCTTAACACTTCAGGAAGCACAAGAGTTACAAACAGTGCAAAATGAGTAAAAATTAATTTGTAAGTTTTAACATTTTGGCTTAACGCTTAACTTTTGATCCTCCTAGTCTTACTAAAGTTCAATTTTGGTCTGTCTTGTTTTAATTGCTACAATGTCATCTTCGTTGTTTTCGAATTGAGGCAATCAGATCCCCTATTATTTTGATGGTGATGCGGCACTGTCTTTGATGACATGGCAACCCTTTCTTTTTACGATGTGGCACCCTTTCTTATTGACTTTGCTTACTTGGAAATGATGTGGCACAATGCCACGTCAACAAAAAAGTGTCATGTCAATGTCAAACTAACAAAGGGGATTTAATTGCATCAATTTGAAGAATATAGAGATAATATTTTCGCAATAACAACTAGAGGGCCAAAATCGACCAAAAGTTTAATTAAGCCTAATATTTTTTTTCTAACGTTACGTGTACATCATTTTGAAGATTTACCATAAAGACCTATAATTTATAACTACTTAAAGTATGTAGCGTTAACTCATAGAAACTACAAACATAGCCCTGTAAACAGACCAATGCCAAGAGAACCAACTAGCATACTGCATATTTGTAGTTTGTGCTTAGAGAAGAGGAGGAAGCAAGACAGCAACCATTAAATTTGGATCATTGAATGAATAGAATGAAATGTCATTGATTTTACATGCACATTTAAGAACTCTATTGATTATTTCAAATTTTTAGCTCAATCAAGACTGGAATTAAAATTTTAGCAGTAATGTATAAACATAACGACGATTCTTGGATCTTCCAATTTATTACATGTAATTGGCAGGAAAATGCTAGTTTTCTTGGATTTTCCTTTACAAGCAGTTTGCTGTTTATTGTTCACATAATTTAGGACAAACAATCTGAAGTTGCAAACTAATACAAATATGCTATAGTGAAACAACCAATGACGTGACATTATCACAACATAAAGAAGATTGCATTGCTATTACAGAATGATGACTTACACATCAAAGTGAAAATATTATTCAAATCCATCACTTACTATAATGGATTATAGACCACATCTAATTTTATCAGATGATAAGCAAGAAGCTTTTCTACTGCAGCTTTCTCATCCTCGACAATTAGTGTTCTCCATCCATGTACCTGGTGTTGAAAATCAAAAGAGACAAAGATAACCTTTTCATGGCACCCATATATTCCAAATGATGCAGCACCTGGAAATAATAACGAGAGATGATAAATGGAAATTCATTGATAAAAGGTCACTCGTATACCCAATATAGAGACTCAGGCAAGTGAGCACTATTTTTTAGCAGTTGCCATGCCATGGAGGGCTTAATGCTTGCCCAGCATTGCTATGGTTGTTTATGTACTTATTAGATCTTTTTAAGACTAGCTGAGTCATAATTTTGTTTTCTCTTCCTCTCACAATAATTTGTGCAGCAGTATTATCCCTGTCTATGCTCATTGATCTGCATCACTCACTTGAGAATGGGAGGAGGCAAATGGTATTCTGATCAAGAAGAGAACACCACCTTATGATTTTGTATTAAAAGAATTATGGGATTTTGATTCAAGATCCTACAGGGGATAGGAACACGTATGGTTTTGGCAAGAGATGGAGAGCAATGATGGTTTGATAGTATCAGTTTATTTTATAATCAATTAGTAGAACAATAGAGATTGACTATAAGGCCTATCATTATTGTCATTCGAAGCATATAATCATTACTTACATGAGATGAGACCAATTTCTTGTAACCAAAAGCTGTGTCGTTTAGTATAACTATGAGAAATTTTAAAAAACAAAAAAGAAATAGAACATAAAATTAACAGTCAACAACCAAAAATTGAAAGGAGTTCATTTGGTCTTCTGCTTCAATGATGAACTATAAAGTGGTTGAAATTATAACTTTAGCTCAATGCATTCCCACTGTAGATAAATATAATACAACATCAATGCAACAAATGAACAGTCAGTCCAATTCTTAAAGTAAATAATAATATTTAATCGACTATAGGTCGTATGTTGGATTTAAATAAGTCAGAAGGAATACGTGTCAGATAAAAATCCTAGTGCATTGGCACATAAATGTAAAAATAGTTATAAGACTCATAACAGCAGTGTTGGGATCTGCTCTACAGCCTACACAGCCAATTGGGAAAAACAACAGCGGGTCATTGTTTGAGGACATAACTAGAATCTTTTTATGCTTCAACTTGAAAACTACTGGATCGAGTGCTAATACACTTGGGTAGGATGCTAACCCACTTGGCAAACAATCCCTGGCACCTTTTTGCTCTCGCAGATACGACGATGTGCTGCATATATTCTCACTGACAATATGACGAACAGGAAGAGTACAAAAGTAAATATCAATTTTAAGATAGAATGTTACAAAGTGACCTTCGTGGGTGGAGAATATCCTTGGTTAGCATAATGATTGGCTCAATATCCATGAGAATCTCCTCTTCGTTATCCATCCATTTCGATAATCAACGAGGCGGTGAACCTTTGGTGGTTGTGCAACCGAACGCGACGAAGCAGAACCTGTATAAGAAGAGGAGCGGCCATTATCGATTATGACTTGTGATTTGGGTTGAGCGAATTCCACTTTTGTTAATGATCTAGGAATAAGAGAGAGCGAGGGAGGGACAATGGAGCGGGTCCCCAAGCGACTCTGCGTCGGGTCACTATTTCTTCCAATTTTTTTTTTAAATTTATATTTTCTTAACTCATTCTTTAATTATTATTAAATAAAGTAAATATTAAATTTTTTTATATTTAAATATTTTATTTTTTATTTAATATTTATTTTATTAAATATTAAAAAAATTATTAAAAAAATTTAAAAGGATGCAATAAAAATCGTTTTTTCTTTCAAAATTTCTCCCATCTTTTGATAGCACTCGGCGGTGCTTGATATTGGATTTCGTGCTCTGTAAATTTGGAGGCCCATTTCCTTACAGGATCAACATATGACTGAAGACAGAAAAAAACTTATCCAACCCAAAATAAGAAAAATAATTCTTAAATTTTAGCTATAGACCCACTTAATCTGAACCAATACCGGCAATACGGTAAAAGGAAAAAGGTAATAATTCAAAAAAAATTTCGAAAAAGTTAACTCCTTTAAAAGTTTTTTTTTATTATCTCTAAATCAAACATATCTTAAGTGATAAAAAAATTAGGAATGTATTAATTAAATTCTCAATTTTATAAGCTAACCTATTCAATGATGAATTTAATTTTAATTTATTATTAATATAAATTTTTTAACATAATCATTTAATTACATATTGTCTGATTTTTTAAATAATTATTATTTAATTAAATTTTTTTAAAGATTTAGTAACATATAATGAAAATTTTTTTATATTAATAATATATTAAAATTAAACTCTTCAATTATTCATAGAATATGTCTTAAGTAGAAATGCAGAATATCTAATTCGTGATTCTGTCTTCATATTGTCCTTTGCAATTAAGGTTAAAAACTTTGTCATTTTTTATGTTAAATTAATTTAAACAGTGGTGCTATATGGCACGAAAAATGTTTCTAAGAAATACTATGAATGATGTGGCGTTTTCCTTTCTCAATTAACTTGCATAAACACAACTTTCAAACTCTCACGCACACATCTAAACAGGTGGCTTCTCTTTTTACATTCATATCCCATTTAGTGGAAAAAATTTCGTGTTATTTATTATTTTCCTAATTTAAAAATGCGTAATTACGTCTTTGACCAAAATAACTGTACATGACATCATAAAATGACTAGTGTTATGCCAAAGCCAATGACAACATTTAAACTAAAGAGAATCCACTCAAAATTAGACAAGATTTATTTTAATATTTCTTTATATAATTTAAACTTTCATACTTATTCATGATGTAAAAATTACATTTTTTTGTTATATGAAAAAATAACATTTTATTATAAAATATAAATCATAATCTCAAATGCTTAACCTTTATACTAGTCATAATTAATAACTCATGCCCTAAAACTTCTGTCAAGCAATGTGAGATATCCTACACTTTCGATTAGTAATCTCTATGGTAGCATTATGATAAAGATTGCATAAATAATAAAAACTTGAGTATTGCTTATAAAACTAAACTATTGTCACAAATTATCATTGACTTAAAATATTTTTTTTATACAATTTAATCTAATTCAATTTTTATTTGTTTAATCATGGGTTTATGAATGTAAAAAGCAGTTTTTCATTATATATGTATAATACCCCACTCAAATGAAGAGGAAGAAAATGGACTCAAACTAATAAAGAAAAATAAATAGGTTGATCAAAATGATAATTTATAGATTGAAAATTTTGAGATTGAAAATAGAATAACATTCATTTTCTTATAATAACACAATTATTAGCATTAGAAGGGTTTTTGGTATTAAGCTAAAGTTTGGTTTTGGTCCATCTCATTTTAATTACAACGTTATATCCACAGTTTTAAATTAATGCAATTAAGTTCCATGTCAATATCTATATTAACGTGACATTATTTTTGTGATATGGCAATGCCTTTCCTATTGTGGTGGCATAAAATTTAATTATATGTCACTATTTTGTTTATTTGTTGGCCTGAAAAATGACTTGTTTCATCGACAAAAATAATACAATATCAATTTTTGTTTGATAGAAGGACTTACTTGCGTCAATTTTATAATTAAAAAATAATATTGTTACAATTAAAATTTTTAGAAAAATTAAGGAAACCATAATTGTAACTAGATAATTTAAAAAAAAAAAACTATTATTTTGATGGCTCTTGCTATGTCTTAAATTGCCAAGAGACTCAATTAAGATCTAATTGATATGTTCTTCGGAGGGGTGGCCTTTGAAGACCCCAAAAGATTTTTCCTACAAGCGAAAAGAAAAAAATAATAAGTAAAGCTGGCAAAGATAATAGTCATGGAATTTGTATTAATTTTTGAGAACTTATAAAATTCCCGTAGGATTTCAACTTAAGACTTTTTAAAATTTGTTATTCAATTTTATCAGTTGAGACAATTTTTATTGGTGATTTGATTTAGTACTAAATAATGTTTAATTGCCTTTTCAATTATTGCCTAAAATTGAAAATAGTTATAATATATTTTGTAGGTCAAAGTACTAGTAATAATAATAATAATAATATCATCAAATATTGGAAAAGTATAGGAATAATTAAAAATAGGTAATATTATATATGTAATATATATAATATTATACGTAATTTGATTTAATTCCTAAAGTCTTAGATTAAATAGTAAAAGAAAAACTGAACAAAAATGTCTTGAATTTAAACGATATACACGTTGTGGGTTCCTAATCCTTACTTTGTGGATGGGATAATATTTTATTTCCAGACCGACCCTGCATTACTGTAATGAATATTTTTAGTTGGATAATTCTCAAGTGGGGCTGAGCTGCTTCTATACTTTATTCAAGCCGGCCAATAAATTTAGGGGGTCTAAATTATATAGAGCTTTTTTTATTTTACAAATCACAATAATTTTTATTTATTTATTGGTTAGGTTTATATTGGCTAAAATAATTAATCATAAGTAATTTATTAAGAGTGGCTAGTGAGGAGGGTTTGAATAATTTGTTGAAAGCCATAATTTCAAACCTTTGTACTCCCATTAAAAAAAAAAATCATATCTAGTTGTCTGATAGAAAAAATTCAAATGTTTTAATTTTGTTTCCATTTAACCACTCTTGTTTTAATTTGTACATAAAAAAAATACAATTAAACAACATATTTAATTATTTTAAGAATTCAATAAAAAAAACCGATATACGTTGGTGTAAAAAGTTTAGAGATTAGAGTGAAGGAACGTGTATCTGTTGGATTCTAAATAATGCACATTAAAACGTATAAAAATTATAAAAAGACATCACACATCGAACTCATTTATTTATATGAATTTCTGATGTCATGTCTCAATCTCATTCAAATTGAAATATAAACGAAAAGAGAAGTGACATGATTTTTGTTTGGGACGAGCCAATCTGTAAGTTGAAGATCTCGGGAAAAGTTAAAATGCCGGCTTTGGTCTCTATAGTCTAGACGCAATTGCATATCAGTGGTGGATATTGCTGATTTAAGCAAGTTTCCACTTTCCATCCAAATTCCGCTCTTTGTTCCTGTTTTGGCTAATCTTATCCATTCCACATTCCAGTGATTCCACTGATCCACTCCACCTGCATCCACGCTTGAGTACTTACTTGAATTTCGGCCCAAAGATTTAACACCGTGTTTGCGTTTCAAATTTGAAACTTCAAAATTCAAATCTTACTAAGTCTCTCCCTTACCCTGCACTTGCATTCACATGTCATTCTTGATTAAGTACAACTCGCCGTCGCCAGCTACGGCTACCGATCAATTTGACTACGTTCTTTGTCTATTACTCTTTTTCTTTTTTTAATATGTCCCGGTTAAAATAACAATTAATTTATTATTACTATAATAACAAAGAATATTATATTTTGCATTATTTTTTAAAATTAAGAGTTTCGTCTTATATTATCATACATTTCATTGAAAATAATTATTTAATGTTTTTTAGTATGCGGTGAGACTCTTCGTTTTGCAACTTGCGAGGCATTCGTGCTAGCCCATCACTCTCCATCCCTCCAACCCATGCTTCCTCTTTCTTTACACGTGCTATTAAAGTGGGTGAGAGCCCACGGGAAACGGGTGAGGTCGTCCATACGGTACTCAATTGATAATGGATATGACGAGTCTGGTACTACTTTTTTTTTATTTTATTTTTTAGTTTTTTTAAATTTGACTACTTTATCGTATCGATGCCAAACAGAGTGCAGAAAAGTGGAATGAATTATGATTTCATGTCCGCCTCCGCAGTCTGAACGGAACCATTAGAAAGAAGGAGAAGAAGAAGAGCTGGAAGAACTTGTGTGAGTGAGAGTGGCTCTTCTGAGGAAGCGACTAGAGTAATAAGGCTGAGGCCCTTCATCTGAACCCCCGGTTCCATATTCCTTTCCATCACCGTGGATGGGCCAGGCAACTTCCACGGCCGCAGTCGTTTGCCGTCGCGAGAGCGCCCACGGCCACCGCGCCAACTCCAAGACCAGATCCACGGCCTTGGTTTCTCCCATGCTCGCCGACGACAACGACCACTCCCCTCATGACGCAGTAGTAACCGATGGAATCCCTGACTACATCTCCGATCTTCCCGACGAGTGCTTGGCTTCCATTTTCCAGTCCCTTGGCTCCGCCGATCGCAACCGCTGCTCCCTCGTCTGCCGCCGGTGGCTCCAGATCGAGGGACAGAGCCGTCAACGTCTCTCCCTCAACGCTCAATCAGATCTCCTTCCGGTTATCCCCTTCCTTCTCTCTCGTTTCGATTCCGTCACCAAGCTCGCTTTAAAATGCGACCGCAGATCCGTGAGCATCAGGGACGAAGCGCTTGTCCTCATTTCCGAGCGATGCCCTAATCTCACTCGCCTCAAACTCCGCGCCTGCCGCGAACTCACGGATGCTGGCGTGGAAGCTTTTGCCAAGAACTGCAAGGGTTTGAAGAAGCTCTCCTGTGGATCTTGCACTTTCGGATCCAAAGGGATGAACGCAGTGCTCGATAATTGCGCCGCTCTCGAAGAACTATCCGTCAAACGCCTGCGCGGAATCACCGATGCAGCTGCCGCCGAGCCGATTGGACCCGGCGTTGCAGCATCGTCCCTCAAAACCATCTGCTTGAAGGAGCTTTACAATGGCCAATGTTTCGGCTCACTCATTCTGGGTGCCAAGAATCTGAGGACCTTGAAGCTTTTCCGGTGCTCCGGCGACTGGGACAAGCTTTTTCAACTCGGGGCGGATCAAGTTACAAGTATGGTTGAAGTCCACCTTGAGAGGCTCCAGATTAGCGATATTGGCTTGGCAGCTATCTCCAATTGTTCAAGTCTAGAAATTTTGCATCTTGTCAAGACCCCGGAGTGCACGGACTTGGGACTCGTCGCAATTGCAGAACGATGTAAGCTCTTAAGGAAACTTCATATCGATGGATGGAAGGCTAACCGTATAGGTGATGAAGGCTTAATAGCAGTTGCTAAATGCTGCCCTAATCTTCAGGAACTAGTCCTCATTGGCGTCAATCCCACTAAAGCGAGTTTGGAAATGTTGGCATCCAATTGCCAGAATCTAGAGCGATTGGCGTTATGTGGAAGTGATACGGTTGGTGATGCTGAGATATCGTGCATTGCAGCAAAATGCATAGCATTGAAGAAACTCTGCATTAAGAGTTGCCCTGTCTCTGATCAGGGTATGGAAGCGCTAGCAGGTGGGTGCCCGAACTTGGTGAAAGTGAAGGTTAAGAAGTGTAAGGGTGTCACTTCTGAGGGTGGGGATTGGTTGAGGCTGACTAGGGGGTCACTTGCTGTTAATTTAGATACTGGCGAAACAGAACACCAGGATGCAAGTGCCAGTGATGGTGGAGCACAAGACAACGGTCTAGAATTTCCTTCAATTCCTAGCCAAACGGCAGCATCAGCCAATATTGCATCAAGCAGTGCTGGTCGATCCACTTCATTCAAGTCAAGGTTAGGACTTTTATCTGGAAGGAGTTTAGTGGCTTGCACTTTGAGAAGATGGGCAGGTGGTGGTAACAGCAGTGCCCGCCATGGTTAGACGAGGGAAGTTGATTAAAATGAATGCCAAAGCGAAGGCAGCCCTCGTCTTTGACCATTTTTCTTTATTTTGTTTTGTATCACTTGGTTTTCTATTTCTTGTATCTAAATTTAAAATTTACGCTGTGTGATGGTTATTGCATTTTGAGTTGAATCTTCATAGTTGAAGTGACAATCACATTCTTTGTTCTCTACAATTGTCTTTCTTGCTCTACTTTGTTTGATGAACACACTTACGTGTCGTCACTCATTCATATGGCTATGGTGATACTATACGTTACAAAAACTAAAAATATAAATATTCAGATAGATCTCATGCCATACATTGGAAGTTTGTTTTTATCTTTTTAACATTTTTCTCTCCAACATTATTTCTGTGGTACATCTTCACATGAGTCTAGCCTATCAAACAGTATATGTCTAGTCAGTCTTGATTCCTAGATTTGATGGATTGGAAACTGCAGTATGTATAATTTCTGGGTGACTACTGACTACGATGGTTGGCAACGTGTTGGAAAACATGAATCATTTGTGGAAAAATGATCACTTGCAATTGCAAATTGATGCCCCTCATGTTGCCTTCCTGCTATTTTTTTAAAGGGTTTATTTTGGTTTCTGCATTTTATTTGTTGAGATTTATTTCGTTCTTTTATCAGTACAATTGAGAATATCCAGTCTACTAAATGTGTCTAAAATTCTAAATGGACTTTTGAACGAGTGTGACATGATTTGCAGTCTTTGGCAGCGGGTGATATTTTATAGAATCCATTGTCAATTGGGAAGAGAAGGGCAAGTGTCAAGTGATACAAGTTCCTATTTTTGTTAATTAAAAGAAATAACTTAACTGCTATTATTTTATGACGATTCATCCTGTCTTCCTCCTTGAGTTTCCCCTGTTAATTGCATAACAGTCTTGGGGGACTTGATCTCGTGGACTAAGGCTAACATCAAAAAAAAAAAAAAATCTTGTGGCAAAATGGATGGTGCATCTCAGATGTGACTTGCATTATTAAAATTTGTTATTTTACATACTGGCTAAAATGAAGACCATCTGAAGGTTCCATCTCGGAGGCAATTTCTGATTTGTACTTGTCACTCAATTGCTGTATTGCTTTTGTGTTTTACTCTCACCAAACGAACACTTGTCTTAACCCTCTCACTCAATCTCGATCTCGAACCATATGTCCTCCTCTAGTCTTTTACCCTCCATCAGCATCACCATCAACCATGGTCAACTTAGCATTGTCTTCCTCTAGGCCCCAGTCATCCTTCACTCTTACCCTGTCTCAACCCCCTTTCTTCCCTCGGCGTCAACCGTCAATCCCCTCCCTCCTTCAGCCTCACCTGTCAAACTCCCGTCTCTTAATGGGTTGGTCTATGAACTAGCCCTAACCCATGCAGTGGAGGACTAGGACGATGATGTTGATGACGTGTGATTTGACTTTTAAAATTGAAAACGAACTAAAGTTATAAGTGATAAATTTTTATTTAAATTATGATTTAATATTTTTAAAAATCAAATCAAACTAACTTTTTTATTCTAACTGGTGGATTAAGGTCGAGCTCACCCCCTTTAAGACCTCTACCTGCTAATGTTTTGTAGCAGCAGGTCTATTTTTTATTTTTTCATGTTAAACAATTTTAATTCCCTCAGCTAATAAAAAATCATCTAAATATAGATATATTTTTTTTATTTATTAAGATGACAACGACTTATTCCTAGGAAGAATAATATAAACAATTTATGTTCAAGACTTATAAATCACTGTACACATAATGTGAGTCTTACACGGTAATTTGCTTATCCCTCTTCCAAGATGCCATTGTGCATTAAGAAAATGAAGATTCAAATTTTCTATTTGACATTTTTTTTTGGTTTTTATCATTCTCGCATTTCTTCTTTAATCTTACCCGTTTTCTCTCATTGATTTTCTATTTTGAAAAATAAATGTAAAATATTTTCTTCACTTTTTTTTTTCTTTTTTATGTACTCACGTATGTGCGCATTCTACTTTCTTTCCCTTGAGAACATTGACTCCATGTCCAAGTAGAAGCAGGATTTTTACTAACTTGTTCAGGGTGTCCGCTCCTCGCTGCCACGAGCCAAAACTAACCGAAAGTAATTTTTTTTTTTCCTTTGCTAATAACTCATCAAGAACACATAAAGTGATGCATATCTCACAAGAAATAACAAGCTTGAATGAGCAAGAAATCACATGGCACGGCCATTCTAATATATTGACTTGGGATGGAGAAAATTCAGCACAAAAATGATAAAATTAGTGTTGCCACCAGCACTCATTAGACGGTCGACAGCAAACACAACCTTATACTTCTCAAGGCAATATTAGCAGATGCAGTTTGGAATGGGGACTGAGGACCTCATCGGCCAGAGTGCATATGCCTTTCAAGTATCAGGGAAAGGGAAAAAATAAATATCAAGGCACAATTTATGTAAAATGTAAAGGAAAAAAAATTTACAGACACCCATCAACTATACCCTGTTTTGAAATAATCGCATGTACTTTCAAATGTGTATGAGAGGTCTTTAAATTTATCAAAACCTGAAAACAGATCATTTCATCTACTAGTAAAATAAAAATTGTTTATTATGTAATTTACATGTGTTCAATAATACACATAGCAATCTCTTATTTGTTCACATCATTTTGAAAAAAACTACAAATATTTCTTAAAAAAGAGCTTAAAGAAGATAAATTAAATTACAAAATATTTTTTATTTTTTTAAATGATGTAAACAAATAAGAGATTATCATGTATAATAGTGAACATGTGCAAGTGACATAATGAATGATTTTTGTTTAGGTGATGAATTGATGGAACTGTTTGCAAGTTTCGAAAAATTTATATACCTTTCACCCAAATTTGAAAGTTTAGGTGACAATTTTAAAATGGAATAAACTTCAGTACATCTCAAATGTAAATATTAAGACCAGGATGGGAAACCATCAAGAGCTTCTTGTTATGTAGTTATCATTTTATGGTTAAAAATAAATCTAACTAAGCATTACAATCATAATAAGATATTCTTACAAAGAACCTACAAGCATCCTTTAAATTCTTGCTTGAAAGACAATGACAATAAAATTAAGCGTAACAGTCTCATGTCCAAACAACAATAATCATAGTCACCTGTTATGCATTGTTGGCTACTTAAGATGGCCTACCTGTCAGCAGTTGAAACTTGAAATAAGGCATGCTTCAATGAGTCAATTCAAGACTCATATAATTCAGCGTATGGCCTGTATGCAGCAGCACCTCTTGAGAGTTGAACAGGATAAAGTGATATACATAAACCGGTATAGTTCTTCTATTTCATTTTCTTCTCTTTCCCAGCCCGAGGCTTTTGGTACATCACTATCTGACTTAAGATGGTAAAATTTGTAGCAATTCCAATTACAGAACCCAGTAAAACTTCAAAAGATGTAAGGAAGCAGCCACGGTAATAAAAAATAAATAAGGAATAAATGTACTATGGGAAACATTGGTACACAAACAAAAGAGAGTCAATGAAAAATTTGAAATGGACAGAGACCTTTATATAAAGTACCATGTCGAGGAGATGGAAGACATGATTTTAAAAAATTCAGTTAACTAACGAATGAGGCCTGAACAGACACAAATCCCAACAATTTGATTCGTCGTAGCTCATTAAAAACTTAGTAGAATATGTTCAACTTCATAAGCAAATTAATAAAAACAGTGTGGAAGTGGTTTTCAACTAATAGCAACCGACTTAAAAAGGAAATTAGAAAATTAGTATATATAGCAGCGAAGTAGAAAGAAAGCTTTCCCCATTGCTAACTGAAAGTCGCCATTTTTATTGAGCATACATTAGGACAATACATCATAGAATAACATTTACACAAGTGTAAACAAGTCCTCTCCTTTTTCTTAAGGCTTGAGAAAAGGTGAGTCTATAGAGAGCTTGAGCTCTCAAGAGCTCTACCCTTTTATCCTTTAGATCATCCTAAAGATCTGTATATTTGCTATATAAGACTATATAATATTGTATGTATCTCTAGGTGATCTAATGGACAAGAGCTAGAGCTCTCCAAAGACTCACCCTTAAGAAACGAGAGTCAGTTTTGAAGAAAGACACAAATTCCCTTGCATAGGGATCCACCTTTTCCTGTGCAAGGGTCCTTAATCTTGCAATATAATTGTTGGTCTTTCTCTGTTTGAAAAAACAATGTCAATTTTCTAAGGAAAATGAAAGGTCCAAATCCTGACACTCAATCCAATGTGTTTCAACTTTAGGCAGTGGCCTGGTTGTTTTGTTTAATAGTTTTCCAAAGCAAAATTAAGAATGGATTCAGGAAAATACTTTCTAGAGCCATTTCTGAAAACACAAAATGTTCGGAAAAGTTGTTCCGATCTAAACTACTCAGTGACATCTCCCATCTTTTTCCATCTCCAACATTGAATCATGAAAATCAGACTGAGTGTTCTTCCTCTGGTGACAATCCAAACACCCGTTGGCTACTATTTATGGCCATTAGCTTAACTCCAATCCTTAAAATAACACTATAAATCAGATCTAAAATCATAAAAAACCACTGCTGAGAAAAATCCAAAGAACATCTAAGAAGCATGAGAACCCAAAGCAAAAAGCAAAAGAACCCAGCACGGTTGGGATATCCAGCTTGTTTACTGAAAAACATCCATATACTCAAGGTGTGTGACTTCTTTGATTCAAAATGGAAGACATGGATCTAACAATAAAGTTTTACAGGGAGAAATTATAAAAAAAAAAAAAAAATTGTCTAGTAGAGTTGGAGGAAACTTGAATGAGATGGACATAAAGTTATCAAGCCAACAGGGGAAGACAGCCATTCGGTTTATGAAAGCAAAAGCAGAGACTGAGAACATGTGGGTGTGTGTTTGACTGAAAATCAAAGACAGATGAAGTAATAGCAGGGGATGCTTGCTAAATTAGCAGTGAAGCTACCCGCTTTGCAAGTCAGCCTGAACTGAAGCAGAGCAAACGAAGAGGAATGTTTAATAGAATTCTGCTGCTTACAAGATTGCTACTTTGAAATCACATTGTTTCAAAAACAGTTTTTGAAAGCATCTTTAAATTGTTTTCATTTTTCTGTCTTAAAAACTGAGATAAAAACATCTACCCAAACATGTTTTAGTTTTTAAAAACAAATTAATGTTTCTAAAAACAGGAAATGAACAGGTCCTATCCTTCTCAAAACAAAGAAGCTTTATTATTAACACCAAAAAACTGATTGGATATTCATTGATGAGGTTGACAATGACAGAAGATATGATGATGATAACAAATTAAGAAGCAAGGATACCACTTTTTGGTGCATTTTCTTGGATGCTGGTGAAGACTCTGACTGCAACAAATATAAACATAAACATTACTATGCAAATACACAGAAACTGTAACCCAAATTTCATAAAAGTCATGATGGCTTACCCATTGAACCTCCAAAATTCATAAAACTGGTTAAGAAGCTGAGCTCCCCAGTACTTTTGTTCTGCTCAGACCATAGTCAGAAACCAATAAGGAATAAGAATAGTGAAAAAAAGTGTCAACATACTTCATTAAATGAAATTTTTTTTAAAACAAAAAAATAATTAGAATAAATGTAGAGGAATAAAATGAAATTTTCAGCATAAACACTTCAACAGAGTTGAAAGCATCCTAGCCTTTCATTACACACAAGCAGCCAAAGCTCCTAGTTATTCCCAAAAGTGCAGATAGAATGGAAATATAGCCTACTCAGAAACCAAATTCCTTTCATGTAATTAGCTTCAAGTTAATATCATGCAGCCCACAATGAAAGAATTCATTCCCTCGTAACCAGATAGGAAATAAGTAGTCATTCTGACTGTGGAGAACCAAACATCATATATGCATGTAAGTACCCAAGTCTATAAGTTTATAAGTTTTATGACAACTAGGTATTTTTCTTCAATATAGCACAAACACAAAACAGGCCTTCATGTTTTTACTTACAGAAAAGTTTTGCCATATTTGTGGGATCCTGGCAAAGAGAAAAATTGCATGCTGGGATGCCTGCAACAGATCATATCCGCATCACGGCATCAGGAAATATTGGCCATAGAGAACCTTATAATCAACAGTATTATAAATGCATATTGAACACAAAGTTGTTACTCACATACAGAGCTTCAAAGAGAAGAGGATCAATTTGACCAGCTAAGACAGTGGGTGCTACAGCACAATATCTGAAAACCAATGTATCAAGGAAATGGTCGAGCATATTAAATTATACTGAAGAATGCAAGAATAAACACTCAGTGCTTCTTCAAGCAAGTAGGATACAGTAGTGCCCGGATCCACGTTATGGTACCCAGAGGTCGAGAATAGTAGTAGATTATGGCAATCAAAACTAGAGCTGTATCATAAAAGAAGAGGTGGAAGCATGTTAGATTACTTCAAGTAAATGTAAGCACAAGATAGCAATTCCTAACAAAAGATATAGCTGTACAAGTTGCATGATCAATATGAAGCCAAAGATGCTTTTGCAAGTACTAATTTCAGAACATCAAATATCAGTGTGTAAAGTCAAAATCATTAACAAAATGAGGTTTGACAAACAAACGTGATGGTTTTGTTAATCCCATGTCCAATTCCTGTCAGGCTCAGATATTGGAACTTGCTCAAAGAATGATTTCAGAGCATCAAATGTCAACCTTATGCAGTGACTGATACAAGGGGGCCAGGGCAGGCCCACAATTTAAAAGTTTTGACTAGGCCATGTTATAAATCTCTTCCTAAATTGTAGTGCAATCCCCCCACCTCCAAAAAATACACTAGTTGACAAAATTAAACTCAATGGTCAAGCCTATGGTCGTTGCTAATTTAACTTTTTTTTTTTTTGGTAAGTGCTGGTTTAACTTTTAACTTATTAAAATAATGAATTGATATATTATATCAATATTGAGTAAATTACCCAAAAGCTTACTACATATTTTGGGCCTCATAAATGAAGAAGAAATCTACTACTAATGGATCTTCTCCTTAATATGGCAACCATGCATGAGTCAATCACTGTAACATCACAATAAAAATATATATTAATGTTCATTGTTATGTATGTACCCATGTAATGCTTCATAGCAAATTTTCTTCAACCTTCCTTTCTTTTTGTTTGCAGATTTTATTTTCTTTATTCCTCTTTCAACCAATTCTTCAATCACAACAAATTAAGAATGGGAATGAATTTGTTTTGAAATGAGAAGTAAAGCACCGTTAAAGGTATGTACCATGTTTATACAATCAAGGTCTTGTAATTTTCTTTTTGGTATACCAACATGTTTAATTTTATTCTTTGTTTTTTTCCAAACATAGATGGATGATTTCATTACAAAAGCCAAGGTACAAGTATGATCAACCATAAAAAAACGAAAACAAGCTCACCAAAAAAGAAACGCCAAGCAAAGGTCGAAATTTAATTTCCTTCAAGAATAGAGTTAGAATAACAAGTAGCATTATTCTAAAGTTTTAAGAGTAGAATTAGAAAAATGAGCTGGAAAGATTGATACAGATTTTAATCGCAACTATTAAATTGTTTTAACTCTTGGTCCCCCAACAATAAAATACTGATCCATCCCTGATCTCAAGCCTGTTTAAAAAGAGTGTGTACAGCAGACTTACGAAATGTATAGGTATGATATAATATAAAATGCAGAATCAATGAAAGAAGGATGAAGAATATCTACTGACATGAAAATATGTAAAAATGTACAAACTGTTAGTGCACCTTGGATCAAAAGAAATAATAATTCCCCGTAAGCTGAAAACGGAAGCCCTTTGTGAAGACAGTAAGCTAGTGCTATGGTATAGCCAACAACTTCAAGCTCGAAGGATATCATGCTAAGGCCTCTGACACTTTGATGTTTCAGAATTTTCAAAATCTGCACTTCAGAAAGAGTAACATGAACTTTATTTAGGAACAATTTGGAAATCTTGTTTCACTTTGAAGAGATTAGGCATGTTTAAGCAATATTTATTGAAGAAATTTAACATACTCCTCAGCAGCAATGAATATTTCTTTCCAACAAATAAGACAAGTTATAAAATCAAATGAGTAAAGTGACAATTTTGTCCCTAAAAATGTAACTCCTTCGCAATTTAGTTCTTGATTTATTTAAATATACAATTCAATCCTTAATTATTCAAATTCGTTTCACTTTTTTTTTTTGGGCTATTTTTAGTTAACCGCCTTAAAAAGACTTACCTGAAACGGGTGTAAATAATTCAAGTAATGATTCGTACACTTAATTTAAATCCCAGACTGAATTGCAAGCAAGCTATATTTTCAGGTCTAAAATACCATTACACTCAAAATCAAATTGTTGGTCATGACGACATAACAGCAAATTCAAGAGGGCACCTTTTGAGGATTGTATATATGATTCCAGAAGGAATCAGTCGTATATTTTGGATTTTTTTAATTATCAATTAATGTATATGCACAAAACAGGTGGAATCAGAAAGAGAGGATAAAGAAAAGCACATACCTGAGGGAGTTTGACGGTGGTAGAAGCGGCGACGATGGCGTAGCCGAGGAGTTTAGAAATGAGAGGAAGCAAACAGTCCTTGTCAGGGAAGTTGCCATGGCGGAGAGATCCCACGGCACAGCTCAGATCAATCCCTAGATATTCCATCCTGTCTCTCACCTACTCGCCGCTCTCTGATCTAATTCCAAATCTATCTCCAACTTCTTCTTTTCTATAAATTAGATTGTGAATGTTCCGGTTCGGTCTACGGGTACTACGAAGTCTCTGCACAGAAACGCATCTACCATGACTTATTTTTTTTTTCAAGTTCCTTATATAGTTCATACGAAGGGTAAACTTGTCCAATTATATATCAATAAATAAAAGAAAAAGAGTTTCAGAAACTTTAGGTGACATACAAATAATTACTTAATTTTAAAATTATTTTAATTAATATTTAAATTATAAAAATTATATAATTATGTAACTTTTATAATTTAAGTATTAATTAAAATAATTTTAAATTTTAAACAATTACTTATAAATAATTTAAAATTTTAAAAAATTTATATATTCTTTTTTATAAATAAATAACTTTTAATCATATCAAAAATGATAAATAAATAATATTTTATAAAATATAAATTAACTAATTTAACAATTAAATCAGATAATATTATTATAATTATATTTATCAAATTTAATATAAAATAAATTAAATATTTATAAATATCTAATTTAATAGTTAATATATATTATATTTTAATATTATATTATATATTGAAGTAAAATATTTTAAATTTAAGTGAGTTAATTTTTTTAATAATTGTTTGATCCAAAATAAAATTTACTAAGTTGTTTAAACAAATTAGTTAATAAAATAAATGTGTTAAATTTTAAAGTGAATTTTCACTCGTTTTAGTTTAAATGTAAAAAACAATTAAAATAATTAATGAATAAAAGAAAGATAATAATCAACTGAATAATGAGAACAGATGCCTTTCCTTTTTGTTTCACTAATTAATCTAGCCAGATGAAAAATACGATTTAAAAAAATTTATATATCCTTTAGTAAAAAATGAAATATAGATAAAAAAATTAAATGAACAATATTTAAAGTTTGTTATTTTTTCAATTCTTATAAGTCTCTTCATATTGGGAGGAATTACAATTTAGATTCCATATTTTTTGTTCTCTTGTCTTCAATTCTATTTTTTAATAAAATATTTAAAAATATTATTAATTAAGAGAGGTGTGTATTTTTTTATAGAAACAAAATTGAAAAAAAATAAAAATAAAAATATTTTTATATTTCTAACATGCCTCATTATTCAAAATTTTTTGTACTTAAAATATAAATAATAATATATAAACTCATGTTATTTTACGTTAAATTTAACTTAATTGTAAATAGGGACAAAAATCTAACACCTAAACTTAATTGTAAATAGGGACAAAAATCTAACACCTAAAGGTTTGGTATGCTACAATTTGTGGGTCAAGGAATTGCTCTTTCGCTCTCTTTCGCTTCCTATATTATTTAGTGGCAGAGTTGATTGTTGAGCAGCCTGTCATTTCATCCATATGCAATATATAAGGATCTGAAAAAGATTCGTTCACAACTACCATATTTATTCCTTTTGAAACTAGAGAAGGTAGAAAGCTTAAAGGCATAGCTAGCATAGGTACATCAAGAACTCTTCATCTGCTTGACTAGAACAAATTTGTTACTTACTTATTTGCACTTGCCCCCGAGGAATGATGCAGAAGGATGCATTCTTTCTCTAGCTTTCCCATTTGGGAAGTGACTGAATAAAAAGAGGAGCAATATGGCATACTCTCTTACGCTCCCCGTGTTTCCAGGCTAAGGGCGGAAGGAGATAAGGTTTCCAATTATAAGTAAAATCTGAGGATCATTTCGAGTCAGTATCCTATTCTTTTTTTCCTGTGTGCTCGGAAATAACATCCATGCTAATCTTTTTAGACCTCGCACTGGTGATATTTTTATAAGAAATGATACTTCCACACACCATGCGAGAGCTATGTGCACAATTTAGACCACTAAAAAAAATGTAGTGGAACATTGAGTGTTATGCAATGATCTAGTGAGAATCTAAGAGGAGTTGTTGGTGCGTTGCATCTGTTAAGATTGAGAAAAGGAATGGGGAGGGAAGAACTACAAGAGGATGGGCACGCCACAAAAAAGTGAGTGGACGCATTTGGGGATGTATCTATCAGTCCATTTGTTTGCCCAGCCTATGGGGTGCATCACCCATAAGACTTTGGTGCATCGATGCGTTGAGAGCCGTTGATCAACTTAAAAAAAATAAATAAAGGACTAACATTACTGGCGTGCAACCTTATCATCAGGTGAGAAGAAGAGATTGATATTTACAAATGTGGTTCTATTGAAAACCAATAATTATTAAGAAAAAGAGTGGCCTTCAGTAATATAGGGACTACACTAAATCGTAGACTCCTCCGTGGCATTGACAACATCAATATTTGGTATCCTTCAGAAAATCTGGTAAGCTTTTCATGTTCTTACCCAAGTGATGACAAGGATTCTAAGTGAAACGCCTTGGCCGTGGTCCTGCCCAGGACCTCAACCGCAAAATAGTGGATGTCGTCGGAGCTCAGTCGCAGTTCTTGGAGACAAACCTAGAGAAGAGACCCATATCAGTATAACTGATGCCACCGTACATGAGTCCCTTCGTGTACCTTCGCCGCCGACATTACCATCGAATTCATCGTTGTCGCCAGTGACTCCAGCAAAGTCCACAACCAATGATTCTCCCATTGCCGAGAACATCCGATGCTCAAAAAAAAATACTCATAGTCAAAGATTAATTATCTAAGATTAATCAGTCCGCGTGGGTATATCGGGGAGCAGCGTCTCAGTCTCCGTCTCTGTCTCGATCTCCTACCGTCGGTATATGGGGGAGCAGCTGCAGATGACCTGAAGTGAATGTTCATTAATTGATGTTAGACAACTTAATGATGAAGAGCTTATTTTCAATAAGAAAAGAAATAATGGGTTTAACTGAAATAATTTATAATAGGCTATGAAATTACAGGTCAAAAGGTTGGTGCATCGGTACAACAAAGTCTTTTAGGTGCATGTTAGACGGCACCCTGTTTCTTGAGCCAGGACAATCGTGTGGTTGACCAAAAAATTTAAGAAGCTATGGACCAGCGTCTTCTTTCCACAGTCATGTTAATTTCCAGTGTGCAAATCTACTTTTGCTGATGAGCAAGGAGTGAGATGTCTCCTTCGATGGACATGGGGTAGGCTTTGCAACTGAAAATTAAAGTTGGTGTTCGCTTGTCATGTTGTCCAGTACAGCACTTAACAGTACTATTATTGAATTAATAACAGGAGGTTGTGACGGGAACAGCAGTTGCACAGTGCGTTGAGGGTACATGCAGGAAAAGAAAAGCCAATTTGTTATTATTCACAACCATTTCAATTCACATTCAATAGAACCACTACACTTCAACTAGAGACAAGTAGACAGAACGGTCTTCTTGTGGCATTGCTAATAACTAATCAGGTGTTTTCAAGGCTTAAAATGACACTGCCAATTCAACAACTTAAATAAGTTGGTGCTCCTTTTTTTTTTTAATATGATACATTAACGCTTTCTGTTATTTATATAAATGGGATATGTGAATATGAAAATAAGAATTATCAAACTTACATTATTTAATAATTTTTTAAACCAGTTCAACCATTATTATTATTATTATTATTATTATTATTATTATTATTATTAGAATGGTGTCAATTGACCCACAATTTCTTAAACTCGTGCATCATCGAACAAGTGGGCTGAAATCTGATCTTTTTTTTTTTCAGCAGCATCAGAAGGAAATATTGGGAGAGGGTCGAATGAGTGAGAGAAGTAGCAGCGCAGGAAACCTCTCGTGAAGAAACTTCCTCTACGCAAGGCTTGGTAGCATATGAAATGGAAATATCAAACTCTAATCTAATCATCTTTAGGATTTTTGAGTTATAAATGCCGTCACCGGTCACCAAGTGGAAAGGGAAATGTGACTGTCCAGGTCCCACTCTAAAAATTACAACTACGCTTGTAGTCTTGTACTACTCTCAATGTTGGAGCATGATCACCTCACTTGGTGCCTGCGAGCTGCTAGTGGGTACCATCACCTTGTTTGCATTTTGCCTTTTAATCTGGCTGCTCCCTCTCCTTCACTCTCCTCACTCTGTGTAGGTTCCTATGGACGATGGAAAGTGGGTTACCCTTGCTTGACTGTCTCTTGCATCAGACTCTGAGAAGCATATGCTCATCTTCAAATTCTTCCAATTCTTCTAAGTGGGTATACGCGTTCTTCTAGAGGATGGTACCCCGAAACTTTCCTCCACCGAGATGAGTAAGGAAAATAGAATGTGAAAGCCTAAAAGAATTATTTTTTCTGAGTAGAAGCAGCCTGCAGGTGATAGGAAATTTGACCGTATGTTGATGTTCGTAGAGCTCTAATTTGCTCTGTTGCAGGTGGGAATTTGGAGGGACTTCTCTTGATCGCTCCAAGGGAAATAAAAGAAACTGGTAAGTTTCATGGAACTGTGACAAACCTGTCTCATTTTAGTTTGTTATTATGACCAGACAAACAAATCACAGACAATCAGACATGAACAATTATCTATGCTTGTATTTGAAATAATAGGACAGGTTTGGAGCTGACGTCATCTTCAAAATGTCTCATGAGGTTTACCATTATGGAGAGGGGTGAGAACTGACATTGCGCCGCCTTTACATTTTCTTGCCACAAGAAATTTTATTTTCTTTTCCTCGGTTTTTCTCAGCAAGAAAAAAATCTTTTTCCTCGGTTTTTAAAGAGTAGCATTAGAAAATTCATGTGAAGGAAGAGGGACGAAATAATTCATCATTTGATATCTATCTGCAGACTACTGGGGAAAGTGGCCGCAGATAATAGTCACAAATGGGTTTAGAGTGACACTCAAAATGAGTGTCGACATAGCTACATTGCTTCATGGAATGCTTCGATCGAGCATGTAAGCGAAGTTGCTATTAGCAGAAATGAGTGTAAATAGTTCTTCACTTTCTGTCTCTCTCTCCATATCTTAAATCTAAAAAGATAAGATTTTTTTTTAGTACTTTTAATCTTTGAAAGCAACCAAGGGCGTGGGAGTTTCAGTTAAATTCAGGTATTCAGGTCGGTAAATTCATTCACCAAAAAGCTTCATAAACATGTTGTAGAACTAGAAGAGCTAATAACTGAAAATTTTGTTTAATTTAATTTCACTAATGCTAACGAACGAAATTAGTATTCATTTTGGTAGACCATTGTCGTCATTGCTGTTAGAGAAGGCTTAGTGCAACTGGGTTCATTTAACAAGGTATTGCTCTTTCCCCTTCAATTCCTATTGTTTCTCATTTCGTGCAAAATCTCGATTCATTATTAGTTCAGATGTTCTTCAGACTGCAGAAGATCTCAATCTGGTGATCAGCATACAACGGAAGTTCAGCTACCTCCAGAGCATACCAGCTGCATTTGCTATTCAAATACCATACCTACCCACCCAGCATCCATTCAGTGTCAAGCCCAGTTTCCAGATGATGGAAAGCAACGAAATGCCCCTCTCTGCCAACAATGTGAGCCAAGTACACGGAGTCAACAGACTAGTTGACGATAGATCCAACTATTTTTCCATGATAGCCATCAACTTGGGCTGGAATGCCCAACAGAATGGAACAGCAAGGCCACCTCTTTCTCAGGTCCTCCTTCCTTGCCCAACATGTCTTGCAGTCTTGGAGGTCTGCTATCAAAGCTCCCCTCCGTAATTCCATCCTATAATTCCATTCAAGTTTTAAAAATTAAAGAAGTATTTAAATTAACTTACTTTATTTTTTAATGACACAAAATGAAACCCTAACTCAAAATCAATTTTGTCACTATAAAGTTGTCCTAAATTACTTTCATGAGAATTCATTCTTACAATTCAATTCTTTTAATTTTTTCGATCGATCTCACGATTCAATTCTAAAATTGGGATCGCAACAAATAATATACCCATTCGTTTGAACATGATTACAGCACGACTTTTGCCTCAAAATTCATTTTTTTATTGACGAAGTTTAGAGAGAAAAAAGATATGGCATTTCAAAATTAAAACATATCCAAAGTCTCGAAAAAATACTTAGAATAAGAGACTCGAATCAAAGTCAAACCCTACTGGCCTCAAAATTATACTCTGCCAAAATGTACAGTATTAAACCAAAAATATCTCAAAAATAATAGTAATAATGTCCTCATGTTTTTCCCTTGTGTTTTGGGTCAGCAGAGAGCATAATAGGATTGATCACTAAAAGCATGCTTGGTTTAAGTTTTAAAACTTCAAATCATAGTTAAGATACAAGCTTCAAAAATACATTTTTATTCAAACCACGGTATAGTAATTTCTAAAAACCAAGTCAAGCATGCTGTAACAGAGTAAATTGAACCAAGAGAAAAAGCAACAATTCAACAAATCAACCATTAGGGCAGGATCGGGAGGATACTGTCAGGACAGAAAGTAGCATGTGAATAAAGAAGGGATCCATTTCAGCGTTGCTGAATGATCACAGAATCTACAGAAGTTGAAAACCAACAATGATCAATAATTCAATACGTTCGTCATTTGAAATTTGAATAATAAAGCATATAAATAGAGCGCTATGTACGCAGTCAATATCTGACTGAATGAAATTTGACAATGTAACTGTTTGTATCCCAATGGCGAAGATCTGTATGTTATGCGCAGTATGATGAAAACAAGGAAAAGAGTATCAACTAGTGTTATAGTCCTTCGCCCTCCCTTGACTTCGTCATCCACTGCCTCAGCGCTTGCACATTCGCTTAAGCAATGCTGATCTTGTTCTCACCTCCAAACGCCCAGTGGGGTTTAGCTGGAGTTCGCTTCATTGCCTTCACCCCAAATGGGTTGTCCTTGCTCTGTAACAAACAGAAATTCAGACGAACAAAGGCCAAAGAGTCAAAAAAATGAAAATATTGAGCGAGGACCAAATAATTAACTTTTAAACGGTGCAATTCAAAGTGCAAATCCAGTTTGTAATGCATGCAAATAAAGAACTAGATGGTCTTGGTCATACCATTAGACAGGTCCCTGCGTAAATGTTGCAGATGGGATAGTCATGAGGACAGCAACTGTAGTGGTCTTCACAGCAGGTGGCAGCCTCAAGAGGACAGCATCCCCACTCAAAGCAGTAGTTTCCAAACTCGTAAATACAGCAGCAAGTGGCGCTCGCAGGACAGTTATAGTAATTATCACAAACGGATGGTGGCTTCACAGGGGAAGGGGGAGATGGTCCAGGGTTCGGCGGATTTGGACCCTTCTTAATGGGATAGGAGGGCTCAATTGCAATTCCACACTTGCCCGCTCTGGTTGTGGCCAGATTACGTTCCATTCTGATATAGCCTTCCTCTCCCCAGCTACTACCCCATGAATTCCTCACAATCCAATAATCAATACCATTTTCTGTACCATACCCAACAGCCGCAACACCATGGTCTAATGCTGTTCCACATCTCCCCGTGAATATACCCTGACAAAAGATAAATAGAATACACTGAATAAGAAGGTTCAGGCAATAACTGGACAGCAGCAACAAGCAAAAATTTCGGTGAAGAAAAAGCTACAAGATAGCTTTACTTTCAAATGACCTCAGGAAATTTGTGGTTTCATCAATAGGCGCCAGAATAAAATCATTTGCCATATATATGATTTTTATTCAAAAACATTTACAGTGTCTTGTTTTTTATCAAATGTATTGATAAGGGTGATGAAAATGGAATAGAGGAGGAAAGAATAGATTTCACAATGTATTGTTTTGGTAAGGTATGGGCACACACCTTTACTTCCTAAGGATTAAGTACAATTGTTTAGAAACTTACTGATACATATAACTGGAATTCCCTGCCACCTCCTTCAATGGCAACGCTCACTGGCTGATTTGCAACAGCCTTTTTCAAGGCTAACTCATCATAGGCAGGAACATCTTCGTAGTCATCAATTGTAACAACTTTAGCATTTTTCTGCAGATAAGGCAAAAGAAAAAACAAACCACAAAAAAGGAGATTATAAGTATTGGAGTTGTTACTATCTTTCACAACCATTTATTAATTCATCACATAATCAAGAATTCAAGACTAACCCGGTATTGGTCACATCTGCCATCAGCAGCTCGGTAGGGGTAATCCTCTTCGGTGTCAATGCCACCATTGTTGATGATGAACTCAAAGGCGTAGTCCATAAGTCCGCCATTACATCCTTGGTTATATGATGTATCACAGTCCACCAACTCTTGCTCTGATAGTGAAATTAGATCGCCTGTTACTATCTTATTTATTCCTTCCACTGCAACGATTGTTGAGAATGCCCAGCAGCTCCCTTCATTAAAAATTCAGACAGTGTGTTTACTGAATATATCTCAACAAAGATATAGTTTGTATAAGAATAAGAGATTCATTAGACATGAGCACTGCACAGAAACTCATTACAGGAATACTGGAATGCAACTACAAGAACTGTCCCGCTCCCTACTCTGGTACACTATCAAATCAAGAATCTCTCTTGGTTAATTACTAACGAGTTGTTCTGCTCATCCTATGGGAAAGAAATTTTTTATTATTACTTAGCTAATATGATAAAGGATATTTATTAATCTTTGCCAACAAAAATTTTTTTTTGTGGGCAGGTAAAGAAAGTAATATTAGTGATTGAAATACTTCTGAGTTCTGAAGAACCTGCCTAAACGTGCAGGAGACCTTAGACCGTTTAAATATGTAGGTGCTTCCTTTCCTTAATCTATTGATTATTGATCATTGTTATAGTATTAATTCTTCATAAGAGATACATATCATCAAATATTCAAAGGTCCAAAACAAGATAATTTTATGTCAAAATAGCAATTAAAAATCTAGGATATTAAAAAAAAAAAAGTAAATCTGATTCTCAAGTAGTGTAGAAAAATTTACTATGTGATTCCAAGGGAGAAGCAAGACAATTTTGTCAAAGGGGCCGAAAAAATTTATATTAATTCAGGGGGCCAAACTAACAATATTTTATTTTTTAAAAAAAATTACATATAAAATTAAACATTTTTTAAAAAAATCTGGGAGATCAAGGCTCCCTTATAATAAGGAGGCTCTGTCGTCTGTGATTCAATCATACATTGCCGCATTATAAAATATATATATATAATTATAATATATCATCAAAGATTAAATTCTTTTAATAATCTTATAACACATCATTGAGGTTGAATGATAACAACTAAGAAGATATTCACGAATATGACCCTATTTGAATTTCTTTTCTCTTTGGTGCCGTAGTTGGAACTGTCCGAAAAATCGTGAACAAAACAAGAAATTTATTTTTCAGACATTATTAGTTTATGAAAATGGTCAAGTAACAGTAAAGCTACAACCGCTGATAAGACTGTAAACACCAAAGACGAAACAGTACTCTGTAGTCCCGATTATTGATTCGGATTAATTTTAAAAAACAAATTAAAAATTGATTGAACGGGTAAAGAAATTAACTTTTCACTTTTCAAAAAAGAACAAAAGAATGAGGGGCGTAAGAAGAGTGTTAGACATAGTACTTACCGCAACTTCCTTGGTCTTTGACACCGACGACGGCACCTTCCTTCCTCCAATCAACGGATTCGGGCAATTTGTCGCCGACACGTGGAGCATAACGGTTGCTCTTGGTCCTAACCTTGGGCATCCTCCTCCTGGGATCAATCCTGGTTCCCAGGTACTTGGCCCGGTACTCCTCGTTGGTGAGATCGGCGAACCGGTTCAACCCCACCTTGTAGGTCCGGTTCTCTGCGTTGTGCTCGTCGATGAACCTGAGGTTGTCCTTGAAGATCTCGAATCTCTTCTCCTTCTCCCCGAGGGCATTGTAGACCTTGCTATGCTTCACGAGCCACTGCTCGTACATGGTCATGACCTCCTCGTCTGTCCTCCAGGTGGACTTGTCGGCGTGGGTTCTGTCGTAGGAGATGATCGACATGTCCAAGGCCGAGGACACCGCGAAGACCATGAACACGAGGACGATCATGACCTGGGACGATCTGGTCGAACCCATTTTCTCGAGATCTTTAAGGTAGAAACTTTTTGAAGAGGAGGAAGAACTCAGAAGAAGGGTGGGTGTGGGAAAAAGGTGCAGTGAAGGTGGACCTTATAAAGGCCGAAGGGATTGGGAATGGTATTCTATTGAAATAATAATGTCTGTATATTAGGTGGGAAATAATATATCAGCAATGGAGATGAATGATTAAGCAAAAGAAAAATTAGGGATCAATGGTTTATCAGATTTTTTTTAATAATTTATCGGGGATTTTATCTTTGGTTAACGGGAAAAAAAATTGGAGAAGAAGAAGGAAGCGTAAGAAAGTAGATGAGAAGACGCGCAGAGCGGGCTGTGAGCGAGGACTGAAGTGAGTAAAGAGAGAAAGTAAGAGAGTATGTGGATTGTACTCAAGGGGCATTCTAAGCTTTTCCTAATTCCTAATAAAAAATATATTATTTACATTTTTAATATTTTTAATATAAAAAATTTTGGTTGGAGATAGAAATATCCGTTAGGAGCGTATTTTATATCCAGAAATTCTTAAAAAAATACAGTCTACACATTTAGGTGTGGTAATGGGTTGGCTCGTGGCTAGAGGTAATTTATATGATTATGAAAATTAAATCGATTATTAAAATAATAAAGGAATTAATTTATGATTTAATAATTTAATTATAATTAAATTAAATATATATTTATATTTTAAAATTTTAATATTTATATTAATTGAAAAATATGTATATATTTTTTTTTACATTTTTTACATAATACATTAATTATATATATTAAAATATATATATATAAATGAAATTTTTAATATTAATCTGAAATTATTTTTAATATAGAATGAGATTTTTTAATTTTATTTTTTAAATGATGATAAATATATACTTAATATATGATAATTTGTTAAATAAGTTAAAATAATTATTTAGAGTAATATCTCTTATTTTAAATCATATCATTAATTTATAATAAATATATAATAATATATTTATATTATCTAAAACAGTGACAAGTCTTGATTCTAAAAAAATATATTGTCTCAAATTTAAATTATGGATTCATAATTATATTTTTAAATAATTTTTATAATTTATAATAAATATATTATAATACATTCTATACATTGAAAGTATTTGTGAATAAGTGACAGTACTTATCAATACTTTTTTTCTTAGCTTCAAATTCAACCTATCATGATAAATTTTATTGATTTTAATTAAAAATACTGAAACAGACAGATTAAGTAAATCAATTTAAATTATAACTAATTTAACAAATTCAATAATTTAATTATCAATTCTTAACATATCAATTATAAAAATTGAACTTAATCAGCTTATGATCTGATTATCGGTTAGATCAGTTTGACTGGCCGGCCAATCCAATTTTCATAACAATGGTAATTTACGTTTGACAATGATGTTGGTAAAGGTAAGTTTTTATCTGATTGGATCATATTCTGCACCCTTCAAAATAACATTTATTTTAGCCTGTAGGTTTTGAGCATCAAAATTGAAACTTGGCTAGTCAAAATATTAAAAATTCGTATCCTGTTAACTGGACTTTATCTTTTATTTATAAATATTTTATATAAATTTATAAAATAATTAATTATAATTTTAAAAATTAATCATTATTTTATATAAATTAAAAGACATAGTTAAATGAATATACTTTTATTATATATTTATAAAATAAATAAATTAATTAAAATAATAATTTTTTAAATAAAACATATTTCAAAATATAAATTTAATGTAGATGAAACATGAGCGGGGCAGGTTAACCTTAAACTCATACCGAACCCGTCAGTATGAATAAACAACTGTAACTTGACCCCAAGTTTCACGAAAAAGAGAGTTTAAGTACTTATAGACGGGGTGACAAGTATATTAACTCCTTATTCTTATATATTTTATTTAATAATTTAACATACATAAAATTAATTAACCACATTTTTAAATTTCAATTAAATACACTTCATTTTCTTATCATATTATAAATATGTACATAAAATAAATTTTAAAAATAGAGTAAGTCATATAAAATAAAGTGATTTTAATTAGCATTTAAAAATGTAAATTATTAATTTTACACAAATAAAATAATTAAAAAAAATTACTCATTTAAATAAACTTCTTTTAATAAGAGGAGATTTTTTAATATATATATATATATACTTTTTTATGTTGTAGTATATTTGAATGTATTTTTTAAAAAATAATTGAGTAGGAAACAGAGTATATTTTGGATTTTTTTAAAGTTATATTTTTGTAATTTAAAAAAGATTTTTTTATAATATAAATATTTATTCATACATTAAAAAATATTTTAAAAATATTACGTCTAATCATAAATAAAAAGTTTTATTTTTTATTAAAAAATCGTTTTAAAAATATATATTAAAAAAAGATTTTTCTGGATGGGAGCCAGGCGTAGAATTGGGTCGCCGGTCTCACGCGCGCAAGATCAGTGGTGCTCAACACCTTAATATGTTTTGCCCCCTGCTTGGAGCGTATTTTTAAAGTTGCAAATTATCATATTAAAAAATTAAAAAAAGTTGAAAATTACTATATTAAAAAATAAAAAGTTGCAAAAGGATTGGAAATATCTGTCCTTTGACTCGTAGTAGTTTTTAAATTCAATTCGTTTCAATTAATTATTCTTTCCTGCATCATGAAAAATATGTCAAGGTGATTAACCAAAAAAATATATATATGTCAAGGTGATTCTACCTATACCTCGAGTTGAACTCGAAGATTCAGAATTTATATTTATTATTTAATAATTATATTAATAATATTACCAAAATTATCTAAACAAATAATATTAACAAAATTAATTTTATCCGTATAATGTAGAAATTGGTTGCGAATGAGGACGTGCCACGTCTCCTATCTCCGTTTGTTGCCTTCAATGTTCAATGTGCGAGAGTCTGCCGCTTCTTTTTCTAATAGATTTTTACATGTATTTGGTGTAATATAATATTTTTTTAATTGAGTTATACATTTTAAAGAATAAAATAAAATAAAATAAAATATTAATAATTATTTAATTAATAATTAATAATTTATTAAAATATAAAAATATAAATTTATTAAATGATTTTTTAATTATTTTATTAATAATTATTCATTTAATTTTTATATTTTAAAATGTATTTCTTATTTTAAAAAAATTAAATTTAATATTTTTATATTATATCACTCATTTCACGTCATATTAAATATATGAAACATTATTATGTATTCTTAATATATTATATTAAAATAATAAAAACATTATACATATCATAATATAAAAATGCATATTACAAGATTCAATTCGTAATATTATTGTATAAAATTTAAATGTGATTTAGAACGTTGAGTATTATAATACGAGTGTCTAAAAAATTATGTAATTATATGACAGTTTTTGTCTCTTACGACGAAAAATAATAGTGGCATAGACAAGCAACGTGACATACACTTTCTACAGTGTGTGAGAATTCTGCGTGCCTAAGTATTGTTCTTTCTTTTTTACTTTATACGTGTTCGTGACATAGGGATAGGTAGGACCCACATAAAGGGTGCTGAGGATTGCCTTTTGTGCCATGACCTTTGAATGGCTCCCCCGTGACTTGTGAGCCGTGGGTTTAAACGTTTGCATCAGTTAAAAAATTTGACTATGACCATATAGTGAGATGATATCGTTAGTATATCAAAAATAAATTCATGAAATATTATTGGCTCGTGGATTATCATTTTTGTTAGGTTCATAGATTAGGAAAAGTTATGACCATAAGGAGTTATTTGTGAAGACTAGCAGATTCCTTACATATCAAGGATAATAGCACTTTCCATGTGTTTGGGAATTTGAAAAATGAATGAAGTGTGGATTGCCTTAATTGTTAAGTTTTTTATAATTAATACAAAGACATGCGTTTGAGTTCTGCGCCTGCCAGTCTAAAGTGTTAAGAAAAAGAAGAGTCATTTATCATATTCTAACTTAGACTTATAAAGATTAAAAAAAAAATTGTTCAAATAAAATAAACATTTTATTTATAAATTTTTTTAAAATGATATTAGCTCAAGAATTTAATTCATTAATAAATTGACACAAAATCCTCTGAGAACATTTTCGCTATATGGTCGGTTAGTTAATGTTTGATTTTTTTAAAAAAAAATTTAGAATGAGGAGGCTCTTTTAAAATTGAGATAAACTATTAATTTTAACAAAAATTTATAATAAAATTATAAATCGTGTGAGAGATATCTCAATTCAATTCAAAATAAGTCATGCAGTTGTTTAATTAAAACAAATATTTATTCTTTTTTTTTGTTTTTTACAAAAATAAACAGCTATTCTAACCACAAGAAGCCGAAAACATTGCGGGGGTGTCAAGAGATAATATAATTGGGAAAAGACAATCGAGTAATTAGCAAAGAAATTAGAAGAGACGTTATTGTTATAAATAATAATGGGATTGATATAGCGTTTTTATTTGTTTTGATCGAGGGCATATTATCCTTCATTTTATTTCATGAATCATATATAAACCAGTAAGTGTGAGTAACTATGGAGAAATTTCTCTTTCGGAGCTAATCATATTTTATATGCATAGTTTCAGTGATCGCTTCATCTATGTTCAAAATTCATTTGGCTACAACTGTTTGAAAAATGTAACCGGCGTTAAAAGATAATTGTTTCCAGTAAAAACATCAAATTGAGGATTTCAAGAAATAAATCGGCTATTACGTCAGTTGACTTTAGCATATTAATTATTTTTTTTTTTACTATTAACTATTAGTGTTTGTAAAAACGAATATTTTTATATAAAAAAAATATTAAGTAAAAATATTTTTTATTATAAAAATATAAAAAAATAAACTTTAATTTATTAAATTATACATAAATAATTAAAAATAAATTTTATTTAAAAGTTATATAATTAATTAAAAATATCATATAATTTTATATTTTAATTTTAATTATTTATATAAAAATTTAATAATTAAAATTTAATCCTCTTATTTTTTGTAAAAAATTACTTTTTTCATTTGATAAAATTTAATTCTCTTATTTTTTATAAAAAATATTTTTTTCACTTGCTATATATATATATATATATATATATATATATATATATATATAATAATAAAAAATGATTTGATATATAAGGATTACATTATCTAAAAGTAATTAATCACAGAAAAAAATAAACTACAATTTTATACAAATTTTATCTATAATATTATAAGTTTAAATAATAATGCCTTACACAATTTTATATAAAATTTAAATTTTTGATATTATAAATAAAATTCTGCTCAGACATAATCTATTTCTACTCCACTAATTCCGTGAGAATATTATAATAATTTATTTGCTTGGTTAAAAAGGAAAGTTCAGAATAGCTTATTAAATTTAAATGACATTAGCATTGTGAAGTGTGAACTGTCACTTTGCTTGAACAGAAATTTGTGCACATTATGAACCAAAAAAAAAAAAAAGAAGAATAAATTTGTACACATTAATCCCATAATCCCATTGGTTGTGATTCAGTCGTGACCAGATGACCACGTGACATTAGGACGATAGAGACATATATAGAATGACGTAGGACGGTGCTTTATTGTTTCCCACTCGAACGCGATACTCCGGTGAAATATTGGTATCGTAGACTCTTCATCTTTTGGTAGTATCCACACTAACAAATTCATTTTGGTTTTGTTTTCCTCTGCGTATAGAACAGAAACATGTCTGAAAGATTGAAAGTATGTGACTTATTCCATCATCAATCTATAAATTAGAGAACAATACCCGCACAGGAGTGCGAAAATTTTATATTAAGATTGTGACTCTCACAGGAAAAATTATTACACATTTATGAAACATAAGATCATTTCTCTTTTCATTTATATTTTGATATATTCACATCAAGTAATAATAAAACTAAATGTGAATTAATTATTTTATCTTAAAAAATATGTTTTTTAGTTAGTGAATTACATTTAATTTTATTATTATTTAATGTTAAAATATCAAAATTTAAATGAAAAAAAAACAATAAGCATAGCATATAATAATTTCTCATTGTACAGGCCTGTCAATATAATGGGTGGAAATTCAATGGACTCATTGATCTGTATCAATAATAAATATATAAAATAGTAATAAGAAGAAGAAGAATTATTTTAGAAAAGTTATATAATATTTAAGCACGCATGCTACTATTAATATAAAATCCTACCATGCTTATTGCCCATGCTTATTATGTCACAAAAATATTATTATTTAAGCAAAAAAATATTATATAGTTAACAGAATGATCACTATCATCACGTGAAAGGATTTTCTTCTTTGAAAAAGACTAGACACAAAAAGAGTTTAAAAAAATGTAACTTTGCTGTTTCCGATCCCCGGGTTAGCTGTATGATCTGTATGTATATATTTAATATCTTAGAGTAGTTTTTCTTTGAAAGGAATATATTAAGCAGTTATATTTAATTATTTATTTTATTTATTTAAAACGAAGATACATCTGCATCAAGAGATGATGCGTAAAAATCTATTTGAGCAATGCAAACACTAGTCTAAACACAGCCTTACACATTGATGTGCTGTTCATCTTATACAAGAAACGAAAATACTGAAGAGCAACAAAATAGCTCGCAGCATGCAAATGGATCAAATCATTGTCAAACTTTCAAGACTGGGTGATCAGAAAGGGGCGTACTGACATTTAACAGAGACCAGGAAGATCACCCGGAAACCACGAGAAAAAAGGAATAACGGAATCAAATGGATGGATTATGGAGTGAGGATTCTAAATGGTATATGGCATTTTGGATAGCCCTTTATCATCGGGTCCACAGCCCATAAAGGGAAAGTGAATTATTTAATTTATTTGAGGTAAAAAAATTAAGCTAATGAATGATACGCAGAGCCTCCGAAAGGCCTTCCTTTTTGTGTTCTGTTTTGGGTCTCTCTTCGCTCTACAAAGCATGTGGGCATTTATTTTCTGCCGAGTAGTGGCTCACGATCACATGGAAGAGGATTGATGATTGACGGCCCGAAGGTCACTTCGCCAGAAGTTGATCCGTATTAGAATTCATCGCTTCCCATGTCACTCTACGTCAGGATTCTAAACCTTCTAGAGATTCTCTTTTGTTGTCTTCTCCAGCAAACAAGTATTTCTTTTTTTTTTTTTGACGTGGTTCCAGCAAACAAGTATGGGAGTGGAGATGCCCCGCCCTTTCCACCTTGTCATTTCCTTGTTTCTATTACAATTTGGTATTATATAATAACATCACCACTTGCACTGGCGCGATCCACTTCTTCATTGTCGTTCTCTATATAAATATAATCATCCAAAAATATCAGCCTACCAAAATTATCATGACAAATAAATGTTATCTTACTCTTATCTTCTTTTGTACTACTAATTAACCATCAGAATTGTTATTGAGTTTTTATTATAATTTTATGATATAATGTTGAGAAACATTGATAGTGAAAGTTATTTTTAAATTTTATTATGTTACTAAAATTAAAAAAATTATTACTGTTTATAATATTTAATTTATGCAACGCTTACTGTTATTATAGTATTTAACATATATAAATTTTATAGTATACCAAATTGTGATATATATATATATATATATATATATATATATATATATATATAGAATTAGAAAATAATTATTTTAGAAATTTAAAGCTAAATATCTAAATTCTAAGATTCCAAATTACAATGACAAAGAGCCATCATACATATTTAAACATTTAAAATATTATACTAAACAGGAGAATTCTAACGCTTAAACATCATGTTTTTAGACGTCTAAAATGCTTAAACATGCATGCATGGCTGTTATCAATTTCATTGTAGCCAGGAGCCCATTCCTACGTCAGAGTTACTGACACCAGGCAAAGTTTTGGGTGCATTCGTTGGAAAAAGAAACCAAGCCTGAAACTGGTTGATATTCTGGGCCTGCCTATGGTTGTACTTAATCCACAGATCACGCGGGCGCTTGTCGGCTGGACACTTCTATCTTCTTTCCATTCAGCCGACACAACGATTGTGGACCCAAAAAAAAAAAGCCATCACAAGGATTAAGGAAACCTCACAAGAGAAAAGCTCCAAAACATAAATAATTAATTTGATAAAAATCAGGGAAAAACATAACATAATGCAACAACAAATAAAAAAAAGAAAAAAAAAGTAGATTAAACAATAAGGTTCATATATATATATATATTATATATATATATATATATATAATATATATATATATATATATATATATATATATAAAATTTAAATTTTCATTTACTCTAATTACTTAAATTATGTTCGAATGAAACGAACGTTATTTTATTTTTTTCGTTGAGTTATTATGTCTCGTTGACATGCTTAATATAATAGTTTTAGCATAAAGTAACTCGAACTGACAATATATTACTGAATAAACCCATACGGAAAAAACTGAGCCTTTGAATTATATATGACGGTGGAGTTAGCCAATAGTAAAATAGTAATTTAATTATCATGTAATATTTCCCCTTTCCCAAAATTCCCCTCGGACCATAAAAAAGTAATTAAAAAAAAACACACACACATACAAAAATTATATGTTTCAAGCCTTTTAAATATGAGAACAAAATTTCTCTTAAATTGTATTAACGATGGTTTTAAGATAAGTACATTAATTACTAATCAAATTCATATAAAATTATTATTATCCTATCTCACTTTCATTTTCTCTCATAATTTTGATGAAAGTACACTAAACAATGATATAATTTAAATAAAATTATTATTTTAAGATTTTTTAATTCAGATAAAACTACTATTATTAGTATCAAAATTTTTTATATTAAGTAAAAATTAAAGTTATTTCAAATCATCTTCTATATAACTTAAAATATGTATAAATATTTACATTACCTAACAGTAATATCTGGTTAAAATTAACAAAGACCCTCTTTTAGAATATATAAAAATAATGGATATACATCCGGATAGTATTAATTTGGCAATGTGAAATATTCCCTTCTTATTTCACAAACAACAGAAAAATATTGTAAGTAATAAGAGTGTTAAGATATTGTACATTTAATATTTTTTTTTGAGTTCTATGATAACTAATAAGAATATTATTGAGCCAATTTTTAGGTCAACCAAGATTATGTCATTCTTTGAGTTATCTTAAAGGTATACTCTCATATGAATTTGGTGCATTCAAGAGAATTAATTCTTGTCAGTACTAAACTAATATTTAAATTTGAATAATTAAGAGGAAAAGAATATACATCTTTAACCATTAAGAATATTTTCTACCCACTTGAAAAAAAAAAAAACACTTAGGAGGTGGCAAGTACGTATGCAACCTTATATATCATGTAATATTTCTAAGAAACAAATATATTAAATCTCATACATTATTTTTATCAGAGAAATATCCAGACACAGTAATTAGTGAACAGGAAGAAAGTAACAATTAAATGCGAAACGAGGTTCAAAGACACTGTGTGGATGCGAGTAACTTGGTCAATCCCATTCGAGGGACATGAATGTATGAGTTGAAACTTGAAATGTTTGAATCAATTTCCACCATTCAAGGGATTGCAATCAAAGAAATTTTAAAAAGTCAACACGCTTAAGCACAATTTAGCCCTGATTATTGCATTTGAATTCACATGTTGGAAATTTGAAAAAATCATTCCCTATTTACAAAATATTTGTTGGTAAATGAACGTGGGATAAGCAACAAATGGTTGGAAAATATAATCTTTCTCATTATTGTTGATTTATTTCCATAATTATTGGTTAATATATTGAGATTTGGAGAGGTATACATATATAGTTCATAGTTATATACATTTTTAAACAAAAAAAAATTATACATATACATTCATGAACAAGTTTTAACTCAATTGACATCGATGATGTTAATCTCTTAAAATTATTGGCCGATAATATTGGAGATTTTAATTTTTTTATAAAGTCACTAATCCTCTCATATCTAATGTTAACAAACTTTTTATGTAACTAAAAAATAAAAATTTATGCAGGAGTGAGAACATGATATATGACATTGTGACATGAAACTTTAATATTAATTGTTAATTCGTTAGATTAACTTTAAAACAAAATCTAGCTAAACTGTTGTATATAATATGTTTTTTTTAGGTATAGGCTATATAAAATATTTAAATTTAAAGCGACAATACACACGCTACTCTTTTTTTTGGTATTCCGCTAAGATAAAGTGTATGATGAACACACTACTCTAAATTATAATTATCGGGCTGATAGAATTAAAACATATGGGGAAACCAGATCCCATTCACTGAATCAATTTTTCTTTTTTAAGCACTAGTCAACACTCGAACCCAAACGCGGCAAGCATAAATCCTTGCAGATTTTCTGAAACGATAATTCTAACAGAGGAATAAAAAAAAAAGAAAGAGAAAACGAGTTGGGGAAAAACAAATTGCAGTGTACAAGGTGAAAAACTTGTATACCATGCAAGTATGACACGGGCAAGCATTCTTGGTATACCTTGAATTTCAGAAACCAAAGATTCCACGCCACGGAGTCCATCATTGACCTTCCATGACCAATCCAACTCTGTGTTTCACACGTTTACTTGTCTTAAGTATTTCAAGGTCATGTCTCTCCCCGCCAATGGTCTTGTTAACTCTCAACGCGTCATTTGCACAAATTATAATTCATTGGGTAATTCTATATCACTTCCTGCTTTTTGATCCACTCCTTTCGAATTTGATTCTATTGCCCCCACTCAGATAACTGCAACTGCAGAACCACATCAGAGAGTCACAGGCAGATATGCATGCTTCCACTCTTCCTCACTGGTAAATTTTTTGTTTTATAATTTTAAAAAATTACTGTGTTCTGTTTTCGGTTTGTGGTTTCTAGTGTTAACTGTTGAGTCTTATTCTATAATTGTTTTGTTGGAATCTGCATACCTTTCAAGTGAAAGCTGGTTTGCATCTCATAATGTTTACGAAAAACCATATATTCATTTTTTAAACCCGACATCTTCTCGGACTCCACTGCAAACTTGGAACAATTTCTGCCCGCTAACCTTCAGACTTCTTTCTCTCTCGTTGAAGATTTATGACTATAGATTGAACATTTGTGTTGTTTTGGGTGTCCATAAGAAAAATTATTGTATAAAAAAATATAAATAAAGAAAAGTTCATGATGAAACTGTCAGTGCCAATAAAACAAAGGGAGTTGCATAAGCAAAACAAAGTTTTTCTTCAGTATTTTTTTTTTTTTGGTTTTTGTTTTTGTTTTTAAATTTTCAAAACGGGGTAATCAAAACTAAGAATAGTCTAAAGTCTAAACAATCAATTGGTACCTTAAAAGGCGTGGGATTATTTTGTATGGGATGCAAAAGTCAGCAGTATGCCATCACCTCGTTTCACAAGTAAAAACTAACGAGAGATTCTGAAAATGTCCTTAGAAAAGAAAGGTAGCGTCCGACGGATGTCTTTAACTCGTTTGTTTTTTCCCATGTCGGGCACTCCCATCCTCATCGTATTATCAAGTAACAAAAAACCTTTCCCTACAAAAATGGAAAGGTAGGGTAAGGAAAGAGAAAGCATCTGATTCTTTCGAGTTTCCAAATTCTAAGAGTGACGCACAACACAAATATTCAAAATTTTGGTAGCAGCAACAGTGTAAAACGCAAAATCAAAAGTCTGGAAAGGGCAGAATCTCCTGTGACTTGAGAGGCTTGGTATCTGACGCAGCTTCCGGCCCCACAACTGCGCCTCCTGAGTCCTGACTCTCCCTTCCTGCATTAAAAGAAGTTAAAGGTCAACTCTCTCTGTGTGCCTCATTGTCGAAAACTCACCTTTATCCTCCTTCCCTCCCATCAAAATCCAACGGCTAATCAACACCTTTTGACTTTCCCACTCTCCCTCTCTCTTTCTCTTTCTCGCGTCATCGTCCCATTTGTCTTCAACCCTTCTATCCCGTTAAACGGGACCCACCTAAAGAGATGGGGTCTATTTCCCCAATTCTACCACGTGGACAGCAGCAATTCGCAGTTGAGTTTGACCCGTGGCATTGAGGAGGCATCCCTTTGACTAGAACGGCCTTTGTCGTCATTCTAAATTCAATTCAATTCCTTTCTTTTACCTTTTCTCTTTTTCTTTCTTCTACTCCTTCCATCATTTCTCTTACTTCGTAAAGAAATAAAAGATTCAACCCCATGATTATTCCTCCACAACTTAACCAGCCACCCAATGTTCGAGAAATTTAAAAAGGTCAATTCGAGAGAAAAAGAAGACTGTGACTTTGATTTGTTTTTCTTGGGCTGTTAATTGTATTGGAATTATGGCTGTAGAGCTTATAACGGGTTATGGGGATGATAGTTTTGCCGCGAGGAGTAGGACGGAGGACAATGCGATTGCCGTGCAGGAAGCAGCTTCTGCGGGCATTCACAGCGTTGAGAAGCTTATGAATATGATTTCCGAACAGCAGAACCGCCAGCAGACGGAGGCGGAGTCGCCTAGCTCCGGAAAGGATTCCGAATTTGGAGCTGTTGCAGATATGGCAGTGAACAGCTTCAGAGAGGTTATTTCCCTCCTCGATAGGCCAAGAACCGGTCACGCTCGTTTCAGAAGGGCCCTCGCAGCTCCAGCAACTGTGCCACCCGTTCCTCTTCTCCAATTACAGCAAATGGTAGATTCAAAATCCAAAGTGCCTTCTCTTGTGCAGCCCCAACAGCAAAAAACAGAGCAAGCCTCTGCTTTCAAGGTTTATTGCCCAACCCCGGTTCTACGACCCCCTCCTCTGCCTCAAATTCACCACCAGCAGCATCCCCCTTTACCGCTCCACCGGCAGCATAAACCCTTACCGCTCCACCAGCAGCATCACCCTTTCCCACTCCCTCAACCTTTACCGCTCCACCATCACCCCAATCTGCAGCAGCAGCAGCAGCTTCAGCTGGGCTTTGCTTCTATGCCGGAAAGCAATGGAATTGTAGAGAAGAACGAAGCAAATGGTACTACTAAATTTTCGGCTTCGCCATCATCAGTTTCTGCTGCCAATTCTTATATGTCTACGTTAACAGGAGACAGCGAAAACTTGCAACGCCCCTGTCATTCTTCGGGGTTCCAAATTACTCACATGTCACTGCAGGGATCTTCTTATATGCGTAAACCACCTCTGTCTTCTACTTCTATGAAGAGAAAGCGCAACTCGATAGACTTTCCTACTATCAAGTGTGGATCATCCTCTGCGCAGTGCCATTGCTCCAAGAAAAGGTAGGCTACTACTTGTCATAATATTTTGTTTGTTTGGTCTTGGTATATTTGTCACTATATTCCGTTACATAAGGCATGCATATACACGCTTTAATTGATGCAGGAAATCGAAGTTGAAAAGAGTGATTAGAGTGCCAGCTATTAGCTCGAAGGTTGCTGATATCCCACCTGATGATTACTCGTGGAGAAAATACGGACAGAAACCCATCAAGGGCTCTCCCCACCCGAGGTATATATGTTAATGTTGCAAGATTGGTGAATCCTCTTTGCCTACGTTTGCCATCCTTGCATTATTTGTTATCACATGCTGATACTATGCTCTGAATTGATTGAAACATATATACTCCATATTGTTTGCCATGTTCTCTGAAATGTGAACCTGTTATCGACGTTGTCAGAGGTTATTACAAGTGCACCAGCGTGAGAGGCTGCCCTGCACGCAAACACGTGGAGCGTGCTGTGGACGATTCCAACATGCTTGTTGTCACCTACGAAGGAGATCATAATCACTCGCGCACCGCTTCTGAGGTGGCAGCCGCCGTTGTCCTTGAAAATCATCTTAGTCTCGGTTGATCCAACTGCTGTTAATCAGCCTCAAGTTTTTGATCTCACCCCAAGCAATGTACCAGTTCGTTCAGAACTTATTTAGCTTCTTGATTTGTCAACGGCAACGCTCATAGGATTTCTTCTGGTCTCTCTTTTTTATCCCTCTTTTCTCTTTGATGGGTTACTTTAAATCTATTAAAATACATGTGTGTTTCTTTGGTTGGTCTTTGTAATGTAATACTTATTTTACAGAAAGGATGAAGATATTGAACAGCATAGAGAGGTTGAATTCTGAGGGAGTTTGGTGTGTAGAGCTTTCGTTTTCACGGCTCATATTTATTTAATTTTCCTTGCATAGACATGACTTGTGCTCGTTGTGCGAATTTGAAAAAATATAGGAAAAACAGAAAGGTATGCAATCAGGGCCTCGGGCTGGAGAAAAATGTTGCATTGATGAGTAGGTTTCGTGTGTTTTAAGTTGGGAAATTGGTGATGAGGAAACCTGAAAGGCGAAGTCCGCGATATACTATTTTTGCTTATTTACGTTTGAACGAGGATGAAGCAATGGATGGGTTTTTGGAATTTTTGACAACCTAGCGGTAGGTTTATTGACTTTTGAGGAGCCTAATTCGACCTACATAGGCAACAAATGACAAAGTCAAAATGGCGATTGAAAGAGCCGAAAGCCTGTTTTAATTTGGTGTTCTAGTTAGTACTAGTAGTCTAGTGGGAATTGATGTTGCTTGTTGGAATTACGTTTCACTCATGACTTGATGATAATTCCATGAAACATTATGGATGGTTGAATCTTGTGCATTTTGTTGGAACTACTCCAGGTCAGGTTTGTTTTGGAACTACTCCCTTTTGGATCATTGCGTGGACTTTCCGCAAGTTTGTTATTTATTTTATTTTATTTTTTTTGGTTGCGTGATACTAACACTTCCAAAATTGGGACTGAGTTGGAAAACTAGAATTAGGTTTTAGTATCTGGTGTGTATAAAATCTGTCCTGTGGTAATACTCTACGATTTCATTTGTAATTTTAAATTAGAAGAGAAAAAGTAATAATTACTTTATTGCAAGATTAGTTACTTTAGCTGTGTAAATGTGTTCTTAGAGGAAAAAAAAAAACTAAGAGTAAATTTGTTTACATCTTTTTTTTTTTTTTGGTTCGTAGCATATGCCGATATGCTGTGCACACATCAAAGGAGAACTTTCTCCAAATGAATATTGGATTCCACCTTTAGTGGGCTACTAGACTGGTGGAAGTTGTTGAACTGAGCCCATTGTATATTTGATGAAATAAGCCCATTTGTATATTTCTAAGATGAATTTTCGGGTAGGCCCACAAGCTGCAGAAGCACGCTTGGAAAATTGTAGCGTACTGCACTCCTATATTTAAATTTGAAAAGATGCTCACCAAAAAAATAATATTCGAACAGACATGTTGACCAAAAAACAGTTTTTGAAAAGACATGTGTTGCCTAATGGGAAAGAGAAGCCCATCAAATCTGGAAATCAACCTAACCTTGTATCATGTTTCTCTTTTAACGAACAACTATGAGAGAAAATAATAGGCCATAGGTGGATTAATTATGGAACGGATTGAATTTAGAGAGCACTTTGGGACTGTAGTTACGATAATGATATTATTTTACCATAATTATTGTACTATTTTTTTTATTTATTTGAGGAAACTTTTTGAAAGATAAAAAGCCTATCCTATCTGGCATTGTATTATAATAATATCAGATCAGATAACGCAAAATAATAGTTTCTTTTATTATTTATTTTCTAAATCAAACAGACAAATGCACCCAAGGGAGGAGGGAAGGGGCGAGTGGGGACAGGGACAATTATGATTATAGGTGTAAAAAATCCATTTTACCTAGGATAGAAAAAACTTTATCAACTAAAATGATATATTTATACACATTTTGTATGACATAAGAATACCCTACTGTCAAGTCAAAAAAAAAAAAGAATATCCTACTATTATTATTATTATTATTTTTGGTATTGTCCCCTACTGTTGTTTTAATTTTACTGTGATAATATTATCATAATATCAACATATTTAAATAAGAAAATTAATATATTCAACAAACTTACGTGTTATCATGCACAGTATCAAATTCCTTTATTCTTAAACTTTTTTTTTAATCAACAAAAATTTAAGTTAAAGAAAATTTTCACTTAATTTAAAGATAAGTTACTTATAAATGATTCAACAATAAAAAATGTAAAAATTAAATTCAAATCATAACAAAATTTAAGTAAAAAATTAATTAAATGAACTATTTCTCATTGACTCTTTTATTCTTAAGCTTACAAAATATTTATGGGCTCTGGAAATCAATTTATCTCTCGGTTAATAATTGTCTATTCATACTTTGGGAATTGAGGTCCAGGAGAAAAAAAGTTGTCGTTCAATAAAGTGACCGGTTTGTGGTTTTCCTCCCACTACAGGTTTAAGTTCTTATTATTTTTTTCTCTACCAACCATTTTACACATTTAAGGTAGGTTTAAATAGATGAGTATAGAAAAAAGGAAAGTGAAAATTTTTAAATGAAAAAAATAAAATAAAATTATGTTTTATAAATATTTTATAATTTTTTAATTTAAAAATGAAAATAAAATTTTATTCCGTATTCCTTTATCCAAACGCACTAATGATGTCCCTAATTTTTTTTTACTGATTTAGTTTGGATAATTTGTGCGGAGTAAGTGTACGCAAGAATTTACGGTGACGACACATGACGCTGCACGCATAAAAAAAGTGTTTCTTTTGCCCAAATTTGAAAGTGTGAATAAGAAAGGACTTTGCATTATTGATCTCTGATGATAATTAAAGAACATATTGTTTGGGTTGGAACGTACACTTTTTCCGGTAACACACTCAATATTTCTTCCACTTTTGTTTGCATGTGGATTGGTTTCAGAGATACATACGACGTGCCTGACGAAACTAGAAAGTGTCACAACTAGTATTCCAGATGCTTCTTTGGAATGTTATTTGCCCAATTGTTTTTCTTATACGCGCCGAAGAGGAGTGAAGGGTGAGTTGAAGCTGGCCCAAGTGACTGCTTGCTGCCACTTCTCTTGAAAGCTTTCAATAAGAAAGCATACTTGAGAAGCAGACGAGATGAATAGCAGCCCTGCCAAATTTTTGGCATCAGCTTTGTACATCCTCTTGGTGTCCCTTCCTGTCCACGCATCAGCACATGAAAATAACAGAGACACACTAAATTTCGTCAGTGGCCAGAGTGGCTACAGGAGCAAAGGTGGCGGAGATGGGAGCTCAAGCAAAAGCTGCAACAACGAATTCGACACAATACCGGTCCCATCCCCATGCCAAAATCCACATACCATTGAAGCAGCTCCAACTTTACCTCTCAAAACAGATGCTCTGGTATTTGCTGACCGAAGACTTGAAGTAGTGTACCCTGTAATCCAAAAATTCAAGTCCATCATCACCTCAGATCCCCAAGGCGTTACCAAATCTTGGGTAGGCTCAGATATATGCAGCTACAAAGGATTCTACTGTGATAATCCCCCAGACAACAGCTCAGCCATTGCTTTGGCCTCCATTGACTTCAACGGGTTCCAACTAGGTGCTTCTACCCTTGACGGCTTCATTGATAAGCTTCCTGATATTGCTCTCTTCCATGCAAATTCCAACAATTTTGTTGGCACCATCTCCCCTGAAATTGCCAAGCTCCGTTATCTGTACGAGCTTGACGTAAGCAACAACGAATTGTCTGGTCCATTTCCCATGGCTGTGCTCGGCATGAGCAGCCTAACATTCTTGGATATCCGGTTCAATTTCTTCTCTGGGGCAGTCCCTCCCGGGATATTCACCCAGAACCTCGATGTCCTCTTCATCAACAACAATGTCTTCACGCAGAGTTTGCCTGATAATTTGGGCAGTACTCATATTCTTTATCTCACCTTAGCAAACAACAAATTCATGGGTCCAATACCCAGAAGCCTTCCCAAAGCTTTGTCCACTCTCACTGAGGTAGTGTTACTGAACAACCAGCTAACAGGTTGTCTGCCTTACGAGATTGGGTTTCTTCAAGAGGCCACAGTGTTCGATGCTGGAAACAACCAGTTGACGGGTCCATTACCCTTTTCTTTGAGTTGCCTCCAGAAGGTGGAGCTGCTCAATTTGGCTGGCAATCTACTGTATGGCATGGTGCCGGAAGTGGTATGTGGACTGGGGAATTTGGTCAATTTTTCACTCTCCGATAACTACTTTATGCTTGTGGGGCCCCTGTGTAGGAGCTTAATTCAGAGAGGAGTTCTTGACGTTCGAAACAATTGCATTCCTGATCTTCCGTTCCAGAGATCAGTGGTTGAGTGTGCAGCTTTCTTTGCGCACCCGAGGATGTGCCCCAACATGTGGTTTCACAGTTTCGTTCCTTGTAAGCTTCCTTTCCAAAACTCTCCGGTTTCTTCGACTCCTGAGATGGTTCCTTCTCCTTGACCTTCCAACTTTGCTCCACTGCCAAGGCATGGGTTGCAGTTCTTTCTATGTCTTCCTTTTTCTTCGTGTGTAATGCATGGATAATTCTACTGAACTTTGGTCCATCCATTTCCTAATCATTTCTACATTTCATGTCATCGTTTAGCAAACGTTGTATATCATAGCCATTCTATCATGATTTTCTATTTCCCAATTGGGTGACTCGGGAACGTATAGCCACGCTTTGTAGCAGATTAATTTGGTGTATGGCGATTTTTTAATACAACTAATCAAATGTTCTCTGGTAATATGACTACCGAGCATACACCGTAGGTTAGCAAATGAGCTGTGGAATAGAGTTCAACTTGCCCAAGTTGTGCTTACATCATATTTCAAACAAAATGGTGCCGTCGAACCTGCACCTAAAATAGTATGGTGCATCGATGCACCAACCGTTGACAACCGTTGATGAATTTAAAAAAAAAAAAATCAAGGGCTAACATTAGTGACCTAGAACCTTGTCAACAGGTGAGAAGAAAAGATTGATATTTACAAATGTGGTCCGACTAAAAAGCAATAATTATAACAAAAATTTGCAAAATTCGCCCATCTCTGGGTCTGATACACGAACCCCTTCGCATATATGTAAAAAACAGTGAGATTAATTTGGTGTTTTGAAGATGAAAATCTCGTTGAGCAGGACGCGATGCAGCAAAGATCAGTACTCTCTGTTGCGTGAGCAGCGATCTATGGATGCCGTAGAAGCCATGGATGCCGTCTGTGCCGCCACTTAGTGAACTTGTGGATGGGTATTTTTTCTGTGTCGTCTTAACCAGTGAAGCCATGGATTGGTGCTCTCTGCCGTCCTAAAAACGTAGAGATCTTGGAATAGCAGATCATAATAGTTCCCAGCTTCTGCAACTTATGTCGGAAGTCAATCTCCGTCTCCGTATCAGTCTCCGCTCGTACCGTGGGTTCAATCGGGTACCAGCGTCTCGCCCTCTGTCTCTGTCTCGGTCTCCTTGCGTCAACATCTGGGGGAGCAGAGCAGCTGCAGACGCCACTGAAGTGAATGTAAATTAATTGCAGGTTGACCGAAAACTTAATGGTGAAGGGCTTATTTACAATAAGAAAAGAAATAGGTGGTCTAACTGAAATACTTGATAATAGGCCTTTTAACCTGTTATTACAGGTTCAACGGTGGGTGCATCGATGCACCAAACTATTTTAGGTGCAGGTTAGACGGCACCAGCAATTTTTCAAGCATTAATATTCTCAAGGTTGTCAAAAAAATGGTGCTTGTACAACCTCTAAGGCGGAGAATCTAAATTACCAAGAGAAGGTGCTTTTCCAAAGGATATAGTCCCAAAATTTGTTAACGCGGGGATGAGAAACTGCCGGCGGGGCCAAAGTCACCTTTCTTATTTTCTTAGCCAGCACACTATCTCTTCTTTCCTTCTGCACGCAAGGACGAATACCAAATGGCCCCCTCATGCTAGAAAAGTAACTCAAGTGGCAAGTATAGTGACGACAAATTACTATATTTCATAGGTAACTTCCCATTAAATGTTACATTTATAGATGTACTCCACAGTTACCACCATTTTTATAAAACAATTACTACAGACTTGGTCCCCAAAGCCTTTGATTTTGGATCCTTCGCTATCTTCCAGCACTGATTGATCAGACAGTTTCCTGTTCATAGGGCTTAAGACAAAAAGAAAAAGAAAAGGAAAGAAAAACGAGGGGATGTCAAATTGACATCAACTACTCCCATAATTTGCTAGCGATGGGTAATGGACTGCAGGTCTGCAGCCATGCATGGCCATGCGTTCCAGCTCAAAAAGAGCCTACCGATGCATAATTTTATAATTAACGGCGTGATATTTATCCAATTAAGTAGCCTTGTCACTGGGCACTGTTCTTTGGTTTTGTAAGATTTTAAATGTCAACAGATATCTTCAGATAACCAAAGTGGAAGCCTTTCCCATGTCTTTATCTTAAGAAAAAATATATTTCTTTATATGAAGTGTTACAAAGTTGAAAGAGTGGATTATGTCGGTGTAGGACGTGACATTAACTTGAATAAACCCGATTCATTTGCGGGACTCTCTGGGAGAGACATTTTAAAATGATAGTGTTGCATCTTCTGAATTAAAAAAAAAAAAAGCATTGAAGAATAATCTCTAACCAATTGATCAACGTATCTATTATAAAATGGGCATTTCTGCAGCAATATGAACAAAGTTAGTGGGCTTATCAGAATGCCGCCGCCCATGGTTGGTGGGTGTGCCAGTGATCTTGCTGCAACACAGTGGTAGTGGTAGCCTGGTAGCCGGTAGGTGAGCTGAGCAGCGAGGATCTTTAAAATAAAAGGAAAATATTTTTTAATGTATTGTTCATTTGGGGTAGGAAAATTTATTGGGGTAGTTCAGATTATTATATCACGCAGGTTTTTTATGGTATTTTCAGTTAATTATATAATTTTTAATTTTTAATTTAAATTAAAAATAAATTGTTGTATCAAATAATTAGTACAACTTATGTTTGAATAAACTTACCATATCAAGTAAATGATTTAAATAATAAAAGAAATTAAGTGAGACAGAATATATTTGTATGATTATATTTTTATATAGATTTCGGATTTTTATTTGTATATGAATCAATTAATCCCATATATATTTTTTTTATTAAGTTTAATTTGATTATTTAATATATAAATAATATTATCAAATAAACAAAAAAAATACAAATAATTAAAGTTATTGTGAAATTCCTCTTATTTCATTTGGGCTCAAGCCCACGTGAAATCACTACTGATAAGTGACAACCTAAAGCATCGTGCACAGTGGCAGAGGGCAAGTTTGTGGGCCACAAAAGTTCAATTTCTTAGGCCTTTTCACTATTTGAAACCCAAGTTGGAAAGTTGTGGGCTACTCGATTCATGACCCTAGGTGGGAAGAATATGTTTGGGCTCATTTCACTGTTTCAGATTTTGCATCTAGAGATGGATGGTTTTAAAGGGCTACAATAAACTGAATGTGATCAAAACGAATTATAGGGCAATGGAGAGCCACCTTCTAAAATTAATTAAAGCATAGAAGCCGAAAAGCCACGACGGTCAATGAAAGCCCACAAACGTTGAATGGGAAGCTCAATCTCAACAAGCAATATCCATGTTGACCAAAAAAAATAAAAAAGCAATATCCGTTAAAAGAAGAAACACATCATAGAATTAAGATGAGATATTTGTCAAAATTTTAAATCTTTATAGATAACACTTGTTTATCTCATGAACTTAATTTATATATGGATAGAATTTATCAAGACATTAGTATATGTTAATAAAACTAAGTAACCTACAAAAAAAAACTTAAAAAATTAATGAACAAAAAAATAGTATCTCTTAGTTGTTTTTCTCTATTTTTAGTATAATATTTCAAGAACTAAAAAATATAAAGTGTGAGTTATTCCTAACATCAATGACCCTTTGAGACTTGCTTGATCCTTAGATCAAATTCCATCGAGATCATTTTGTCTTAATTTTAGCTGACCCTTTGTCTTTTCACATTAGATTTTAGACATTATTTATAACAATTTTTTTATATATATACACTATTATTTTGTTAAAATTATAATATTTTTAATTGAAATTTTTTTGATATTATAATTAAGTGATGTTTGGCTTTGAAATAAAGAAATGTAAAAAACAATAATAATTAATAAAAAAAACTCTGGGTTTCAAACCGAATCAAAAATGATTTTCAAAGTTGAGACCCGGTACTAGAAGGTGGTTTTCAATCCCATGCTGAAATCCGTGCAAGGCTTCCTAACTGCAAAGTACGAACTTTGAATACAGTAAAATAGTTTGACTTTTAAAAAGCTTTTATTGTAACAAATTTTTTTCACAAAAAAAATAATAAAATTTTTTCATGATGTATTACATGATTGAATAATATATCTTATTTTAAATGATTTTACTGAAAATTAGGTTTCCATTGATCCATATAATGTTCTCACCTAACACTACCACTTCAAATGTATGCTTTTTTTTTAACAGACAAAAATTGGTCTTTTATTTTATTTTATGCTAATTTTGGTCAAAGGTCTTTTATTTATTTTTTGGTCTTTTATTTGTCGTGCAATTCTTTTTTTTTTTGGTCATCTTTGTCATGCAATTCAAATGGATTGTAATTCTGTGTATTGTATTCTGCTACTTCATTGTGGGTTAACTTTTTGGGCTTAGCCCAACCATCTAAGCCCAGGAAAGGAGGCCCGAACCTAATCGCCATCAGATATGTTCGTTGGTGAGGGGCGTGAGAAATGGCCAGGGAGCAGAATGTGCCAGAATCATCTGCGCTGCTCAGTCCAGAACCAGAGCAGAGCACAAGAAGATAATTAACTTTATATTCAGATTCATTGTGGGGATTATGATTTAAGATGGAAAGCAACACTCCTTTGATTTGATGCGTCTATATTCTTGTTATATTCGGAAAATTTGGAAATCAAAATCCAATAAGAGGAAGGAAGATCGTTTGAAATGGACACGGAGATGATGGAGGCGTCGCAGTCGGTGATGGTAGCGTCTAGCTCCGGCCAGAACGACTCCGTCCCGAATTTACTCATATTGGCTCGGCAGCTCATCAATGAAGGGAAACCGTCCCAGGCCCTCCAAGCTGTAATCTCTTATTTAACTCTCTTTCTCTTCATTTCAATTGCAAATTTGCATAATTTTCCTCTTTGATCTTTCCATTCTATTCCTAGCTTTATTTTTTAGTTTTTTCTTTTAAAATTTATGACTGGGTTATTCTTACAGATTATATCTAATTTTTATTATCTAGCCTAAGCCTGAAGGAATATGTTTTTGAATTTTTTTTTTTCACTGGGTTGAAATGGTTTTCTTTCTGATATATCTGACGCTCATTTGTGCTTTGTGGCTTGTGCCATAACATACCGAGACTGTTAATCTTCCTCGCCAAACTAGCTAAGTGACTTGTGTGTATATTACCCCAAGCAAGACAAGTTGAAGGACAAAAAACAACATCCATATTAACAGTATTGTGGAATAAATGACTCTTTTATAAGTTGCCAAAAAATGAATTTAAGAAAAGTTAGGGACGTTTGGTATGCTGGTATTTTCCCACCCGTTAGTGAGATAGGCCTAATGATGACTACATTTTGCAATTTACAGTGCCAGTTTCATGTAAATTTTAGCATAGGTAGGAATCCAATGCCTGCAATTTCTTGGGTATCCAGTATACATTTTCAATGATTTTTATTTGTTAGTTTGTTTATTTGTTACATCAAACATGGGATGACTTGAAATTTGATACCCGGGTATCTGATGTTGGGATTGGGGTATCTCACAAGTGTGCCAAACTCCCTTAAAAGACTTTGCTTTAGGGTTGAAGAAATGCTAGCAACTTTGCCTAACTGATCATTAGCACATTTGTCTATGCAACTCAACCTTATGCACGGGCATTCCAACTAGTTGTAGGAATAGAAGAATCAAGTATACCATGTCAATAATCTGTGATGGGGCAAAAGAATTTACCGTACACACTAAATTACTCAACTACCAAGATAGCTCTTCGGCTCTTCCTAAGTACACATTTACATGATCTGTGAGGCACATTGGGCATTAAAATAAGTTCATAATTTCTTTTATTTTTAAGAAAAAAATGAAGCATTTGCATCATCAAAGTGGAAGACCTCTACATATTTAGAGTGTTTATTCAAAGAGTGACCCTTGGTAGGAGGTTTGTGTAGCTAGTCATTTATCTTAAGAGGTCATATATTGCATTTGCATTGATGCATTGTCAGAGCAAACAAAGTCAGATACTATGAATAGCTTGGGGACATGGGACAGTTTCATCTTTGGTTCTTATGTCTCCAGAACCTAGATAATGAAGTGATGTGGAGCTGTTCAAGCATGCCATAGAGGAAGTTATCTGTTGAGCTGTGTGAAACATAAAACATGCTTATAGAAAGTATAATATCTATGGTATACAGGTGGAGGTATTGGATACAACACAGTAATATGACATAATTGAAACCATCATAAAACATCAGAAATAAAAATTAATAGTTGGGTCATTCTGTGATTGAAGGAAAAAAGTATTTTTATTTTCAACATTGGTTATTGCATACACAATATAAGACTAGGGTTTATTGAATTCTTATATTATCCCACTTGTATTGGCACAAAAAATCAAAAATAAAAAAAAAGTACAGGATGCAAGGCAGCATTTTAGGGATCGGATACTCTTTGATGATGTCCGAGAAATATTTGATAAGATACGTATCTGACACTTGTACAACAGTCATTTTAAAGTATATGTGCTTCCTAGAATAATATGCTTGGCAAAGGAGAAAACATAGGCAAAAGCTAAAAGACATGGAGAGTCTTTTTGGTGACTGATATTTACCTAAAATTGGATCAGGTGGTTGTAGCAATGAAGGCCAAAGGTGGGGACGAAGCAGTCTTTCTGTCACTGCATCGTGCTCGTGAGCTGTATAGAAGTAAACTGCAAGAGAATGCTGCTGTTGATCGGTTGGCTTCTTTGTTTGCTGAGTGTGCCATTGCTGAAGCTCAGCCTGTAGATGAATCTTCTGCAAATAACACTGCCGGCTCATCAGTTACCCCAGATGCTAATGGGACTTCTATATTGGCAGAAACTGGCAGGATGCAAGTAGTGTTGGATGCAGTTTCAGATGGAAGCAGCTTCATCTGTTTGAAGTGCGGGGGGCTTGTAAGTAACCATCGCAGAGAGGAGCACTACGCATACTGGTGTTGTTAACCCTGATGCTTGGGTATAGGGTGGACATCTGCCTTGTTGATGCCATATTTTTTTCTATGCATGGTCGAGATGGACTGATGGAAGCGAACTTCTGACTGCCTTATACCTTGATCTTTGGAAAAGTCATGCTACGGTCATAGACTCATAGTGGAGTGAATTGCCAAAGTTTGTCCCCTTTCAAGACTCTAATGCTGTAAACCATAGTGATTAAGTTACCAATACAGAAGCGTCCGAGTAATGATTTGGTGTAATGACGTCCATGTTGACTCTAATGTTACAATTTGGGCCAAGAGTGCCTTATGCTCCCATGTTGTTTACACTTTCTGCGGATTTTGTATGTAATGATAATGAATTATAGGCATGTATGCGTTTAAATGGTTATCGTATAATACTGAAAATAATGATGTAAGTGTCAGTATACTTTTGTTTTCCAAAAGTGAATATCCTTTAAAATTTTAAATATTTGTTTTTTCATGTTAAAATTTTTGCCGTACTCTTCATCCGAGCATTCTGTTTCATGTTTTGTTAGATCTCCAGATTGATAGAAATAAATAGGCAAATCTCCAGGAGAGTCACTGTTTCCAGACAAATTAAATGAGTCCAGCCAAGGAACCCAGGATTCTTTTCTGCAGTACAAATGAACTTAGACTATGTGGTCTGTTTTCTTTTCTTCTTTTGTTTTAATCGAATTTCTCAAATTTTCTTTTGCAAGCTGGGTAATTACTAATTGGTAGCATGGGAACTCTTATACAGGAGAGTATATAATACTACAGCTTTGAAATTTCCCGGAGTATTATTATTTATCATACTGCGTGGCGCATACACAAAGCCGAAAGGAAAAGGCCTCCCTTGTCACTCAAAAATTGACTTCATTCCAATACAATATCTCAGGCTCCTTCAGAAAGTAATTTGAGATGAAAATTGGCCGGGGAACTGGTGAACTTGGTAAAAGAATAATTCTATATCTTTCTATTAAATATTTTATTTTTTTATTTAATATTTACTTTATTAAGTTTAAAAAAATTATTAAAAAAAAATTTAAGAGGATATACTGAAAGTCACGGCCAATACCTTGACGTACAACATATTATGTATTCTTTTTGTCCAAGGGTGTCATGTATACCCACGGTCGAGACTTAGCATTGTTTGACTGCTTCGCTTCAATTGCCCAAAGGATTCGTCATAACTGCTGCAAATTATGTTAGATTGGGGCTTTTGCCCACTGTTAACCTAGAAAATTAATACATGCATGATACGGAATACAATGCACACGATATACCTAATTGTTCAGCATTGGTTACTTATTTTAAGTTCAAATTTCATTGGGAGAAGTTATGGGAGCGGTAACCCAAAATTCAATACAGTAATTTATGTTCTTTACACACAAGAAGCCCTAGAGAAAAAAAAAATACATACAGAAGAATTTCCTTCTGTTGCTATGTGACAGAGGAATGCTACAGTATTCCTATAAACAAAAATCAATAATTGACTCACACAAATAAGACCATAAGAACTTACAGTAAGGAATGAAAGACCCTAAATACACATTTCCAAGAGTTGACAAAAGAATATTTGCTTTTTTTTTCTTCTAGTGTTGGAATGAACAGACTATTTTCCAAGATATGTCTGGAAAGATATCTACCAATATCTCCTCTTCTGAATTATTTGGGTAGCTGTTGGCAACATTGCAACACACCTCACAAGATGCTCCATATCCAGTAACTATGGCAAAATTTCCAGGATTTGGGCAGTATTAATCAAGACTGATAGGTATGTATATACTGTCAGCAACCACTTATATTACACTGCAGCAATAAACAAGGAACTTCAGATCAATGCATCTTTATTCACCAATAGAAGGAAGTGTTCGGACAGTTATGACTGAGTCATACATAATTAATAATTGGCATAGAATTAGATGAAAAATGAAAAAATATGATAAAAATAAACGGTGGATATATATTATTGAAAAGAATGACATGGGAGGAAATAATTTTCAGAGCCTGTAAGAAGACCGCATGTATGGCGCAAGGGTCTGCTAGAATTTGTTATTTAAATAAATAAACAAATAAAAAAGGGTTACTACCTGCACCTAGTGTTCTGTTCTTTCCAATGCATTGTTTCTAGGATCATTCTTGCAGGTCAAAAAATGAATACTGAGTCACAGCAACTGGCTGATCATAAAAGGATCACATTTTATGTGGCAAAGCCTGCGAGCGTGGCCTTGCTCTCATGATTGTCTCATCACTGTGTCGAATCCATTCAGAAAGTCTCCATGGCTTCTGCCACTTCCACTTGAATTGTAGTAGCCACCGATGATGACTTCTTTTCCACCTCCATAGCTTTGCCAGAGCTTGTCCTACAATTGCTAGTTTTTTTCATTGACAGCTGCCCAATGGGTACCATCTGCATTGACAGCAAATATCACATCCTTAGCCCAATAAAAAGACATATACCAATTTCATATAAATGGAGAATAAATTACCGTTCTACTCGGATCTATAAATGCTGCTGATTCCCTCACTAGGCCATTAGCAATCCCTGGAGTATATTTGCGCTGTTTCTGTACTGGCACAGACTCTGGAGATAAGGGTCCCTTTATGTCTTCAGCATAGTGTTTCAATGAATTTGGAGAGTTTCCCTGTTGACACCGAGTGATGATAAGTTAGCTACTAACAATGAAAGCAATACATTGATGACAATTACTATGATTTACAGAAGTAAAAGAAAGCCGACAAAACATTTGTTACAACAGCAATCCTAAAATATCAGCTACAAGGAATATTATGATAATAATTGACAGCCCAAGTAAAGGAGATAGTCACTACAAAGCTTTTTAAAAATCCTCAGAATTATAATTTCTTTATAATTTGAGCAATGGAAACCTAATTGTCATTTGCTACTACTAAGTACTGGAAACTTTAAACCTATGCTAAATAGAGGTAAAAAAAATTATGGCTCTTCTGGGTGATGCTTTTGGTATTCTTTTTGTTAGAGAGTAGTTCTTTTCGTTTGTTTTTCTAGTTTTTGATCACTGTACCTAAAAAAAAATTCATTTATATTCAAGCTTCAAAATGTTATTGATGCAGGTGGCAGTAGCTCCAAGAAGGTGTAAGTTTAACGATAAAAGAATCTCATTATTTTGGTTTATTTTGATTATATGGCTGATTCTGTTGGTCCATGAATTTACTGGATCCTAATTATTTAAGGTTATTGGGATTGGTAAGCTGTTACTTTGGTTAATATTGTAGATTTATAGTTTCAGTCTTAAGGGTATTTAATAATTTTTAAGGGCTTAGTAGTTAGTAGTTAGTAGTTAACAGTATTGTTAGAACTGGATCGGACTGAATGGTCCAACCATGAACTGAACACCCAACTAGTTACGGTTCAGCTCTATAACTGGATTCATAGTCATACTAGTTTGGGCCGGTCAAAAAATTGCTTAAACCGGCCAATTGAACTACTTGACCGATTGGTCATTATTTTTTCCCCAAAAACTTCAATATTTTTTCACATTTTATGAATGTTTTCATCGATTTCATATTGTTACTTGTAAATTATTTTTATGACATCATTCAGTTCGACCAGTCAATTTAAAATAGTTGAGCCAATTAAACTTAAATCGAAAGTCTTGTGGGTTTACTCTCCAGTCTGGTTTTCACAAAATTGGTATTTAAGGTGTGCTTGGTTGAATCGAAAATGAGTAGTAGACATAATTAGGGAGGCAGAAAATTTGGAATGAAAATTACTCTTATTTGGTACAACAAAAATGTGGAGCAGTTGATGGAGAAATCAACTCATTTTGATTATGGGCCCATAATTTTTGGTATCTACTTGCATAACATGAAAATGAGAAGAAAATTATTTTCCACCCACTTTCCATCCTCTACCAAGAACCAAGGAGTGAAAATCAAAACCTTTCTATTCCACACCATTTTCACTCTCCTCTCTGTTTTCCATCTTCTCTGTTAATAATAGCGTTGGTCATTTCTATAATGGATTTAGTCTTGTGGGCTCTAGTCATTTCCATATGGGATTTAGTCTTGTGGGCTTTACCTTAAGTTGTTCCAATGATTTAGGCTTTTTATCTATGTTAGTGAATGGTTATTCAACTTGAGCTTCATGTTTGGTCTACTTGGTCTGCAAGTATGAAGAGTTTATGTTCAAAGAAACCCTAGCCATCGAGATGTGTGATGAGTTTAGGCGTGATGCCCAAGAACCCTTGGTGCTATGCCTAGGTTAATTTCTTCTGCTCCTACAAGCCTAATTCTATTTTTCTTCAACTTTATCAAGTGCGTATATATGATTCTTTGGCAGACAGCACTACAATTATATATTTATTTATTTACTTTTCAAAATCCTAGTTGATTTTTGCTTGAATCTACTCTAGAACCCATCAAATCCTAAACCCCAAATTTGCAGCAACTGTTCACATGAATATTTTTAAAACTGGAACTGGTAAAGAGAGAGGTTTAAGGTTTTGAGGTCCAATCGAGGTTGAACCGGGATTAAATCGGTATTTTGTACATGCATGTATATTATATAATTATATGATAATATGTAGAAAAATATAGTATACATATGCTAAATATATAAGAAAAATTATAAAAAATACTAAAATATATCTCTAATATGATCAAGTTAATTTATGCATACAATATATATTAAACTAAAAATATTATATTATCAAGTAATTATGAAAATCAATCCTTTTTTAAATAGATATGGGATAAAGAAAGTTATGCTTGTCCCACATTGAATAAGTAAAGGAAGGAAGGAAGATTTTCTTATTGCATCCCTTACTCCTGTTAGTCTCACACTGGATAAGTTAATAGAGGAGAGGATGAGTTTTCGCTATAAATTGAGAACTATTGGAGTCTAACAATCATTGCCTCTTTTACTCCTGTTTGTCCCACATTAGACAAGTTAATAGGGGAGATAGTGAGTTTTGATTTTTAATTTGGAATCAAAACCATTGAATAGTAAAAAAAATTGTGAATTATTAAAAATATTTTTTTCAAGAGGTTGAAATGGTCAATCAGTGTGAACCGGTTCAGAGGGTTTGACCGGGTCAAACCACGTGAACCGGTTCACACGGTTTGACCGATTTTTTAAAATCTGATTTTTTAGGCCTGACTGGACTGGCTAGAGGACTGGTTCCCAGTTTTACCACTCCAGTTCGGTTTTCAAAACCATGGTTCACATCCCAGGAACAGCACCCTAAATCAATAATTAAGTACTGATGCATAAAGATCCAGCATCTGTCTCCCTAATTAAAGGCTGCTTATTGTCATCTACTGCTTGAGAAGATAAAATCCACTAAGTGACAAGTATTCTTACAGAAGGTGGTGTAGCCAATGTGGTTGCAACAGCTTGCTCTCTCACTTTTAGTTCCTTCTCAGCTTCCTTTCTCTTCATCTCACTTTGCCGTAATAGACCTACAAGTTCTTTGATTTGATCTTTCATTTCCCTGATCTCCATGTCCTTCTCCCACAGTTGGCACCTGGAATTAACATAGGGACTCATACTTTGAATTTCAACAGTACAAACAAGCATACCACTATAAACTACTCAGTAAAAATACAAAGAGCGTATATAGTAATTTAACATGACTGATAGCCATAATATTCCACTTGTTACCAGAGGTCTGTGCTTTGTTTGTGCTGAACCAGCAAAATGATTAGTTAACTTATTACTAGAGCAAGAATGACCCATTTTAAAAGTTAGCCTTGGTCATCTCTACTCAATTTGTAGTGGTCGGTAGAACAACTCAGACCTCAAAAGACAAATATTATAGTCTTCAGCAGGAACAGAGAAAAACAATTCAAAGCAATCAAGCATTGCATATAACTCTTTTCCTGCTAACTTATTGCTGGCTAAGTTCTTCCAACCAATCATCATGTTAATGGAGTTCAATCCAGTAACAAGATGCAAGGTATTAAGGGAAACTTTTAAGCCCTAATAGGCACCTTTTTTTACTCTATATCATGTAAATATTGGATGTAACATAATCATAGAATTAGCAAGATATCAAAGCCAGATCTATGCACGTGAAAGATACCAAATCATGTAAACAGTAAACCCTAGATAAGTATTTGTAGACATGTGCATCCTGGAGTCCTTTCCCTCTCTATCTCTACTTCCTTATTTCATTAATTAAAAGAAATGTAAAAAATAAAAAATTTAAAGTATGATTTCTATCATATTTTGCATGAATTACTGAACTTCCTATATATTGTTTAACAAAATAAAATTAAAAAAAAAAAGAAACGAGTTTTTGTTAATTGGCTCAGATATGCAGATTAAAAACATGCAAACTTTGGCCACTCAGTCGGAAAAAAAAAAACAAAAACCAAGAGAAAGTATAGAAAATGTTTAGGTTAAACAAAGCACCTAGCATCTGCAACAGAATTGAACATATATTGAAGCAAATGCTTGGCTTCTCCCATTGAGCGCAACTGGTTCCAGCGTCCACGATTAGTGAAGGCCCGTTCTCGTTCTTCTGCCTCAGAAAGTTGAGATGCCATTGCCACAAGTGAATTAGATGATATGCTCAGCATGTTCTCAAGTGAAGCTATTCTGGCCATTCTTGCATTTGGTGACATGGAGGATGCTCTGAGAAGTATGACAAGCGTTAAAAGCAACCAGGAAGAGAGAGCTGTTGTCCTTTGTATATTCCATGCGTTATTATTTACAAGATCCAATATTTTCAAATAGCGAAGAGGTAGGCATTAGCAAATTAAATAGATTTATACAAAAAAAGAAAAGAAAAAAGAAGACCTAGCATATCCATTCCTTCCTCGTGGAGGACTGAGACCCTTGGCAGCAAACTCATTTACTTGCTTCAGCATGGCTAACTCCTCTGCAAGGGCAGTTCGCCTGAAGATTGCATCATAAAATTAAAGACTGCACTACAGATCAATCGGTAAGAAAAATAATTACTGAACATATGTTACATACACTTGGCTCTGCTTCTCATACTCAAAACGAACCTCATGCTCTTTTACCATGACTTCCAGCTCATGATCAAGGAACCGTTGTAAGGACTTTTCATTGCTCGAAAGAATCAACTCGAAAATTACTTAAGGTCACATGGATAGTCAAGCATATCTAAGAAGAGGAAGGAAAGTTCGTTACCTGCCCATTTGTTCCACTTCCATTTATCGTAACTGGAAGGTGAAATAAAATTAGAATTTTAAATAAAAGATAAGAGACCATGCAATGAAACCCCCCATGTTATTCACTAAAATATAGCTCCTCCACTTACGGTATTTTAAAAGAACAACCATCTCAAACGCTCTGATACACTATAACCTAACTTTTCAATACCTCATGCAAGAGGAAATGCCAATTACTATAATGAGCATCTTCTGTCTCAGTAGCCTAAAAAACTTACATTATTGTCCACTAAAAACAAAACATACCTGAAGTGTCTCGGCTGGAAGATTTACGAGCTTCTAACAACTCCTTTAACCTCTTGGTGGCCATTGCAGCTTCTTCAGTCTTTCGCTGAAGGACCTGAAAGAAATACACCTAGTTATTGAATATAATCATTTATTATGTGCCATGTATTAGTCATGATAACCACAAAAGTCAACAATAACATATGCATGTTGGGCAGCAGAAAAAATAGAAAAAAGACATACTCACAAAATGTCGGTTTGATTTGGCTTCTTAAAATCACAACATAAAAAAATGTTTTATCTAGCTTTCAGGAAAAAGACTTATTTATGAACGTTTGACATATTTTGGAGGAAGACATAGGAAATTTTATGCATGAGTGAATATTAATCTCTAAAAGAATGCCTGGATATCAAAGGGATAACTTATAACCAAGTAAAGCAACACTTATGAAATGCGTGGATTCAACTTCAGTTTCTGAACATTGTTTGATTTTTTTTTTCTTTTAATTTGGATACTTCACCCTGTTTGGTTAAGAAGAAATTTTCTTTTAGTTTTCATTACAATTAATTTCATTAAAAAACTGGAAAGTAAAATAGAAAGGCATAGTTTATCATATCTCCATGATTGTCTTTCAAGTGTCAGTCATTAACACATACAGCATGCAAAGTGTCCCCCAGGCCTGCCAAAAAGTAAGCCCTGGGAAGGAAAAAATCTGCCCCACCACAATTTCCTCAGCCTTAATATTTATCCATGAAGTAAATAAAAAATCCCAGGTTAGAAGCTTATGCAGAAGATACTCTGGTGGATTAGAGTAACTATTATCAATAATTTGACTAAGCGATTTTCTTAACGGTCAAAGTTCAAACAAAGTACACATATAGCTGAAAATTGGGCATACTTGAAATACTGGCAGGAGAATCTGTTAAATGGAGATTTAAAAATAAAGGCTTAATAACACTCAAATTTGCCAATAATATCAGCAAAGTTCATATAACAAGATTATTAAGTAAAACAAGGCAGCCATCCAACAACTTAGAAATACTCACCAATTTCTGGCGCTGATTTAAAGCTTGTAGTTTATGCCTTTCATACTCATTTCTCCTTCCCTCCTTCCTTAACTGCTTTTGCAAACATATAGTTAACAGACGGTGATAGAGCATACGCAATGCAGGCATGAAAAATCATGTCTGAAAGCTTTGGAGAAGTCATGATCAACAAATTCCACCTCTTGAATTTTAGTTATTTGAAAGCTTTGGGGCAGCATATGCCGTTGGGACTCGAACTTTAAATTTAGTATGAATTCATGTTTACAATTTTATAAAGAAACATTCAACTGATAATAAGCAACTGGTACATTTTGGGAATAACATTAATTGGGGAATTTTTATCACCTTAAGATTAGTTGAGATGTATCATGGACTAATTAAATAAAAAAATAAAAAAAGAGGAAACTTGACATACTTGCAGCAGCTCTTTCTCTCTAGAAGCCTTCCACTGCCGAAACTGTTCTGCCTCCTGTTTTATCCTTTGTTGCAATTGAACCTGCAACATTATTCAGGTTATAACAGAAAGCGAGTATATTAAGCAATTGCAGCTATGGAAAAAAATACAACAATCAACCTTTTGGGCCTTTATAGATTGTATTTCATCTTGCAGTCGCTTTGCTGCTTCATCACTTTTTTGCTTCTGCTTCAGAAGCTGGACCTGGCTCTCTTGTTTCTTCTTCAGATCCAAAATCTAGCATTCATATATTTTGAAAAGATTTTTGCAATTTAGAATATCTTCCAATTCAAATCTTACAAATGAAAAAATAAATTTAAATAAAAATATTGGACTCTTCACCTGTGCTTCAAGTGCTTTCAATTTTTGGGCATGGATATCCTCTAATTTTTGTGTTTGTCCATCAGAATTGGCAGCAAGATTTTCAACTTCAGCCAAAAGACAATCCCTCTCTCGCTGCATTCAAAAATCAAGTGCATATATGAATATGAATATTCTGTAGGAGCAAATAACTTTGCAGAACTTCTATTGAACCTGCACAGTTCTCTTCTCATCCTCCAGTTCCACTATCTTCCTTCCAAAGTGCTGCTTGAGTGTTTCAGCATCAGATATGCCAAAAAGCTTCATCTCAAACTGCAGAGACATCAATCCCAATATGTACATTAATAAAATAAGAGAGAGAGAGAGTGAGAGAGATAAATATGGAAGGCACTTCTTAAAAGAGTTTAATCATAATGTTTTCTAATTCTTCAATAAAGCTTGGAGAAAACCACTGGATGCTGCTTTTATGATTTTTTTTTGCTTTTGGTGTCTTGTTAAAGATGAAATCCCCTGTGATGAATAATCTAATCATTTTCAGTAGCACATCAACCTTAGTAAGCTATGTGCATACTTTATAAAGGAACCAGACTCAAGCAGAACAGAGTCATTTTCTAAGCTAAGGCAGACACAATATCAAGCATCAGAGACTCAAATTTATCATGGTAAAGTTAATCAAATTATAGAACAGAAGTTACCCATGGTTTTGTTGATTTAAATGTGTGATTAATTGATGCAAAATACATCATGGATATGTGTCTAATTACTATAACAACCTCTTTCTGCTCCAAGCGTTTATCCAATTCATGTAACTCTCTATCCATACTATTTTGCAGAAGTGTGTGCTCCCACTCTTTTGTCACTTCTTCAATTTCCCTTGAATCACCTGCTAAAATTGGCAATTGTAACCCTGAATCATGGCAGTTCTAATCACACTTGATTAAGTAGTAGCAGAGAAAGCAGAAAGAACTGGTTGAAGCAAAGTGCAACTTTAGAACTGGCATAATAACATATCATTAAATCCAGGCCAAAGAGGAGTCTTACCTGCTGTTTCACTCATTGGAAAATCAGACGCTATGGTAGGTAAGCTCCTCTTAAGTCCATCAGTCTTCACAATGCACATGCTAGCATCCTGAAAAACAAAGTTTTAAATCTTACATGTATAACCTAGCAGCCAATCCGAACTCACTTTGATGGCTATGATAAGAGATATCAGTCCATAAAGTGTAATGCAAATACCAAGATAAGATGAAAGCACATATCGGGGGCATTGAAGCAGTATTTGAGGAAAAAAAAATTGTTGAGTCAAAGAAGAACATTAATAGAAGAATCAGAGGCATACATAAGCATCCTTTTCACATTGTTCTACAACAGAGCATCTACTACGGTATTCATGAAGTTCACGGCAAAGATCCTCATTAGTTGCTTCAAGCCAAGCAATCCTTTCCTTGAGGACCTACATAATCAGTTATAAAATGATTATATATTTAACTATACATATAAAAACCATTTCAATATATGTAATTTATGTAAAACAAATCATAATAGAAGTGTCTATAAAAAGAGGCACAAGTCCAGTTAAGGCTAGGATACTTTTCTTTTACATAACCAACATGATGAGCATACACTGATCTTCAACCATGCACCATAAATCACGTCCATTCAATGTTACCACTAACTTATTATAAGAAATATGTTAAAAGTAATCAAGATGTCACCAAAGATTCAAGTTAACAGAAGCCAACTACCTGAACTTCCTCAGAAGAGCCACCACCACGAGCACAAAGTTCTGCCTGCAAATACTCTAGTTGTTGTCGCATTTTTAGCATCTCATTAGACATGGGATCTCTATTGATCTATGGAAGAACAAAAAATGAGCATCAAGGACTATCATCAAAGGCAACAAATGATCTCAATTTTGCCAAATGAAAGAAAGGAACATAAAATTTAGGCAGATACTTACAACAGGCTTATTTTGGATATTGCGTGCACGATTTGCGTACTTCAAAGTATTAAGGGTTTCCTCGGCATTAATATCAGCAGGACTTATGCAGGCTGGAATAGAAATATCATTTTAATGTAAGAAGAAAAATTAGAAATACAACTTGACAGGTCAGGAAGGGAATCAGAAACACATTACAACATTCTAATTCTTGCCTTCAATCATTTAGTACTATAGAGAAGTTGCAAGAAGTTCAAATCTGCTGAAAAATCATTCCCACAGTAGGAAATAAAAGGTTTGAGTAAGCAAAATATAAAAACTCAGTTTATGCATTGCTAATGCATGTTTTAATTGGTTTCTAATATTTCACACCTTCCTGGTACTTTTGTTCATATAAAGAGACACAATTGTGTTGATGAACTTGAATATTAAAGAGTAGAAAGAAATTTAAGAAATAAAGATCAGATTAGTAACATGAGCTCCATGCACTCATGCTGAAGATTAGAATTGTTTGCTTGAAGCTTATCCTTTGAAGGTCAGTGATGCGAGAAAAGAAAAATAGAATTGTTCGGGACACAAGCAAGAAAAATAACCAACCTATCATAACAGTTCTGCTGTTACCGCCAAGTGAATCCTGCAAAATCATTTAACTTTATCTATAAATACAGAAAATATAAAATGAAAATAATTATTATGTTAAAAAGATCAAAGAAAGAAAAAATTGAATACAAGATCTTTCACATACATGTTTCCTATTTTATATTCTCTTTTTTTTTTTTATCACTAATAAATATTTCTTCTCTTCTTCTAGGCAATTGTAGTTATCAAGATAAATCATGAATTCCAGTTCAGAATGATCCAGATCCAACATGGCTGGGCTTTTGCATTGGTGAATATGGAGTAATGAGAGATGGAGGGCACACTAATTCTCTCCATGAAATTACTAGATTTTGAGCCGAAGAACTAAGTGAAAGGCCATATCAAATGTATAACTGGATTCTGTATATTCATAATTTTGTTGGTTATCCATTCAAACAATCTAGGGATGTCCCTGCGGGGGGCAGGGAATGCATATATTATAACAAGGTTACATCCCTGGCCCCCAAAAAAGATCATATGAGGACTATTTTCAACATCATTATAAAGAAGAGTGTAGCTACATATATAGATATCAAACCTGCAAAAGCCTAGTAAGTTTACTATCCCTATAAGGAACATGAACGCCTTCTTTTCTCTTCTTTTCATCACCAAGTGCACTAATCACATTACCAAGTGCTAGAAGGCCTTTGTTAATGTGAACTCCTGTTTAAAAGATAAAATTATTAGTAAATATGTAATGATCAAAGGTATGCTTAGAAGATACAAGTGAAAAATTCAACCACCTAACCTTCCTTAAAACGAAGACCATCAGACCCTGTTCTTTTAGCTCGTTCCGATCCAGCAAGATCTACTAAGTGCAACTTGGCACAGAGATACTCTTCATTCATGGTATCATTTAAACTGATCTCACTAGGACTATTCAGCTTCCGCATTTGCTCCAAAGTGATGGTGAATATGGCATGTGAACGACTAGTTGGAGACATAATAGAAGAAGAATTAGAAGAGAACCCCAGCAGAATAAACAGTAACAGCATTTTGAGGAACAACTTTTAATCCTGGATTGACGCCAACAAGTAAATTTTTGGGAGATTCAATGGCAAAAACCATTAGAAGTGTTGCAAAACTGCAAGCATTCTTGCAGTGCCAAAAGATCCATCTATTGATCATTCACTTCAGTAACAAGAAATCCAAAACGTTTCATATGGAACTGGTTTCAAAAGGAAACAACCAAAAGCTCAGCCTCATTTTTACTTGCTTAAAACCAACAGACCTTAATGTAAATTATAGACCATATCTTCTGTTAGTTATTGCTTTATTATCTAAATTTCATGTTACACGGCCCATGCTCTAATGATATCTGCCAAGCATATGTTATCCGAAATTAGTTCAGGAATCTAAAAATCAGAGGAAAAAAATGAATAAGAACAAATTTATGCAGTTCAAAGAAGAAAAATGCATAAGCAACCTGGATTGGTTGTTCATATTTGTGCTTCCAGTTGCTCTGCTCAATGATCCTTGTTCAAGGCAAGCAGCCATTTCTTTCAGCGTTGTAACACTGACTTCAGTAGATCCTGCTAGGGTAATGACACCATTTGCTGTCTCACGAATTTGTATTAGTGGTTTCCCAGGAACAGTCACTTTTCCTGCATGTCCATTTGCAGTCTCTGGTTTGCTCATAGAGGAGGGATCCAGCAAGTCTCTTACTTCTTCTTTAAGAATCTTTTCACAATTAAACATTGTTGTCAGATGCTTAATCTAAATAACTTCACAAATATCAAATCTATTACTTTCAGACATTAAAGCACAATTAAACTTCCATAACCATGGCTGTGGGCTGTAACAAACTTATCAACAGACCTCGATAAAGGAAACATGCAACTGAAATTCAGTCTGATGCTTTAAGGTCTCAATTTTGTTAAACAAAACTTTCATAACTTGGGGTATTATTCCTGCTTGGTAACCATCTTTAAAGCCAGTGCCCATGGTGTATGTTTTCCCAGAACCTGTCTGCAATGGAGTGAAAATGTCACATGCAAAGGAGAAATAACGTGTACTGGCATGTAACTTCTGTTTCCTTTAGCAGTAATTATACCTGACCATATGCGAGAACAGTAGCATTATATCCTTGGAACAAGCCATCAACAAGGGGAGCAGCACATTCGTTGAACATGGCAGACGAAGGAGAACCAGTGCTCCCATAAACATGATCAAATGTAAAGGAATGGGCACCAATTTGTACCTGTACTATAATCACAATTAGCATATGATTCCACCCAAAATTTTTAGCTGCTTAAGGATACTATTATGGGGTACTATGGAGGTGTCTAAAGACTTAAAAATAAACTATAAGTCATTGGCATCCATGCATTCAATTTACATGAAAAAATATACTGAATACTAACTTTATTTTGAAATGAGAGAATCATTAATACTTTTTCAATTGGATATAGAAGGCATATACAGATAGACTCATTGCTTACCTATTATGATGAAAAAAATCAGCCGGTATATTCTAACCAAATACAGTAGTGGAATTTTGACATAATTAGGAACTGAAAAACATGAAAGGCACAACTAGCGTGGCAAGCAAGCGAGCCATAGTCCAGGTGGCACTAAGAAACTAAAGAGCTGCTTTCATTGACTAATAGCCCCTCGTCATTTAGTGTGTGTTTGCAATCTCTAAATTAAAAAGAATTCGTTTCATTTATAACTGAGTTCGTGTATGAAAATTGTTTAGAGTGACATTAGTTTAAGGATTCAATTCATTTACAAATCACATTGTGTGAAGATTTGATGATTTGTAAATATTACCACAAGGATTTGGAAATCATTTTCATTTCAAATGTTTTTTTTTTTTTTAATTCTGAAGTCGAAGTGTTCCAAACACTAAATTAAGTTAACTTACAGGTTAAGATCCTACCAGACAAAAGCGAAATTACAAAACTGGGTACAAGCCCTCCTCCCAATACTGAAAATACAACAAGAAATGTAGCCACCAAAACCAAACCCCTATTTCCCCAAAATAACGTTTCAGAAACTGACCCATTTCACCATACACAGTCTACAATGACGCAATCAGGAAATAAAATGAAGTCAAATCTCCCAATTAAGCAAGCATCAGATCATCAAAGTAATTTCAAATCCCGTAGTTTAAGAAGATGCATCATTAACTACTTAAACAATTTTGGATCCAGCAGATCTCACATAGACTCATCCACTCAAGACTCTATGCCAAAAGAGGAAATTCAACGCAAGACGGAATCATTTACGAGCAGGCCAGTAAAGCCAAGCCTCCCACCCCCAATGCTTTTCGCATTTGATTGGCAGAACCGAACAATCACGATCACATTCACATTCACATTCATATTTCCATTGTTGAGAGTAAGCGCACCTGAGGCTTCCCGGGGACGACGGTGACACAATCTTTGCACCCTTGAAGCTTCTCATCGCTGATGAGAGGCCGGACATGGACCGCTACCTTGACGCAGCAATCTTCCCCTGCTTCCATGTGGAAACAGCTTATGGAAACAGAGAGAGTGCGAGTGAATCAGAGGGAGCTCCACCACTACGCGTGCCTCAGTGTGGAGTGAACGAAGGATCAATTCGCAGGCACAAGCGCTCTCATTGTGTACCAAGGACAAGAAAGTGATGCAGTAACTACAGGAGCAGGAGAGAGAGAAAGTAATATAGTTAGAGCAGGAGAGAGAGAGTGGAGGGTAGTTGTGGAAATAAGACCGAAGCAGCTCAAGGTAACTGTAAGGACAACAACCACTATCATTTCCTTCTCCTTCACTATACCAGTCCAGACGGTTGCGTGCTCTCCGTCTTTTATGACCCTCTTTCCCAAATTGCCCTTACCTTTCACAACGGCCCTGTACTTCCAGCACAAAAGGTTCTCTTCTCGTAATTACTATTTTACCCCCAACGATTTTTTTCCCTTATCATTTTTTATTTCCAAAATAAAAAGCGAAAAGCTACAATAATTAATAATAATCAATAAATACTAGCAGTAGCACATTGGTTTCCAGCTTCTCAGTTCTCTCTAATTATGGGATCTCTACTTCCATTTCATATTTTCTACAATAGCTGAAACTATGTCTTAATACATTTCACCTAATTTTTTATTTTTTGGGGAAAAAAAGGAAAGAGTATAGGAGAAGGAGGAGGAGTTGAAGAAAGAATTTTGAGGGTGGGGAGAATGGAATGTAATCTAGTGGTGATGTAGATTTGAGAACAAGGTAGAAAAAGGAGTCACACAGCGCACAAAGCCACGTGATGCGGAGCCGGACGCACCATTATGGGTGGGAGCTTTGACGGTACACCAACCTTGTCACACACGTTCACACTTCACTGGTTCTATGACTGACACACCCTTGCATTCGTATGTGCATCTATACCAATAGGCAATTGCCCTTCAGACATTCTAGGTTTTTAACAAAATTACAAAATATGTTTTCCATCCTTGCGATCATTATCCAATACATATATCTAGAGAATTAACTTGTTGATTTCGTTAACAAATTTATTTTCACCATTTCTAAGGCTTTAGCCTCTTGTTTATTCCTCAACGCATATATCTATGATGCGTTTGAACTTTGAACTATGTATCGGAAGCCAATCAATTAAGCTCAGTTTATGCCACTCCTTAATAGTTCTACATAAAATTGTTGAAGAGGGAGGAACACGAAAAAAATAAGAAGAAAAGAAAAGAAAAGAAAAGAAAAGAAAAGAAAAGGATTACAGATCAAGATTGGACCGAAAGATTGAAAAATAAAAAGCAAGAAAAAGAAATTAAAAAAATGGAAAGAAAAAACGAAAGGTTGCATATATTAAAAAAAGGGAGGAGGGCTCCATACGGTACCAATAGAAAAAGAAAAGATGGAAGTGTTTGGCTTCAGTGGCATCATGACATTGAGTTATACGTCTAGAATTATAATTTGATTTCTCGTATTTTTTATATAGAGTAGTATTATTATTATTTTTAATTTAAAAAAATTAAATTTATTAAGTAATTTAAATAGGTTAAATTTTATAAAATATTCTTAATTCACATCTAAAAAAAGTAATAACATAACATTTGGCAGATGCAATGACAACAACACAAATTGCACAATACATTAAAAATTTCTTAGATACTAAAATATTTGTCTTATTCTATATTATTTAATAATAATTATATTAATTTTATAAATTATTATTATATTTAAAAAAATTTAATTGAAGTAAATAATAATAATTTATAAAATTAATATAACTATTATTAAATCATACAGTATAAAAAAATAGTCTTAATCCTTAAATGCACAAGAATCTCTCTAATACACTAACATTAGAAAATAGAAATGGCAATGGATGGAGATGGAGGAAGTAAACGAAAAAAGAAAAGAGAGACCCAGCTATTGGACAGATCCAGCTGGTTGGCCTCTTCCCTCACATGGTGCTTAGCTTCTATAATATGGCGGGACACAGGGCTCATTCGGTCAGATTTTTAGTGGTCCCTACCCCCCAATCTGTGACAATAAATTCATCTTTGTAAGTTGCTACTTTAAGCATTGCTCATGGTATCGACCCTCTTCCCTCCCTTCTCATGTGCCAACCCTTACCTCATGTACCTGTAAAACCAGCTCATTTCGTCACCCTTCCCTTATACACGCAACGTAACAATCAAATATTAGCAACTTCTTAAAATGTCCCAACGGTCCAGTACCAACATTGCACAACAGATTTTCAGTCATATTTAATTTTTAAGTATCATCATCATATTTACATCCTATCATTATAAATTGAAAAGTACTATGCTGTTCATCATTCCAAATTTCTTTTTCCTATATTGAACTGAGTGACGTGATCTTGAAAAGTGGAAATATTCGCATCATTTTCATTCAAACAAACCGTATTTGCTCTTTCTTCACTATTGTTACATGTAACATTCTGTACTTCTTTTTTTTTTTTTATAAATTAATTCAGTTCATATACCAGTTCTTTATAACTTGTTCATTAAGTTTATGTGTTGAAAATTACTTTATTTTAGGTGTTGAAACGAACGTGAAATAGAAAAATAGTTTATAACTATGAAAATAAGTCTTCTACCATAACACTCACATCTATATAAAAAGCACTTCTGTGCAGATGCATGATATAATTTTTAATGGATACAGATGAGCCCACGTGCAACAACAATCCACAGACCATTGTTTCTGTAACAACATTGTCTTTATTATTTTGTCATCTAATTTTTCTATTGAGTATTTTTTTTATAAAATATAGATATTTTTGGACCAAGCTCGCATCAACTAAAATTAAATTTCTCCTCAAATGATTTTAAAAGAGCATCCCATACATACATTTAGAAAAATTAAATATTTTACAGTACTAATCCAATATTTGAATAATTCAAGTAGTAAAAAAAAATACATATTCTTGATGATTAGTTCAACCACTTGAGTTTTATATTTACTATATGAAAACATGAAAGTGGAAAATAGTATATTATTTCTTAAACAAACACGATTTTTACCTTATGTCTCTTCTTGTGACTTGTATTATCATTTTTAATATTGGGAAAAAAAAGGTGATTCTCTTGTGAGTTTTATAATATTGTTTATTAAATCATTTTGAAATTTATATATTTACTATATATAATTGTATTATAAAATAATTTAATAAATAAAAGATAAGACATTTGAGAATTCGAACACTTGATTGAGTTAACTATTAATTAGAAAATCACCATTAGTCCACTCTCTAATATTAACTGAACTTCACTTCAGACTTGTACTTATATCATTGCTGTATAGATGACAGTACAGTTTGATAATTGAATCCACAGCTCCGTTCTCCCTCTGGAGATTAATATATGTTTATATTAATTTATTTTGTGGTTAACATAATTTATAATTAAAATTTTATCTAAAAACTTTAAAAAAGGGTAATTTTTTCTAAAATTAATTTGTTGCCAAAAATATCATCTTTCCAATGAATTCCCATTCATCTTCAGCTACAAAAAGGCAAAAACAAGCTCTGCGCACATCCTACTCTGTCTCTGAAAAAATAATTGAATACATGTCCATGTCCATTTAAGGAGTTATTTATTCTGATTATGATAGAAAGCAGGAACCTGGTGGAATTAATAGAGTTTGAAAAAAAAGTTCAAAGGGGTTGGTTGCACAGGGGCCACCCGCAGCGTGACGGGAAGATAGTAGTGACTACTGACAAGTAAGGTGGTGCAGTTTGATGGTATAAATCGACTACACTCCGCATTAAGTTGCAGGTCCAAACAAAATGCCATGAGCTTGCAGACTTATGAAGCTACACCTATATATAAATGCTGGGCTTTCGCTTTTTTGTAGGGGGGAAGGGCCACATAGTACATTTTTTTATAGCTCAATTACATGTCATTTTTCCCCGGCTAAAAGCCTAAAAATTCTATGTAGCTATAATATATATATATATCATATTATACGGTGTGACAAAAATTGATTAGTGGGCCATCACTGGAATGTCATTTCCTGGATATCCGACTGTTGTACTCGGTTATGGATAAGGGGCATAATATATACTTCCAATAGTCGAAAGTAAAGCATTAGAGTATTGATAAGTTCATATCCAAGGTATCTGAAAATTCTCAATGTTGTATTTAGCAAACCATGAAAAATTGAAAATTCATTGGAATGGAAAATATTGGCATTGGCTCTGTTAGTGTGAAAAAAAGAAACATTCTAGCTAGGTAATGATTTTGAACATTTTCGATTACTTTATTGTTCGATCCAAAATTGAAAATGACCTCTCCTCTGTTTGGCTTCCTTTTCTCTTCGTGTGGTGAACTGCAAGGAAAGCAGACTTGCAGTAATAACAATTTCTTTTATTCCTGCGCTTCTCTGGCTCCTTTGTTTCGAAGGAAGAGCTAAGAACTGTTGAAGGGTGGTTACATTGCAATCCCAATCCCAACCTCAAGCTTCTTTTTCAAACTAACTCTCTCATTCATTGGATTTTGTCATCCGAACGCGCGTTAGCTCAGATGCAAACAAAGCAACCACAGACTGGCCCCCATTTAACTGTTTATTTCGGCTTCTTGGGGCAACACATCTTTGTTGAGCACTTGGAGTTAAGTGGACATTAGCTAGTAACATCAAGGGAGTTTATAACAGTGGTTTTTCTAGCTATGTGATTGAAACTGTCATTCATCCAACGAATAATTTTATCCCTCCAGCTTACCAAACAACAAAGAAATGACACTCTCTCTCTGACTGGCTGTGTGAGGGAATTGAGTTTGGTTATACATGAGCTTGATGAAGGAAGCAGGTCATTATTCATCAGTGCACTGTTATAATTCTTTTAGTAGTTAGCCATGTTTTGATCACACTTTGGCTGAACTATAGGACCTGCCTAACTCCCCATAACCCAAGACAAAATCCTCATTAGAGCAAGAGTACAGTCACAGTTGAGGAATTAAAACTTACCACTCATTTTATAAACATGGCAGTAAGTAGGAAGTAGCTTTTCCTTTATGCTTCCAGTGAGGCTGCTAACTCTGCACCAGTGCTTTCTTTATCCTCAACCAACCTCTCTTACCCCACCCTTTTTCCCTGTGCTTTTTTTCTACCCATGTGGACCTTTAAATCACATGCTCCCACCTCCTTTCCATCACTAACATCATTCCTAATCCTCCTTTTTCTGACCAATCTCACATCTTTCTGCCTCCTTTCGCCCTATCATTCTCTCCCTGGCAACTCCTCGCTTTATTTATCAGAATCATTAATTAATAATAATGTAATTAGAACTGGCTTTGGACTATCTCTCAAGTCCAATAGCGCAGTTCTATTGACTCTCATGCACTCATTTCAAGTACATCAAAACATAACCTATATATGGTTTCATAGAGAAGATATGATTCCCATAGCATAATCATCGAAGGTGGTCCAACCCCTTGTCCACACAAAGCGAATACGCAATCCAATTGTGTGCTTTGCTTTAATAGCGTTGTCATTATATCCTGTCTTAGATCAAAACTGCAATATATACCTCCAAATTAAGTATCTTCTCCCTGTTGCTTTGGACCGTGATCTTAAAGCATGGAGTTGGAGACACAACATGTGCATCATTTGCAAGCTTTCATCATTAGCATGCGTCAATATAATGTCCGAGGCCTAGCTAGATAGATAAGTACCTGTAGATGGCTTTTAGGACAATAAGTAGTGGCATTTGATTGGCTATTTGGTGAACGCTAGCTCCTTGCTGTTGCTACCTATTCTATATAATAAAAGCACGGCACTCGTGCTTAGAGATAATATGAATAATTAAATGACTGTGTAAAGTCTAAAGGTTCGCTCAAGCATTTAAGCCCAATAAATCCATTATAATTAGACCGGACAATTTAATCTATTCAGTTGTAAATATAATGCTTAATCAATTATGATTTAGCTTTATAATCAAATTAACAATCAAATCAAATCTCATAAAATTAATCAAAATTATTTGAATTAATTAATTTAATTTGTTCAACCAGACAATTATTGTTATTGTTGAAAAAAATTTAATTTTTTTTAAAAAATTCAATATTTTTTAATATTTTATGAATATTTTTATAAATTTTATATTATTATGTTATCTAATTCAACCAACTAATTCAAATGATTGAACCAGTTAAACTTAAATTAAAAATTTAACTAATTTATTATTTAATTTAATTTTAACAACATTGTATATAATGCACCTTGACATATAAATATGGACAACTAAATACATTTTTCTGTTTTATTAGTTTTTCTAGGAGGCCAAACAAATCGAGGGAGAGAAACCCAAAGGCTCGGTCAATATATGGGCCTTTTGCATGTGATCATAATCAACCTTGGGCTTTTTTCTTTGATCCATGTTTCATGTTCTGGACTCAAACCCTGTTTCTTGAGTATTAGCACAATCCCATTCCCGGCCCACTACAACAAAGGAATGGCAAGGGACAGGTTTTCTGTATCCACATTTTATGCATGTTAAGCCACACAAAAAATAAATGACCAAAAAAAAGCCACAAAAACAAAGCTTATACACGTTGAAACTTCATGACCAAAAAAAAAATGCATATTAACTCTTGGAAGTAATTATAGTGACACAATTGTATATGGAGTTAATATTTGATAAATTGTTAGTATATGTGAAATATTTATATTAGACAAAAATTCTTATTTAGTAAAATACAAATAATTTAATTTTACATATTTTTTTAATTATAATATTACATTTATAAATTCAAAGCATTCAATTAAACAAAAGTATACATTTTTACACCTTATAAAATAAATTTAATGATTTACATATAGATAATTTTTTTGTCAATTAAATAGAATAAAGTTAAACCAAGAGACATATACAAAAAAATTTTAAATATTTCAATTAATTTTTTTACAAATATTTGTTTATTATACAGTAAAGATATCTTTGAGTTAGCTTTCATGTTAATTAAAATTAAGTTTCTCTCATGACAATTTTTAAGTTATACTTTTGCATTATCTTAAAGGAAAATTAATTTTTTTAAATATTAGTATGTGGACTGCATCAAAGAATTTCTACATATTTAAAGAAAAAGTGTTACATTACTTGTTGCTTTATTATTAGAAGAAAATGTGTGTTTGTCTTTTAGGCAAGGGAGGAGGTGAGTAGGTTAAATTAAATTACAAGTAAGACAATTTAAATGAAATTGGATCATGAGATCAAGTAATCCCTCAAAGAATTTAGTGTCATTTAAGCTATAATAATTCTTAGGCCTTTCATTTTTTTATTAAATTAATTATAAACTCGTGCTATAAATTTTTGGTGTTTTCATTATAAAAACTATTAAAAATATTATTTATGTATAAAAACAAAATACATTAATAATCTATAATTGACATCAGTGTTGGTATTGGTTTAGAAGAATAAACTATTTTACTCAAAACTAGAAGATTTACTCAAAATATTAAGTTTTTATTATTTTATATTCGCTAAAATTAACTTATTATTATAGTATCGTATAACATATTGTACTAATTCGAAGAAAATGTAAATATTAAAACAATAACAGTACCAAAGTTTTTAAGAAAAAATATAAAAAGAAAAAAAAGATAAAAGCGAACTTTTAGCTGAAGAAAAAAGAAAAACAAGAAAGAGCCAATTAACGAAGAGACGAGGCAGCAACGGGGGCACAGAAGAAGACGCCGCCTTTTGACTACCGTTAATGCCTGATGTGGCGTCATGAGCGCTGTTTTGTTCAAGTCTTCCATTCCGTTCCACTCATTGATCGTCATCTGAATCTGGGATAATCCAGGCGAGGAATCTGGGACCTGCCCTTACCGTTTCACCCTCCCAATCGCCAGGTATCAAGGTATCCATAACTACTTGACTAGATGCCGCGGTGTTGGATCAGTAATTTCAGTTGCTATGTTTCGTCATAAAGTATTGCTGATCCCAATCACTGCACCAACAGCCTTGTTTTTCTTCTACGAAACTTTTTTCCTCATAGCATGTGTGATGCATCGCTATAAAATAAGAATATTTGTGGTTTTTATGTTTTGGGACATACGGAAATGGTGACAAAAGGTCATCTGGTGAACTAGGGGTTGTTTGTATGCGAGAAAGAAAAGTGGGTTTGAGTTTATATGGAAGATAAATTTGATATTGAGGAAAGTCGATGGCTCTCTGTGTCATGTGGGATGTGAGTTTTAATTTTTTTTTATTTATTTATTCTTTCAACTCAACATTTGAAGGTATGCTATTACTAGCGTTGGTTCCTCCTATATTAGGAATCGGTGGTAAAGATGTGGACTTTTGAAGGAAGTGTGTGCCAGAAGTTGTTCTCATAAGTTTCGTGGCTGTTCTATCTACCCATTTACTCAGAATTATCTTGGATATGCTTCCCGACTGAAGACTTTCCCTTTTATTTTCTAGTTCTATTCCTGACTGCTAATAGGAATAGAGAGAAAGTTCTCTGAATGATTTGAAAGAAAAAAAAATCACCTGAACATATGAAGTTATGAACTTCTGGTATGGTAGCAATCCCTTCCCTTCAGAGAAACAAGAGTTAATCTTGCTTTGCTCTGGGCGTTAGGTTGTTAATTTGTATCATCATGTGCAAGTCGCCATGAAAGATTTGTGTTTTCTCACATGAAAATTAATATTTGTGTTAGTTGACCTAATCTTTGGTAAGACTTGGTCTTGGTGGCAAGTATTTTGCCGGAATGAATGCTTTCTTCATGTTGATATTCTTCATCAGTTTCTTCTGTTGATCACTGCATTTGTGATTGTATAATGTGTTTATGATGAATTGACAGATTATAACTGTCTTGGTATATGCAGGATTTAGGTATACATTAGCCATACATTGCAGTGGTTTGAGTATCAACAATTTTGACTAGAAGGACTACTATAAAATGCATGAACGGTGTTGAAGGTTTCCTTGCTTATTTATTTGAGATATTGAGATCATGATGGCCTCAGCTGTCCTGAATTTTGTGAACACTGCATTAGATTGGGTGACATTTGCTTTAGATGCTCCTTCCGCACGGGCTGTAGTTTTTGGAGTGCATATCGGTGGTAGTCTTTCATATCCTAGACTGAAATATCTTTTCCTTTTATGGCTGACTATATATGTGATTAATTGATTATTTTTTCCCCATTCTTTCCTACTGTTTCAAGGACATTTGTTTATCGAAGTTTTTCTCCTGGTGGTCATACTTTTCTTGCTTTCCCAGAAAAGTTACAAGCCTCCTAAGCGGCCCTTAACAAATAAGGTTAGTTCAACTGTACTCTCTCTCTCTCTCTCTCTCTCTCTCTCTCTCTCTCTCTCTCTCTGCCTTTCTCTCTCTCTCTCTCTGCCTCTCTCTCTCTCTCTCTGCCTCTCTCTCTCTCTCTCTGTTTGTGTGCATTTTTTAATTTATATCTATTCAATTGTTTACTTATTGCTGAAAGTGTTAGTTGTGTAGAGCTGATATGTATGGCTTGTGCAAACCTTTTACGTGAAAATAAAGTTGACATTTGGTTGATTATCAATGGCATTTCTAGATAAAATGACTCTTATTTGGCCATTTCATCAAATGCAGGCAGGCAGGCAGGCTTCACCTCAGTTTTATGTGTGAAATTAGTATAAGTATATTGTGCAGTTGAATAATTGTCTCCATTAGTGTTTAGATTTTAGTGTTTCTCGAAACACTTTTAAATGGATATAGAAATTCGGTTAGTGTGGTTTTTAGTAGTTCTAGGGACCTAAGATGGGGGCATTTCTTATTATTCTTGGTGAGGTTTTAGAGCTTTCAAGGTTGATGTATCTTCAGGTTTCCTTCAGATGGAAATGTTCTTCAGATGTGGACTTCAGCTATGCTTTTTGCTGATCATACATTTTTTTTTTCTGGTGCTAACTTGGAACGACTCTATTATCTATGTTCTGTTTTCATTTGCCTAAAAGCAGTTTTGAGAATCAATACATGAAAGATTTCTGTTTGTGTTTGGAACTAATCACTTGCTCTCCACAGTTAGTTGTATAGTAGCATCTTCCTTTATGATGTATTTGGACTTGCTTTTTTGGATGATTGTTTATGCAGTTGTAATTTTTAGAAACATATCTTGGAAGGGATTCAGACAAAAATTGTATGTGACATTATCTATCCACAATCCATCTTTGCTTTACTGAAATTCTGGCATAGGAGGTTTAGATTTGGCATTAGGTTGGTAGCTTTGCAGGCCATATTGGGTTGTTCTATGTCATTTCTATAATGTAGTTGATAATTTTTTAAGATCTTGAACTTGATATGAGAATTGGATAGGGGTTTATTTGTTTCAAACTTTTTGTGCCTATTCACACTTTCCTTTCATTGACCAAGTCCTTTTGTAGTTTTTTTCAAAGAGTAATTAACTTGGATGTCTGACTTGTAACTCATTCTCTTTTTTCTCTCTTCCGTCTTTTAAATGGTGCTCATTCTTTATGGGTGCTGCCCAATGGATATATGTTTTGCAACTCTTGGTGCTTCAGAATATATTACTACTTTAAGAGAAGATGTTGCAATGTTGAGATGGAAATTGGTGGATAGTGCTATTATTGTTGTTTATGTAGCAATTTCTAGTTCTCTGAAGTATTTCTGACTGTCAGCAGCTACTGCTGAAAATATTGAATTATATTAAGATATGTTTTCAAAATATATCAGCCTCTTTCTGTATCTAATTGTTTGTAACCAGAATTGTACATGATAAATTTGTTTTTATTTTATCAATTACTTTGTGGAATCTTAAAATTACTGTTATTTTCTGAAGGACATACTTAACATATTCTTTTGATTGAATATTTATGCCTTGAATCCCTAAGCATATTGTTAGTTACCGTGGTAGTTCCTTTACAGCCCAATCTGAGATTATCATGTTGTCGTATTTTGACATTTTTTAAATTTGTCTGCAGGAAATAGATGAGCTATGTGATGAATGGGTTCCTGAACCCCTTATTCCTCCTCTCAATAAAGAGATGCTGCGTGAACCACCAGTGCTGGAGAGGTGATTATGTTTTCTCTAGTGGAAGCACCTTCATTTATCTTTATGATTATTATTTTTTAACATGTTATAATTTATGTTTCTTGTTTGCTTTGATGATGGAGTGTCTTCCCTGAAATTACATGTATGTTGTTTGTACTTGTTAACTTCACTGTTATGGTTACATCTTTTGACTTGATTCATAATATCCTTGAGGGTGAGCTTTGGCGTAACGGTAAGGTTGCCACGTGACCTGGTGGTCATGGGTTCTAGTTGTGAAATAGCCTCTCTGCTCACAGAGGTAATGTTGCGTACATCAGACCTTCCCTAGACCCCACATTGATGGGAGCTCGTGCACTGAGTTGGCACTTAGATTCATAAAATTCTTGCATTTTATTTTTGAAAAAAAGGAGTCAATTAAAAAGTTCTTGCATGTGATTTCATGATATTGCAGGTACGTCCCTTCTTGTTTTCCAAGTTACACATATCTACCTAATTTTTAAATTTTAGCAGAACATATTGGGGAGATGTATGTTAAATTTGAATTCAAAATAAGGGAGATTTGTGTAACTTTTTAAACAAGAAGGGAGTTCATGTCATGTTAGATTTTGAAAATAAAGTGAGGTCTGTGTAATTTACTATTGAAAAAAATATTTTTGAGTTGAAGTATACAGTCTGGACAGTTATCTGTCATAATGGGCTCAATTTGTCATGTAAGTTAAACAATAGGTTGTTTACAGTCTGGACTCTGGACAGTTAAATGCCATTATGAGCTCATTCTGCCATGTAAGTTAAACAATAGGTTATTAAGAAAAATGGGCAAGTGTCTTATTTGTGTCTTCCTGCTAATTAGTTATTTTCATGCAGTGCTGCAGGGCCACACACCATAATTAATGGTAAAGAAGTTGTCAATTTTGCTTCAGCAAACTATATTGGGTTGATAGGCCATCAAAAGTTACTTGTAAGAAAATGATCCTCATATCAATAATAAATTTCTCTTTCTGGGCGCGGGGTTTGGTGCAGTAAATTTATTGCAACTTTTTCTTTTAGGATTCATGTTCTTCTGCCTTAGAGAAATACGGTGTTGGTTCTTGCGGTCCCCGTGGGTTTTATGGAACAATTGGTAAGATTCCATCTTAAAGTTTGTTTTAAAGGAAATTTTTGTTCTCATATGATACTTTTTCGTTGCTCCAGATGTCCATCTTGACTGTGAAGCAAGAATAGCAAAATTTTTGGGAACCCCTGATTCAATTCTCTACTCTTACGGACTCTCCACCATGTTCAGTGCAATTCCTGCTTTCTCTAAAAAAGGAGATATGATTGTAGCGTAAGTACTAAGGACACAGAAGCTGGTCTTTGACTGTGAAACTATGTGGTCTTCTTTTTTTCAGTTTTAGTCTCATGACATTTATGGCGGGCATTGATAATCAGACATCATATGGTTATTTGGGTGGTTTATATCTCATTGCTTTTGCTTCTATATTAGAATGGTATAAAGTAAGAACTGAATTGCTTCTTCTCTGTCCACTAGATATTTCAAATTTCATAGCAAAATAATGTAACTTGATACAAGCTGATCAATGGAGGCTGCTTTATATGAACTCTCTAATGTTCAGAGTAGATTTAAGTTTCATATTTAAGTTGTTTTTATCTTTCGCTTCTTTACGATGAAATGATAAAGTAAGAACTGAATTGTTTCTTGTCTGTTCACTTGACATTTCAAAATTTGTAGTGAAATAGTGTCACTTGATACAAGCTGATCAATGGAGACTGTGTGTATATAAACTATCTGGTGTTCAGAGGAGGTTTAAGTTTCATATATAAGTTTGTTTTTTATCTTTTCCAGGGATGAGGGAGTCCATTGGGGAATACAGAATGGCCTTTATCTTTCCAGAAGCACAGTGGTGTATTTTAAGCACAATGACATGAACTCTTTAAGAGAAACTCTGGAGAACATTACTGCCAAAAATAAACGAGTCAAGAAATTGAGGCGTTATATTGTTGTTGAAGCTGTCTACCAGGTAGATCTTGTCTATCATGCATATGGTAGGATTAGCTTCATGCTTCTACATTGTATTTCCATATGTATAGATCTTTCTCAAAGTCAGCAAATTAAGAAGTGCCTTAAAACCTGAAGCATTAGAAGCAGGTGGCTGCTTGAATTGCTTGCTTCTTGTTGCACATGGCAATTTTGGTAAATTGTGTCATATGAATGATTAGTGCTGCTGCTAGTATGGTAATCAACAACTGCAAATTGAAGATTCTATAAAGGATGGAAATAAATATTTTGAGCCTGAAATCATAGCAATCATTTGGTTAGTTTGTGTATATTAGCCAATCAACTTGTCACTATTTGGGGATTCAAAAGATCACAAGTGACAAGTGTATATGCTTGAAGTAGTCTAAAGTTCTTTACATGTTATTAAGCATGAAGTTGTGTGCCTTCATATTATAGATCATTAGTTAGCTGTATAGAAATAATCTCCTGCAAGTGTTGCAAGCCAACCTTTCTGCAATTTCGTCCTCCTTAATTTTACACATATTGTTGGTTATTCAGATTGTTTTTATGAGGGCAGAATGGGGTTGTAAATGAAAGAATGAGTGTGTTGCTTTTAGATCTGTGCCTGTCTTAATGTTCTTTCATAAAGAAGAATTATTGCTTGCCCTGGTTTTCTTAATCAATTTGAATTGCAATAGTTCTTTTTTCTGCCGTTGTGGTACTAACATCTGCCTCTGCTCACATGCCTACACAAAAACTAAAATTGCTTGTCCAATACCTGTTAACATATTTTTCCCTGTAAAATTTTCAGAATTCTGGCCAAATAGCACCCTTAGATGAGATCATTAAATTGAAGGAGAAGCACCATTTTCGTGTTTTGCTGGATGAGAGCAACTCATTTGGTGTGCTTGGAAGTTCTGGAAGAGGTCTCACTGAATACTGTGGAGTTCCAGTATGTACTGAAAATTTTTGTGTGTGCCTGTGGGTGTATGCGCTCACGCTGGATGCAAGTGTGCATATATTCAGAATTGTAATGCTATTTGTGATTTATGGTAATGTACTGCAGGTTGAGAAGTTAGACATTATAACTGCTGCTATGGGACATTCATTGGCAACAGAAGGAGGATTCTGCACTGGAAGTACAAGAGTTATAGATCACCAAGTATGGAACTGTCATATGCGATAATAACCATCTACTAGTAATGTGTTTGGTTTCTAAATATACTGAGAAAAGAAAAAAAATTGTAAATGTGGAAATCGAGTATTTCTTTTTCAAGCGATTTTTTCATTTTATAAACTTTTTATCACACTTGTTGCTGAACCTAATATAAGTCCAAACTGTATAAGTTGTATGATGGAGAGATGTGCCTTCACTATTTTATTATTTGATGCTGGCAATTATTTCTCATCCATATTCCAGGCACTAATAAGTAATATCTCTATGTTTTCAACCTTGGCAGCGATTGAGTAGTTCTGGCTATGTCTTTTCTGCTTCTTTGCCCCCATATCTTTCAAGCGCTGCAATTACAGCTATTGACATCCTGGAGGAAAATCCTGATCTGATAACAAAGCTGAAGAATAACATTGCTGTGTTATGGAAAGGTGGGCTTTGATCTCTCTGCTTGTTTTCTTCAATGGAATTGTATTCTATTGTAGAGTAGTGTCTACATTTTGGCTTGTGCACAACATCTGACAGTTTGGATTGCTGTTCATTCGTGTTTGTTTTTCAACCATTAAAACAAGGATTTAATTTTATTTTTTTGGTTAAGCACTCTCGTTTGAGATACATTGGCTACTGCAGGATTGTCAAATATATCAGGCTTCACAATTGCAAGTAATCCAGACTCACCAATTGTTTATTTAAGACTAGAGAAGTCTACAGGTTCCATGAAAGATGACCTACATCTGCTTGAAGATATTGCTGAGCGTGTAAGGAAATGCTGTTTGACAATGTTAATGGCTTGTTTTTATCAATTTTGCTTGTACTTAATGTTGTGCATTTCACAGGTTTTGAAAGAAGATTCTGTATTTGTGGTGGTTTCTAAAAGATCAACTCTGGACAAATGCCGTTTGCCCATAGGAATTAGATTGTTTGTTTCTGCAGGGCACTCAGAGTCTGATCTTCGCAGGGCATCTGAATCATTGAAAAGGGTTGCAGCATTAGTCCTGCGTGGTCAAAATTGAACGCTGCACACCTCTCTTCTGTCCTTTTCCTATGCACCAAATCATCACTTTTTCATGTTTAGGTGGGCAATTTTGAAATCAAGGCCGATAAAGGAATGCCTGTAGTCGTTGATATTTTATATAACATTTTCTCTGCTATTTTAGGGTAGCAGTATTTGTGTGTGTGTGTGTGTCTCATTGGTTATGCATGTTCAGTGGTAGAATAAGGGTTTATTGTTTCTTGTCATGAGCAGTTGGGGAAGATGCCTATGAATGAATTACATTCCTAAAGATTTTATTTTATTTTTTGTGTGGACAATTTGCATGCCAGAAGCACTAGTGTTACACTATTCATGAATATTCAATAAAAAGTTCTGAAGGTCCTTAATATCGGGCCAATACCCTAAGTCAAGTTGTTTCCCTTTTATGTAAGTCGAATTTGTTTTTATCTCGGTGTACATGTTCAATCTATTTACATTTCTAATTGTTTTTAAGTCACTAATTTAATTGCTATTATTAATTTAAGAACAAAAGTCTATTGATGATTGGACTTAGGAACATCAATGAAGCAAAATGAGAGCCTCTATGAGGTTTGCAATTTTTCTTTCATTTATCGAGGACGGTATTGTTCTTTTTCTAAAGAACAAGAGGATAATGTGTTCCTTCGTATATAAGGTTTTCTTTACTGTTTTTGCAACTCTAACATCTCCCTATCACCCATTTTCTGGCCGTTTCAATTTGTCGTTAACCACACCAAAAGCAAGAACCATCACCCCATGTATAATAGGTCCCAAAATACATGCTCTTTCGGTTTTGGTTTTTTTTTAATCTATCGTGTAAAGTAAGTTTACAAGATTAAAAAAATTATTAAATAATTTTATATAAATTTTTTTATCTATTATTTAAAGTAATTGTATAAAGAAAACGACTTTACCAAAATATGGTCTTGTTAAAATCCTTTAGGAATCATCTATATCTTTTTTTTTATTTTTTTTGACTTGGAAATTATCTATATCTATATTATATATAAAGAGGATCGTTAAGTTTAGTATCATTTTTTAATTTTTTTAAATGTCACTAACTTACCAATTACTTCTATAACTACTCACTTAATAGTTATTAATTGTTTTAAGTTATACTAACTTCTTCACTCCTTATCCATTTGAATTCTGGCTAACCAAACGTATAGATTTGAAAAAACTATTAGATTAGTTTATCAAAAATTTATACAGATTCATATGAATTTAATTAAAATTATTTTTATTTAATTAATTAATTTATAACTATAATATGTTTATAAAATAATTATAAAAAATAAAAAATACAGATTTAGAAAGCGCTAGTTTTCTATGAAGCACAAACACAAATGATATAATAAAATCGTAGTTGGTGATAAAGTTCACGGTATTTGGTAAGTTTGAAAACCAATTTAAAATTCAAAATTTAACCTAATTTAGTTTAAATTCAAAAAATAATTTTAATTTACTCCTATCTTATAAAATAAAAATAATATAATTAAATAAAAAAATAAATATAAAAATAACTTTAATTATATTAGATGTTAACTCTTTGTAACAAAATAAGGGAGAAAAGAGTAAAGAGAGAGGGCGAGAGAATCAAAGACAAATTAGGCTAAAAAAATCAATTTTGAGTTAGATTTTTTAAAAATTAATTTTACCTCAAATTATAATTTGATAAAAATCAGTTTTTATAATTTTAATGATAACAATACTTTATAAGTATATATATAACAAATTATAAAGTTATTAAAATTTATTTTTTTAATTTTTTTATTAACAATTATAACTATATTCTAATTTTACTATAGTTATATATCTTATCTTTTTAAGTTGTCAAATATCGACTTAGTGTGTATTTAGATTAATTTATTTTATAATCAAAATAGTTTATAATCAAAATAGTTTATAATTTTTTTAAAAAATAATTTTCAAACATACTCTTACTCTTTTATTCTTTTCAGTTAAGTTCACTTTACTCTTTAACTATCACTTATCACCTATCATTTATCATATAACTGAGCCAAACATTTTATATTTCACGCTGTGTTACTGTTTGAAATCATTAAAATTAATTTGATTGGAAGAAATTAATTTAATTTAACTTAAAAATTAATTCGCATTTTAAAAAATTAATTTCAATTATAAAAAAATTATTTATAAATTAAGAATTAATTTGATTTTATAATTCCAAACGTACCGTCGTGACCGTGTCTTTCCCAGTCCCGGTGGTCCCAATTCCCAAACCCACGACACAAGAATAAAGAGCCCAACAAGCTCCCAGCGCTTGTTTCTTCTTTCTCTTTCTCTCTCCGATTGTAACAGCTTTTCATCTTTACCTCTCGCCGACGAAGATCGAAGGGCGAGTATGTTTCTTCTGTTCTCACTTCTTTGCCGATCAAATTCAATTCTTGCTTTCAATTTCACTTACTATGCGCTCTAATTGTTTTTGTCAGCCACGACTTGCTTACGTTCTTGCTTCTTTTATCGTGTGTCTCTCTCTTTTTCTCTGTAAATAGTAGGTTTTCTCCAATTTATCCTTTGAAGAGAGAAAACGAAATCTTTACACAATTGACCGAAAAAGTAAACTCTGAAATTAATAAATACAGAATCAATGTCTCTGGAGGCAGAGGAACACTAATATGCATTCTGAAAAATGCTAATGTTCAGCTCTTCTGCTTATTGCACTTGGAAATTGGAATTGCTTACGTTGGTTATTACTTGGAATAAGTATTGTTAATTAGGAGACCGAGCATTATATATTTCTAAGGATATTTAATGATCTTACTTTTTTGCGTATTTTTTTTTCATTATAATTATATTCGGAATTGGATTATTTTATTTTTCTTGAATTTATTCAACGCTTGAAGCTTGAGGCTAAATTTCATGTGCTCTGTGATGATAATGATTTTGGTTGCTCTGTTATTGTGTTTTCTTATGACTGTAATGGCGCTTCGAAACTGAGTGTAGTACTTCGTACAAGTGTAAAACTATGCCGCGTTACTACGCATTTTCTGGCCCCAAACTACCATTGGGACAGCCATGGCTCCAAGCCACCACCTTTTTTTTGGACATGAATACATGATTAACATGAAAAATTTGCGGGAAAATTTTGTTTTTAATTCTTCTCTAGTCGGGAGTATAAAGCATTTCTTTAAGCCTCTTACTACCTGTTTCAATGAAAACAATAAGCTCATTGAATTTGTTCAACTCTTAGCCATGTACCGGAATTTTAGTGTAGACCTTTTATAGATGGTAATAATACTTGATTATTTTATTGAAGCAAAATCCATATATGTTGTGCAGTGGCCTTTATTATTAACATAATTGTCTCTTCAAGTTGCAACTCTATAGTCAAACAGAGTTTTATTAATGTTGATATTGCTCTTCTGCAGTTGATTGCTGTTGCTACTCTTTTTCCTACTGCAAAGTCTGAAGAAAGACTTCTGTTCTCTTTGCCCGGCATCCAATTTTGAATAAGAAAACTTATGTCTTCTTGGCAAGGTAGCTAAGTCCTGCTCATTCTTTATGTTCTTTCCCTTTGCTTTCATTTAGGTTGATGGGCGTGTTCAACTTAGGTGTTCTTCATGGTTTGTAAGATGGTGAATTCTGAGATCTACATTAATGTTGGTCAATGAAAGGTTGAACCTGGACAAATTGGCATCCTGTGGTTGCTTGAATTTGGCATACTATTAAATTATAATGGAATAATTTATTGTCACAGAAGATTAGAAGGATCCAATTTTGGGTGTGGGTATCCCGATATCAATTTTAGAAAACGTCAAATCTAGAAAACAAGACAATGTCTGGTGGAATTGCACGTGGTCGTCTTGCTCAGGAGCGAAAATCCTGGCGTAAGAATCATCCACATGTTCGTACAATTGCCCTTCCAATCTTAGCTATCGTCACTTGATTCTTTTCTTCTTTTGACTTTCCTGTATCTTTTGTTAAGTTATTCATGAATCTTCGTTTTCCTTTTCTAGGGTTTTGTGGCGAAGCCAGAAACCGGACTAGATGGGTCTGTGAATTTAATGGGTTGGCAGTGCATTATTCCTGGCAAGGCTGGAGTGAGTGTCTTCTTGTTCATATCTTATATTCTTCCTTATAAAATTCTTAGATCACACAGAGAAATTATATGGTGACTTTTTTTTTTTTAACAGTTAGGGTTTTGGCAGGGCATCAATTTTGAATCTTCAACATTTGTATTATTTATTTTATAAATTGTAACTCTGATACTGAATGTTGTTTGTAATTTATAACTACAATAACTTTGTAAACCAATTCTTTGATATTAATATTTTTTTCAGGACAAACATTGTCTTTTCAATTAGCACTGAGTTATTCATGATTATGGAATAAGTAATACACCATTGTGGTAAATTGGTAATCCAATTTAAAGATTTGGATGAGGCTTTGTATACTTTTTGAATTGTGCTGTTATGATGGAAATATGTTCAAGGGATTGAATACTGGTTAAAAGGAACTTAAGCATGATTGCAATCTGGGCACATACTATTCAATACATTGGTCACATGTTGTTGTTATTGGGTGTTCTGCATATTTTTGGATTAGTACTTTGATATCTTTCATTGCTCTGTCATCAAATGAGGGGAGAGCAGATTTGCAGATTTGAGAATGCATACTTTCTGTCAACTAATTTATATTCTTTACTAGAACAATGCTTGATGCAGTTAAAAATTATTATTTTTATTAGTTTTACTAGCTCTAGGTTGAACTTTGTTGATTTCCTCTTGATGCTAGTTTAGATTTTTCCTTTTTGGACTAGTACAACTTTGGGTGTGGTGGATGAGGTAGGAACAGGGTCTGGAGGGGGAAAATGAACCTTGCTGGTTTCTAACCTGGCTGCCTCAGGCAATTGAGGTGGTCCTTTGCTTGATAGGGTGGTTGTTGTTGTGTGCTCATGACTTCCTTTTTAATTCTAACCTTTCTTCTGCTCTGGTTTCTTTCATAGGTGAAGCTGAGCTACTTGGTTCAGCCTTAAGATCTGTGGCAATTGTGTGGTTGTTTCTACTTTCTGTATCCTGTAATAGGGGATGAATGCATCTTTCTGTTAAATATGTCAGGAGACTTAATTAATTATGTAGCTTCCCAAGCAATGTCTGCCTGTCTTGTACCCTTCTAAAATGGAAGGATCAATGACACAAGATACTGGCAAAGTGGACATTTTGCATTTTAGATAGATGAAGTAATGGCTTTATTTTAAATGTTACAAACTGACAACATAGCTATTGGAGGTTATAGAGTTAGACATTGAATGCTACATGCATGCATTTTGACTAGGTTGTAGAGGTGAGCAAGAATGTTCCTAAATCCTCCCTAAGCTCAGGATAGAAATGCCCACCTAATTTAACTATGCATATGTTTTACTTTACTTCTAATGCCTGGTCTTGACTCAAGTCTATCTGATATAAATTCTTACTACTGGTTTTAATTCCCTTGTTGTAATCTGTTGGTTTGGAAGATAAAAGCTTTTGTTATAATGTAAATTTATGTTTTAAGTGTGCTATTAACCTTGTCAGTGCTACAGACTGACTGGGAGGGAGGCTACTATCCCCTAACTCTTCATTTTAGTGATGATTACCCCAGCAAGCCTCCGAAATGCAAATTTCCTGAAGGGTTCTTCCATCCTAATGTTTATCCTTCTGGAACTGTATGCCTGTCTATCCTTAACGAGGACAGTGTAAGTGCAGAATGGTATGTGCAAATTCGGTTGCTTAGAATTGGATTTTTTCTGATTCTTGCATTTGCTTTTTCAAGGGTTGGAGACCAGCCATTACTGTAAAGCAAATTCTTGTGGGTATTCAGGATCTGCTGGACCAACCTAATCCTGCTGATCCTGCACAAACTGAAGGGTACCAGCTTTTTGTCCAGGTTTTTCTCCATTCCATTGGATCTAGATCTGAACTAATATTATTGCTGTTGAAAACAGCATGCTTAACAATCTTGCTTTGACATGCAGGATCCTGCTGAATATAAAAAACGGGTGCGACTGCAGTCCAAGCAATATCTACCTGTTATTTAGCATGTTACTTGGTTGTCATATTAGCTAGATAAATTCAGTTTTTATAAGTTTCTTTGAAGACCTAATTTTTAATTTCCTGTTGACTAAACAAGGCCTTGAGTAAAGATTTTTTCTGGCCCTTTTGATAGTTTTGAAGTTCGGTAGTACATATTCCTGGATTTGCTGATACATATTGCTGAGGTTGCCTTTCTGGTATGATAAATACCGTGCACTCATGACATATTGGTTTCCTATATACATCTTAAATGAAGATACATTCACCTCTTTAGTGCCACGCCGTGGTTCCTAGAAAGTCTTAGTGAAGCTCACGATGATTTTATTAAATGAAATGCACTAACTTCGTTGTCCTCTTTTTATTAAGAATAATGGGAGTTGTTTGAAAGATGCTTTCAAACCAATGTGAAGTACGGTAATGAAATCTTATGTTAGCGAGACGGATGCACCCTTAAAAGTAGGATAATGAAGATTATTGTGAGTTAACCCGAAAAAAAAAATGAAGATTGTTCCGAGTCTGAGGCGCACACACCCTTGACTGCTTAACGTTTTGCGGACATGCGTGCAGGCGTCAACTACCAAAGTGGTTTCTTTATCCTGACCTCTGACCCATATGATTCTGTTTATCTGTTGTCAAATGCCGACTTACCCACCCACCTTCCCAAAGTGGTTGCATTTTCAACTTTTCGTTGCTAGAGCCAAATCTTATCAAGGAAAAAAATTAAAATGACTTATCCTCTTGCAGGTGCCTTCTTAAGATGTCGAAAAGTGGAATTTCACCTAATGATATTTCAATATAGAATTTTCAACAATTGGATAATCAAAAAATTATTATTAACTGTTATTGTGACGAGGGGTGGCAAAATTAAGCAAGACGCATACGTACTCCGACCCAGTGAAATATGGCAATGGCTTTATTGGGTGGGTTGAAAAGGATTTATCAATTTTTTATGCCCACGTGATCAGCGACTTCACTGGAAAAGAACAGCTTAATATGTCAAACTTAGAAAAATTGCTTTTTGATGACCAAAAGGAAAAAAGAAAAATTGCCTTTTTTTTGTGGTAAATATTGCTCCAAGAGCTTTGCTTTCCTACATAAAAGCTTTTCCTGAATTGTGTCTCAGTAACAAAGTTAATTTTCGTTGTTTTGTTGCTCTCATCCATCAATATTGTTGCTCTTATATTCAGCCCAGCCTTTGAAATTTTCCAATATTTCTATGGACGGTCTTGTGCTTTTTTAAAATAAAAAAAGAATATTTTCCTCCAAAAGTTCCAAAAATACTCAATATTAATATGTCAAGACTTCCTCCCTGAGTAATTGAATCCCCATCCTTAGTTTAAATTTGAATCTATAAGTTCTTTTACAACTAAATGCATCATATATGCTTATTCGTCATAAATCATAATAGTACGTGGGATTATCATTACTGACTTATTTTAGTTGATAATCACACTTACAGGAGCGATGGTTTTGGTGGCGGTGTAACTGCGTAAGTGCGCATCGCACTTGTCCTTAAAAAACAAAAGGAATTTTCTCTTGAAAAAATAATACTTGATCATGTAAGAGTGTATTTAGAATAATTTATATGTTTTTATCTATATTTATATATAAAGGTGTTTCATTCTTTAATAAAATAAATTAAAATTAAAATTTAATTTTGATCCACTGTTAATATAATAAATTTTAATATTATCATTTAATAATGAATTATTAAATCATTAAAAAATTTAAGTAAGATAATAATTATTAAGTTGTTATTAAATATTAAGGAAACTAATTCACTCTCTCAATTGTCTATATTATACATTGACATGGCAGCGGTGGATGGTCAATGTTTTTCTTATTCTAATCACTTAAACAAAGTCCAAGTAATTGGGTTTATGTATATTAATATACAAATGATGCATCTTCCTCTTCCTTTTTCTTTCTTGATGTCGTTTTGCAATAACCATTCACATGAACCAGCGAAGCCGAAGAGAATGTTTGCAGATAGTTGAAAGAGAAAGCCTGAAAGTAAAATATACTATATCAGATTAAATATTTACAGTTTTACACACTCGGAAAAAAATAAGTTCTCTTCCAAAAGGCAAAACTATAACCATAAAAAATAAGAGAGAGAGTAAAAAGGAAAAGACCAAACTGTATATGACTAGTTAGTCAATGTTAAAGACTTAAAGCCTCCACAATTGATGATAAAGAAGTCTGCCATGTATATGAACCTCTTTCTGTGTGTTTTGTATATTCGAATGGGACTAAATCATTAAGCCCCTATGGTTGCCGAATATCCCAATCAGATGATGAGATACAGCAAACATAATTCCAAATGAATGCGATATATGTGCAGCAAAGCCATGCAATTTTGGACACGCAGCCAGAAATTTAAATGCCAGAGGCAAGACAAAGAGATTGTGCACCACCAATTTGCTGTAAGCTATGAAGCTGTGTTTGGAGATTTTCCTGAACCATCCAACACGATTTCAAATAGATCAGCCTCAGACTCCTCATCAAAATCTATGGCTCGATTATTATTGCCATTGTTGTGGTTTCCTCTGGTTGTTGATCGATGGAGCCACTGAGAATCAATCCTTCCCATGGAGAAGAGCTCCTTGCTGTCATCATAGCCCAGGATAGCTGCAGGGGAATTTACAAGTGGGGCTATAAAGCATGGATTTGGTGTTCTTTGTGCATTTGCAGGTGCATACTTGAAAGCACTTTGTCCAAAATTAACTAGGACCAGAATGTCTATATTTGCAGCCAAGGTTGGGCAGAGTGGAGTGCCAAATTCCTCTGACTGGCAGTGGATGACATGCAACAACTCTGAGTCCAATGTGAAGAAAACCTTTTTCTGCTTCGGATCAAACCCACAACCAATTACCTTATCAGTTCCCACCCATTCTGCCTTCTCGGATTCGGATACAAGTTTCATTCCTGTAACCAAGTTTTGAGATTTCTCGAAAGAAACAGCAATAAAAAAGCAGAATTCGAAACCATGTTGTATGTAACTATGCGTCTGATGTTTCCACCTGTTCATTTTTGGGAATCTTAATAGACAAATTAAAATGATAATACAACTAAAAGAGCACTCGTTATTTACTACCAGTCTACTACTGTACTACCATTCATAATGTATGGCCATGTCGTTATACTGTGGATTGTGACGCATTTCGTGTGGGCCTTTCATAGTGTTGATGTTTTAGATGTGAAGTATAAATGTGTCCTTAGTTGGGTTATCTCTGTTCCCTTTCTAACACATCAAAAGATCGTGACTTGTGAATTGTGAATCTAAATACAGCACTTATCGGTGTGAGTGTCACCTGAAGACCCTGTCTTCCATTGTACAATTCTAGACCTAAAGGACTGGAATGGCCTTAAAAACCTTTGCTCAAATGGTAAATAAATGAACATGGCAAGCAACAAGATAAGGGCAGGTAATTTGGTTACCATCAAGAATGACAGAACCGTTGGAGTTGAACCCGATGCTCCCAGGGTAGCTGCCTGGAACTCTCAGAGGAACATTGCCTTCTGCTGCTGTTAACCCCAACGATAACATCACGGATTCACTCTTTCCACCCTCTCTGCGGTCAAGTTTCATTTCTTCAACATTGCTGATTTTATGGCAGTTGCTGTTGGTAACATGGACCAAAGACTGCGAATTACCTTTGGCATTTGAATTATCTTGAACGAGGAGTTTTGTCTTCTCCCCTTCTCCACTCTTTCCCACCGACTGGTGACCATCGCCGCGAGAATACAAGATGGTAATTTCAAAATAGGCCACTTGTGGGAAGGCACAGTTTCCCAGAGGAGGGCCAGGCAGAGGCAGAGCCGTCCTAATGACAGAAGCAACACTCATCGTAGAAGGGTTGTTTGTATGAACCCTTTTCAACCCAGGATTCAGTCTTATCTTCTGCATAAATTCAGCTGATCCCTGACACACTTCCCAGCTTATCTCAGCCTCTGTCTCTCTTCCATGATCACCTGCTGCACATACACCCAAGAGGGTTGATCTCTTCGAAGGAGACGCCATGTAGCTCTTGTAGCCCGTGAAGGCAAACCGAGACCACCCGTTTTCTACAGCATCAGAGGCCAGAGAGGGATAATCAGCCCAGCTGAACAAGGCTCTTCTTCCAGAGACCCCACCACGAAACACAAAATAATTGCCCTTGTTCTTGCTCCCTTGGTCAAATTGATGATCGAAAGCAGGCTGGTGATGAAGCCTAGCAATCCTCTCCATTCTGGTCAGGCTAGCCGGTTCAACGAAATTTCTGTGCTTCTCCTTGTGATGGCACCAACGCCAGATGAAAACCAGCAACAGGGTTGAAGCACATCCCCACGGAGGCCGCCACAGCAACATGTATCCATTGGGCCATCTCCTCTTCTGCCGGGAACTCGGGTTCTTTCTGCTTTCTTTTCCTTTCAGTTTTTTATGCATAGATTGTTGTGATCGGAAAGGGTGGGGACTGGGGAAGGGGTTTGGATGGTAAAGGAAGAAAAGAATGAAGGAGGAGAAAATTATAAGGGGGGCAATGGGGGATGGCGTGGCGGGCGTGGACTAGGACTGGTTCAATCAAGGCATGCAGGAAGCGGTTCGAGGAGTTGTTACCCAACCGGGAAGGGGCTCACAAGGTTGCGTTTTGTTTGCAGGAAGAATTCATTTTCAGTAAGCAACTAATAGTGGGTTTACATGGAAGGATTTGGTTAATTTGCATCAGGTTATAGGTTGAAACCTTTATGTCGCCTTTGTAAAAAAAAAAAAATCATTTTTATTATCACTTTGATTTATTTATTTTTAATAAAATAATAAAAATAAGTTACTTCTAACATTACCAATTGACAAAGCCTATTCAAAGAATTATCTTTATTTTTTTTTAAATAAGCTATTCAATTAGGCATGATTTGATTCCTTGTAAATTAAAAATAAAATATTATTTATATTAGCCAACCCACATTAACTAATTTATACAATTTTTTTGAGGTTAACTAATTTATACATTTAATAAAATTAACTTAAATCTAATAAATGTTATTAAATAAAATACATTTAACACTAACATAATATGAATAACATTACCATTTTCAGATTCTATTCTCTTAAATTTTTTTCATAATTTAATTTGAAAATAAATTCATTGAATATTAATCTCACTCATTTATGTTCTTTTTTAAAATAGGTACATTGAACATTAATTATCATATCTCATTGTTAAAAAATTTATCTCATAATTTTGAGATAAATATATTAAATATTTATATTTAAAATTTCTTTTTTAAGTTAGATACACTTAATATTAACACAATTTAAATAAAACTAATTTCAATGAAAAATTAAATTACTTTAAAAAAAATTTAAATAATTTTAAATATATATAGGACTCGTATATTACATAAATAATAAATAATTTAATTTATGGGAACCGATAAACTCTCCTCATTAATAAGCAGGGAACGCGTTTGTAGATTTGTTTTATTTTGTTTTCAAAGGACTGAAAGGAGAGAGAGAAAATTAATAAGGATTGCATAAGTTGTTGTGCTTTCCATTCAAGAAAGCTAGTGGTCCAATTGTAATTAGCAGTGATGATTTTTCATTAATCAAAGCAGAAGTTAATAAAATGAAAAATTCTTAGACACTATTGGTATAAGAAATTTTTCTTATATTATACATTAAGCATTTGACACGTCAAATTTTATGGATTAATATTATTTTATATTATTTAAATAATAACATTAATTATTTTGATATATAATATGTTTAATAGTACGGTGTAAGAAAATTTTTTTATATAATGAGTAACTAAGAATTTATCTAATAAAATACAGGGATGCTTTTCTGGTTATCTCCTTCTTGGCATTACACTTGGAATCTGTCTTTGAGATAGAAGTTCCAAATGCAAACTGGGTGCTTTTTTATGAGATCCGATTCCTTGTCTAACGCACGTTTTGGGTTCTCCCCATTGTCTGTACCTCCGAAAAAGTAATAAAATTTGAGGTTCATGAAAAGTAAGAGGAAAGTAAACTGATTAGTGATTAGATAAAGTTAAACATAACAATTAAGCTTTGTCCTTGGTAAGTGTTTGGACAGTTTTTTTTTTGTCCACTGACAATTAATCTTATGTTAATCTACCTTTGTTTTTTTATTGGCCTTGTTTGTTAGTTCGATAGAGGACTACTCACTCGATTTTCTGTTGGAAAACAAGAATAATTATTTAACAAATTTTAAACAAATATCACATGTCAAGCTGTCAAAGCCAAAACAAAATTCAAAGTTCTATATTTACCAGAGAAAATCGCAGCTTATATTTATCATGTTAGATAAAAGGAGGAATATAAATTGCCTTTTTTTTTTTAGAAAAATTCCTGTAACATGACCTCATTATATGAATCATCCAACATTCCTTGCATTTGGTTAGAGTTTTAATTTCAACTGTGTGAGTCCTCTATCATTAAGCTTATGTTTGAATTGAGAGAAATAAAAAAAAATGAATGGAAAGATTTATTTTAAACATTTTAAATTTTAAATTTTAAAATAAATTATATTTTTTTCTTTTATTTTCCTTTAATTCAAACATGCACTTGGCATCATAATTCATTGTTTTATGTTTTTATGACTGATTGAGGTTGGAGAGAGAAAAACACTTTCACATGTAAATTCTGTCTTATTCGATGAATAATGGCTCTACCAGATGGCAAACTCATTGTTGATGGAGACACCTAAAATATGGGCAATGGTGGAGCCAAATTAGGTGCAGGCAAATAAATACAAAAGCATGAATTTGTTAATCTGAAAGCACCGACTCTGAACCTTACTTTCACGTTTTTTTTTTTTTTTAAAAAAAAGTATTCCTTTATCTCCTTGTGTAAAAATCAAAACTTCAACCAAAATTTACTAATCTTCAGAAGTTGAAGTAATTTTCTGATTCTAAACAGATAGCACAAAGCAGCTATCAACCAAATAATTAATAATTATTCTCTGACCAATTAATCTGATGATGATACATAATTGAATTGCTTTTTCAGATTGATGCAGCTGAGAAAAGTGGACATGATTATTTGAATTATTAACTAATGGCTTTATAGTGTTATTATGTTTCGTAAGATGGTCATCTATCTTAATGACTTGGCCAATTAAGAGTTTCTTGCACGCTTTTTTTTAATCCAAAGATAAGTTAAAGAAAGGTACTTTTCTTGTAAGTTGAACCACTTGGTGATATGTGACTGATCATTGTAAAATGCAGTGTTTTTACGAAGATTTATCTTTTGTCGTGAAATTTTGCAGCACTTTTGAAACGTTAAAGAAGAAAATTGGATGTTTAATGTTTTATATCAAGGCGTAAAGTCATTAAAAAAGAAGCAAGGAATTTGAAGATACTTAAAACTTTAACGACGCAGCAGGTCAATGCCTGTGCGCAAATTTGAGAATGATAGACCAAAATTGTCGTAAAGGAGGTAATTAACCTATATCTTCTATCCTTCTAATAATTTTCTTTATTATTGAATAAAGTAAGCATTAAATATTTTTTATATTTTTAAAATATTATATATTTTATTTTTTTTATTTAATACTTAAATAATATAACATTGCTCTTATAAAATTATAAGTGAGAGGAATGAATAATTTTATATCATCTTAACTCATTGTTCTAATTATTTTTTTAATTATTAAATAAATAAAAAAATTAAATATATTTTGAATTTTTAAAATATTAAATTTTTTTATTTTTTATTTAATACAGTATTTATTAAATATTAAAAAGACAAGTTAGGATAATATAGCACAATTTAAGAGAAATTTGGCTATAAGTAAGAAACCAAAATTGCTGTTTTCTTCTTAATTTATTTTTGTTTATTTTAGTCTCTTTTAATTTAATAAAATCTCTGCTATATGACAAATGTGATTCACCTGCACTAATAATGTATAGACAAATTACTCATTTTGTCCCATACACATGTTATATTCACTCTCGGAGCATGCGTTTTATTGGCCACAAAATAATCATTTTATCTTTAATAAGTGCGACCATATTTATATTCTATATAATATATAAAGCAATAGTCTACTCATCAAATGCTCAAAGGATATATATAACTTTATGTGGTAATATGCAATAATAACATTTGTAAAAAATATTTTTAAGATTATTTAAATTTTAAGTGAGAATATCTCACTTCCCAAATTAAAAATAAACAAATTCTTATAATTATGCAATAGATAATATTATTAATTAATATACAAATAATTAAATATTAATAAATTTCAAAAATTATATAATTAATAATGTTTTAATAGACGCATAATTAAACTTTGATTATGTTCTTAATATACAAACAATCATAAATTTGTCAATCTCAACAATTGTGCAATTAAAATGCTTCGAATAATTTGGATGTAATTCGTATATTATTAATTAATATATAAATAATTAAAAATTTTAAATTTTAAATTTATGCAATTAATAATGTTATTAATGAATATGCAAATAATTAATCATTGACAATATTCTCAATACACAAATAATAAAAAAATAATTATCATTTATATATGTATTTATACATATTTTAGATTATTTTAAAAAAATTAATTTTTTTTATTAGAAATAGTTTGATATAAATTATGTCAATATTCATTGTACTTATTCTAAAAAGAAATTATCTCAAAATAATTAGAAAAAATTAATTAGATTAAGTCAATGTTTAATGTATCTTATCTAATAGTTTCATCTGAATTAGATTAATATTCAATATATCTTATTATTCATTGTGTTAATTACCACAACGTTAAAATCATGTGATGAATTTCAAATTAATTTAAAGATCATCAACAACATTTATTACATTGAAGTTAATTTTATTATATATATTGATTTAAATGCAATCAATTTATACTAAATGTAATTGATATAATGAGATTACTTTTAATACAATATTAGATATTTCATATATTTTTTTATAAAATAGATATTTTATATATTGTATTATAATAATATATATTTATGTTGTAAATTATGAAAATAAAGTATCATGTGTGGACTAGAATGAATATATCTTGTAAAATTTCAAATAAATAAAATGTGGAATATTATGCTAAGCATTACAACACGTTTTTTTTTTTGACATTTTAAAAATGCAATGTATTAAAAAGAAGTAAATTTTTTCTTTCTATAATAATAAAAAGGTTTTGATAACATATAAAAAAAAGAGTAAAATATAAAGACACTCTTTTAACTTTAAGTGAATTATATGTACACCCCTTTAACAAATAAAAATAATAATTAAATACTTAAATTATATAATTAATAGTAATTAAATTTAACTGATAATCTTATCATCTGTGATTACATATAATTTATTAATATATTTTTTACTTCTATTTCTATAATATTTCGTTAAAATGATAATAGAGTCAAACTTTATACTAATTTAAGATGAATAATTCTTTTATTTTATGAGTTATTTTTTTAAAGTAAAAAAGTATATTAGTTGATCATCTACATATCAGGTGTAATTAAATTATCAATTAAATTTAATAAAATATTAGATAAAAAATTTAATTATACAAATTGTATAATTTAAGTGTCTAATTGTTACATTTTTTTATTGAAAGAGTTTACATGTAACTCATCCAAAATTAAAAAACTGTGTGAGTATTTTATCGTAAAAAAAAAAGTCTAGTTAATGTGTGTTTTAAGAGTATAAATTAAGAAATAAAAAACAAAAATACTGAATGTCTTCAAAATTCACAACACATTTAATATTTTTAAAATAATTAAAATAATTTAATAAAAATAATAAATATTATTTTTCTTTATTTATAATTTAAAGATACATGTTAATAAAACCCTGATCGAATGGAAAGGGGAAAAGAAAGCCGTCGTAGATGGAAATGGCAGCATATGGAATGAGTTATTCATGGCAAAATTATAATACTTCGTTCCGTTAGCAAGAATCCATTCCGGGTAAAAAAATTTCATGGGACTGAACTCCAATTCAAGAACATTTGTTTTTTGTCAGAAATTACAAGAGCATTTAAGAGTTCATAGTCTCCCTTGTCCCTCTTCCTGCAGACCGAAAGTAATCGCATTGGACTGGGCTTTAGCCCCGTTACATTACCTTAAAAAATATAATTAAATTGTAAACCTCTGCGGGAGTTGCTTCCAGAAAGGCCTGGATTCGACACAAATAAGAAAAAAAAAAAATACATGTCACTCAATGTCACGTATGCGTCAGCACAACTATGGACACACATAAATTATTTTGCGTTGAGAAAAAATTATGGTAAAAATAATATAAAAAGAAAATTTGACAGAAAAATATTTATAAAAAAACTTACACTAGTAGTTGACTAGCAGCAGAGCAACCGATGGACAACTCAAAACATGAGAGTGTTTCTTACTCTATCTAAATAAAAACAAAATAGATGTATAAAAATAATATTAAATTTAATATTATGTATTTATTTATTTTATATCTATTTAAATGGAATAAAAAAAATACTATTAACATTATATGTTTATTTATTCTATATTTATTTGTATGGTGTTAATGTAAAAAAAAAGTTAATGTACTTTAACTGTCGAAGGCAAATTTATACTTCTACCGTTGTCTTAAAATGATAAGTCTCGCATAATAAAAATTTTTAAAAGAAAAAAATTATATTTTTTAATATGAATCCTTAAAGTATCAAAAAAGTCTTAAAAGTGAAACGAAATACTAACATAAATTAAAGAACACAATCTTTCATTGATTGACTTTAATGAAACAAACGTATATGAATGAATCTGGAAGTACAATGATTCCAAACATAAATAAATGGTTGGAAACGGACAAATTACATAAGATAAAGTTAAAAATGACAATGGCATTGCAATAAAATAAAAAAAAGCTAATAAAACGAACTGTTAAAATAATAAAAAAAAGCAAAATAAGACAAAGATTAAAAAGTAAAATGATAAAATTGAAATTGGCTAGTGTCGTGATGTTAGGCCCCTTCAAATGCACCTTTTATAGCATTGGAGCTGAGATGAACTGCCATTTTCCAGTTTTACATAATAAAGCTAGTGAAAGCCTCCATAACTAACGTTTTTAAGAGTTTGTAGCATGATTCTCCAATGTTCATCTTTTACTCTAAGTTATGACCATGTCAAAGAACCTTTTTTAAGTGATTTATTAGTCCGAAACCTAATAAAAACTACTAACCTCTCTTTGAGTCATCTCTTATACTTGTTCCTGTCAATCCATAATTTTGTTTAACTTTGTTCATGAATTGTCTGTCCAAACCTAGTAATTTTGGGGGTTCAAACTCACTTCCCATCTTTTTAAGAAGTGTAGGCTGATCCATTAGTGCTCATGCTTTGACTTGGATCAAACTATTTTCTTTTCCTTATTTGTTGTGTTGAAGTCCATCTAAAACAGTTGATTTCATTGGGATCACTGTTTATGGACAAATGAAATAGCCCATACTATTAAGTCCATCTTCGGCCCTCAAGCTTAGATCCAAATATTTTTGGATTCCAACTCATGGAAAAAGAAAACAAATACTGTTGCACGAGGATAAAAAACCCTTGCTAGGTTTATGGCCCAACATGTTGCTCCACGTCATCACGAGAAGTTGAGTAACTTGCGAACATGAATCTTCAAGAATCTGTTGGTCATTTAAAAAAAAAAATTTGATCTAATTTAATCTGATTTAAAAATTAATTTTAATTTTAAAATTTATTATGCATGAAATTAATTTTTAAATTTACAGTTCCACACACACTTTAATGAACAGGCCATGAGCACCCTTAAGGCCTTACTCGCTTTAGAATCTCTACTGTTCCATTGCTTGCCTTTCCTTTGGATAAGCGGCCTCACGAGATCACACGGTTCCAGTGGTATACTCCAAGTCACCTTTTGTCCTTGCTTAATTAATTTCCTACTTGTTATCGTACTCTTAATTCCCTACACATCAGATCTGGAGTATCAGATTTTGTACTCCAATTAAATTAACTTAAAAAACAATTTGTAATTTTTTAATTTAAATTAAATATAATTTTAATTTTAATTTACTATCAAAATAATATTATCATGTTATTATAATAACTAATTTTCTTTATTAGCAAATCAAAATTAAATTATTTGATTAATTATTGAAAAGTTTGCTCTTTGTTCATATGAAAATTAAAGTAGATTTTTTTAGCACATTAGAAATGCAAACATCTAATGGGAGGGTTGAAGACCGACTAAAAGATTAAATTTCTAACATAATTATAACATTTAATTCTTAGCAATTAAAGTTGTTACTAGTTGATCTTCAAATTCATTTGCAAATTAAAACAAATTTGAATTAAGTGTAAGTTATTTCAATTACCAAAGCAAGAAAACCCAAAAAAAATGTTTATATATTTACACACACACACACACACATGTATATTAAATATTCAAAATTTAAGTAGAGAAAAAATAATGTTAAGACTTACAATGGTATTAACACCTACCAAAGAGTAATATATAGTTCGATCTTACCTCAATTTCATTGACACAAAAGGTGAGTTATTTAAAAAGGAAATTACTCCGATATTTATTTTTTATCAAATATTATTATTTTAACAAATTATTAAATATTTATTGATTATATGTTATATTTTATAAACTATATACATTTATTATAAAAAAATAAATATTTCACTATTAATTAAAAATATCAACACCTTGTACCCAAAAAAAAAATATGAATACCAAAATAAAATCTGGGTATTGCATCAACTGCCTGAATGAACTTGAACTCTTGGAGCTCGACTTAGCCAAATAAAAATTAAAAAAAAAAGTTTTTCTTTAAAAATATCTCATCTCGTCTTAGAAAGCTGAAGCATAGAGGTTCATTCGCTTTACTGGGACCTTTAATATAACCTTATCTATGTGCTAGTATGTGTCCAAAATACCCAATGTCCAAGATTTGACGAGTGAGGACTGAGAAGTGAGAAGAGAGTGCGGCGTGCGATGCGAGAAAGAAGAGCATGGATTCCCTCTCGCTCTGCAATTCAAATGCAATAATACACACACTCCACTTTCCCTCACACCCAACCCCTTCTTCGCTTTTCCTTCCCAACAATTTCAGAAACAGAGCCTCGCTTGCGCTCTCATCGGAATCCCCCCATCAACGTTTGCGATGCCGAATCAGGGCCTGCTCCTCCGCACCCTTCGAGATCGACATGGTGAAGAACAGGCAAGGCATCTACGCCCCCAAGCAGAACAAGGTCGTAGTCCTGTGGGACCTAGACAACAAGCCTCCTCGCGGCCCCCCGTACCAGGCTGCCATGGCTCTCAAGCAGGTGGCAGAGCGCTTCGGCGACGTCGTCGACATGTCTGCTTACGCCAATCGGCACGCATTCATCCATTTGCCCCAATGGGTCCTCCAGGAACGCCGCGAGCGCAAGCAATTGGACAGCCTCGAGCGCAAGGGCATCGTCACCCCCTCGGAGCCTTACATCTGCGGGGTCTGCGGCCGCAAGTGTAAGACTAATTTTGACCTTAAGAAGCATTTCAAGCAGCTTCATGAGCGAGAGCGTCAGAAGAAGCTCAACCGGATGCGGTCGCTGAAGGGGAAAAAGCGTCAGCGTTATAAAGAAAGGTTCATATCTGGGAATGATAAGTACAACGAGGCAGCGAGGTCGTTGATTAAGCCTAAGGTAGGATACGGGCTCGCGTGGGAGTTAAGGCGCGCTGGGGTGTTCGTGAAGACGGTGGAGGATAAGCCGCAAGCAGCGGATTGGGCGTTGAAGAGGCAGATGCAGCACTCGATGAGCCGAGGGATCGATTGGTTGTTCTTGGTTTCGGACGATTCGGATTTCTCGGACATGTTGAGGAGGGCGAAGGAGGCTAACCTGGGAACGGTGGTTGTGGGGGACTGCGACAGGGCATTGGGGCGGCATGCTGACCTGTGGGTTCCTTGGATTGGAGTTGAGAATGGAGAGATCTCGGAGAAGGATTTGGTGCCCAAGAACAGGAGGAGAAGAGAGGCTTTTGCCGAAGATAATGGGTTATTTTCAGTATCGCATTATGATGGAGATATTGATGGGGTGAGCGATTTGGATGGTATTGTGGATGAGCTTGTTGCAATGAGGACCGAGTTTAGTGATTTGAGAAATGTGACACTTTCAGATGAGGATGAGGAACTTTACGAAGATTATATGCTAGTGTATAGCGAGGATGAGGACACAGAAGAAGAAGATGGGTTTTATTGAGATAGCAACTACGGTTGGTCAGGCTCCGGCAAAAAATTTCCTGGCATGTGATTGAACAAACTGTTCGAGTCCCTGTTGATTCTTTTTAGATGGAGCTTGACTGCTTTCAGAATCAATTACCCAAATAGAGGCGGAATGATATTAAATTGAGTATAATATTATGTAGCATCTTGGAGGGTTTCATCTATACTTGGATACGTACAGTGTTTGGCTATGTCCGGTTGCTTCCCTTGTATAATGAAATCTGTTTATCAATGCTGGCTGCAATTTTCTTCACCATCCTAGTAAAGCCTGAAGGTAGTACTACTTAAGGTTCAGACTTGCAATGGTATATTTCTCTTCTCTGAACCATTTCATTTTTCTTCCCCTGCATAGAGTTTATTAATAAGAATGAATTAATTCCTGAAGTATATTACAACCATTATTAATAGAAAGATTGCAATTTGGAATAGCCATTGAAGTTGCAAGTGTCCTCTATTACATGATTGAAGGTAACATGATTATATTATGTTGTTTACATTTTGCATCTGTTATGTCAAGTATGTGCGGAGAGCGCAGAGCAAACTGCAATGCATAATTTTTCTTGGGACTTGAACTTCATTTCACCTTATTCTGACCTTTATCAAACATTATCTAATTTAGAATTTAAACATCTCCAGAAAGCATATGAAGGGGTTTATATCTCTCCCCTAGTACCTTTGTATTCTTACATCAGGATCTCTTAGTAATATTAGGTTTACAAGCTGCTACAACTATTTGTCTGTAGGCAATTATGATAGTAGTTAATGTTTTCAGATATTCTGATGATATAAGTGGAATTTTCTTGGAAGTTGGAAGTCTTTGTCATTTTTTACGATATTTTATGCTGGACTCAACTTACCTCCTGTAGATTTCTCCCCCTCTCTATCTCTCTCTGACCATCAATCTTAGATTTTCTTTTTGATTTTTTAATTACCCCTGAAAATGTAGAAGTGTTAAGTACATGTAATGCCTTTTTGTTCGCTATAGTTAGAAGGTGTTACACGTCTGGTCACTTGAGGTTACTGGAAGTCTCCTCATTGGTGGGGTCGGTACATACAAGGCACTCCAATGCTTAAGCAAGTATGAGTAGTAGATAGGCTGAGGCTTAGAGTAGGCATTTTTATTCATGGAAATTGCTGAGATTATAGATGCAGGAGTGAGGTTGGTGGGGATAGGTCACGGACCTTGGTGCTCGGGTCTTCGGCTGTGGGTCTCAAACTCTGTGCCCAAGCCCAATATGGACCAACGGTGTAAACAAGGGATGCATATGCCTTTAAATCAAGAAACAAACAAACAGGAATTTTCAGTGCAGTATTAGATTTGCATCTAGGCTAACTCTAGGCTAATTGGATGTAGGGTTGCATTTGACATACCAGGTACCCTTGTTAAAAAATATGTCAATTCAATTGTAGTGATTTATGGTTTTAAGTAATCTTTGTACAGATTTTAGATATGACTGCTGGTCTTAGATAGTAATCATTATCTTTTGCTTTTCTTTTGAAACTTGACTCTAGTCTTCGGAGGACCAGTATTCTTTAAGCATAGAAAGCTAGCGTTCCTGCTGCTGGAATCATAAACTCACGATGAATGAGGAGGACAGATGAGGAACGTCAGGATAGGAATCCATGTTTACTTGGCTTTTCTAATTTGGTTGCCATAGACTAAAAGTTACGTATGGGTTATTATCTAATGACTTAATTGCTTAATATTTGAATCCAATGATATTTTTTTTAATTATCTAATTACTCAGTTACTTTATCCTTTGACATGAGTACAACTGTTCAAGGGCCAGATCTAAATCTATATTCTATCTAATGTCAAAAAAAAACCTAGGTAGACCTGAACAGTTCAATGTTAATTCATTTTGTTGACTACCTGTGATAGCTAGACCTTAACACAGTTCAATGTTCATTCTGTTACCCATAAAGCTGTCTTAGTGGGCTATTTTACAGGGGAGACGTGGCAAAACCCAAGCAAGTGGAGTCTAGGAGACTTCACTGTCACCCATGTTAGAAGCCCAATCTGAGCAAGGCAAGTAATGCATCATGATCTTCAACTAATAAAAGCTTCTTCAAGTACCCTATTGGAGCTTGTTAAGAATGAAATTTGAGGTTTTTACTAAAAGATATATCTGCTCATCTTTGATAATTTTTTGAAGTTAAAGCTACCTCACCAACTCACATCAGTTGCTCTTAGGTCAATTTGGCACGTACTTGAGGTTAAAAACTAATCATCCTAAGTTTGGGATTCCAAACTTGCCCTTAACCTTTATTTTTTTTTTTTATAAACATGACCCAAAAAAAAAAAATCCATATCTGACTCTAACCTGTTGTTAACTGATTGTGTAATTTCTAGCCCTGCATTAGATACTTTTTTGTTACCGGAGGTTTCGTTCCTCCCGGGAACATTTGATACCTGGTTAAGCATCAATCTTTTGCACTTTGGCTTAGTTTAACAATCTTCCTCTCAGATTTTTTTTTTTTTTAAATCCTCTCAGAATTGCCTTATGCAAGACTTGTCAGGAGTTATTAAAGTTTCAGCAATGTTATGGAGTATGCATTTTCGTTGGAATTATTCCATTATACATATTTTTATCTCTTGAATACGAATATTCTGACTAGTTATCAAGTATTTATTGGTTGTTAGTTTTACTTTATGAACTTCAAACATTTATTATGAGAAACAATCGATAAATATTTGACAAATTATTCAAGTATTAGTACTTACAAAAAAAAAAAAAAACTAAGATAGCATAGCAATACCATTGTTGGAGATTTTATTTGTTAGTTAGTTAATGCTTAATACCTTACCACATGATGGTAGTGTGACTGATGTCTAACTATGATATTACTAGCTAGCCTTTTGAGATGTACATCATTTTCTGATGTTCAAGAAACCTGTGAAAGTATCTTTGGTATTTAGTTTAGAAGCATTAATTCCCATCTAAGATATTGATTTCTCAATATGACTTGCTTGCCTTTGGCCTAAATTTTATTTTGGAATTCTGAGTGATCACAAAAAATGTGTGATAGCACCGAATACTGATCTTGAGGGCAGATGTTTACCGTGCACGTTACTGCTGATGTTCAGCGCCCCTACTCAGCCAAGTGGAGCCTCGCGGCTTTTCAGCTTCCTCAACTAAGTTGAAGCTCTGGTTCACTATTTTATTTACAGGAGGATTGCATTAAAATAGGTTTGATGACATTTTAAGACCTCTTGGTTTCTATAATTTTAATTACAACGTTATTTTTACGGTGTTCAAATTAATGCAATTAACATAGACAGTACTATTTTTTCTGATGTAGTAATATTTTTTGACAAAATTAATTATGTGATTTTTTTTTGTTAATTTCATTGATTTAAAAGATAATTAATCACAATATCAAATCAACTGTCAATGTTAATTTGATAAAAATAATTAGTTTTTATTAATTCAAAAATTATAAAAATGAAGAAAAAAAAGTAGATATTCATGACAGTTAAACTGGACAGTAAACTAGGTGGAGGCTGGGGAGGTACATTCCTGATAGCGAGATGTGATTTGCATTGCTATTTGTCTTGTGTATGGGCAAAAAAAAAAAAAAGAAAGAAAACTTGCATTGTTGTTAGCCCGTAAGTTTATCTTTAGATAGAGGAAAATAGAAAGAAAAGGGAAGAAGAAAGATACTTATTTTAAATATTTTAAACTTAAAATTTTAAAATAATTTTTTCTTTTTTACTTTATTTTCTTTCAATCTAAACATACCTTAATTTGGGATCTATGGGGCTGCTTAGTTATCCGTGTGGTGTAAGAACTGCCGAGTTGAAGGCTTCCTGGCCAGTTGACGTCCAGTTCATGCATCTTTACTGGTGCAAAACATAGCTGGTCGACTGAAACTGAGTAGGGAGTTTTTCTTTCTTTTTATTTGATGTGCTTTTAGCCTTTGATAAATGACTGTAGATAGTATTGTCAAACGCGCCACGACGTTATTGAGGGCAAAATAATCTGCGAATTTTTATTATAAAAACACCATTGTGGGGCTGCCGACTGAACCGCCTCCATGTTGGGCAGTTAGGTGAGCCCGCTTCCTGTATCAGCCAATTATTTTGGTACATGGAATTGGATTTCTCATGACTTATTGTGAGGTTTTTCAAATCGTGTATGGAAATTAAAAGAAAAATCCAAATCCATGATATAAGACTGAAACTGAACGATATATGGAAATTAGTTCGGTATTCATAATTTGTTTTCAAAAAACAATAAATACTTGACAATCGATTGTCGATGTACCGTAGGAACTCCCATGATATATACGTTTGTTGTTTGATGGTTGAAACAGAAGAAAAGAATGTCTGCCGTTGGTTGGCGTAACCTGCCCCATTGCTAAGTCTCTATCATGCCGATGATGACCCAACATCCGATCCTTGCAATTCTTCCGATTATTATTATTCATTGGTGGACGTGTGGCTGTTGTTCGCATTAACCTATTACTCTCGCATCATTGCAACTGATAAATGAACTCTGATGCAGAGCACACCATTGAGGAATATTGGGTACCATCTTGAGCCATAATTGCTCAAGGGGGCAGGGCTTGAACGCGTGGGACCAAGTCATTCTTGACCATGGTCTTTCCCTACCTTGGGAGAGAAATTACTGCATATTTTTAAAACATAATAAATACATGTTTTAGAATATATCTCTATTATTAATTTTAAACTTTTAACATAACAAAAATATAAATTTTTTAAAAATTAATAGTAGAGATATTTTTTAAAATATATATTTATTGATGTTTCAAAAGTATACGATAATTTCTTCTCCTAAGAATGAGTGCTGTTCATTCTAAAAAAAATTATTGTATATTTTTAAAATATTATATATTTTAATATTAAATTAATAAAAAAATATTTATTAATATAACATTAATTATTTTTAATTTAAAAAATATATTTTTATAAATATATTTTTAAATTATTTAATAATAAAATATTAAAATATAATTAAATAGAACATAATCTTAATTTGCCATGAGCATGTAATAACTTATTCTTTCCACACACCTCACTCCTATTTTGGTTTATTCTTGCGACTTTCCTTGGCTCATCAATGTTGGGATGTTGATGGGTGGCTGTTTAATGCTTTGATCAAAACATTTACTTTTCTTTCTTTTTTTTTAAGTTGTTCATGGGTGGTGGCCGTTTTCTTCAAAACTCTACACACGGGAATCGTTGGGTGAGCAATTATCGCTTGGTTGGAGTGGATGGATACGAATTTAATAGCATTGATAACGATAAATTATTGCATGTTTCAAAAAATATTTTTATTATATTTTTAAATTATTAACATAAAATTTATATAATTTTTTTAAAAATTAATAATAAATATATTTTTTAAAATATATATTTATTAATATTTTAAAAACATAAAATAAATTTTCGTTAATAATAAGATGTTAACAAGCGGAGAATCATCTCTCTATCCTAATTGGAAAATGCATCATTAACCAATGAGTGCGTGACAAAATTGTGATAGCACCTAGCCAAGTCTTTTCTTTAGAATTTTCCGCGTCGCAGTAGAAAGCACACAGAACAGTTTCCTTTTTACGTTGTTAATTATTAATTAAAGATTTTTAAATCAAGTTATAGTTCTCAACAAAACAAACAAACAGGAAACTCTGACAGTGCCATGTCCACTGTAGTGTACATTACAGGTGGCCCAGCTTATTTATTGCGTGGACGAAAAGTCATCCTCAATTCTCATCGCCGAATCCATCCGTTCATTTACCACCACCGACTTCTCTCACTCTTCTGATTTCGCCCTCTTGTCCATTCTCCACCCAAGAATAACATACCAGACTCCTTATTTATCACATTCCAGACGAAACTCACCATATAAAATACTATTATCTAAACAACAATTGCTATTGGCTAATCCCATATTTCACAAATAGTTGCTTATTTTTTAAGCTATCAGCCCAACCTCTTTCAAAGAAAAAATATTAGTCAGAAGGTAAAACAAAAAAGACCTTGGCAAAGCACAAAAAGGATCGTCGGATGCTTGTAGATATTTATTTATTCAACGTATTGGTTTCGTATTATTATAGTATAGTATAGAGAGGCGTAATTCCTCCCCGTCGGCCTTCTTAATACCCACGAAATGATACGTAGAGCGTATATTCTACGAACAAAATGGCTTTTCATATTCACCGAGAAAGGGATGGCCCTGATTGATTGTGTCGGCCGTCTTAGGATTTATCTTGAAGCAAGCTGAACGTGGCGGCTTTGCCACATGACAGATAGGAAACTCATTCTCTCTCTCTCTCTCTCTCTCTCTCTCTCTCTCTCTCTCTCTCTCTCTCTCTCTCCCTATCTCTATGTCTCTCTCTGTTCATATACATAATGTTTTTGATTATATAAATAATGTTTATGAACATATCAATTATCTCTCTCCAGCTTCATATAAATAAATATAAATAAATACAACTGCAAAATGGTTTCGGGGACAAGAGTTTTCTGGGTGTGAACAGAATCTCCTCAAGTTTTTGCTTCCAGTTCGCAACTGTCGATTATTATGTATGTCTATATATACATATTATTGTTGTGAAGAAAGAAAAGATATATATATAGGGGCTAGATAGTTTAGTTTAGTTACCTGACTGATAGGTAGTTAGGTAGGTAACTAGCTAGGGTCGGGGGCGCCGGGGAGGTGTGATTGAGTCATGGAAGAAAGGGATCGTTGTTCCACGAATTCAACCACCACGAGCAGCAGAAGCAGCCCCCCGGGGAAGCGGAAGCGCCACCAACGCCAAGAGAAGCCATACAGAGGGATAAGGATGAGGAAGTGGGGCAAGTGGGTGGCCGAGATTAGAGAACCCAACAAGAGGTCGAGGATTTGGTTGGGCTCTTACGCCACCCCCGTCGCCGCCGCACGCGCCTACGACACCGCCGTCTTCCACCTCAGGGGCCCATCCGCTCGCCTTAACTTCCCCGAGCTGGTGTTCCAAGACCAAGACGACGGCGGTTTCATCCAGCAAGGCGACATGTCCGCCGATTCCATACGCAAGAAAGCCACCCAAGTCGGGGCCAGAGTCGACGCCCTCCAAACAGCTCTTCACGCCTCCTCGCACTCCGGTTCCAGTCAAACCACCTCCGTGAAACCCGACTTGAATGAATATCCGAAACCCGAAGATTCCCTTGACCTCCAAGTTTAATATTATAAACATATCTACATCGATGAAGCTTAATTTTTTTTTTTCTATCTTCTTGTTTTTCGGCTGAATATCTTCATATTTATCATATAATTAAAGTACATATTTTCTAGGGTCTGTTAAATTTTTTCCACTGTCATTAGAGAAAGCAGGATATAAAGAATTAGATACCTCGTATATAGAACAGTACTATATTGTGTTAGTAGTAGCAGCTTGTAGGTTCTCTCCGATGGAGCTAGCAGGTGGTGTTTCACTTTTTCTCAGGTGTAAGTGTAACATGACAAGGTGGCCACTAAACGACGATGGGTCGGTGGGTTTAATTTGTTGGCAAGAGCTAGCAAGATAGTTCATCAAATAAATTAACCGTGTTGTTTGTTGTTGTCATCAGAGAATCTTTTAATTCTTTTTTTCTTCTAAAAGAGAAAAAGAATTTTTATTTATCTCCTTTACTGCTTAAGGCTTGTGTGTGTACTATATTCTCTTCGTGTTATCTTGACGATTGATCAAAATACGTGCAAATGCACTCGTCAATGTGGAGAACAGCAGTGGCCCAACAGAGTCACATTAAAAAACAGGCACTAATGTTTTCAGTTTGCCGAATAGTAACAAGTGGATAGAAAGAGATAAGGCAGAGTTGATCAAGCACCGAGAGAAGCAGTTTAATTCTCATGGCTCATGACGATCCTGGTGGACAACACATAAAAGAATATTTCAACAAAACAAAACAAAACAAAAGGAAGGAGCGATCGAGAGGGGAGTGGACCTAGAGAGAGAGGTTGTCGCCTTGTCACAGTCATGGAAAAGTTGAACTTACGATAGCTTTGTTCATCGGAGTTCGTTTGGGAGAGTAGCTACTGCTTCTTAATTTCTTCGTTGTTGTCAAATCTTAATGTTTCTGAGTTAGCATATGAATGATCTATCCTCTCTCCTCTGCATCAAAATATAATCTTACATATCAAAGTGCATGTTTTGTTTTGTTGAGTTAGCATGATGCTATTTTCACTTGGTTGGGATGGCATCCTCGTAATATGAAAATTTTTTTATATACTTTTAGATTATTACGCTAAATTAGTAAAGACATGAACTGATGATAATGTTGTATTTTGAAAGTGCTTAAGAATTTCTCTTCTGTGATATGCGGCTCTGTCCAACTGCTTTCCAATCATTGTTGCAAGGATTAGTCACTAGGCCGAAGTCGACTACGAATATAACAGTATCCTTCTCCCTTTTATACATGGATGATTATTTGTATTATTTGTATTAAAAAAAATATAACTTGTTGCATCAAATAATTTTATATTTTGTCTGAAATATCATGTAAATTTTGGCGCGTAAGTTTTTATTAGAAAGTGTGTAACCTTTTAATTTTAGATACGAACGAAATTTACAAATTTAATATAATTAGATAAAATTACAACAAATTAAAATACTTGATAAAAATTATAAATTTTCTAAAAAATAGGATAAAATTTACTTTTCTGAGTTTGTTTTTTTTTCAAATTCTCATTAAAGAAGAACACTTTATTAAGTATCTAAGTTGGTAATTCTCTCTTCACCCAATAATTATCTCTCATCCAGCGCTTTCCGTATGTTGATCAAAGACCCTTCCATTTATTTACATAGCCTTCCACACTTCATGCATGGTACATGAATTTCAAGCAATTGAGTATACTAAACACGAAATCCATTTTTACTTGTCACAACTAATAACCCTACTCGCGCTCACCCTTTTATATTATCAAATTAGGTAATGTTACATGCACAAATATTATAAAACAAAAATTCATATTATTTTGTATTTTTAAATTTGATTTTATATAATACTTACAATGAAATACTCATTATATACATTAATTGTATTTTTTATTTTTCTATATTGGAGGTACATTAGTATTCTTTTGGAAAAAAATGAAAGATAAATAAGGCCTCTATCATCCTCGGCAAGACACAATTATTTGGCAAAAATCACACACATTTAAAGTATCGCCCGCATTGCACCTCTATCGGGTGGAAGCCCACATCTAATCACATGGCAGAGCAACATTAATATTATAGAAAATTATATTTATCTATGTTAAAGTTAATATTATTACATTTGACGCTTCTCTTATTTAAAAAATTATATATATATATTTCTTATTTTATGTATTATTCTTACACTTAATATTTTTTTTAATAAATTACATTTTTTTTATTTTATATATGATTCTTATATTAATTTTTTTGTAATTAATAAAATAACAAAAATAAATATAATTTATCAAACAAAAAATATGTTGAATATAATAAGTATTTATTTTAGAGGAGATCAATACAATTTCTTCTTAATATTATTTGCAGATATATTCACGTATCATATAATAATTCTATATATTAATAATGACTAGAAGACGTTACTGGGTTAGATGCTAACCCCCCCACTTGTAACAGTCCAATGAGCCCAACCCGACACAGAAAGTCCAACCTGTCGGGTCAAGTTTGGCGCCTGACACACAAACACGTTCTTACAACGTTATTTCAAGGGAATATTAATATTGTATATTTGGGTACAGTTAATATTTAGTGGTTTCAGCCAATTCTTACTTCAAAGACAAATAATTAATTAAAGTCCATGTCATATGTCTTGGTGCTCCTCCCAAGTGTTACCAATGAAAAGGAGATACGTCTTCCCACTGATAGGTGAGATGTCTCCGTCTGCAACAGCAACCATTCTAGAATCGGATCACACTCTAGGAATGGAGAAATGATTGTAGGCCGCTTGGAGAATTAGTAAATACATGTTATAGGAAATATATTTATTCTTAATTTTAAAAAATTTATATAAATTTTATGTTAATAAATTAAAATTAATAATAAAAATATTTTTTAAAATATATATTTATTGAATTATACATAGATCTTAGACCGAATAAGGCAACTCTGGTAGGTTCAAGACCCAGCCCTGGTCGCACTAACGCCTCATATAGCAGTCAAGGGCATTTTTCCCCCGCAAGTAAATATGTGGTTGAGGACCCAAAAAAGATAATATCGATTTATTAAGAGTGTTCAATTCTCAACTCAACTCAACTCATGTCTTAATTAATTAAATTAAATAAGATTTCTCTTTAATAAAAAATCAAATTAAATTTAAGAATAAAAAATAAACTCAATATATTTTTGAGTTAAATTTAAATTATCTTTTAAATTAGTTCAATTTGACATGAAATTATATAATATTTATTTTTTTAAAATATAATCTCTTACTTATTTTTAAAATTTATATAAATATTATTATATTATAATTTAAACATTACAAAAAATTATTTTAAATTTTTTACTTTTAAAAACTAAATTTTTATAATTTAATTTATTAATTAAATATGTTAAAATATAAATTATATTTAAATTTCATATCAAACTAGTCTTAGTCCTGTCCTATTTAGGTTACACACACATCAAAATATGATCGAATTTATTTGAATTTAAGATTAGATTCAGATCAAAAATTAAAAAAAATAACTTGATTAAAATATCAAATTAAATTTGGTTATATTCAACCGGATCTATGAGGACCGAGGAAATTAACTCATAGGTTTAACATTCTTATCCTTTTATTTTATTTTATTTTTCAATAATTTACAGAGTTGAGCATCGGAAACTCATTTCTGGTCACTACGTGGCAGAACAACTTGTATTAAAAAATATTATAGTAGTATTTTTTTTTCTATATTGTTTCTTTGACATGATATAATTTTTTAATTTTGGAAAATAAAGTATCAATTTTAAATTATTTGTGATTTATTGTTTTTTTTTATTGTAACTCAAATTAAAAGATAATTTTTAAGTGCATGTTTAGATAAGCACCAACATCAATCAAATGGATTTTTAGTGGCTTGAGATGATTGTTTTGCGTATTTTTTCTTTTGTTTGTTTTATCATAAATGTGACTAATTATATTTTTAAAAGCTTATTTAATTTAAAGTAATTTTTTTACTTTTACATTAAATGTGATTTTTTGAAATATAAATTATTTACTGTAAATTTATTTTTGAATAAAATTAAATTTGTACAATTTAATCCAAATATACTATAAATCAATTATGTGAATGTCTCTTGAAAGAAAAACTCAATTTGTGGTTTTACTGTAGAAAATAGGAGAATAGCAATTCTGCAGAATGCAGAAAGTTGCAGAACTGCAGAATGTGGGTAGATGGCAGAAAACGAAATTGGTTATGGAAGAGAAATTTGATTCTTCACTTATCTATCTGAAAGTTAACTTACATACATATATATACACATTAAGCTACTTGCTAACAGACTAACTAATCAACTAATAGCTAACAGAAACAAATCAACAGAAAACAGAATTAACAGAAGCTACAGTAACAACAGAACAGTAATAATAGAATTAACTGAAAACAGAAAATAGAAAAATGGTTCAGTTTGGGTTTCTGGTTCAATCTGGTTTCTCCTCTTGCTGTTGCTGAGTAGAGGTACTCGGTATTACCCCCCACAAGCTGGAAAATGTATGTCATACATGCCCAGCTTGTTTTGTATTTGATGAAATGGAGCTGCAGCCAAAGGCTTGGTGAATATATCGGCTAGCTGATTGGTGGAGGAGATTGGCATGAGGTGGACAAGGCCATTGTGTATCTTCTCACGGACTATGTGACAATCTATCTCAATGTGCTTGGTTCTTTTATGAAAGGTTGGATTTGCCGCAATGTGCCTTGCAGATTGGTTGTCACAATACAGCAATGCTGATTGATTGAATGGAATCTGAAAATCTTTCAGCAGGAACTGTAACCACTGTAATTCACAAGTAGTGGTTGCCATGGCCCTATACTCTGCTTCAGAGGATGACCTTGGAAGACTGTTGTCTGCTTCTTAGATCTCCATGAGATGAGGGAGTCTCCTAAAAAAATGCAGAAACCAGTTATAGACCTTATGGTTTCAGTGCAGCCAGCCCAGTCAGAATCTGATAAAGGCTTTGAGCCAAAAATCTGACTGTGCTGGTAAGAAAATGCCATATCCCGGATTGCCTTTAATGTACCGAAACACTCTTATAGCAGCTTAGTAATGTGCAGCAGTGGGATTTGACATAAACTGGCTGAGCTGCTGTACTGGATAAGCAATGTCCGGCCGAGTATTAGTTTAAGTAGAGTAACCTACCAATCAGCCTTCTATATGCTGAACTGTCTGCATACACTTCTGCAGAACTTTGATATAGTTTGATATTAGACTCCATTGGTGTTTTGGCAGGTTTAGATGCTAGTAGCCCTGTGTCAGACAACATTTCTAAAGCATATTTCCTTTGTGACAAAACAATGCCTTTGTGTGATCTTGCTATCTCAAGTCCCAGAAAATATTTGACATCTCCAAGATCTTTGATTTTGAATGTTGTATCCAAAAATCTTTTGATTCCTGAAATCTTTAGTTGCTGAAATTTCCTGCATGTCATTTCCTGATATGATGATATCATCAACATAAACCAGAATTGTTGTAAATGATGATCCATTCTGTTTTGTAAACATAGTGAGTAATCAAATTTTGATTGATAGTACCCTGATGAAATTAAGGAAGTAACTTAATTTCGAGTGCCACTGTCTGTTGGCCTGTTTAAGTCCATATAAAGACTTCTGTTAGTTTGCAAACTTGATTCGGTTTGGGAGGAATAACAACCTTGGGGAACCATCATATATACTTCTTCATCAAGATTTCCAAGTAAAAATGCATTGTTGACATCCAGCTGTTGAAAGAAACCATCCTTTGGCAGCTGTAATAGCTAATAGCACACGAATGGTAGTCATTTTAGCTGTTGGACTAAATGTGTCAAAGTAATCAATTCCTTCCTGCTGAGTGTATCCCTTAGCCACTAATTTGGCTTTGTACCTTTCTATAGAACCATCAGACTTGTGCTTTATTTTATAAACCCACTTGCATCCGATAGGGGTTTTTCCTCTGGGTAAGTCAGTATATATCCAGGTTTTGATTTTGCTCCAGTGCTGTGATTTCCTGATTCATAGCTTGCTGCCAACAGTTATGTTTAACAGCTTGAGAGTAGGTGTTTGGTTCTACTGTAGTGGATAAGGAAAGAGTGAAGTGTCTATGTTTTGGAGAAAGAGAATTATATGAAATAAATGTTGATAAAGGATAAGCATTACCTGAGGCATGATTTGGTATTGAAGTTGAAGTGGACAGTCCACAATGATAGTCCTGCAAATAGGTAGGTTGTCTTTTGATTCTGGCAGAATGCCTAGTTGGTAGATTAGCAATGGTTTCTGTTTAGGATCGTGGAGCAGAATGTGACATAGGTTCTGAAGTTGAGTTGTATGTGAATGGTATTGGATCAAATGCGGTGGTATGGTCAAGAGATTGACCATTTTGTGGTAGCGAAAGTGTGACTCTGTTGTCAGCATGATGTGTACGAATTCGAATGTCATGAAATGGAAAGTGTGACTCATGAAAATTAATGTCTCTGGACAAAAATATTTTTTTATTATGCAAATCAAACAGAACATATCCTTTTGTTCCAGTTTTGTATATTAAAAATATGCATTTTCGTGCTCTTGTATCGAACTTAAGTCTATGTACTGTGATAGTTGAAGCAAAGCATAGGGAACCAAAGACTCTTAAATTCTCTAAAGATGCAACCTTATTATGTAATAGTTCATAAGGAGACTTATGAGATAATAAGGGGCTAGGCAGTAATGAGATATACTGAATACAGTATGCTGTATGTCCAGAATAATTAAGGTAAATTGGACTGAAACATCAATGCTCTTGCAACATTTAATATGTGCTGATGTTTTCGTTCCACTATTGCATTTTGCTGTGGTGTTTCAACACATGTGATCTGATGTATGATGCCCTTTCTGTTATAAAATTCTATCATAGAGAAACTCTTTACCATTATCAGATCTGACAAATTTTACTCTGTTTTCAAACTGATTTTCAATCAGATTAATGAGTTTCTGCAATTGAAATCTAGCGTCTGATTTAGTTTTCATCAAGTATATCCAAGTATACATTGAGAAGTCATCTACCACAGTGAGAAAGTACTTATGTCTGTGGATCCCAGTGACAGCATATGGACCCCAAATATCTACATGCAGTAACTCAAAACACTTCACAGATTTCGAATTATTGGTGGAAAATGGAAGTTTTCTTTGTTTAGCATAATAGCATATATCACAAATGTTATTCATGTTACATGAGATGGATGCATCTTATTTTTTTAAGTACATTAATAGGAATAGAAGATGGATGTCATAACCTAAAATGCCATAGGTCGAACCCATTAGGGACATTGTTATTTACAGACAAGGCCTTGGTGTCAATTACAACAGTAGGCTTCAGTGGAGTATGAACTATCAAAGTGTACAGCCCAGCTTCAACATTAGCTATACCAATCATCCTCGAGCTGTCCTTGTCTTGTATCACACATTTGTCATGATAGAATGTCAGCTGACAAATAAGAGAAGAGGTGAGTTTTGTTACTGAAAGGAGATTAAAGCAAAAATCTGGTAAGTAAAGAACATCAGATAGGAACAAGCTGTCTGTAAGCTGAACAGAACCTGAAAATTTTGCAGTCAATTGTTTACCATTAGGTAGTCTAACTGCTACGGGATTAATGCTCCTAAATGTAATAAAATGTGACAAGGAAAAGCAAATGTGGTCTGTGACTCCTGTATCTATTATCCAAGAACTGAAAGTAGAATTGGCTGAAATGCTAAGGGCAGTACCTGAAACATTTGCGAAATGGTTGTCTGTAAATCTAGAATCTGTAGTGTGAGTGCTAATTTGACTAGCACTATGAGAGGTTGTGCTGTGATTTGTTGTCTTAAGCAAATCTAGAATCTGTTGACACTGCTCTGGAGAAAAAGGAAAGCTGGATTGTGACTGCTCCATCCCTCTAGATTTCTGTTGAATATTGTTCTCAGAAACCGATCTGTCATTATCTCTAAGAAGATAAACAATAATTTATTACTGCATTCTGGTTCCTAAATTTAAAACCAGGTAGAAATCCATGTTTTTGGTAGCATGTCTCCACTGTATGCCTAGGTCTGTTGCAGTATGTGCAGAATTTGTTTGCATTGCTGCCTCTACCTACAGATCCTCTTCCAGCTTGGCCTCTGCCATATGCTGGTCTTCTGAATTCTGTTGCAGTAACATCAGTGCCGACTGCCAGAATCTTGCTATCATTGAGTGCACTATCTCTCTTCTGCCTTTCTTGCTGAATTACCATCGAAAACACCTTGTTTATAGGTGGTATGGGCTCCATCAGCAAAATCTGGGATCTTACTATCGAAAACTCCTCATTTAGGCCTTTCAAGAACCTTATAGAATAGTCATTCTGCCTATATTGCCTCATTATATCATAACCATCACAGATGCAAGGAATTTCACATTTACAGCTAGGTATTGGTCTAAATTCATCTAGTTCATCCCAAATGATTTTCAGTTTTGTAAAATAAGGAGAGATAGACATTTCACCTTGTCTCAAAGTATGCAACTCCTCCTACAATTCTACAATGTGAAAAGCATCCTCTTGAGAGAATCTATCCTTAAGATCTCTCCAGACATCACTAGCTTTCTTGATCCAAAGAACACTTTTGGCCAAGGTAGGCTCCAATGCATGTATGATCCATGAAAGCACCATATTGTTGCATCTTTGTCAGACTCGGTGAAGTGAATCTCCAGCTTTTGGAGCTGGAAGGGAACCATCAACAAAACCAAACTTGTTTTTGGTGTCCAATGCCATGACCATGGATCTTGCCCAATCATGGTAATTGGGACCTGAAAGTACCGGTAAAACCATCACCAATGCAGGATTCTCATTTGGGTGTAAGTAGTAAGGGCTGGTAGGATTTTGTAAAGCTTTAATGGCTAGATTTGCCATAGTTGAAAGCAGCAGAAGCAGAATGTGGGTAGATGGCAGAAAACGAAATTGGTTGTGGAAGAGAAATTTGATTCTTCACTTATCTATCTGAAAGTTAACTTACATACATATATATACACATTAAGCTACTTGCTAACAGACTAAATAATCAACTAACAGCTAACAGAAACAAATCAACAGAAAACAAAAAACAGAATTAACAGAAGCTACAGTAACAGCAGAACAGTAATAACAGAATTAACTGAAAACAGAAAATGAAAAATAGAAAAATGGTTCAGTTTGGGTTTCTGGTTCAATCTGGTTTCTCCTCTTGCTGTTGCTGAGTAGAGATACTCGGTATTATTTACAATTAGACTTGTTGAAGGAAAAAATGTGTGGATTAAAAATTTCTTATGTACTTAATTTTTCATTCTAATAAAAAAAATGATACATGGCACAGAAAATAAATATGTATTATCATATTAAATTTATAAACATTTTATAATAAAATTTAAATTGTTGAAAATATTAGGATTAAATGTTCATACATTCTTTCAACTTGAGATGAGTTACATATAGATCTACTTAATAAAAAAAGTATTAAATATTTAAACTATGTAATTTATAATAATAAAGATTTACAATATTCCATCAAATTTAATTAATTATTTAGTTACATGTGATCTATATGTAATCTATTAATATTTTTTTTAAATAACTCATAAAAGAAAGGATTAATGCTTCTTGAGATTGGAAAGAAGTTTGATTTTATCATTATTTTTATGAGTTATTTTTAAAAAATTAAACAAATTATAAATCACGTGCATATCTTATATAATCAAATCATTATTTAAATTTAACGAAATATTAAATATAAAACTTAATTATTATATTTGAATGTTTAATACTTTTTTTTTGTTTAAATAACTGTACACGCAACTCACTAAAAATTAAAAGAATGTTTGTAAAAAATTTTCAAAATATTATTCAGTAAGTATTTTTCTTGTGTGGTTTATGTTTTGGCGAAAAATAACAAGAGATGGTGTTAACCTTTGACGTGCTTTCAATACTAGTTTTTTTTTAAAGAAAAAGTTAATCTTTATTTATTATTTTTTTGATAGAAATCTTTATTTATTAGTTTTACTTAAAAAGAAAAGAATGTGATGATCAAGGAGAGACGTTTGGACTTGGAAAAAGTAGTCAAAATTTTAACTCTTCGAGTTTGTGCAAACAGCAACAAAGAGGTAAAAGAAACATAAGAAGTAGTAAAATAGAGAAAAGAAGCAGAAAAGCCAACGAAGAAATACACGAGGAATTAAGGGAGAAAAGTTTGTACAGCAAAGGATCATTCAGTGCTATCAACTCAATTTTAATTGTGTTTGGACTGTCATCCATTCACTTACCCCTTGCACCCCAAAACAAAATCCTTTTCGCTGCACATTTGCACCCATTTCCCCTCACATGAAATGACAGGTATTTCACCACGCGATCATGCCCTAAATTCCCCTCCTTAACTTTCTTTCTCTTTCTCGAGAACAAAAAAAGGAAAAGGGAATTAACACTGCAGAACATAAAGTCATGAGTTAAGTGTACATAAAGATGCCCCATCTAGATCTAGTCGGGAATATATTTCTATCCAAACAATGATGCTACCCTCATTTCACTTTATATATTTGGCATATTATACATTAAAGCAACCAGTGATATTATAGCATCAGCAATCCCTTTCCATCAATTTCCAAGCGAAAAAGGCTTCCAAGCAAATTGAGGACTAGGAGTAAAGAAATAAAAAGTCACTTGCCAAACAAATTAAAGTTGGTAAAGATGACAATGTCTTTCTATGTTTTTCTTTTCCTTTTCACCTATCTCACCTTGATCTACCAACTTCTCAGTTAATCATTCCAGATACACTGACACTCTGCTTGGAAGAAGGAAGAAAAATAAGAAATAAAGAAAATAAAGAAAAAAAAGAAGAATAAATATATAGAAAAATTTCTTTTCTCTCATGTTTGGATTGAGAAAAAATATGAGAGAAAAAAATATTTAAATATATAAAAAAATTAAACTTTCCTCTTTCTAATATTTTTAGGTTTAGCTCTTAGGTACAGTTTGGATGAAGACAACTAAGGGAATGACATGGAATGTCATGACAAATGTTATAAAATGTGTGTTTTAGGCTATGTTTGAGAATATAGAGAGAATGGAAAGGAAAGAGTTTTTTTAAAAGGAATGAGTGGAATGATAATGGAATAACTCCAAGACCTTTTCTTGTCATTCAAAACTTCAAATTTATTATTTCTCTAAATTGGAGGTTAAGGAGAGAATGACATGACTTGGATGAAAAAATTATTATTAAAATTTAATTAAATGACTATCTTACTCCTTCTCCAAATGAGTACTCTTTTCTTATTAGAGTAAAATTAAAAAATAAAATTCATAAAGTCTTTTCATTTTATCTTTTATATTATAATTTCTAAATAATAGTGAGAGGACTCTCTTCCTTTTTTCATTAAACAACTAAATAATAGAATAATATGTATTTTTCTATTCCACTCTTATTAATTTTATTCTATTCTATTATTAGTTACTCCCTTCCATTCTCTGTAAATTTTTTTAACATAACCTTAGTTTTTTTTGTGAGACTTACGTGCGTTTTTTCTCTTACTTTTCCTCTCAAATAACTAAAATAAAATTTTCTCTTTTTTCATTTTCTGTTCTCCATATTTCTTATTTCCCTCTTTTCTATCATTCTAAGCAAAGGGTGAAGGTTTTCTTAGAGTTATTTCACATTTGTTGAGTTTTTAGAATTTATTTGATCTGGTTCCGCCACTTACTATAATTATTTGAATGTGATTTTTTTTTATTTTAAACAAATCCTCTGTCAAGTTAATATTAATATGTCAATATTTCTATTTATTTTAAATATATATAGTTTATTATACTCTAAATTATTCCAATGACGCACATTCTTATTGTGGTTGTTTTTTGTAATTTTTAAAACTTTGAAAGTTTTTGTCAGAGCTTAATCATAAAAAGAAAATGCCATCATTATCATTTATTTAATATAGTCTGAACCAATTGATCGTAAAATTATTTTGTGCACTCGTAATGGGGTCCGGATACCCATTGACTCAATTCTTTTTATTTTTGTTATTTACATAAAACCTATATATCAATACTGATTCTTGCAAAAAAAAACGTTTTTATTTTTTAGATTGAGAACGCTAACTCTTCTCGTTTTGTTAATTAATTAACAAAGTCATAAAAATTCTCAATCATTGTAGAGGAAGTTTCATTAATAAATCAACAAAGTTGTAAAAATTATATTTTGCGTAACAAGTTGGGTATCATCCGCAATTGCTTCCAAAATTTAACCATATTATTCCACTATATATGGGTTTGATTGGTTATAAAATTAATGTAATAACTATTCTTTTTTTTTATTTATGTCAGTTATAATTAACTTGATAGAAAGAAAGGATACATGACTATATTTTAACGTTATTTCTGTACTTTTATGTTATATTTTTATGGTGCATTTACATTTTATGATTAAAAAAAATAAAAAAATTAATTTTTTTCTTTTTTTATTACCATATTAATCTTAAAAATTTAGATCATACTAATTAAATTATAAATTCATTAGTAATTAATAATTCTATGTATTAAAAGACCAAATACATAGAGCATGTTTATTTTCAATTATTCTCAATGCTAATGGAAGCATTTGAAAAAAGCGACAAAAAACTTCCTCTAACAAAAGGCACGTTAATGTTTGCAGGAAATTAAAACAAACACGCTAGTAATATAAATGGCATATGTAGGATTATTAATTTTGGAATTTAATTTTGTTCCTCAAGTATGATGATTAAGGGCAGGATATAGTAAAGAATAATAATACATAGAAATAATAAATAAAATTTTTGATATAATTAAATTAAAATTAAAAATAATTATTTGATAGAATGTAGTATTAAAAATTTTATTTATTTATTTAAAAATTAATAAATATATCAAATTATTTTATCAAAAATTTCATTAAAAATATTTTAACTAACATCTTACTGTATAATAAATAAATTTCGTTGATGCAGTGGTAACTAAGTTCGTGTGTGATTGAAATATATGGTCCATGGACACGTGCAAATGATGGCGTTTGTCTTCCCCTAATGATGGATTTCCACCGCTTCTTCCACTGTGTGGGATCCACGACCAATCATCATGGATCAAGCGACCCAAGCCATGTCCTCTTCACAACCCCTTTATCTTTGACCGACAAAATGCCCAGTTTCAAAATCTGAAATTATATCTCCTTTAACATTTCTATTTTCTAAGCTCATCGATTTTCCTAAACGACAAATATAAAACTATATTTATATTTTAAAAAATTTAGAAATTTTTTGAGCCACGAAATTAAAGACCCAATTTTTTTAAAAAAAAAGAGATCTACAAGTGAATTTTTAGAATTAATATATATTTAATTTTTTAAAATTTTATATAAAAATAAATTTTCCACTAAAAATATAACATTTTAATTTTAAATTTTTTAACACAAAATTAATTATTTTAAATACGTATATAAAATTCGAGATCCTACCAACTTTATTTCCGCTCCCCTTTAAAAAAAATTAATTTCATCAGATAAAACTAATGTTCTTTTTTTCTTTTTTATGTGTTAGACATTTAGTTATCAGACTCGTCCACGTTATTTCTACTCTTTTTTTTTATTGATTCAATTTATTTATTTATTTATTTCACCATTGTGTATATTAATAAGTAGCTATAAATCTTATTATAAACTTTTTTAAACATAAAATAAATTAATTTAAATATATATTTAATATATTTTTAAATTAATTAATTTATAATTAATTTTTAAAAAAAACACTAAAAATTATTTTTTCTTCAAATGAAGCTATGAGTTATGAGTCTAAGTCTTTACTATCTCTCTTTCTTCTGCCCTAATGTCTAATCACATTTCACCAAGTGTCCACTGATATTCTTTTTTCTGTTTTTTTTTGTTTTTTTGTTTTGAATGTTTTGGTGATCGAACACATTCCAGTTATCGCTACTCTTATTTATTTATTTATTTTAATAGATTTAGTTTTTTTTTTTTTTTTAACCTTCGTGTATGTTAGCAGGTAACTATAAATTGATTAAATTCCACTGTCCTCATTTGTCTTTTTTTTTTTTTGGAGCTTCACAGTCCTCATTTGTTATATCAGATTAAATCTGAAATTTTTATTTGATCTTATTAAAGTTTAAATGACTTCGGTAGAGAAACTAAAATATGTTACATAAGCATATAACTTTATACAACATTTATGTTTAATTATAAGTAATAAATAGTTGTTATTCACAGGTCCAGAACGGATACAAATGCTAACTACGAATTTGTAAAAATCGTTAATATTTGAAAATTTAATATTACTCTAACGTTTTTATATAATATATTTTAAATTATATATCTTAAAAGTAAAAATTTAACTTTGAAATTATTATATATTTTTATAATAAATATTAATTGCTTAATAGTTTAATATCTTCTATATTAACAATCAACGGAAATAAATAACTAAATAGATAAACTATATTATATAGATTAAAAGAAGTTTAAATTTAAACTATATTTGGTAAAGTTTAATTTTTATATGAAAAAATACATTTAAAAAAAATTTAAATAAAATTTAAATAATAAATTATTTTAAATACAAAATAAATTAATTTAAATATACATTTAGTCTAATTAATTTTTCTAACAAATGCTATGACAAGCTTAATAGGGACAAGCCTCATATAACACCTCTCAAAGTTTTTTTTAAAACTTCATTATTTTTAAATTAAACTTTTTAAATAAATATTTTTTTTCCTTACTTTGGCCACCCAACAATAAGAATTTTATTTTTGACCTCCTAAAATAGATTAGTTTAACTCCGGCCTTGAAGCTTAAACAAGCGACTGATGCGCAATAAAGAGTAGCGAGTAATTATTTCAGTTCTGTTTAATTTTTGTCTATAAAATTATTTTAATTAAATTTTTTATAATATTTTAATTAAAAAATGTTAAATATAAATAAATAAATTGTTTATTATTTGCAGACGAATTGGAGCAATGATGCGTAAACCGATGTGGCATCCCAACCACAAGGGTCAGTTCGTTGGTCCATGGGTTCAATCCGGTGATTTACGTCTTGTTAACTACTTTTTTTTCCCTTTTTTATTTTTTACATACATAAATGGAACCAAATTTTGCTTGCTGATACCACACGTTAATTTTTTAAAATATTGAAAGGATGCAAGTGAATTCCCAACTTATTATTGAATAATTTGTCGGAATTGTGATAAGCATCAACAGTACCAAGCTAAGTAAGGAAAAATCAAATAGCTTACATTATAATTGTTGCTAAACACTCAGCTCTTTAGAACAGCAGATCCTTCGAGACATATCTCTGACATTTTTCTTTTATGGGAACATTCTTATAAATATTACTTTAAGATTAATTTTTTAAATATAGTTATAATTAATATTTAATTAAGAGATTTTTTAATAAATATTTATTTTAATTGTATGTTTATAAAAATTTATCTATATTTTTATCTCATGTCAAATATATACTAAATATATGTTTAAATTATCTTATTTTATAGTCAAAATTATTTATAATCAAACTTTTATTAAAAAAAATTTTAAAAAAAATAATTTTTTTTAAACATGAACTATGAGTTAAACTTTAATTCTTTTTTCAAAAGCTTAATTTATTTATCATCACATGTAATTCTTGTTGATTGTTGACATCCCACCTCAAACGAAACATCGGAGGATGCTGATTTGCCACCCAAGTGGAGTGTGGAGAGAACCTCAGAACGAAGCTCCATCAACGGAACCTATATGTATGTCAATCAATCTTTAAAAAGAATAGGTGAAATAATTGAATATGATGAATTATTCGACATTTGAAAACATATAGGTTGTCACTTCCTATTTATCAAAAATTCATTGGATGATCAGATAATGTCAATTGTCAAGGTCTCCCAGGTTGAAAGTACCACTTAGTTTTGGACAAAATCATGGATATGAGGAAATGACATGGGCTATAATTATAATTGAAATTAAGCATGTTTGGCTAATGAACAAAGAACAGAAAGCCTATTATTAAAAGGAACATATTATTAGCTGGCAACAAAGGGGCTACCTACAAATACCTTAAGCCTATTATCAAATAAAATAAAATTAGGAACAGAATCATGAAAACCTATATATGTATATGTAAATAGGCATGACATTGGCATAGATTGATAGGAGAGAAAATCTTGGTTTGTCGTGATTGAAGGGTGATGATATACATGATGCAATCAGATCCGGGATCAATATTATATGAGGCCAAAAAACATCGCCTCAAGCTCATAATCTCCAAAATTTCAACTTCGTTATCATTATCCCACGATTTTGATGTTCATATATAGTGACATCTGGCATAAGATTTAAAAAAGGGTCATCTCTTGAATCAAACTTTTATCCTTGGTTTGAATAATGGCCTATGTAAGAATCAGACCAACCTGGCAAATTCAACATGCAACTGAAGTTAAATAATTAGTCATAATAAATTTAAGAATAAAAACTTATTCAAAAACTTTTTCTTTATCGGTGTAGATTATTTTATAATGAGAGATAATTATTATCTTTTCATAATCCATTCTCTATAAGGAAGATAAAATTTCTGAAAAAAAGAAGTTAAATTATTAGTTGATATTTTCTTATCTTGTATAAAGTCTAATTAATCAGACCAGTATTAGAAAAAAAGAACTAATAATATTGACATTGAAAGATTTTCTTAGATTTTCACAAGTTGTAACTTAGTAGAAAGCAAATTGAAACTCTAGTGAAATGAAAAAAGAGTATCAGTACACCTCCAAATAGATATTAGTATCACATCTAAAGAATATGAAAATACTTCGTAAGAAACAAATATTAATATTAAAAAATGTCAATAAACAACCAATATTTTTTGTGCAAAATCAAATGAGTTGAATTGAAGACATGGACAACTTTACAAAGAACAATTAAATGAGAAAAGTTGGAAAAAATCTGAAAGGTACAGCATTAATTAGAACAACACCAGCCAGAGTACTTTCGTTCACAATGAGCTGGTAATTAAGCAAAAGGGGATTGGACGCAACAAGGATTACGGAGAGGGAATTAAGGAGATCAGAATTCAGATGGCCACAACAGGGTCGATCAGGGTTAGCAAATTAACCAATCTTCATGCATATTATATACATGGACCCTGGCAATTATTGGAGATAACGACCCTTCTATTTGGGGATGTGTTTTGGTGATTTTGAAAAAAACACATATCACAATAATTTTATATTATCCATTTTTAGAACTTTAGATACCTACGGTAGTTTTATAAACATCTTTTTTTATCAAAATTGTTTCAATTAATGTGAAATGTATATAAATTTTTATCATATTCACTACAAAAAATTTAAACAACATTATTTCACAGTAACTTTTTTTCATATCAGCAACAGAACAATAATTTTTAAAAAGTCACAATATTCTAAAAATTTATGAGAATCAGATGCACTTGAAAGTCACCTTATATTCACATCATGCCTTTGGAATTCCCTTTTTGTTACCTTCAAAATTTTCGCCTTAAAGCGGTTTTCTCTGATGTCTGAAAGGGGACAATCGATCTAACTTTTCACCAAAGCCAGCTTCTGCAATGATATTGACTGGCATAATCACATATCCTTCTAAAGGAATAAAAGGTAAAAAGATTAAAGTTAGTGGTGGTTAATTAAGTGTTTCTTTTCTTATTCTTATTCTTTATTTTTTTCGGAGCCATTCCCTCTCTAATTACATGAAGATCTTCATATAAACGCACCATCAAATCTGCTTTCTCTTCCTCATTTTTTAAAACTTAGTTTAGCCCAAAATACATACATATATAAATCGTCATTCAACTTTAAAGTATTTGTGACGCTCCCTATGTCCTTTAGCAATAAGATAATTGGCTTATAAAGTGTTGTTATGGTATTTTTTTTTAAGGATTCCAATACTTACGACAATCGGTCAAACATTTATTAAACGTCATTATTTTTTATAATAAATACTTAAAATTTAAAAAATAAAATAGATATCCAATAAATACAAATAAATTTGAATACCAGTACCAAAAAAAAAAAGGTGTTAAGAGTTAGAGTAATCCCCTAACTCACGACATTATTGGTGGGAAGAGGAAAGTTTCTGTTTGGACAGTCTCCTCATTGGCTGGGTTAGTGGCCAGCAAGTAGCAGAAGGGCGTTTAAAATCATAAACCATAGGAGTGAAAAAGGAACATTCACGCCTCGCTAGCGGGTGCATGATTGTGATGATTGGCGATCATGAATTTTGACCGAAACACGTGTGCGGTGAGTGCCTCCCGTGCGCCCACATTGAATGGCACGTGTGTAACTAAACGTTGTGATTACTTGAATGTTTGCCCAACCCACGTGCAATGTTGGTTAAATAACAGTGATAATGATATATAGCCAATTGCCTGCTGCACTAAAGATTTGAGAATTATTGCCCACTCCTCATAGACGATATATACCTAGTAAGTGTAAATGTATACATGTGGTACATTGGTGTCAAGAACTAACTACTTTCATGTTAATTATAAGACTTTCATTTTAATTATAAGAAGGATAGGAAGTTTTACGAATTCAACTCTTAAATACTTGATTATAAAAATTTTGATATTATATTAAGAGTTAATTATTTTAAAAATTTAAATTATTAAGTAAAAATAAATAAAATTTTATATATTTAATACATGACAGCACTTGATAGACTCAATGTAAATAAATATACAATAGAATTATACAAAGTTAGATACACAGAGAGACAATGAGGCTAGATCATATATATATATATATATGGAGTTTAAAGTAGTATTTTGGAAATTGGAGCTACGTACAGTTCCCAAAAGAGTGGATAATGGGTTTCAGATAATATAGAGTTTGTGTTAATTTCTTCAACATTATCTACCATTTCAAAAAGACAGAGACGGCATTCATCAATCACCATATCCTTATATGGACGACTCACCCATCCATTTATGTATAAAAAATTCGTATCTTGAAAAGCAGATGAAAGGGCTTCCATTTTCAAGTTTTGGGATTGGAGGAATCTTTTCGCATTCCTCGCTTCACTTTATTGATGACTGATGATCAAAAGCTTTGAAAGAGAGAGAGAGCCACCGAAAAGCATGGACACCTTATCATGAAAGCAAGAAAAAAAAACGACCCGATTTTAAGGGCCAACACACACCCACATACACATACATCCATGATCCATCCAACACAGTCCTCTCCACACACGCTCAGCGATCCCTTTCATTAAAAAAAGAAAAAAGTAACTCACTGTGTAACTCTGAACATGTCTGATTGTCTCTGTTACTGTGCGTTTTTGTCTTTTAATTTTAGTTTATATTTTGATTTGCTGAATTGTGTCTCCTTTTTGTTTAATTTACTGGAGGAAATTCCCAAGTCAACTGCACCTCATCATTTGGTCTTGGTTCTTGCAGGCAACACCTCATTTCCCACTTTGTCCGCTTTAATTACTGGGCGGTGTTCTCTCATCCTCCTCTATATAATTACTAAGCTCCCTATCATCCACTTCTCCACCATGGGAAGCATGAAGGTGCATCAGTTCGCACGTGGATTCTGGGAGCACGAACCCTCCCTCACGCTTGGGTGCAAGCGCTTACGCCCTCTCGCCCCCAAGGTTTCCAGCAACGACAGTGCTGCTACTCCTGTTGCGCATTTCGATCTCAAGAGCTTCATCAGGCCTGAAAGTGGCCCCAGAAAACTCGGTTCCATTGACGATAATAAGAAAGATCCATCTTCACCCCGGGGCCAGGTCCATATTATAATTGATCTCTTCCTCCTTTGTTTTAAATTTGCTCCATGTCCATCCATGCAGTGATAATTATATATTCACGTGCACATAGATAAGAATATGATATATATATATATATATGACACACGCAGTTTAATTATTTCAAGATGAAATTAATTAAGAAAAGCTAAAGTGCATTTTTATATTATATATATTTATTAATATTTGTATACTATATATACAGGTAGAAACTCATCCAGGAGGGACGCGGTGGAATCCGACGCAAGAACAGATAAGCATATTGGAGATGCTGTACAGAGGTGGGATGCGAACTCCGAATGCTCAACAGATAGAGCAGATCACGGCCCAGCTTAGCAAGTACGGCAAGATCGAAGGGAAGAATGTGTTCTATTGGTTCCAAAACCACAAAGCACGCGAGAGACAGAAGCAGAAGCGCAACAGTCTTGGCCTTGCTCATAGTCCTCGAACTCCCACCATTTCCAGCATAGCTTTGCAGATGACAAGGGTATGTTCTAGACTAATTAGTGATCTTCTATATTGTTCGTATCCAACATCTCAAGGCTCAAGCTATTTAATTTTGAGGTGGACAAAGATTCTTTTTGGCTTTTTTTCCTTTTAATATTAAGTTGATGGATATATAGGTTATATTTTAACAGGGCGAAGTAGTAGAAAGAGATCAGGAAGATAGTCCTCACAAGAAGTGTAGGAGCTGGGCATTTGAGTACTTGGAAGACCAAATCTGGTCATCATGTAAAGAGGAGGAACATAGAACTCTGGAGCTTTTCCCGTTGCACCCGGAAGGCAGATGAAGGGGGTTTGACCAATTATCCACTATGGTGGTATCCATTCTGCTTGGCTTTCGTTCCAAATCCCAGCTGATATGTGCTTTAATTTGCTTTATGTTTCTTCTTTCATTGTGTTGGGAAAGAAGAAAGACAAAGTTGTCTTTGTTCTGTACTCCTCCGCTTAATGCCATTCCTGACTTTGGAACCAAACCAACGCCATTTGTCTCTCTTTCTTTTGTTGATTTCAGCTCGGTGGGTGTGACTTTGAAAATGAGAAATCCTTTTGACTACCGGAGCTAATCGAATCGAAGCTTTTTGGTTAAAAGGAGAAGCTACGGACACTGACGTCCACGCACCTACTACTCCTCCTTCTTCTTCTTAAGCCTACCCTTTCACGTCTTAAGTTTCAATTTGAAAAAGCATTAGTGTCCTCTAGTCGAAATCTTAAATAATAATCACACTAGATGCTCCACTCACCCATCACAGATCAGACTTTCATAAAGTAGGGCACATCAAGTATCAAAGGGTACACATGCATTCATTTATTTTTCCATCATTGACGTGCAAATTTCTTTCTATACACAGTGCTTCGTAGGGCCACTGGGTAACCCACCATGAAAATTACGACCTAGGAAGGAATGGGAGATCAACAATTTGAAGTAGTCGGAGTATAATCACCAAAAGGTCCTCTTAAATAAATTGTGGTATACAATAAAGAAAAAAAACATATATTGCTCATCCAACCATCAAAATACACACACTCTACTGGTTATGATAATCTCAAAATCGCATTTAAAAGGGTATTTGTTTTCAAAAGTCTTTTAGTAATTAGTTATTTTGTTCCATTATATAGTTCAGTTACGTTTTCTTGTCTACTTCCATTATTCCATGTCACATCTGACATCAATCAGTCACAAAAGATTCTTCTACTTTTGTTTAGCAAATCAAAATTATTAACTTTTTTCTATGTACAAAGTATATATTTAGATTTTGCCACATTGAATTATATTAGTCTTTGTCAACTTTTATAAGAGATTAAAATATGAAACAGAATTTAATTGTTTTATATATTAGTCATTGTCAATTAAGATATTAAATATGTATTTGAATTAATTTATTTTATATTTAACACAACTTACAATCAAAATTTAATTAAAAAAAATTTAGAAAAAAATAAATTTTTTTAAAATATAATTTTTCTCAAATATATGCTATAGAACGACAATGGAATAATAGTAATGGCAAAATCCCTTTTAGACTTGAATATGGATTACGCCTTGTGCTTTATTTTATATAAAAAATTTAAGTCATTGGAGTTTGTAATTTTTAAGAAGAGAAATGTTAAATGTTACATACTTTTTTTTGACGAATTTACTTTGTAACGTGCAGTTGTCTTTTGTAGTCGTTTATTTCTTTTTTTTCTACCTCCCATATTTCCATCCCATTCAAAAATTCTTTAGGAAAATTTTTCCGTAGATCATCATTTGTGTGAAGCAGAATGGCTGTTTTAGGAATAAACAAAATTAAAATTCTAACTCCGCCTATATTCATGCCTAATCACTTTTGTAAAAGTTAAACCGATTTTAAAAAGCGTGTAATTATGTGTATATTTATATTAGTTTATTTTATACTTAAAATAATTTATAATTAAAATTTTATTAAAAAAATTTAAAAAAGTAATTTTTTTAAAAATTAAGTTTTACCAAACATATAAATTTTATTGTTAATATTGTAGTCACCAACTTAATTTTGTATACACAAGTTATAATTGCATATATAATTCCCTTACTTGTAGAATTATAATGAGTAAACTATCATTTTAAATCTTTAAATATTTATTTGACATCAATTTAATCCTTTATGAATATTTGATATCAATTTGGTCTTTTAAAGTTATGTGACATCAAATTAATTCTTCAAAGATTTAAAGTGATATCAATATGTTTCTCTAAAATGTTCCTTCGGAATGACCATTTTGATGTCATTTTAAATTTTTGAATGATTAATTTGATGTTACATATTTTTAAAGGACAATTTTCATACCACTTTAGATTTTTGGATAACTAATTTGATGTTATATTTTTTTAAGTATTAATGTCAAGTGAATATTTAGATAATAAAAATGGTAGTTTAGTCAATTATAATAGTAGCCAACCTAAGTGGTTAATTAAAAGAATCAAAATAAGATTTTGTATTCTCAACGTGTAAGAGTTTGAATTTTCTTCAATTATTAATCCTATTTGAGAATCATCTCTCCCCATAGAATTTTATGATGCTTAGAGACTATTTGAGTAACCTAAGAACTCTCTGAGTGACTCTCCGTCTACCCATTTAATTATGATTTTAAGCATGTTATTATAGCATTTTGAACAATAACATTTAATTAAGAAATAGAATTCATACACCTAATTCAATTTCAAATTAACCTCTGTTTTTTTGTTTGTTGTCTAGGTATCCCTACATCCTTAATATTATGAGATTAATTTTATTTGAGAGATTAAGGCTATTTTTCTCAATAGTGTGTTTCTACGAGAGAATTTAAATTTCTAATATTACATAGCTCTCTTAATTGCTTAATTCAAACTTATTTAACTCAACCTCCAATTTGAAACACAACATAACGAGTTAAATGCAAAATACTTAAATGTACAATTTTATGTAATTCTAAACTCACTTTCATTGAAAACTATATAATAGAGCTATTAAAATCCAATTAAATTGCACCATGAAATCAATAAAATTTTAATATTTTCATTTACAAAAATCTTAATATCAACCAGTATATCAAAATTTAATGAATAGCTTAAATTTTAAAATGTATTAGATAATTACCAAAAATATACTTTTGAATATGTAATTATTAAGAGTTCAAATCCTCCTATAATTTCTCTCTATCCTCATCATTCATCCCTTTAAAATGGTATAGGAGGTTTGTTGAACATCTTTTACTTTCAAATAATTAAAAAATCAAGATGAAATTACTATTATCATATACTAGTGTCTTGACAGGCACTATTGTGCTTCTCACTCTACATTTTTTAATTTTTTCTTGTATAATTATTTTATAAATTAATTAATTAATTATAATTTTAGTATAATTTACATTAGTTAAATCAAAATAATTTTATAAAAAAGTAAAATATATTTAAAGTCATTTTTTGGATACAATATTTAAAGTAGGTATATGTAAAAAGAAAAGATAATTCTCTCTAATTAAAAGTAGTTGTAATTGTAAAAAATATTTATAAAAAAATGTTTGTGTTCACAATTTTACCTTTTTTTTAAAATTAGTTATGATGATTATTAGGGAAAGTGAAAATTGGATACTAAAATCGGGAATTCCCTTTTTAATAGAAATAAATAACTTTCCTAAATTGATAATTACAATGAACTATCTAGATAAAACAAATTCCTTTCTAAGACTCAACATAAAAAAATTCCAATGAAACTGTTTTTAGTTAAAAAAATTAAAATTAGATCTTCTATATAATTTAAAATATATATAGATCACTCTAAAATGTTATTTAAATTTTTTTTATTCATGAGGTGTGACTTCACTTACGATATTAAAATTATCTTTTTTTATAAATTATTTTTAATTAAATTTGACATTACAAATAAAATTTATTCTACTTAAGTTTTAGTTTACTTATAAGTTAATCACATCCGTATGGGTGAATGATAGCTAGTATAAAAATATGAGCAATGCTATTTAGCACAAAAACCGTGATACAAATGGATACGAATGATATGACAATTAAAGTGCGTGAAATAGCTCTTTTTTTCTTGGACGGAAATCAAGAGAAATTTGAAATCTAATGGTTAACAGCAATTCGTGAATGTTAATTCGTAGAAAATCTTTCATGCTATTTTTCATTTCCCTAAAAATATATATTCATTTTTAGTTACGAGTATTTTATTTTTATTAAATTAATGTACTTGCTCTACCGAAAAAAATTAATGTACTAGTATTACCGTCTAAGCGGCTGTACATACACATCTGCCGTATATTTGACATCTACCGTATGCAAGCTCTTCAATATTGTAGCGGATAAAGGTGACCCCACATGATTGCATGCTACGCACCCACACGCTGCCGAATATTCCAACTAATTAAGACATGCCAGCGCCAGTTCCGGCGGCGCCCACTCACAGGGCGGGAGCGAGAGAAGCTTGAGGGGCACGCTTTGTAACAAATTACAAATTCACCCACTGTTGCTCTGTTTGCTAAATTCGCCAAAACCCTAACGCCACCAATCTCTCTCTCTCTCTCTCTCTCTCTCGTTTATGATTCGTGGGATGGGAGAGCCTCAATCTCAGTCTGAGTTTCAATGCCACCCAAAAGCGGCTTCGCCTGCGTGTTCGTCTGCGTCACTCCCACCGGGTTGCCGATTCTACCCCTCCGAAGAGCAGCTCCTATGCTACTACTTAACCAACAAGAACAAGAATGGGGATTTATGCGGTTGCGATTTGATCACAGATTTCGACCTCTACGATTACGACCCTTTCGAATTGCCTGACATTGCGTGCTTTTCCTATGGTTTTCGGGGCAGGAAGAGGCATTGGTACTGTTATACGGTTAGGGTTTTGAAGGACGCGAGGCGCAGCAGGAAGGTCAAGAGCGGCTTTTGGCTCAGGCAGGGAAAGGTTAGGAATATTTTCGGTAGCGGTGGGAAGGTGGTATTGGGCACCAGGACCAGTTTTGTTTTCTATTTGGGTGATTCCATCAAGAATGCTATCAGGACGGATTGGATGTTGTATGAGTACGCATTAGCTGACCGTCTTTTGGTACAGAATTCCGACCCTTTCTACCAATTTTTTACGTTTCTGTTTGTTTTGCAATGAAATTCATTATTTATTAAAATTAGTTTCAAGCTCCGAAAGAAAACTATGTGTTGCATATGAAGGTGGTGATTTGTTGACTCTATCTCTTGATTCTCTTTCGGGTTAATGCTGCGCCTGCATACATTTTGTGGGTTCCATGTTTGCTAATCATTTACTGGCACTTGAATAGGACAGTGCTTATTTCGACAGCATGCCGGTTTTGATGTTTATCGATAATTTGAAAAGTGTCAACAAGGTAATTATGATTTGTGCGTTTGATTCTGTCTGAATACACACTTGTGCAATTGAGGTCATTCGTTACTCTTTCCATCCGTCATTAGCTTAAGAAAAATTCACCCTTGCCACTATTCAATAATTGATTGATGAAACCGATACTAATGTGGGTGTTTCTATAAATATGCTTCCTTTGGAAGACATTTCAAATACTACTTTAGGAATAAATTTATTTTCCTTCGGATTTTCCTGATCATGAATTCATGAAATATAAATGTCTATGGTAACTTGTGAAGAATTTTCTTTTGTGCCTTTCTTTAGTAAATTCTTAACTCATCAGTCATTACTGTGGAATAACCTTTTGGCCTTGGCTCTCTCATCTATGTTTTGTATTTGACTCTCATTCTTTTAACATCTGGAAGAAAACATAAAAGCTGCCATACAGTTTCTTGTGTTGCAAATGAGTCTTGAGAATTGAGATGCTGCCTTTGTTAGTTTATTCATTTTTCTGTGAGTTTCCTCATATCTTTTATTTCACATGCAGGCTTCTTTTGTCCTTTGCCGTGTATTTGTTAAACCTTGTCATAAGAATAGTGTATCAGAGATTGGTGTGAGTTCTTGTGCAGAAGAAAGTGTCTCAGCAGTACGTCACATTGGTATTCAGCATGATGAATATGTTACACCTAATGTTGTTGAAGCTGAAGTATGTGATGATAGCTTTATTGACAGAAAGAATGAGATTTCAGTGCATCCACTAAGATGTACTGGTGAACTAGATGATCATCAAGTTATGGCTGCACCTGTTTCTGTTGCTACTTTCCAATGTTCTGCAGGTCCCCAGGGCATTCAGCAGGTAAAATATATTCAATTTTGCTCTTGATCTGTCATCTTTTGTTATCGCTGGTACATGACTTACTGAGGGTTGTAAACCATTATCTTTGCTTGTATTATTTGTCCTTTTTGTTCTCGTTCTGCATGTACATTTGACTTACTGCCGTGAAGGATTTAAGTATTGGTAGTTTCTTGGTTAAAGCCAAATAGTTCCACTGCAATCATTTAGATTATTTTTGTTTTGCAGCTTTCAATTGCAAACTTCTACATCAGCAATAATCTGAAAACTTTAGTCAGAATTAGGGGTGACCAATGTTGGGAGTCAATTAATGATTTTGTATCCTCTCTGCAACTACATTTTTTAATTTTGGAAAATTTTACAACTAATTCTTGTGATGGTCTTCCCTAGCATTGCATGGCTTTTTTTGGTTACTAATAATATTATTTTTGCTATTGGATGAAACATCTGACACTTGAAATTCTTCTGTCACAGCTTGTCACTGAAAATCAACTGTCACTCTGCACTTGGAAGCTGGAAATATGTACTTGTATTTTCATTTTAGTTTTTTTTATATTTTTATATGGAAATGGAGTGATCTTCAACTCTTTTGAATAGGAAAGCACATTTACTGGTTTGTAGAGAGCCTCTACCAACTGAATAGTCAACATGCCATTCCATCCAGCTTGCTTAGAGCATGCCTTTTTTTTTTTTTCTTGTGCTTTTGTTTGTCCTTGTGGCAGTGCACCTTTTCTATATACATTTTTTTTTTATTTTCTGTTAATATTAGGTGGAAAAGAAAGTAGTGTTAAAGCATTAAATCTTTTTGCTTTGATGGTAATCAGGGGAGGTTTTCTGGACTGCCTGGTGGTGCAAGCTTCATTGAAGCCGTCTCTCAGCAACATTTACGTACCATTCTGGAGGAAGGTTTTATAGAGTTGGATGATCTTGTATGAATTGGTTGGTTTCAACATATATGTGAATGCTAATCCTACTATTTGGAGTATTTATCACCTGAAACAATTGTATTTGGAATGGGTTAATTACCCTGCAAACAAGGAGAAAGATTTACAATATTGAGTAACCTTTTAACCATCAAATAAAGAAACAAACTGTCTGATGGGTTAAGGCAAATGTCATGGAAGGATCACTTCGCATAGTAAGGTAGTTGCTTTGTTGATAGATCATTGTATGTTACACTCTTGAATCCTTGAAGAAATATTCAGCACATCTTCTTTGTTTTGGGCATGCAGATTTTTCTCCTGTGCCTAATGAAAGGCAATTGGCTCCAGAGGAATACAGTTAGAGGTTGATATTGACATTGGTAATTGCAACATGCAATTTACAAAAGTATGGGCAGCTTCAACTTACTTCTTCACGCTGCCATTATTCCCTTGATGGTGTCTGTCAACTTTGCTAACATCCCTGGGACTGTTAGAATTTCCATCGCCCCACTATCAAGGCCTATTCCTTCCTGTCTGTTCTACTTTCTTTTTCCTATGTTTCCTTGTTCAAGAGGCAGATCAGATAAATACCAAATTATGGATCTTTTTACCTCATTTGGTACACTGTATAAGTGATGGATAATATAATATAAATAATACTATTCATCTTTATACAATGCTTGGACAAAACACTGGATAGCATAATATTTGGTCAAAATAATTTTATTTAACCTTAACTCTATAACAGATATGGATTAAATTATTTTATCTTATACAGTCTAATACATTTAAGGCTGGATAAGATTATTTTAATTGAATAAGTCACTATCCAATATTTTGTCCAAATCTGGATAGTGTTAATTATATTATACTATCCATCTCTTATGCGATGTACCAAACGGGACCTTAAGTGTTAAATATAATGATAGCTTATGAATTGCCTTAACTTCCTGTGTATTACTTCTTCGGTTAACCTGAGTTATTTTATGTTCTTCATGATATTAGATATTATATTAGGTAAATTGCACTTGTGAAATTATATTGATTTCTATGTCATATTTTGTGGTTTTTGACATTTGGGTTTGTGTAGTTTATGTTAAGACTAACAATGGGCTTATGCCTTACCTCTGGCACTAGTTTTATCAAATTATGATTGTGTAATAATAGCTTTCATCATTTGGTGTTACTGATGCTATGTTTAGTAGAAGTTGTGAATAAGACAGAAAAGATTTTTCCATGTGCTATTGAAAACATACGAAATTGATTTAAATTCAGTTGATTTCTATGTGCTATTGAAAACTTCTTCTGAAAACTAGTTTATACATTATATCTGTGGGGCTTACTCGGATGTGTTGCCAAGAAAATGATGCATGGTGCGTCGTTGTAACAATTTTGAATAAAGTTACAAAAACATTTTGAATAAAGTTACAAATGTTGAAAATTGTATAACTCTTTAAAATAACATTCTTTAAAATCATATTGTAATTTTATTAAAGATTATTGTAACGATGTATTGTGTGTCAATTTTTAAACAATACACCCGAGTAAGCTCCTATATTTATTGGTATCACGTTTTATTGTATCTATGAGACAATCATAATATCTGAATTCTGTACAGCTGTCTCTGTTGTGCTTTGAAATGTGCAATTGTTGGACTAGCCTCTGGAAGTATGTTACCTAGAATAATTTTTTATCTTCTTAATTTTTTTTTAATAATTTTTTAATTACTAAATAAAATAAATATTAAATATTTTTATGTTTTTAAGATATTAAATGTTTAAATTTTTTATTTAATATTTGTTTTATTAAGTATTAGGAGATTTATTCAAAAGAAATTTTAAGAGAATATAGCATTCTTCTTTGTTTTATGATGTGTGCTTTATGATGCTTTGCCTTTGTCTTGAAGTTTCATTCATTGTTTTTCATAAATTTCATGGTTCCGGCGATCCGTTTGCATGTGGGCATACTTTGAATTTGGTAAAACAATTGATATTTGGCTGCTGTTAATTTTTATTTTCCACAAAGCATGGAGCGGTGCGTTTTAGCAAATAACTTGTGTATGACAGTTGAATTGTGAGGTTGTGTTGCCTTTTCTTTTGTTCTACTTAAAGACGACTCTGCTAAAGTTGCTCATGGGTCCAATTCACAGTTAGGATGCAGGGTTTCGGTGAATTTTCTTCTTTCTTTCGCTTATGTGACAAATGAATAGTGCAAAAACGCTTTGTTTGGCATCATGAGTGAATTTAATAGTTTCAGGAGTTTCAAATATTATGTAAAACTTGAAGTTTCATTTTCATTGGCAACTCTAGTTAATTCAATTAAAAAGCTCTGATGCTTGAGTAGGGGCTTTAGTTGAATGAATATCTCATGTTTATGTTGTGTTGGGCCTCCCAAGAAAGCCAACAAATGAGGCCCTAATTCAGCTTTCGTCCTTACTTTTTTGGGAATCATCCTTCATATGTCATTTTGCCTGTTTCCTCTTTCAAATATTGTGTAGCGATATTTATATCTTCAATATAATCCTATAATTATCAATATATAAGCAGTATCAGTGTATAAATGGATCTGAAGTGAGGTTCAAATTCGGCCCGATTACTGTCTATGCAAAAAAAAAAAAAAAGAAGACGAGGGATGGTTATTTCTTCTATAGATGTAAAAAGAGTCCGAGTAATTTAATTAAAATATTAGATTAGCCAAAGTATAAATTATAAAAAATTCTAAGAATATATTACCAAAAAAATAATCTGAAAGAGTATGAAAATTTTAAAAATGATCAAACATATATTTTTATAAAAAAATCTCTTAAAAAGTAACAAGATCTTAAATTGAACAAAAGTTGTCATTTTATATGCTCAGTTGTTTAATCATATTTTATTTAAATAGCATATATAATATATATATATATATATATATATATATATATATATATTATTGGATTATATCTATAATTAGTTTTTAATGACTTATCTTTTTATTTTTTGTTTGTATGAGTTATAAGCTTACTTGGGTTATTGAGATTGTCCCTCGGAAAGTTACAGTTTCTAGCAAGATTTTGTTTATTATTGAGCTATACTTTGTGCCTTTGTAATGACTTATCCAAGTGTATACTTAAAAGTGTTTAAATATTTTTCAACATATCATTTGATATAAACTAAGAGGGAAATTGATTAATTAATAATTTTTTCCTTATTCATGATGCAAAAAGCAGACCAAAGGGCATGCAACGTGAAACTAAGTTTGTAACACGTTAAAGGAAATTGATCCATTTATGGAAGAATTGTAAATTTGTAACATGTCAGAGAAATTTGACATCTCTAACAGGCAGATTTCAACCAGATCACTTTCGAATGATGCAAAACCTCTTCAATTTAGAAAAGGAAATATCTTTTAAAAATTAAGAGTAAAATATGTCTTTTGTTTCTTATAGAATTTTTTTATCAATTTTGTTTCTTAAAAATTAAATTTATTGATTTAATCTTTTAAATTTTAAATTTATAATAATTTTATTTTTATGAGGGATTAAATTAATAAAATTACAAGATATAAAATGATAATATTTATGAGTGATTTGAAACTTGATGGATTGAATCAATAAAATTAATTTCTAAAAAGATAAAATTAAGGAAAAAGAATATATAAACATTCTAAACTTTAAAATCTACCTAATTAATACTTAAACTAAAATAATTATACAAATGACCCAAGATTTAAAAGGATTGATTTGTGTAAGTGTTATAGTTTAGGTATTAGTTAGAACAATTTTAAAAATTATGAGATATTTACAAATGACTCAAAATTTAAAGATTTTGTATGCTCTTTTTTCTAAAATTAATGAATGATATAACTTTTAGAAATTAAAAAGGAGTTTTATTCATAAAAGTAATCAAGGAGATTGAGCCATTGATTGAGTGAATGAATAAATCTAAGCTTCCAAATCTTAGTTCTTCGTCATGTATAGTTGGGATGTCATTGGTTTATCTACACTAAGAAAGTATGTTTCAATTTGTCTCATTTTGAGCATTGGATTTTTATTCACTAAAGAAAGTGTATGGATCTAATCTAATTAAAGAAAGAGGAGTATTGAGGGAGGGGAGGGGGGCATTAGTTGAAAATTGAAAATTCTTTGCACCAGGAACTATATTTTAAGGATAAAAGACAAAAAATTATGTGGAGGAGTTATTGGGAGAAAAAAGTTGCTGGTTTGGATATAATCAATATGGAGTGAAAGTAAGTACAACATTTGTGATTAGATCTGTATAAATCTAATTTACACTTCTCTCACTCTTTAATTGGTTATTATTTCGATTTTGCCTACATATTTAGTTTCAATATATATTTCATGCTTATCATAATATCTGCAATCAGAATTACCCAATTGATCATTCTTGTCAATGTATTCAATTTTCTTTGTTGTCCAATTCTTATATGTTAATTTGTAGGCCTCATCGTCCTGAATTCATCACCTAACCATTTGTCTCATGTTTGATCTTTGTTTTGTTTAATGCGACTTATAATAATTTATATGTATTGTATTAAGGTCAAACTTCTTGTTTCTAGCATGTGTTGATCATCTCTCTCTCTCTCTCTCTCTCTCTCTCTCTCTATATATATATATATATACATACATACATATATTCAATCTAAATCATGTTTTGCTGCTGAATTTTGGTTTGTAACTTTGAAAAGTTGTCCAGGAATTATTAGACACAAGAACGCTTTTGCTAGTAAACTTGATTAGTGCGTGCTGTCTGACGCTATATTTCACAAGTGGATGGTCTTTGTGAGCTGATTCTTACTTCTCAGGCGTGTTGGGGGTTCATATGGGTGACATTAGATTTTTAGCTGTTTTGGCCATTTGGTGATGATCAGTTTCTTGAAAAAAAAAGAAAAGTGGTTTTATTGTTGAATTAAATTTGTGTTTCTTTAAATATGAGTGGTTCACATAATAGAAATGAATACAAGGATTATAATATAATTTTTGAGAATTTTATTTTATGAAAAAAATTATATGATCATTGCTCGTAATTTAGAAATATTAGACTTGTGAAATAGTTTAAATAGGTCGAATTCTATAAAAATATTTTTAATTTTCACAAAAAAAAAAGAATTGTGATTCTTTGGTCTATCATGCTACAATTTCACCCAAACACCTTCTGACAGCAGAGAGGTTGTGGTAGATATGAAGCAATCTTGTTCAATCCTCTCCAATGTTCTTTTATCAATATATTTCCCGTATGTAATTATAAGCTTCCCAGATGCCTGTTGGCACAAAAAGAAAAAAAAAAAAAAAAAGAGAACACTTGCTTTTTGTTTTTTGGTCTGCAACACTTGCTATTAGTAATACTATGTGCATTATTGTCATTGCAATATAATAACTTAATAAGCAACTTACTCATACTGAGTTCTATATAAAGCAAGTGGCCCATTTATTATAAAAATTCTTAAATACTTAAATAAATAAACGAGCAATGCTACTTCGTACAAAATCTTTTCTATGAACTTGTTACAATTATTTGTAATCAGTCATTTTTTTGTTCGATGACCACACATGAGTGAGTGGATACGAAAGAGTTTTAAATATAACTATAACAAGTCAGATTCGTACAACTTTCGTAAAAAATGTTTTGTAATGTTCAACATTTCCGTAAACAAATATATTATTAAATTAGATATAATATTATGTAATAAAAATTAATTTATTAAATATATTACTCTCAAAATATTTAAAATTTTTCTTTTTCCAATTTGTTAATCCTGTGATCGTGTGAACCATTTGTGGTGAGTCAAGGATTAGGAAGGTCTTCCTCTTCGTTTCCATTTTTTTTTATTCAGAATATTTTTTTATTTAAAAGTTAAATAATTAATTTCTCAACTTTCATTTGATTACACTTGACACTAAATGTTAATGGTTAAGTATGTATTTAGATTATAATTTATAAATTTAATTTTAAATAAGTTTAATTTTAGTCATAAATAGATTTAAATAAAATAATTTTTATTTAATAAAAAATTACGTTTAACTTAAAAGTAAAAAATAATTATTTTAAATTAAATAAATTTTTAAAATCATAATTATATTTAAAAAATAATATAAATATTAAAATAAATAATATAAAAAATAAGTAAAAATCTTTTTAAACTTTCAAAAGCTAATTTACGTAAGACAAATATCTACCTAAACATGCCTAATTCTTTAACCCCGCCACTCCCGCGATCTTGTCACAAGCTAGCCTATTGCGCTCTTTCTATGCATGTACCACAAGTGCAACTGGCCTAAGTAAAAACAAAAATTGGATGTGCAATTATTGTTATTATTTTTTTGGTACAGCAATTATTTTTATTTCAATGTTTTCCCGTTTTGTTTAGATTCTGCACGTACACGTAGAATTATTTTTGAAAAAAAAAGTTATATGTAGAACCATAACTTTAATATGTTTGATTTATATTTTCAGATTCAAAAATAATTTTAAAAATTAATTATACTAGGACCCCAAGTACTCTACTAACGGACTTGTAGAATATATAATAACTTCTACCATTTTAAATTAAAAAAATAATAACTATACGAAATACTATTTTTGCATTTTTTATGTTTTATCAAATGAAATTATATATTTTAAATTAATATTTATATAAAAAAATATATCACATATGTAAATTATATCAATAGTGATAATAAAAGTACATGCATAGAAAAGTTACAAAGATATTAATAAATAAAATCTATATTACATACTAATATATACTATGCCTTCCTACATACAGGGGAGAGTGGATGTAAAATGTAGTTTCTTTTTTTTTTTTTTTGGTTTATCAGAGGCAGTTAATATGAGAGACTGTGAAACTGTTTAATGTGGGTAATTGAAAAATATTTCTTAGTGGAAATATAAAATTTTATTTTTTTTAATTTGTGTTTTAATTAATAGTGATGATATTTTAGGAAAACTAAAATATGGAGACCAAATGAAGAAATCCCTATTATATAATAGTATAGATAACCAATAACTGACTTTTGTGGTGAGAAAATTAATTTTGAGATGTATCCTTCTAACTTAAAAAAAATCCTTACAAAGTCATTAACAATGGGCTAACGGTGAAAAATTCAAATAAATTGTAGAAATCATTATTTTAAATTTTTGTACCACTATTGTACCAAAAAAAAAAATCCTTACAATTAACATTACAAAAATAACTTTAACAAAACATAAAATTTTTATAAAATATCGTAATAATTATACTTTAAAACTGATTTTATTTTTTAATATTTGAATAAAATTAAAATTTTAAATTATATTATTTCAAATTTTTTTTATAATTTAATCCAAACAAATACTTTTTGCATTGACGAGAACGTGTATAATTCTTTCTGTTTTTCATTTTGACCTTAGAGGATATATGGTTTATTCTTGATTTTGCTAATAGTTGGTATACAATTAATTTATTTATAGGAGAAATCATATTTGCAGAAATTATATAAAATATGTGTAGAATTTATTTTTTAATAAAATTATTATAATAAATTTTATTATAATTCAATTATAATAAAATTTTTAAAAATATTTTTAAGACAAAGTAATAGATATAAATGCATATAAATATCTATAAATGTGATTATTATACTTATAGTTTGTTGTATATTACCATGATAAACATATGATGCCACAATGTCTGAAGCATATAAAACTCCTGATATTCGCTTTGGGAGATTCATTTGATATTGTTTTGGATACAAATATTCGCTTTGGAATTTTTAAAGGCTTTATTGTTTTTCAAAGGGCCATCACGCAATGAGTTGTGAATCCAAGCGAATTAAGATAAATTTGTAAGTAAGAATGTGCGTATTTCTATATTTTATTTGATATTTAATATGTGTAAAATTTAATAGATCATATTATAAATGTGTATAATTTTTTTAAAAAATTAATAATATATGTTAACTATTAAATTGAGTATTTGAGTAAATACATACCTATCTAAAATTTTCTCTATGAATCAAATGAACAGATAAAAAGTTGCTTCAATGGCCAAAAATAATAATAAGAAAAGGTTTTTGTTAATTGTGCCCTACTAAAAGAACAGGTTAAGAATTAAAAAATAAAAATTATTAAATAAAAAATAAAAAATTTTTAATGTCTTGAAAATTCAAAATATATTTAAATTTTTTTTAAGTAATTAAGATAATTTAATGAAAAATAATAAATACTATTTTTATTTTTTAATATGTACTTTAAAAATCTGTTTAATATTAAGGAAGGAAAAGAAATAAAATAAAAAAAAATAACATATTTTTTATGCTTTGATATTGTAAATTTTATAATATTTATTCTATTTTATTTCTTTTATTTATATCATAATAAACATACTCTTAGGCATACGATAACAAAACATAAAAAAAATCATTTAGTGGAGAGAAGGCATACGAAAAGCATAGTTTAACCCCGTTTGAAAGGGTTGGAGAAGAAAGAAGATGGAGAAAGGAAGCAAAAAGATGACTAAGTTCATGAAGAATAAAATACCTACGACACGTGCAATGGCACACACCGTCTAAAGAAGATAGGAATCCAAAAGCTGATCGAACTCTATTAAGGCAAAACAAGAATATATAATTAAAGAGAAAGTAAAAGAGGTTGTGGTGGCAGTGGTGGAACCTGCCACTGCAGCGGTATTTGCGGGCTTTTAAGGTCCATGCCTTCACATACTCTAAAGAAAATCAAAATTGAGAGATAAAATTGGTTGTGTGATTGTGTAAAGAATGTAAAGAGAGAAATGAAAGAGAATAAGAAAGAGAAAATCTGATACGAATTGATTATTGCAAAAAGTGATTACAGTGTAGCACACTAACTTGCTTATATACTATGGCTTACAGTTATAACTATCTAACAGAATATAACTTCCTTCACCTAATCTAGTCCACTAACAGATTGTGTCCCCAAGTCCCAAAAGCTCCAAGTCCATCGTTACCATCCACACACACACACCAGAGGCAGGGCATACATTATTTCCAGTTTGGTTAAGTTCCACCTAAAATTGTACAGACAGAAAATTTAGCGACCCTAGGATGTTTCGTACATGTTGATATTTTATTTACCATTCGGGCCACAAAATTTCCTTTTCCAACCAAAATGTTGGATCCATGAGAAAGACAAAAGAAAAACTCCACAAATAGTTAGTCAAAATTCATACAAGCAAGCACCAAGATTTTGGGCACGACAAGTCATCCGGGTATGGGCCCCAGATATTATAACTTAAGCCACCTGCATAATTACTTTTTGTTTTTTTTGGCTCAAATCAAATAAATCCCAAGTCACAAGAGAGAGTTAAAAAAAAAAAAAGGAAAACCGAGAGGAAGGGACATGTTAATGTGAATGGGATATATTAAAGGGGAGAGGGAGATGGAATCAAATACTGGTCATTTATTAGCATTGTCATTATTGCTGTGTTTGTAGACAGATAGGACTGGGGAGAGGGAGATGCAATTCTTTTATTTTTTAGAGAAAAATCAGAAACAGAGACCGAGACATCACCCATTATTTGGTAAGCGGCCAAACAAGGCATGGCACCCCTTTAGGCCTCTAACCCGCAATATCAATTACATTGTAATTACCAATTTACCATACTTATAAATTATTACTTTCTATTAATTATGTGAATAACTCTAATATATTTTCAAACATTTATTATTTGTATGTTATATTTTATAAATTTTAAATATTTATTGTGGTAATTAATTACAAATAAATATTTTATAACTTATAAAAAAATATTACTATCTTAAAATAAAATTGAATTACTGTAACAAGTCTCACTAAATATATCTTTTTTAGTATGAATAAAAAAAGATAATGTTAAATACTTTTTAGTTCTCAAAATATTAAATATTTTTATTTGTATTTAATTTTTTATTTTAAATAATTAAACATGTGAGTAATACTGATAACAAATATTTAATATTTTATAAACTTAAAATTTATTTAATATTTTAATTTAATAATTAAAAGAATTATTATGTCAATTATTTAAAAAAATTAAATCTTTTCTTACTCTAAAAAAAATATCATTCATATTTTTGTTTGAAGGGAAATACTCCTCCAAGACCATGCGTTGTGACTTATGGCTATTACTCTCTCTCTCTTATCAATATGGGCTGTTTAGTAAATTGAAGATTACTGGCCCCTTTAATCTCTCCTCACATTTTTCATTTCCCTGTCTCATTTTGATATCCTCCAGTTCCATTCCACCACCCCACCAAGAGAGCAGGACCCTCTCTTCTCTCCCCCTCCTTCCATTTTTCACTGCCTCTTTGTTTCTTCCCCAGCAGAAAATGATAGGGGAACAAACAATAATCCAATAAAAAGCACCCACAACCAACATGGGGATGGGGGTGCTTTCCTTGTTCACTTATTCTCTCAGTTAGTCATCCTTTGATTTTCCCATAGATCGGGCTCTTTTCATTTTCATCCGGTCAGTTTCCTGCACTTAACCTACTTTGGTTTTTATCCTCTTTTTGTCTGATCACTCGGTGATTTGCTAGGATTCAAAAAAATTTCAACTTTGAATTTTCCGGGGTGTTTTTTTTTCTTTTTTTTTTTTTTGGTTAATTGGACTGTTGAACGCTTCAAATGATTTTGTGCTGTGTATGTAGCTATCGGACATTTTATATCATATTCTTAGGAGGTTTTGTCTGTTGAGCTATGCTGGTTTTTTTTGGGTCTTGAATCTTTTAATTCAACCGGGTCTTGAATGGTCGAAAACTTGAAACCCAATTTGGTGTCATCAATAGTCGAGCTGATCTTGGCAAAAATATCACTTCTTTTTCTGTTTTGTTCATTTCGTTCTGTGAAAAAGGAGTTGACTTTGTTTTATTCTCGTGGTGTTGTCTCTTTCTGATGGGTGCGCAATTTTCTGCGATATTCATCAATTGGTAATGCTGCATTAGTGGGATTTGTTCTGCAGGATTCTTTAGTTGACAAAAGAGGTTTGAGTGGTGGTGGTTATAATGTTTGGAAATGCTACCTGTTTTCCATCCTAAGGTAAGGGCTTAGGAAGCACGCTTAACCTGATAAAGTTCCACATTGACTTTATTAATGGCTATGACTGTCGTGTGTTAAAGGATATTTATTTGTTATTTTGTTGCACAATGTAGAATTTGTGTTGACAACACATAAGCTAATTTATGCACCAGTGCTGCTGTTGATATATGACAATTTACTGAAGCAGATACAGATTGCATTTTAGGTGGATGAGTACTCTACCTCTAGGTTGCTTCAACCTTCTCCCAGTTGTTTCAACCTTCTCCCAGTTGTTTCAACTTTCAACAGATACTAGTGAAGAAGGGTCGAGACTGATTGAAGTCTTTTACATTATCACGTCATGACTCTTAGCTACTTCTGCTTGTTTCATTCATGCCATCATCATGAGACTCGCTTTCAATGCTAGTGTACAAAGAGCACCAATATAAAGCTCAACCACTTCTGCTACTACAACAAAAGGTCTATAGAAAATATACAAGTTACTGTGATGCATTACAAAGAGATGAGAACTTCGAAAAAATAGGATAATTGCTGCTTTTAGAAGGTTAAATTAGAGTTTGAGTGAGATAATGCATTTTGAAATAATTATTTTAAATTGAGTTTCCATAATGCCTTTTTTTTTTTTTTTGGTTTCTAGATTTTCATTATGACAGAATGCATACACACAATTCATTATGGATTTGCATAATTGGATCAAAGCTATACTAAGAAGCATTGCAAGTGGTTTACATCTTACAACAGTTAGGCATTTGGCTATTGACTAAATCTGTTATTAAAGATGTTTTCACAGGTTTTGTTGGCATCACAATGTACATCAGAACATAACAATCACTATTTGATGTGACTTATAGTTTCATTTTAGTGATAGTGAATATTTTAAAGACATGCCCATTCTCAATGCCTAATGATCATTTTCTTGTTTTGTTGAACAGACCTGCTAAACTTAGTGCATGGCTTGCTGCTTTATTCAGGAATTCCTTTTGTATATTTAACTGTATTGAGTAGGGAAGCTTATAGATTCACTCAATGCAAGGGCAAAGAGGTACAATTGGTTCCTTGCCTGAAACCTTAGAATTTGATTGTGGATCTACATCAAGTAATGCTACTGTGGATCAGAGGATTTGCTGGAATAATATGCGGAATCCTGCAGAAAATCGAATACCTGAATATATACTTTCCCCCAGTGATATAAACCCATCTTTTGTGAATTCTATAAACCATGAATGGCAGAACTCGAGTGGATGGAGCTTAGGTGAGCCAAGTTCCAGTAATGCACAGAATGAGATTAACAACAATGAGCAGAAAAGAGAACTTGGATGGTCATCTTCAATAAGTACTGGTGCTCTAGCAGGTCCAAGACTAGAAGAAAGGCGCTTTGAACCAACCAATGCTCTTTCACTGGACAATGTCAATACAAGTCCTATCTATATGCGTAGCTCCAATTCTCATTTGGTGTCCCAGAATCTCAACTTGAATGCAGGTTTAGCAGACAGTGGCAGTGATAATAGTCAACATGTGGAGCATCCTAACTTGCACAAGTCTAGTGGATCAGTAAATGAGCATATTTCACCTACTATTGGTTCTGGTCCTTTTCTGCTTCCTTCTGGAAATAACAGCTGTTTTGTAGAAGATACTGATGGTAGGCCAGGTTGTTCTCTAGACACTCGCCGTGTATCTTGTAAAAGAAAGGCTGTTGAACGAAATGTTGGACAATCTTCAGACGGTGGAAGTTCTAGCTACAGTCAGCATATGGATGGTAGTGCTTGGAACACTCTTCCGACTCAGGATTATGCTGGGAGCAGTTTAAGCAGATCTGCTTCATCAGAACAGGTAAATGCAAGACTTGGCCTGGGTATGGGGGATGAAGCCTCTGAAAGCATTCCTGATTCAAATGTTGCGGGAAGCTCTGAAACCTTCCACAGGAATTTCCGTTTGAGGATAAATCCTTCAAACCAACAAAATTCCATTCCTCCCTCTGCATTCTCATCTGGGAGTGTGACTAGGAATTCTGGTGCATCTTCGTCCTCTCCAATGTTGCAAAGGTTTCATGCTGTTGATAATTCTCTGGACTTGAGGTCAGCACCGCCAGTGGATACTGTGATCCCTCAAAGCCAGCCCCTTCTAATTCATGTTTCGGCTTTACCAAGGAATATGCAATCATTTAGGTGGAGTGGTGCTTCTAGCTCAAGAAACAGCCATTCATCAAACTCAGTTATATGTGCTGACAGGGATAATCTACCACAGGAGGAAGCAAGCTCAAGAAGTATGCCTAGAAACTTATTGGAACAACCGGTGGTTGTACCTGCAACCGATTTAAGAAATTTGGTTCGAAATTCAATAATTAGAGCTTCAAGTAATTCAAATTTAAATATTGGAGGAAATGTTGCTTCTTCATCAAGGACTGGGTCAAATTCAGTTATCAATCCATCATCGGCCTCATCGTGGGTTTCTCGCCCTTATCCTCAGCAGTATCCACGTAGGTTATCTGAATATGTTCGTCGGTCCTTGTTTTCTCCTGGTTTTGAGGCTACTGGAAGTCCAAGCAATAATTATTCTTCCTTGCGCTCTGGTCCTGCTACTTCATCTGAATCGAGGATGCTGTCATCTGGGGCACACCCGGGTTCATCTTCATCATTAGAGAGGCAAGGTGATAGTGAATTTGGATTTCCCTATTCTTTACGATCTTTGGCTGTGACCAGTGAAGGAAGTAGTAGACTTGTATCTGAGGTCTGTATTCAGCTCTCTCTTCCCTTGCATTTCAATAATTATCTTAGTTGTTATTTCTGGGCAAGATTGTTGCTTTAATGATTGTATTGAATTTATGTAGGCATATGGGCAATAAGCCTCTTTTTCTTTGCAGTTTAAATATTTGTTCCAGCAGAAACTGATCTATTTTAGAATTGTAGTTTCAAATCCAACACATTCAGTGAGTTAAGACATCATGATTTCTTTACTTCATCCCCTAGTTGTTATTTCTTATAAACCTAGCCTGAGCTTTATTTTCTTTCTGTTCCAAAGCTGTCAAGTGTCAACAATATTTTAGCCTTATTTATTTTAGGAAAACCCCAGACTGGATAAGGTAGAGTGTTGAATGTAACAATTGATTATGATTTCTGGTAAGCAAAACAAGTGTGGGAGCAAGTTTGATTAGACTTTACTGCTATGGCTGCTCACTCATCACACTAGGTTTGATTGTGATACTCGATTGGAAGGAATTATATTTGGTAGAAGGAGTTTGAAGCTGATCACATCTTACACACACACACACACACACACACACACACATATCCCTGTGAATAGATTTCTCTAATTCCAATTTCGCTTGGATTTTGACTCTAGCAATCTAGTCTCAATCCTTCAAGGGTGTTGAACCTCAACAACATAACCTTTAAGTGAAATCGAAATAGTGAGATAAGGTCCAAAAATCCAAAATAATTTAAAACCACAGTCCATTGAAACTTTTCCCCAAAGATCACCAAATTTAAAATTCTCATAATTGCAAGATTAAAGAAGAATAAATATTTTATAAGCTAATAAACCAATATACACAACTTATTTTTTAATAATTGAAGTGTCCCCTTTGACAAAATTAAAGATAATTTAAGTTTTTTTTTCCTGTCTTTAAGCCAATGATTATCCTCTTGCTGCCTTCTCAAGACAATTTCTGAGCTCTCTGTTACTGGAATACTCTTGAGTTGCAATATTTTATTTCTTTTTCTGAATAATTGTTCTCCTGGAGTTGAGATTTTTTTTTTTTTGTGCAGCTCCGCAATGTTTTGGGCCTCATGTGTAGGGGTGGGAGCCTGCGATTTGAGGTTAGTTTTTTCAAAATTAGTGGTGTATGTTGACAGTGCACAGATGTTATGTTAAGCTTTATTGGCAATTTTCTCTCATTTATTTATAGTGCCATAGTTTCTTCAAACTGGTTCAATTCTGATGCAAAAGATATGTTTACTTGTCCCATTGTTTAGCAGTAAGTGTTGAATTGTTAAGTTGGCCCTGACAGGCCTACCAATGATTTTGACTTATCTGTAACTCTGATCAGACTTACACTTGGATTCCCGAAGGTATTTTCTCTTCATATCTGTCAAACATTAGGAAATGAGCAATAATTAATCAGAATCCGAAGCATTAATTGAGGAAAAAGTGGAAAGATGCAAAGTTTGCACGTTATGTAATGTTCTTTTGCTACCTAAATATGTGAAATAATAATATATCCTGCCTACATAAAAGAATGACAAGATGTTTATGTGTTTCTAATAATATTATTAAGATGCTAACAAGACCAAATCATATCAAGTGCTTGCATAGAATTTTTAACCCAATTTAAAACTATATCTTAAATAGTAAATAGAATTTTGTCAAGCTTTTGGAGGACCTAACCTCACTTCACCTATTTATGTCTTCTAAATGGTTGTATATGGTAGAATGTTGCATGGAATCCGAGAAATTTTAGGGTATCTAACTCATGTTTGGGCTGATGTTAAGGCCCCTTCTGGACCATTTATTTGGGTACTGTGCCTGCTTATCTTACTGGGGACGAGCCCATTTCTCAAATTGTTACTGTATAGTTGTAAGTCATGGTCCACGTGAATTTTCTCCCCTTTTGACGTGTAAATGTTAAATTTGTTCATCATCTCATTCAAGTTGGCTGTGAGCTATTTGACTTAATATATTTATACTAAGCTCATGTTATAAGACCTGTGCTTTCATTGTGACAGGATGTTATGATCCTTGACCAATCAGTGTTTTCTGGAATTGCTGATATTCATGATCGACACAGGGATATGCGGCTTGATGTTGATAACATGTCTTATGAGGTAAAAAGTCATTTCTTCATTTGGATACATAATTAATATATGTACACTCTTTAATGGCTCTGCGCCTCTTGCTTATATTTTAACTTGATGCTTCATTTTAGAGAGTTTCTAACTAACATTTAAGAATATAATAGGAGTTATTGGCTCTGGAAGAGCGCATTGGAAATGTGAGTACTGGATTGAGTGAGGAAACCATATTGAAACTTTTGAAACATAAGAAATATTCAATTGAAACAGGATCCCAGCTTGAGGCAGAACCCTGCTGTGTTTGTCAGGTAAACTTGAGTGGCTGACTTTTCTAGTTCTAGCTGCTCTACATCCATGCACAGATGGGTCTGCTTACCAATTGAACAATGTTATATGCAGGAGGAGTATAAATATGGAGACGATATTGGATCGCTCGATTGTGGGCATGATTACCATACCAACTGTATTAAACAGTGGCTAATGCACAAGAATCTGTGTCCCATTTGTAAGACAACAGGCTTGGCAACATAAGATTTGTCCCTTGATTCTCAGGAAAATATTCTCAGAAGATGAAGAAAAATGGGACAATTACACAGGAAATTCTGGTTAATTGAAGCAGAATACTCTGGTGCTTTGGTGCCTTGTCATACCTTGTTTCCTATCCTTATCCTAGTAAATGGCCCTCCTTAAGCCTTAGCCGGGTGACAAAGGCCTTCCCTCCCCCGAATTTCTTATTATCATTTTGTTTTTTTTAATCAAAGCCAATGATCGCCCGGTTCAGGTGACAGATGATTGTTGTGGACGAGGGAGCATTTCTTAACTCTATTTGATAAGGCTTGGTTTACATTTATGAGAAATTTTTACATTGCTCATGTTGCTAGTATTCGATTTATGGGTGAAACTGAAAGGGAAAAATAGCACAAGAAAATAATTTAATTGCAAGAAAGAATCGCAGTAACTAGTATGTATTGATTCGCATATTGGATGTTGTTATGATTCCTTTGTGTATGTGTATGAATTTGAGGGTGGAGCTCCCTTTAGCTTGCTGAGGTTCTCAGCATGAAAGTTGACTCCTAAATGACTTGTAGTTTCAATAATATCCTTCAAGCCAATTAGCTGTGGTACAAAGTATACGTTTGAGAATGGAAATGGAGTCATAATGGAATGGAATAGAATGTTGATTTTTATGTTTAATTTGGTATTTTATTCTTATGTTTGGTATGCTAAAATTGATAACAAAGTATAATAATTTTTTTTAATTTTTAGATAAAATGGAATTGTTTTGTTAAAATGAATATTTGACAAAAATGAATTCAACCCCATCCTATCCCTTATGATAAAAGGAAGAGTCAACTAGGATGGCTCAATTGTGCTGCAATCACTACAGATATGTATGTAGTAGAGAGAGAAAGAGATAACATAAATGAGTTTTACATTTAAAATAAATAGGATTCACTTTTTATGTGTTTATCACTCTCATTTCAGTTACAAAATCTCATACCCCAAATATAAAATAAAAAGGTACCGTCTACATATAAACTTGTACTAATCAGTATTTATATCAACATTTATATAAGGTTGGATAAGATTAACTAAAGCAAATCAAATTTATTCCAAGCACTAAATGGGACCTTCTAGTATAATTTTGTTATAAATTTTTTAAAAGATTCAATTAATATAATTTTTATTTTAATGACTTTTATTGAAAACTCATGTAATTTTAAATATCTAAAAGTATGATTTATCCATAACTATTTATATTTAAATGTGATGTGGGGAGACAACAAACTTGGAAATATCAAAGGCCTCTTAGTAAACTTATGGGCTTCTCAAAGTAAAGCTCGTTTGCAAAATGCAATTCAGCCAGTGGTTGCTTTTCTATGGATCTGTGCCCGTATCCTTCTATGGACCTAAAGATCAAAACCAAAATCCTCCTAGGTGTATTAATTCATAGTTGACTAAACCAATTAATACTAACCCAGAGAAGGAAAAAGAGTTGTATTATATTTTTTTTAATTTTATTTTAATACTTCTCTTAATATATAATAAAATAAGTAATAAATAAAAAATAAAATATTTAATATCTTAAAAATATAAAAAAAATATTCAAAATTTATTTTATTTAATAATTAAAAAATTATTAAAAAATGAATTAAAAACATATAAAATTATTTAAAAATAATAAATTGTTTTCTAGGACAATATTGTGAACACGCTACCAAAAGTAGCCTCGGGAATTGTACATTTTGGCTCTTCGATCATTTGGTCTTGCTGGTCGTTTGGTTGGATAAGACGGTGAAGACCATTGTGACGTGTTTGACTTTTGCTTTTGCTTTTTTTTGTTTTTGGCCTTTCAAATTCTTTTTGAATTTTGTTTTAACACATCTATCTTTATGACACATATTAAAAAATTTAAAATAAAATTATTAAATAAAAAATATAAGTATTTAATATTTTAAAATTTTAAAATAAATTTAATACTTTACCATTTACAAAACCATTTTCCTTCCTTCGAATTCAGAACTGCCTTACAGGTTTAAAACCTGAAAACCCGCAGTCAAACTAATCAAATTGCTGGAATAGAATTAAACATCGCAAGTAAGAGAATAACTGAGTACTAATAAGGATGAAAATGTATCTGACACTACAATAAATAATGTTTTTTCTTGGGAAAAAAAATAGCATAGCAGATTACCAACAGTTTTTCTCAAAATATATTTAACATTTTCATATATTATTTTTATCACGACTACTAAGTACTAACAATCTTTGAGCAGGACCTCTCTTTCTACTTCTTATTCACATAAATAAATTTTCTCGCCAAAAAAAATAAAATTTCATATTATAAGATATAAGAGTTTTGTTATGCCTTATTACAATTTTTTCTTAATAATATTCTTAAAATTTAATAAAATAAATATTAAATAAAAAAATAAAATATTTAATATCTTAAAAATATTTAATAAAGTAAGTATTAAGTTTATTATAAATAATTAATTTACAAAATATACCAACATATACATTCAGAAACAACAACAGTTTTCATATTTAAACTTTATGTAATTGAATCGTACGAGAAAAGAAGGAAGATTATGGGAAAGAATAATTTAGGCGGGGAGAGTAATCAAATTTTAATAATAAGACTAAACGACCTCGTACCGATACTTATTAAAAAAAAAAATACCTCATTAAACTTTTAAGTTTTAACGTTAATCCCGCTTATAGTTATATGAAAATGCAAACCTAAACCAAATGGTTCTGTTTCTTCTAACGAAACAGCTGACCTGAACATTCTCTCTCTCGCTTTCACTCCCTCTTCCCAGTTTTCTGATCTTTCATGGCTGGTAGTAGTGGCATGCCGTCTTTAGTCAGAGGCTTGCCTTCTGATTCCGAAGAGTTCTCTGCCTTCTTCAACGAACTCCTCCACAAACACAACTCATCCTCCTCCGCCTCTTGCATAACCTCCAAACCCAAAACCTTTGCGCCACCCTGCCTTTCTCCACCGCCAGGGGCGGCTGGTTTTTTCCGCTCGGAGGACCCGAACCGGTTTCCTCAACTGGGGAACCATACCGGGTCGGGCCACGCAGTCGAAATTGGAATTCCGGTTGCTCCCTCCGATGCAGTCGCTGACTCCTCCTCTACTTTCGATTTCTCTGATCCCTATGCTTTTGTGAAAGAGGCTACCGAAACTGAGCTTTTTTCGGGTGGCGTTGAGGAGTCCGATGCCAACATCTGCTTCAAAGAACATAGCATTTCGCCGGAGAACATTTTGGTGCGTCTTGCAATATTTTTCAAATTCAAAAACGCATTTTAGAAGTCTTTCTCTGTTACCTTCCCTCCAGTGGTCACTGTAATCAGACTTTGATTCAATATCGTTGATGGGTGGATTATTTTTTTTTTTTCTTTTTTTATGTAGAAGAATGGCGAGGCTTCAGAGTTGCCATCAAAGCCAGTCCCATCACGTACTTCGTCAAAGAGGAGCAGAGCTGCAGAGGTCCATAATTTGACTGAAAAGGTTGGCTTTTGATCGTACAATTTTGAGAAATTGTTCGGATTTCGGAGTTGTCATTGATAATTTTAATTGATGGACAGAGAAGGAGGAGTAGGATTAACGAGAAAATGAAAGCCTTGCAGAATTTAATTCCAAATTCTAACAAGGTATCCACGAACCTTTCTTCCATTTAAGTTTGTCTTACAGAAGGTTCCTTTTTTCTTTTTAAAATTTTTCTTCTGTATGAGTAAGTTGTGTTTGTTTCCAATAGACAGACAAAGCTTCAATGCTAGATGAGGCCATAGATTATTTAAAGCAACTTCAGCTTCAACTGCAAGTGAGTTTTCTTTCAGCCTGTGTTATTATATAATGACTATTCAGACATGCCATTTCCTAACTCTGTTGTTACTGTACTTTGGGTTATAGACTGACAGTATTAAACCAAAAAATTCCCCGGGTTAGAGACTTATTTCACAGAAATCAATTTTTCTTTTTGATAGTTCCGTTCATCTTCCTATTCTTTTACTTCAATGTTTGTTTGGTGTCTCATTTTTTCTGTTAAATAAACTTTTGTTTACAGTGCACGATGTGATCATCTAAAGGATGAATTTTCCATCAGTACTTTGATTTAAAATGAACAGTTGAGAAATTTGAAACCTGTTATGGGCAGTGCAATATCATACTGCTAGGCTATGAATACAGAAGAAACAACAAAATCCTGGTACTTCTGAAATTCTGAAATGATGCCTAGTTGGAATAAATAGAAAGGGAGGGAGGGGAATAATGGCTGAAATTGTTTGTTGGCATGCTCAACCATGATCTGGCATGGAGTATTTCTTTAGTTAGACACCAAAAGATAAACTTTCCATTACTATTATTGTGCAACACATTTGTCCTTAACTATGACACAATGCTGTTGGTGAAACCATAGACTATTTACCCACAGTTGTCTTAAAAGTTGTTTCAACTTTCAATTCCACTATGTTGTATCAATTCTTTTTGGTACATTGAGAGTTGTTATAGCATTATGAACCTTTAACATGTGGCCAAATCCTCAGCCACCCTGTCTACATGAGCTATGTTCAAGTGGCAACAATTTTAATTTATTCACTGCTGTTAACTGGGACAAGAAAGGCTTGGGAGTTTGGGTTGCCACTTTCAAATTATCTGGGTTCCAATGGGTAAGCATTGTCCATTATTCCTTCATTGAGTAATTGTTACTTCAGTGCTTTTGATTGGTTCTGCAGATGTTAATGATAAGAAATGGTTTGAGCTTGCATCCAATGTGTTTACCAGCAGGAGTGCAACCTATGAGATTGCCTCAGACTGAGTTGAATTTTGATGAGGGTAACCGATTTCAGAAGTCTACCAGTGGAATTGCCTCGTCTGCAAATGCCGAAAGCTTGGTGGGGCCTACTTTTAGTGCTACGAAGCATTGTGGCATATCAAATCAATCTGTTGTCATACCCTCATTGGCAAACATAATCACTTCAGATACCTCGTCTAGTTTTCAACCGTCTGATAAGGTTCATGTTGGACACTTTAATCCTTCAGTATAATCCAAATTAATTGTCACGAGTCATGACAAGCACTTCATTTATTAATCCAAATTAACAACTCTTATTTATGCAATGTGAAGGATGCACTTTGTGGCAGCATGCCACAACTGCTTTTGGATACAACAAAGATTGGAAAAAACCCTTCTCCAGATGTGTCTTAAACAGCTTGATTTTCCTCGAGAGATAATAGAACTTTTGAGATTGCGGGCCACCTCGTAAAAGGGTAGTTTTTGTTCAGAGTCTTCGGACACTATAATCTACCCTCGAACTCAAATTTGCTGACTAGGTGGCACTCCATCGGGTTGTTCGTGGTACAAGTGGGAACAGTTTGACAAAATCTTCGTGCCGTTGACAATTTCATTGAAATGTAGAACAGTACAGTACAAGCATTATGTAACTTCATTGACAATTGCAAAATGAAGCTAATGAACATTCTGTAGCATATCACTGCTTTCTTTTGATATTTTTGGATCTGTGGTTGCTTTTTTTCATTTATTTTTTTGGGTAATTTGATGTATACAACATATCCAGAACATACTAGAGTAGACAAACATGTGATCTCTGCCTTTACTTTTAGAGATACATATTTCTATGAAGGCAGTTACCATCGGATTTGTTTAGATGCTTACTTAACAACGGCATCATTCACATAAATACATGATTAAACTTTGTCTTTCCTGCGGCAAAATCAAATTATTAAGTTTTCCTTTATGGTCTGTGCCTGTGGTTGCGTTTGGTATTCTGCCTAAAGATTCTAACACGGAACGCTTCACTGGCTCACTGTCTCCGGTTCTCTATATGTAAAACCTTTAGTCAAGAAAATGCTAAAGGAAGAAAGAAGGATTAAGGAAAGAGAAAAAAGCATGTACACTTAAAGGGAAAGCAGAAACTGTTAGCAATAATGGAAGAAAAGCGAGGAATGAGTAGTCCTCCACGGAATTGGAAACGGAAGAGCGATGGCGTGGAGTCTGGGGAGTGTCAGAAACGGAATAGAAATCACGGAAAGAGCGGTGGTGGCAATGTATTGGAGCATGAGACACACATGTTGACAGGAAGACAAAGGAGGAAGAGGAAGACGATTCTGCTTTCGGATCCTCTCATGCTTTGCTGCCATGAATTCGTGCCAAGGTAATCACTGGTCACTAATGATGATCACCAGTCAGGCGCCATCACTGCTACCTCTACCTGGCTATTAGACGTGGTCCTCACACCCAACATTGTTGCCAACATGAGTGGTGATCCATGGTGCTCAAATAAGCATTTGCTCGCTTCTGGAAACTTCCATTAAGTGGATGTTTTAGGCTTTTAGCTATATTAGTTTATTTTACTTTCTTTCTTATAATTGAAAATTTTAATTTATTTTCTTTTACAGTCTAACGCAAGTGACCTCATACATTCCTAGAGTGCCATAAAATTATTTTACATAATTTTTTTAAAATAAATAATTAGTTCTTATAATTTTATTCAATTTAAATTTTAATTTCTATTATTTTTTTTCTTTAAATATCAGTTTTTATAATTTCACTTATTTAAATTTTAGTCTATCAATACCTTAATAATTAAAAATTATAGAAATCAATCTTTTATGAAAAATAAGAAACAATACATTAATGAATAAAAATTATAGGAATTAGAACTCAAATGAGAGAAAAATATAAAGATTGATACTTTAATAATATGAATCAAAACTCAAAGGAGTAAAATTATAAGGATCGATATTAAAAATATTAAATTATAGGAAACAAAATTCAAATTAGGTGATACTGTAGAAACTAATTATTTATTTTAACTTTTTTTTTTTACCATTCATATGATAACACACTTGAAAAGGTAATGGTTGTAACTTATAATTCACCATAATTAAAATGACCACTAACAAGTTTTAAAAATTATTTTTATCACTTTTTAATTGAATTGAAGAAAAATCCTATGAAATAAAAGATTTTTAATAAATAAGTGCATCTTATCATTTTAAGGGGAGTTCTATTATTTGATTTATTCCTATATATATATTATCAAACATAACAAATTTTGTAGTTGGAATTGGAAGCAAAATAATTATGTCTATTACATTAAAATATTCATATATCTATCAGTTATTATGTTAAAAAGCTTTATTTGGTTAGATATTATCTCTTAACAAATATTGTTTAAAAATTTTATATATTGCAATATATTTTACAATTCTATTCTTAATGTAAATTTATAAAATATTTGATATTAATTTGTAGAAATTATTCCATATGATAGTTGCTATTAAAGTGAAAGAACTATGTAATCCAAAATTATAAGCTCCTAAAATTAAAACTAAAGAATGGATTTTTCATTTTTATTTTCCAATAATGACTATTCGAAAGTTACAATTTTTCATATATTGAAAAGATAAAGATTGAAATTTACTCCATTTCATTGCCTTTGATAATCATTTGCATATCTTCTTTCGGCCCAAATGGTCCAAATCAAACATATGGGCTAATGCAGGTGAAATTTTGTGTTTATGGCTGCATAAACATAAATATAAAAGAAAGCAGGGAGGAAATTACAAAGAAATTTCTACATTGGCCACCTAGCCATTCCGACGTTTCCTTACAAGAAGAACCTGGTGCTTTAGAGGTCCTTCTCTCCGTGTTGCTCATCCATGGCTCTCCCTCAGCACCAGTTCCAACGACACTACCAACCCCAACCACAGCAACCACAAACGAAATCTTTCAGGTAATCGTTGTCCCAAAATTTATTCAAAATTTCTAGAATCCCAAGCAATTCCCTTTCTCTTTGCCTTTCGTTTTACCAAACATTTCTTTATGTAATTCAATCTGCTTCTTCATCCGTTGCTTCTCTCTGTCTTCCCTCTTCCTCCTACTTTTGTTTTCAGAAATTTACAAGCGATCGAGGGTCAGATGTCGCAGCCGGTCGCCTTTTACAACCCTACTGATTTACAAGATCAGTCCCAGCATCCTCCCTACATTCCTCCTTGTATGTAAATTCTTCATCTTTGGCTTTCCTTTTCTTTTCTTTTGTTCAATTCGTTTGTCTTCTGTGCTTTTTCTTTCTGGCTACATCTTTAATACCCTGGAAAATATGAAGGAAATTACCTCAGCTAGGTTTCTTGGCACCCTTTGGCCATCTTGGTTCTTGTGCTCAAGTTATTCGTTTTATATTATATATGATAATTCGACCACTGAATCTTTAAGAGTAATGTTAAATCCTCCTAAAATATTAGCCTAAAATCTTTATAATTACTTAAAATAGAAAGTATTAAATAAAAAATCATAAATATTTAATATCTTGGTATCCCAAAAAGCATTTAATACTTTATTTTTAAGGTAATTAGGAGTATTATTAGGTTGATTCGTTAGCAGCATTTAGAATTTCTCATACTTTGAAATCTTTCTTGTGTGTTTCCTCAACAATTTTTTGGCGTCCCACAATTAACTAAGCCTGAGATTTATTGGGTTATGTCTTTTCTAGTTCATGTTGTTGGGTTTGCTCCGGGTCCAGTACCTCCTGCTGATGGCAGCGATGGTGGCGCTGATTTGCAGTGGAATTACAGTTTGGAACCTGAGAGGAAAAGACAAAAAGAACAGGATTTTCTGGAGAACCATTCTCAGATATCTTCCATAGATTTCCTGCAACCACGATCAGTGTCCACTGGATTGGGTTTGTCACTCGACAATACCCGCATGGCTTCCACTGGAGACTCAGCTTTATTGTCACTCATTGGTGACGACATTGATCGTGAATTACAGCAGCAGGACCTAGAGATAGATAGATTTCTCAAAATCCAGGTTAGTTCAGGTTTTGATGTCTAGTTTACCATTTTATTCGATACATGTTCAAGCGAAAAAAATTCAGTTAAACCCAACTTGTTATCATATGAGATAAACTCTTCTGTGAACAGACGATATTATTTATGCACCTTTGATATATCTTCTATTGTTGAAGTGGATCTGTTAAGTGATTTCATTGCACGACTGACTTAAAAGAAATTAAAGAAAAATGTAATAATGGCATTTAGACATGTAAAAATGTTTTGTACTTCTGTCAGATAATGGTGTTGATATTTTATGTGTGTAATGCCACTTGTCCAAAGATAAAGACGGTTCATTACAAAAGAACTAGTTTTACATCTGAAAGATATTTAAACAAATGTGCATGTAATACATAGTTTTGCATTAGGGTGCTGCTCTAACGATATGGGCTATTTTGATTCTTGCACGATGCATAAATATATGCTTGTTTAAATTATATCATAAGTTTTAGCCCTCTTTTTGGTACAATGGGGAGTCATTACCTTGACTGGAACCTATGACCTTCTATTCAGATCCCCTCTCACCCCAATCACTTGTGCTATGCCCAAGTGGCTAATAAGTTTTAGTTCTGTAATGATCAAATTATTCAAATGAAGTGGATGTTATAAGTATATTTAGATGGATGAAACTGAATGGAAGAATAGGAGTAAACAGAGGGATCTTTTATATTCCCTTGTTTTGTTGTTTACTGTAAAGGAATAAATACTTCTTGAAGGAACTGGGAATTTTATATAACCTTTTGATTTTTTGTTTTGTTATTTTTTGTCCACTTTGCAAGGCTCTTAACAGATATTGTATGAATTTTCAGTTTTCTGCATCAATGTTAAAGGGAAATACCTATTAAAAGAGGGATGTACTGGGAAATGGAACCCTAAAAAGAATGCTCTTTCTCAATTCTCATTACCTAGCACTGAACTACCATCGCCAAACAAAGAATCTGACTGTACTGCATCCTTTCTAGGCATATATACACCTTAAGTAAGATCTGTTCTGGTTGTTTTCTGTTCCACTCTTCCATTTTCTCCCGTTTTTTTATTCTTATATGAACTTCCAAAAGGCCCCTAATGCAATGTTATTAAGGGTCATAGGTGAATCATGAATGGTTTATTATCCAAGTTTCTTTCTAAAATAGAGTATGTTTCTGTTGTATTACTGACTGGTTGTTCATTTTGGCATATTTTACCTTTCAAATAACTTGTTTGGTCATTTAGAAGACATGAAGGAAGAGCTGTCCCCTGTTCTTTCTTTACTGCTGACCCTTTTCTTATTCTATGGCTATTGTTTGGAAGATCTTTTTTGTTCATCCCGTTCCCAGTGTTTGTTGTTAGATTTTTGGTTGAAAAGATGTTGAATGTTCTGATGATATGTTATAAAATTGTTTTATGATTAGTGAGGTTCATTGATACTGAAAAACTGGTGTAGCATGCATATGTAATGTTAGAGATATAAAACTATTTATGTGTCTTCACCTAACAACTTAAGTTTTTACGATAATTGGTTCATGATATGGTATTAGAGTGGTTAAGAGTTAAATTCTTTGCCGCCTCTATTTTTCATAATTAAGTTGAATTTAGCACAAGGTGAGGTGGGCTTATACATTGTTCACGCTTCAAGCTCAAAGGTTTTTGCGTGTCTGGATATATTAGAGATATAAAACCATTTATGTGTCTTCACCTAACACCTTAAGCTTTTAGGATATTTGGTTCATGACATGTGAGATGCTAGATTTTTTACTTGAGTGCTGGAGAATCGTCTGCCTTTTCCTTGTCTCTTGCTGTTATTAAATAATGAGATCAGTTACTCTATGTTTCTTTAGGTGAATTGAATGTGTAAACCGATGAGAAAATGTTGTTAAAGTTTAGTCTTCTGTATAAAATATTGAATAAATATATGTATCTCTAATTGTATCATCAAAGAAAGGTGATCAAGCTTCATCATCATCCCTTTTTCTCCATCATGGCACTGTCATAAACCGCTTTTCTTTTTAGTAATTGCTTCAAATTTTAAATGCCTCACCTTGCTGCATTGGAATTTGTATGTTGTATGCGTTATAGCCTGATTTGGCATCTGTATAGATGAAAAAAAAAAAACAATGTTTAATTTGAAGATGCAACAATAATTAATCTTCTTTCTAATAGGGTGAACGATTGCGGCAAATGATTTTAGAGAAGGTTCAGGATACACAACTTTGGAGTATATCCATGGTTGAAGACAAAGTCCTTCAGAAACTTCGTGAGAAAGAAGCCGAGGTAGAAAGCATCAATAAGAGGAATATGGAACTTGAAGAGCGAATGGAGCAGTTGAGTTTTGAAGCAGGTGCTTGGCAACAGCGAGCCAGATACAATGAGAATATGATTGCTGCTCTCAAGTTTAACCTTCAGCAAGTGTATGTCCAAAGCCGAGATAGTAAAGAAGGATGCGGTGATAGTGAGGTAGATGATACAGCTTCTTGCTGCAATGGCCGTTCCATTGATTTTCATCTTCTCTCCAAGGAGAACAACGATATGAAAGAAATGATGACATGTAAGGCTTGCAGAGTCAATGAAGTAACCATGCTTTTGTTACCATGTAAGCATCTCTGCCTCTGTAAGGATTGTGAAAGTAAGCTTAGTTTTTGTCCTTTATGTCAATCCTCTAAATTTATTGGCATGGAGGTCTATATGTAACTGGATATTTTACATGTGAAATCTCTAATTTAATATTAAATTCATGTGCATCTATTTTTGTTACTGATTATTGTTTTGTTCAACCTCTAGCTTACATCTCCAATTCTACTTGTACCTCGTTTTTAAGATGCTTTCTTGCATAATGAATATCACTTCTTGAGAACAGTAGTAGATTTTGAAAGGATGTCTAGGAGATGATTCATGCATTCTCGTGTATTTTCTGGGGAAATATAAAGGTAAAGATGAGGATTTTTTGGGGGCGTTTGAACTGTTAAGGAAGGAATTGCTGCGGTGTTGGATATAACGGAAGTAATGTGATTGAAACGGACCAATTCACCATAGGATAGCGCCTGGTACACGTTCAACTGTTAGAACCACATTAGTAACCAAATACTGATGCCCTGGGAAGAGTTGTTTCTAACTTTAAGAAAGTTTGAGATTACAGTAGGCATGAAGAGTTGTTGTCAGTGTCTACAAGTTACTTGGAACTTGGATTTCACCTGCATGGGTAGGTTTCTTTGTGCAGGAAATTAGTGCTTTGATTTTGGTGATCACTTCCCTGAGTTCGCTCTATACCTAGATTTTCCAACAGCTGATGTGACATCATGTGATTGCGAGAAATAGGAACATGCAAGAGATATCTCTTGTCTAATCTTTCTGCCCAAAGTCCAAAGATACCACGTGGAAAATACTGGCAATGTAATTCTTGAAAATCAGCAAAAGAATATCACCAGTAAGCGAATTAAATACAAACATTGAAATAAAGGTCGTTTTTTCTTCTTGTCAAACTCAGTTACAGCTACTTCACATGTGCAGGGTTTGTAAAGGTTAACTTGCCCTTCAAGCATTTACTCAGATTATAACATGATAATTCTTCGTATTGCGATATAACTTGGTGTTTCATTGTGACATCGAAGCCTACCAACAATTCAACGAAATCATGATCTTCTGGTGTATAAGTGAGGAGTCCTACACGTCCCACCCTTTTGAAAGTTTACCGACCCAAGATACTCCTTCGCGGATATTACTTATCAACACTTTTATGGTATTAAATTTAATAATATTTTAAGTACATGTTTGATCACGAAGAAACTTGCACTTTTTTACATATTATTTTTGCTAACTTTAGTGTGTAAGGGGTAGAGAGTCGAGTGATATAAAAGGTTTCTAGTCCAGTTAAAATTTAAGAATGAATTTTTATTATGCAGACATTTTACGCCAATACCTATTATACAATACTATATTTAGAAAGTTTTTATCAATATCAATATCAATCTTTATCATAATCTAGTTCTTATCATAGGTGAAGAGGTTACTAGATACAATTAGAGAATCTCTTCTCAACCTATAAATAGGGACATAGCCTTAGGTATAAGAATCCAATGACTAGAATAGTAGTAGTAGAGATGTGATATTGCTAGTGCACAACCACAAGTAACCAAATTGCTCTCTTTTTTGGGTAAATACTGAGGAGAGTTTTCGCTTTCATTTGTTTGTTTTGCCGTGCTTTTAATATTTTTATTTCGAGAAATTAAACGGGCAAAGTGATTCTAAACCTTTTCGCCCACCTTGCAAACGGGTAAACATTCAGTGTTTTTCTTTTGGGCTGAAGTTTGGAGAGGAAAGTACTGGGATGGTAATGGCAACATAAACGAAAAGAACTTTTGGGTGGCCCAAATGAAACGCGGGCTTCAAGGGTTTCGATGATGAAACCTATGTAGACCAAAAAATAAAAAGAGATGATGAAACCGATTCATTGAGATCATGTCACCTAGACTTAGGTGACTAGGTCTGTTAATGCCAGAGCCCAACCTTTAAACATCCCCTCAGCCCTTGAGATACAAAACCCAATTGCCCAAAAGGGAAATGTGAAGACCCAATCCCACCAAGAAAAAAGTACCTCAATAATCAGCACATCCAATTCAATTGTTGAGTCATGATTCTTATGACCTTAAGATTTACAGGAGCTCCACTTTTATGACTATATCGACTTGTATTATATTTCCTTTTGAAATAATATTGATAAGTTTTTAATTTAATTAAACATTTAATTTTAATTTACATTATCATCTAAATATTCATTGATATATATAATTAAAAGAGCTTCACTATTGTTTTTTGTTACATTAACGGCATGGAAATATAAACTTATAGCTTTCAGTATATTACTCAAACCCCTCACCACTAATTCATTTTTAATGACTTAATAATTACATGAGAAATCAAACTCTTTCAATTAATGTATTAAGATAAGGTTGAATAATAGTGTATAAAATTTTGATACTAATATACAGCTGAATGCAAATATTCTTTGCAAAAATATTTCAGAGATACTACTATCTTAAGCAAGGAAAACTTCAACAACAAATTAAGTTAATCTGCATATGCTGAATCGTATATGAAGAATTGATTCAACCTGAATTGGGAATAATCAGATAGTGCATACTTAAAGGGAAGGCAACAGATGTGCTGATTGGTTAGCAAATTATAGCCTCACCTTTTCAATTGATTCTTTCTCCTCTACCTGAGTTAAGCATCATGCTTCGTGGTGACGTTGCAGGAGCTTATTGGCTCAATTCCATACATCATAATATCAAAATTCAAGCACGTACATATATATATACAGTTCCTTTCCATATTTTCAATGGCACGCTCACAAATAGCTCTCTATATATAATATAATTTTTTTAATCAAGCTTCGAAATTAAAACATTTACATTGAAGCTACATTCAAGCCTACACCTGAATACTTAAAATGAAGTTCAACTCAGGTTTAGTTCATAAAAATTGTGATTTACTAAAGCTTGAACATGCCAATGTTTAACTTGATTTAAATGTGAAGCATCATGTTCATTAATATAGCACCTGCACTGATTATGTGTACCTAAATTCATGATAACATATTAATTGAAATGAAAAATCCTAATTGAGGGATAATTTAGAACATATTTTGCTACCATAGGTTGACTCAATTAGTTGAAAGGATTCGAATAAGACTTTACACTCCTACGTGTAAAGTTTTAAATCTCCTTTTCAATTAGTAGTCGTATTTGATGGTCATTCCTCTTTAATAAAATTCCCTAATACCCTCATTGGTAATTTTGAAGTAACTTATCTTTACTAACAAAAAAAAAAAATACTTTTGCCAACCCTACTGCTTTATTTTATTCCCCAAAAAATACATTTATTGTTTCTGTCCGCCTCTCATTGCATTTTTATTTTATTTTGTTTAGCTGAAATCCGGCCTCTCAATTATATAAATATATATACAAGAAAATTTATATGTTAGGGCAACGTTTTTGTATTGCCACAAAAACTGTTAATCAAGGGTAGAGTTTAAATTTAACCAAATATTGTTAACTACTATTAAAAATTACCCCTTAAATCCCTCTCTTTTCCATCCAAATTTTTCTATCCCAACATACTCTTAGACAATGGAGAAGGACTACTAAGTTAATAAGACGTACTTTATATATTATCCAACTACACTAATTCATTATATTAGTTGTCCAATGCCATCATATGAATTACTTACAATAACAATGAGTTCTTGAGATTTTCAAAAAGATTTATGATATCATCAACCCGTTTTGTAGGGTAAAATGATAACATATAGGTTTTAATCTACGACTTCCTTTAAATTATTTTAATTACTCACCACTAGCTCACCTTTAGTGGCTTATCTTAAACCCATTTTTATTTAAAACCCATAATTAATTATAGTTCATCATAGAAAAATTTGAACAATAAATCTGTATGATACTGCAAGCAATTCTGAAAAACTCATTAGTTAGTTAACCTATATCCTATAATCTCCATATTTTAACATGAAAGCAAAAGACAAATAATTGTTTAATACATTGTTGGTTCATATTTAATAGTAACGATTACCTCAAATTAAATTTTATCTTAATTTAATATATTAGACAAATACTTGAAAAGCAAGAGTTTTTTTTTTCTAGATACTTGGGAAATAAGTTTTTCCCTTTATTTTGGTGTACGTTGGCAACACGAGAGAGAAAAAGGAGGAAGAAAGGTCGAAGGAAGAGAATGCTTTTCTTTGAAGGAGGTGGAGAAGATTGATGAACTTTTTTCTAATCATGCCTTAGAAAGTGATGACAAAGAGGAAAGTGATATGCGTCGCCCATGATTAAAACAATCTATCTTGCAATCTATTATTGTTATTATAATTATTCCCACCACCTTCTCCACTTCCACCACCTTCCACCGCAAACTCCAGCCGATCCAAGTCCTGTCATACTCATGAGTCATGCCCCTTTACCCTTTTTTTTTTCCTCCTATCCTTCTCTCATTCTGCTCTCTCTCTCTCTCTCTCTCTCTACCTTGCCTTTTCTTCTTATCTCTCGTAAAAGAAAAGGAATCATTTTCGTCTAAATCCTGAACTCGAATTAAAATTAGGTGTATATATATGTACATACCAAAAGATTGTTGTAAATTGTAAATGGAGAAGAGTGAGAGTGTTTACTTCAGTTCAATCATGCAGCCTCATCCTTATTCCCCATAAAGCTGTTTTTATACTTTCTTTTTTATTGTTTCTCTTTGTGGGGTCTGTGGCCAGCCTTCTCTAGGCCTGCTTCCTTCCACTTTGTATCACTATATGCTTTCCTTTTTTCACTGATATCATACGCCTTCAGTGAATTTATTTTTGGACTCCAATATCTCTGATTCTTTTGCAGTCAAAGTTATTCCTTCTTTAAGCTGAACCATGTAGCTAGTTATGCCCACAGCTTCCTGCTTTTGATGGATATTGGCATATTGCGCTCTGATGCAAAGCTTCCCCCCACGTAAATGGAACATTTGTTCTTTTGCCAGCATATGCATTAAGCATAACCCAATATTTTTTAGCCTAGTGTAAGACTCTGGGTGGTGAGTGGCTTTATGGTACCCTGTGGAATTATGTATATAATTATATATGGTAGAGTTATCTGGTGTATGGATACACATGCTTGTCCTTGTCCCTTTTATTTTTTTTTCTTCGTATCCTTAATTTGGGCATGAGTACGAATCCGAATGTAACGTCGTCTAGGTTACCAGTTTTTTATTATTTTTTTTTCTAGAAGTTGCACGTAAGAATAACCATTGTGTTATGTTAAATAATTTCTTTGACGTATTGCTAACACCCCCAAGTGAGAACTAGTTGTGAAAAACAGGAAATGCATGGAAGGAAATGGTATGCAACATAAATTTCTTCATAATATGCAAATCGTCTCCTTAACTATATAACCTGACACCACTGCCGCTTCTACATTGTTCTAAACCCTATGAACCTTTTCTTTTAATTTTTTTTTAAATTTTTGGCATTATATTTAATTATTCGCTTATTTGAAAGTTGAAACACTGAAATCAGTACTCAGCATGCATCTCCAACTAGTGTCCATGTCCACCATCGAAAACTAGGACGTACGCTTTGTTTGATATGTTACATAATATGCTTGTACCATTCTGTTCTTTTACAGATACCTACAAAAGTTTGGTGCATAGTGCGTACCTATGCTTTTTTGGGTGGGATGTGAAAACAGCTTCACTCTTGTTTCTCTTAATAAAGCCAACTCCAAAGAACCCCCGGGCCATAGTAGGGTGTCTGTTCCACTTTTGGCAACAGTGATGCGGTCCTTGTTAAATGAGGAGATACTAGCTACAAGTAACTCAAAAACCCACCTTAAATTCATGTTCTTCAATTCCTTGTCGATTAAACCCACTGATTAATTGACTTATCTGCCACTCTTGATTCTCTTAATGTACATTAATTTATTAACCAGTAACTTGCTAATCACAAACCCGGTTTGTTGAAAACAAAGAAAATTGGCGTATAATTAAGTTGGAATAGTCCATGGTTGAAGTCATTCTTAATTAGTGTCATCTCAAGCGAAGAGATCGAGTTGGAATATGCTAGCTACGCTGATCCATATGGAATTGCTGCTGCTTGTAGTATATATATAACTTAATTATAAGCAACCGAGAGAGTTTTGAAACAGAAATAGCATTTGAGGCAAACCGTCAATTCCGTTCCCTGGGTGATCGAATGAGACCAATATCACTGTCTGATCACTTAGCAAAAAGAACTTTATATCAGAGACATGATTGACTCAGACAAAAGGGTTCTTGTTTAGTGGAAAATTAGGTGGCAATTATATTATTATTATTATTATTATTATTATTATTATTATTATTGTTATTATTGTTATTATTATAACGTCCTCTCATTGATTTTTAAGTTGGTGGATATTAGTAAGTTTCACTTTTTTATTTGAATAGTAATGTCTTACTAATATTTTATTAATCTTTCCTCTTCTTTTTTAGTAATTATCTTTTTCACTTTTTTTTTCTTAACTTATTTTTTTTAACTTACTTTCTCTCTTCTTTAATAAGTTGGGAAAAAAAGAAGAGGAGAGAGACCAGTAAAGTATTTTAAAAATATTTGAATATTTTATTTTTAAAAATAAAAAATAAGACATTATTATTCAAATAAAAAAAAGTGAAATTTGCTAACTTTTACCATCGTAAAAATCAATGAGATGATGTTAGTAATTCCCTATTTATATATATGTGTGTGTGATATGTTATTTTTCGATAAGGATAAAAAAATGAGTTTGATTTTGATCCACTGTTATTAAAAATATTTTACACTATTATCTAATCATATGTTATTAAATTATTAAAAAAAGTTAACTAAAATAACAATTACAAGTTAAAAATATGACAACATGTGATTAGATTATAATGTAAAATAATTTTATTCTCGTAATGAATCAAAATTAAATAAAAAAAAAATAGTGACTCGGGGAAACTCGACAGTTCGAATCTGTCAAACAAGGCAAATGATTTTCCGATCACAACATAATAATAAAACCCGATTGATTTGCGATTCAGTTGTATTCGTTTCTTTACCGAAAATCGATGATGAGATAATGAGACTGATTCGTGAGGTGGCAAGGATGTGTTCCACAGAGTGGTCGGAAATTGCCATATTAATTGATAAACATGCAGTGATGCATTATTGGCTGGCATCAGAAAAATATGCCACTTTAAGCGAATGCTTTACAAAGTTATGGACGTGAGAGAGGTGGGTCTTTCAACTACATGCATGAAATGATGACAGAGGGACCCAGAACCAGAAGGAAGGAGCTTCATGATCATCTCACGGAATATCCCTTGGATTGAGGAGGAAGTAGCAGCATCCACCAAAGTTTCAACTGTGTAATGTGGATGTGGAGTTAACCATTCCCCTTTCTTCTTCTTCTTTCTTTCTTTTTTATTTTGTTGGTTAGCAATCAACTTTATTTTTTTCCCCCTTTAAACATTCATCACCCACAGTATGAAAAGAAGAGAAGGAGAAGAAGAAGGAGAAAAAGATTGTGATATGCATGTGATCCAACAGACTTTATGTTCCCCGTTACCTCTGTATAGCTAGCTATATATGATCTTCTTGTTTCTTCTACTTCAATATTTCTAAGCCAAATGATATTCGGTGACTCATACTTTTTGGTTAATCGTGTCTAGGTCAAGCATAGACGTTTAAATCTTAATTGTACTGAGAACGTAATTCGGGTCCCACTATTAGAATTTAGACATGCGAGGTCGGCCATGCATGCACGCGAATATGCTTGATCATCCATCAAATTAAAAGCTTGTTCCAAGTAGTGGAGTTATTAGGCCCAATATCACATCAAATGGATTATCTAACACTTCTCTTTGCTTTTCTTTTAATTAAATCACGAAAAAGTTATATCGTGTTTGGTGTGTGATCAGTTAGATGGTAGAATATGAATATACTACCCTCTCTATTCTTGTTCTTGGTTCGAGACAAAGTATCTCATCTTCTCACATTAATAGAAGAATCTCTTTTTTATTTCACGTAGAAGTCCTATGGATGACTTTAAGAAAGAGATAAAGGAAGATAGAAAGAAAAAATTAAAGGAAAGGAAAAAGAAAGAGGAAAGAAGAGAAAAAAGGGATGAAAGTTTGAGAGGAGGAAAGACCACTCTTGTTGTTCTCTCCTTTTAATGTTAACTCTAAAGTATGTTAAAATGAGCTTCTTTTTTTTTTTTGCTGATAAGAAGCAAGCAATATTCCATGCAAGTCTAATATTTTGATTAGGGAGATATAAATATTCTTCCAGGAAGCTGCTTTTTAACTTCTTTTTCAGGACAATTCTACTTTCGCATGCAAACCATATCCTCCATGTACATACTCTTTATTCTATCGCCTTTATATAACTTTCCATATGATCAATCCTGTATATAAGTTTTGTATATATATGTGTGTTATTATTTTCTTATCTAAATATCCTATATTGATAATTAGTTTATATAATAATATTTTCTGCCTTAACTAATTTAGTATCAATTTTTATAATAAACAAGTTCCTTAGTCAAAACCCAAATTCAGATAATAATTATTGACGGGACTATCTCGTAATCGCTGGTTGCATTGCTAATTATATCAGCGTTTCTTGCCGTTGGAGCGGTGAATGTAAAACATAAAATTCCTTAATTTGTTTACTTTTAAAAAATAAAAAAAGAATAGGAAAATAATTTCATATATAAAAAAAAATCAAGATTGAAAGTGAATAGCTGAGAAAATATATCTAAAATCATTAGTATTATTTTTATATTCTTAAACAAAATTTAAATCGTGTTAGGTGCCATATATATAATATAACTTAATGTTAAAGTAGATTCCAACTTCATTATTTTGCCACTCAAAGGCCATATAAGTGCCTTTAGAATAAATGTGCCTCAACATGTTATTTGAAAAATATAAGTATTATATTTTCAAGTTTCCATATGAAAATATACACTTTTAATTTACAGAAAAGCGAAATAATATGAATAAGTTCCTGGGAGGTTAATCCACTTCAGATTTATCTCCGAATTACTGGTATATTAATTTATAATAGTATCAACTATAATAAAATTTCTACTATAAGTTTTAGTCAGACCAACTATATATTTCACTTATATCTATATAGAATACCATTAAATTGATAATGAACAGGACATAATTGGATTGCCGTCCAACACAAAAAGTTTAACTGCGTGTTATCTTGAAAAGATTTGGATTTTTTAAAATATAATATGTATTTTATAAAATAAAGTATAAATTAATAATTTTATATAAAAATTTAAAAATTATCTATAATCTATTACACATATTTTAATGTTTAATATTAAATTATTAATTTTTCATTAGTAATTAGTGATTTATATTTTTGTAAATGTGTTACGTATTTTAAAAGATAATAATAATAATAATAATAATAATAATAATAATAATAAGCATTAAATCTAATTTGCTTTCTTATGGTTTAGGGGTGAAATCATTTTGCATCTCATGGTTTCAACTTTGTCATGTTGCCCCCAATGATTAGTTTCTTTATTCCCTTTGTGGTTTTATTCCATTAACTTAGATTACAAATGTATCAATTTTAATTAATGCAATTAGAATTTCTTTAGCTTTTGCTTTATGAAAACTCATATAATAACTTGACTATATTGTCTAAGACAAGTGGGCAGATATATACATGATTTGAGATTTTGAATTGTGGTAGCAAGTTTTATTGAACAAAATAAAATATCAACTATACAGATTAGATATGCCTTTATATGTAAACTTATTAATTTAATAAATTATAACATAAATAAACACTTTCTTAATTAGTAAAGTTATAAAAGGACATAAGAAGCCATCAAATATGTTGGATAATGAAATCATAATGGGGAAAAAGTATTAATAGAAGTAACCATGTAGAATTCAAGTGACAAAGTTGATCATAAGATTACAAAGTGATATTTATTCAAATCATGCAAGGTAAATTAAATTTAACCCTCCTACTACTACTACTACTACTAATACTACTACTACTACTACTACTAATACTACTAATAATAATAATAATAATATTGTTGTGACAAAATATAATTAAGTATGTGATATTGAAGGGAGTGAGAGAGGTCAATCCATACACAGGAGAAGAGAGAGAACACAAGAACCTAGCTAGGCTGAGGCACATGTGTGTTTGTGTATAAAAGTGGCACTAGAAAGAAAAACGGTACATAATACATTATTAATTATCAGAGTGCAATTTTCTCGTGAGATTCTATATATTTCATATCTCCTCGTGACCCTTCAATTTAAGTAATGTTGTATGGAAACAGAACCTTTATAAAAGGAACTTTGAATTGAACTTTGTTTGACCCAACCTCTTATGTGTGTGTGTTATCCCATAACCACGCATCAATGACTATCAAAGTTTGCCGTGTGTCCCTGTCTTCTACTTCATTTTTCTAATCTAAAACAGACAAAAGAGAGTGCGAAAAGAGACAGAAGAAAGAACCTTAGTAGCTTTGTCGTGTAGAATACAGATTTTTAATGATAGAAGGATTCAAGTTTGAAAAGAGAAGAATGGTATATCTATATATTGCCATTAACACAACAAGTTGGGGGTAGCCTAAGCCCACGTCTGATATGTATGAAGTGAACAATAAAAAATGGTGGGTGTTTTGTTTTGTTGTTTATATTTTAGTGTTTAACCGTATTCGGTCTGTGTTTTGAAGTTGTCTCTCCTTGAAATTCCCATCGGAGTTTTGTCCAATAATAACAAATATGATTTTATTTGAAAGGTACCGGCGGTGGTCATGTGATGGGAGGTGGGGTTGGTTCCCTTTCACTGCGTTTAAGAAATTAGAATAGAATCTTCTTGGCTCTTCAACGTCTTAAGAGAGAGAGAGAGAGAGAGAGTGAGTGAGTGTGAAGTGTGTGAAGACTGAAGAGAGAAGGGGGGAGGGTTTGTGTTTTTGTTTGTTGGGTGAATTGTTTGGTGGGCTCAGTAGGATCTGTCTGAGTTGCTGACAACTTGTGAGGGAAATCAGCCTTTGTTTTCTAGATTTCCTTGCTCTGTGGGTCCTGTTAATTTTTAAATAATGTTATTCTTACATCATCTTTTTACATTTTTTTATGAAAAAAAAAATTCATAAAAAAATGTTAAAAAATAATATGGAAAATCTAGTGTAAGACTCTCATCTTTCGTCCGAATTATCATAATCAGAATCCATTGATAAAGAAAGAGAATCCAAGACCTCTTTACGTATAATATAATGAGACCTTGGATAATAATTAACCAAATTAATTACCTTCATCCTTTTTTTTCAAATGCTTCTCTACCAATTAGTAATTAGTTAATTACTGAGGGTCCCTCTCTATATGCTTCATAGATGGACCCACCTAATCTCAGGTTTATCATGTAAATATAAATTTATGTTCTTTACATTAAGATTCATCATACAAAAATACAATTGGGATATTGAAAATTTATGGTTTTCACGTACATTAAAGTTAAATCAATAGATGGTACTAACATTTTATTTGATGCGGAATAAACTTCAGATTTGCGAAACCTTCTTAATTGTTGAATCTTTATCGGTTCCTTCTCCTTTCTTGCTTAAGCTTTTCTCTTCTTGATGGAAAAATAAATCTGCATATCCTTATGGGTAGAGACTGAATATATGAGGGTTTCTTTTGAAATTCAAAACAATCAGTTATCGATTTCTTTTAAATTCAAAATCATCAGTTATCACCAGGATAACTTCCCACAACCATCAGATAACTGCTCCTATCAAGCAATTACTTAATTACCCTTTTCATAATCTTCCTTAACTTATAACTAAATTTACCTTTTTAGCCCTTTAACATGTTTTAATTAAATCATACTTAATTCCCATTAAACATGGACACATTTCTAACGTACCATCCATTCATAATGACATTATTAGCTCCTATTCTGGTCTGGTCAAGCCAATCAACCGGTCATAATTCTGGAACAAGTTTGAATCTGGATAGACATTATTGACAGCATAGAAAACTTTCTTTGTCTGGATATTTAAACAAGAGAAGGGGAAAAAGGATAGGTTATTAGCTACCTACATGGGACAAAAAATTCAAAATCTCCATAATTCCCATAAATAAGCATGTAACATGAACAAGGGAATGGGGTGGTACGGTGGTAATGACTTAAGAATTATATGTTCTCAACGGAAAAAAAAAAAAAGAATCACGAGAGCACAGACCCATCAAAATAAAAAGGACTATACTGTCTCCATTACAGCTGCTGCAATGGTGCAGCAGAGTACAGCGAAAGGGTCATAGGGTGTGAACTGGGGAACTAATAGGACAAGTGTTAGAAAGCAGAAGCGCGCAGAAGAAGCAGAAAGAAAGAGAAGCAAGAGGGGCATGATTGTTTAGAACATACCAGATGGTTATCACTTTGGTCCCTTCCTCCTCCTCCTCCTCCTCCTCACAATCTCACACTTGACGCTCCACTATCACAGCCTACACTAGACTAGGGGAAGAACTAGAAGCCACCCATTGTCCATTCTCATTTGAATATCGGGACTTGGAGCTGCTGCAATTGTTACTGGCTAGCTGCTCCTGCTGCTGCATTTTTCTGTCCTCATATTAGAGCATTATTGCACATAAATTGAGAGCTCAAATGAGCTTAATTTCATACAAAATTCATATCCTTACACTATAGTTTACTTATGTTTGCATTGACTCATTTGGTTTTTAAATTTAAGAGACGCTTATTATTTTGACATTCGTATTGATATGTAATTTCTTTATTATTTTTGTTTTGTATGGCGACATAATATGAATGTTGAACATGAAAAAAGTAAGATATTCACTTTTTTTTTTTTGCGATGAAGATATTCACATTTTTAAGTGTGTGTGTGTGTGTATATCATATCAAATACCAAAAAAGATTTTTAAACAAGAGGATTTATGATTCTAGCGGTATAAATATAATTAATTAAATTAAATATTTAATATTATATAGTATTTGATGTTATGGCGTATCTTTTATTTTTATTTTGTCAAAATTTACAAGTCTTGTTTGGTTGAAATAGATCATTAAATTCCTTAGATACATCATCACTAACTTGTACAATACTGCATGTCAATGCATAAATTGTGATCGCCCTTCTCTTTCAAAAAAAAAAAAAATCCAGCATCTTTTCTTAGTTTAATTATTTCTTCTTAATTCAATACTTACAATTAATTACTGAATTATGTTCCCCCTCAAGCCCTAATAATCGAATTCCCCTCAAAACCCCTTTCTGGTTTATCATAACTTCCTTTGAATTGTTTCTTTCCTTTTTTTGGATAAACCTATAAAAAAAAAAAGGTTCTGGCTTCTCTCGCAAGCTTAACTTGGGTTTTGGGAAACTTTTGATTGAGATTTTATTATAGATAATAGTAAATTATATATATTCACATTGAAGAAAGCGAAGAAAATTGAAAAGTGATAAATAATTACTATATGGGTGGGGAACCTGGACAGTTTAGCTTTGTTTTTCCAATAATGAGAATCCTAGACATTATCAGAATAATCAGTTATGGTATCTATCTGAAATAATTAGTCATCATATTCCTATTGTTTTGCTTTGGCCCCTCTATCTGCTTCTGTGTCCTACTCTTTTTACTTTTCACTTATTATCACAAAATGAATACGCTTCTCAGTTTGTATTATTTGGATCCTCACAGACCACTTATTGCACACTATGGTTTTCAAGCAACTTTTTTTTTTCCTTTTAGTCTTTCCTTTCAAATTATGATACCTGTAGCTTAGTATGCAAACACAATCTCACCCACCTATAAAAGAAATAACAAACTTTAATTAGCAGGATAAAAATGAACAGTTCAAAATTGGAAAAAAGAACCATTCAAAAATTTAAGAAAAATAAAGTAAAATGTTATTGGTCCTAGTTGTTTGATTTTTTTTAATGTTGTTTGAATTAACTTGTTTTATGTCTAAAAAAGTTTATAATCAAAATATTAAAAAAAAATTAATTGAATTTTTTTAAAAAATTAAATAAAATCAAATATGTGTTTATTATTGTTGCTTAATATGTTATATGTGAATAAAAATTATATAGTTTGGAAAATAAATGTATTTTATAAATTAGCATTGCCTTTTTCTTTTCCGTGGAGAATGTAGTTTGCTTAGAGTGCAGTCATTTACCTGTAAAGTTCGATGCGTGAGCAGGAGCAGCTCATGCATGCGGTGGGCAAGGAGAAAGGAAAAAGAATGAAAGTAAACGAAATATTTTGTTTTGAGGGCCATTATCCAAAGGGAGGTGGAAAAGCTGTAAAAAATTTCCCAGTTATTCATGGGAACTTTTGGGGTCAATAATTCAAACACCTCGACACGTCAGCAAAAGGGGGAAGAGCTAAAGCTAGAGGCTCAAAATTGTACAAGGGAGGGAAAGGTAAACAGGGCTAGCTAGAGCTAACTATTGTAAGCTAGTGCTCATGGGTAAGCACACATGATATTGAAGTTTGAAATGTGTATTTTTAAATAAGAAGACGAAGAAGAAGGGAAGAAAAGGTGGAGAGAGGGAACGATATATAGATGCAAATAGAAGAGAAGCAATGGAAGGAAGAAATGTCGTCACCCAACCAAAACAGTCTTTAATTCCCATCACGTAGTTCGATGCATCCTTTACCTTATAGAAAAATGATTAGGGATTCGAAATTACAGACTGTTTGGTTGGTGACATTAAACAACAAAAGGAAAGCTACAAATGGAAAAGAGGACACTCGTTTGACGTGAAATGAAACCCACCTTCACATTTTTGTTCTTATTTGATTCCATTAATATATTCTGAGAAGAAAAAAATGTAGTCTCAATACCCAATAAACCTAATGTTTCGCGGAATTACCCCTGCTATGCTAACGAGGTTTCCTTTACCTTTGGGCATTGGAATTGGAAACATCTTTACGTTGATGACATAATTATTCTAAACTGACTCACTTGGCATATTATCTAGAGATAGATTGCAATTATTGCTTCAATATTTATAACCGTTAGACTAAAATTTAGAATCTGGCCATGAAATTAAAATGCATGGAAAAAAATGATTACGGAATAGGACTGTGGCGTGTGGGGAAGTCTTTGACTGATTACTACTAATGTAATAAAAGCTAGAAAGTAATAAAGGGTTGAGTTGAGGAAGGGTGGAATGGTCAATTTGCAAAAGATGGCAGCATTGCTCTGCACCTTCTTCCTCTTGTGCGTGATTTTAAGTGGGTGTGCGCGGGATCGATGTCAGAAGGCAGATCAGAACCCTCTCTGCATCACACACACAAACATACGCATACACGTAGAGAGAGAGAGAGAGAGAGAAAGAGTCACGGGTTTGTCTTGAAAGGCCCTTACTTCACAGTCCTAGACAGACAGACACATATTCGCTCGCTACATAACCGAGGAGGGAAACAAAAAATATATAATACTCAATACACCCACCAGACAATTACCTTCCCCCCAAAACAACAGCCAAAATATAAAGAAGAAAAAGTGAAAGAAAGATAAAACCAAACCACATTACACAGTTTAGAGTAAGAGTAATAGTACTACTCCTTTCATTTCTCTGTCCTCTCCTCCAAACATTTTTATACTGCACCATTTCCATTCTCACTCACCTTCTTTGCACACACACACTGTCTCTCTCTCTGATCTTTATTCTGCCTCTTCCCTCTCTCCCCCTCTTCTCCCTCTAGGTGTGGCTGAATCTCTCCAATGGCTCTTCTGCTAGACAACTGTGAAGGTATTTTACTCTCTTTAGACTCGCACAAATCGGTTGCGGCACCCTTCCTCACCAAGACATACCAACTGGTAGACGATCCCACCACCGATCACATAGTCTCTTGGGGCGAAGACGACACCACCTTCGTCGTTTGGCGCCCTCCCGAGTTTGCTAGGGACCTTCTCCCCAACTATTTCAAGCACAATAACTTTTCAAGCTTCGTTCGCCAGCTCAACACCTATGTATAACGCCTCTTCATCTCTCACTTGTTTCATATCTTGAAATTAATTTCGCTTTACGTTTATCTTTTTCCATTCTTCTAACTTTGTTTTTTCTTTGTTTTTTTTTCCTTCCGTGTTCTCAAATATAACTAGGGTTTTAGAAAGATTGTGCCTGACAGATGGGAGTTTGCAAATGAATTCTTCAAGAAGGGAGAGAAGCACTTGCTGTGCGAGATCCATAGAAGAAAGACGGCTCAGCCTCAGCAGGTAGCCATGAACCATCACCACCATCATCCCCATTCTCCACTGGGAATCAACGTTCCCACTTTCTTTCCCTTCCCCAGCAGAGCCAGCATCTCTCCACCCAACGACTCCGACGAGCTAGCCAATTGGTGTGACTCGTCGCCACTCACTTCCCCAAGAGGTGGAGGCACTTCAGTCATGAAAAACGGAGCCAACTACAACTGTTCCGTCACTGCGCTTTCAGAGGACAATGAAAGACTGAGGCTAAGCAACAACATGCTCATATCCGAGCTCGCACACATGAAGAAGCTCTATAACGACATAATCTACTTCGTTCAGAACCATGTCAAGCCTGTGGCTCCAAGCAACTCTTATTCTTCTTCTTTGCTACTGGGCAACACACCACAAACGTCCGCTGCCTCTCCGATGAGCACAAGTAATGTTTCGATGGTGCAAAGGCCAATGAACCAGTTTCTGGGGTATTATTCGACTAGCCCTAAGCAAGCCCTCGCTGTGAACTCTCCCACTAACACATCAAGGAGCTCCATAACGATTGTTGAACAGCCCAGCGGTAACAGCTGCAAGACGAAGCTTTTTGGGGTATCTCTTCAATCCAAGAAAAGGGTGCACCCTGAGTATGGATCTAATCCCACGAATTTGGAGATGAACAAGGCTCGTTTGGTGTTGGAAAAGGATGACTTGGGCTTGAATCTCATGCCTCCTTCGACTTGTTAGTTCCTCTAAAAATTCCAAGCTAGCTAGCTATTTTCTTTTAGTTGCTTGATTTGTTTTTTTTTCCTTCTTTTCTTTTTAAATCCCTTAATTTTGAGTCTTAAAGAAGGTAGATGATATTGATGGAAACGTGTGTGCGTGCGTGTGACTGTTTGTGATTCTGTGTACATACAACTTAGAGCCGATATTATCTTTGTTCCCCAACCATCATCCTATTGATGTAGGTGGGTTTTGGTTAGATTAAACATCAAATTAAAGCCAACTATAAATGTTCAACTCCTCTTTCTGGTCGAGTTCTCTTTCATTGTCATTGGTGCAATTTGATTGCCCTCGATTGTGCGGGATCTTTTTATTTTCTCCTGTTCTATCTTCTCCTTTTTCTGATTTTGATCTCTGCATGCTTCAGTTACCTTAAATGCGAACGCGCGAGAGAGAAAGAGGGAGTTAATGATAAAGGGGTTCCTTACAGTTTTATTGGTTAAAAAGCTGAGAACTGAGAATGTAGCAGGCAGGCTTAAAGACAATTTTGTCTAGGGCTTTCTTGACCAAACCCCATTAATGGCTTCCATGTACGAAGCGAGGAACACAAAATAATTTGCATCTCAATTCGAAAACCGATGACATGACCAGTGACATTACAAATTAAAGTTCATTACTATAAAGGAGCTGACAACAAATGACAGATATTCCCTCATCAAAAATCCCAATAGCAGTAGGATTTGTGGTTGATATGATTACTTGTCGTTATTAATTAATATATCAGTAATTCATAATAATTAATAATAATAATAATTATTATTATTATTATTATTTTTATTATTATTATGGTCGTCGTCGTCGTCGTCGTTGTCGTTGTTGTCGTCGTCATCAGAGAGAGAATGTGTGTGTACTATAGGAGAATATGATTTTATGGAAAAAGAAGGTTATCATGCGGCTTCATTGAGCGAGGGTTATAATTCTACTTCTCGTTTTTATGAATTGCCAGTAGGGCAGAAAAAGAAACCCCGTATCCGCTCCTCCATCACCACGTAAGAACGAAAGGAGAACTATAGGGAGATGCAAGATCAAGATAATTGGCATAAAAATATTCAAAATAGTGTTGAAGACTTTTAACAAAGAAAAACAAACAAGGATGGGAATTATTCGATGAAAGCGAAATGTGAGGAAACTGACTAAAAATGTAAAATGTTTCTGTCAAGGCTGCTTCTATACTTCCGAGGGCCAGAAACCTTTGCCTTTTCCCACTTTAAGTAGTAATCTGATTAACGTTTTCACAGCACTCTTCGGATTCCTTCCACACACACTTCTTTTTCTCCCACCACTCCACTCCTCTCCCGTGTCGTTTTTTTCCTTCCTTTTGCTTCTTCTGGTGTGTATTTTGTTTTCTTCAAGACAAGAACACGAGCACTGTGAAATTGGGAGCCTTGACCGGTAGATATGAACATTGAAGCATATATGCGCCTTTGCCCGGAAGTTCGTGACTCTTTGCTTTTTTTTGAGTTGAGTCTTCTTTTCTTGTCTCATCGTCCTACATCCCTATACGGGTAAAGTGTCCCATAAAGTTTGACTATGTATTTTCATGGTCTATTGTATTGCTTTCCTTGACTCCTTGTGTTGTTTACTTTATCGTTGTAGTATTCATAAATTCATGTCCATATATTCCTGCCGGGTATTAAAAAAACTGAAACATCAGAGAAGGCAAGTTAAGAAAGATCTATTTTTGGGTCTCTAGAGGAATAAAGCTAGTTAAAGTTAAATGGAATATAAAATAAAATAAAGCTGGGTTATCTTTGTCGTGCAATGACATAATTTCGTGTCATACGACCCAAAAAGTTTTTTTCTTTAAAAAAAAAAAGCCTAGCCTACGTTTGAGTTTTGACAAGTCTATATTCCTTATCTTTATCTTTTGATTTGTTGCCTTATATTTTCTAGTAAATGCTGATTTTAATTCTTAAAAAAAACATATTTTTAATTTTTTAAAAAAAAATATATTATTTATTAATTTTATCTTTTAAATATTAATTTTTTTAATTTAATTTTTAAAATTTTAAATAATTGATAAATTTTATTATTTTATTTTTTTTAATTTTTTAATTTAATATTTTAAAAAAATTAAATTGTTATAAATTTAAATTTTGAGAAATTAAATTAATAAAATTATTTTTTAAAAAATAAAATTAATAAATAATATATATTTTTAATATTAAAAATAAATTTTACTTTAAAAATATAATATCACATTAATTATTTATTTATACATAATATTAAATTAATATTTTTATAAAAATCATGTCATTAAATTAATTTTTAAAATAATATCTAATTAATTTTAAAAAATAAAATTAATAACATCAATTATCATCAAAGAATCAATTTAATAAATACATATAAATTAAAGATTAACGTAATTTTGTATATATATTTAAAAAATTAAAATGAGCATTTACTATTTATTTTTTCGTTTTTGGGAGGGTGTCACACATGCTAAGTGTTTGCACGTGTAGACTCAGATATGGACATATGGTTCAGGTCCGAATGTCATGTCCAAGGCTACTACTGCCAGGGAGTGCAGAGTGGGGTGGCGGTGGGGTTGGAAACGGAGATGGAGTTTAGGGAAGAGAAAAGTGGGCGGGTGATGGTGGGTTTCAAAAGTGGATACGGATCAAGCGGGTAAAGACGCTTTGAGTTGAGGTGCATTTGTGGGAGCTGTTGCTGATTGCTAAACAGCCGTATTGGTCCATTAAAGGAGTTCTTCAGAGCATTACTAAAAAGAACAAAAGGTTAATTTATTTGTGGTCGTAAGCTGAAAAGTTCATTACACGCATTGTTTTCCCCTTTGCTTTCTTGCCTTGCCAGCTTGTGGACGTGGGGTCCTTACGCCTTCTTTTTTTTGGGTCAAGGGGTGGAGATTTGAGATAAAGGAGAGGGGGAGGGATGGTTCGAAGCCGTGTCATTTCTCAAGAAAGTATGTCTTTTTGTTTGTTTTTGGTTATGCCTTCTGTGATTTGCCTACGGAAAAAAAGCAAAATCTGGATAATATATTTACTTGGGCCAAGAAGAATCATCAAAATCAAGCCCAGTCATATCTAGTTTTATTTAGGTTAAAATGTAAAAATTATTTTAATTAAATATTATTTAAAAAAAATTATATTTTAAAATTTAATAATACGATTCTTTAAACTTATCAGCATGTTAATGCAAAGTGAATTCTTTTTATATATGAAAAAAATCTCTATAAAAAATTAATATACACAGTTTAATAAATTTAAAAAATAGAGTTGTGAAATTTCAAAAGGCAAAAAATTCACTAAAAATAATTTATAGTTGAAGGGGTTAACCTTTTATTTATTGTTTGTTTTTTAGTCATATGGAGGGAGGGGAGTTAGATCCTCCCAACAGGGAATCAATGCTTGGGTGCCATGTTTCGAGGCTCTACGCCTCGGCCATTAAACTACTAGCCTGATGGCTTATATTTATTGTTATTTTGTGGTAGAATGATGTTGGACCTTCAACCTACGCTCTCTCGCTTCCACGTTACAGTCTCTCTCTCAACGGATCAAACTTCCCATATTCAAGTTTGATGGACTGACACACGATTTTTTCGGGCCCACAACATATAAAGCCCAAATTTATTGTCAAAGTGAATTATAAGAGTTTTGTTCAGAAAAGATATATAAGATAACAAAAAATAATCTTTCTTTCATTTGTTCTTCGTACACAAAAGTACTTCATTCCTTGTTTTCTCATGTATGCTCAATATTGCAGTTTTAATAAATGATTATACCCCATCAAGTGCATTATGCATTGAATTTATTTTGATTCACGTTTAGTATAAAATTTTCTTACATTATATTTCAATAATGTGGTATCTTATTATTAAAATAATTTAACTATAATAATTATTTAAGAGATTAAATTATTTTAAAAAATGTGTTAACATATAATTAAATAATTATATAAGAAGTTCATTCAATTATATAAAAAGTTTTAAACTGACTTATAGCGGTTCAAAATCAAACCTCGCATTATGCAATTTCATCAAAACACAAAGCATATTAAACCAATTAGAGAGAATGATAAATTGTTGCTTAAACGCTGGAATTTTATCCATGTGCGAAATAGGCCTTAGAATTTGAAAAAAAAAAAAAGTAGAAATAACCCTAGTAAACGTCATTTTTCCGAAAAAAGTTTCTGTTAAATAATTTGTTAAATATGTGACAAAGTTGTTACGTGATTTATACCTAACACAAAAATTAATAAAAAATTATTATAAAATAGTGAAAGTTTTAAGTGACGTGCCTGGACTTTCTAACAAAGTAAAAACAAATATTATGAAGCTAAACAGGCCAATCTAACCAGCTGGACAAATTTACGTGTTAAAAAAACCTCAGGCCAGTCCATTTGAGCCAATCTCGTTTGTCACACCAACCCAACAAAATGAATGGGCCTGTAACATTTGGGTAAAAATGGAAGTAAAGGTTTATCTTTTTTTTTTGCTAACAGATACAGGACAAAAATATGGCTCCACTAAATACATGTTTAGGTATAAATTATTTTTTTTAAATCATTTTTTTAAATTTTTTTATTTATATTTTATTTTAAAATTATTTTTATTATAAAATAAATTAATTTAAACACATATTAATTCAGTAATTAATTAATATAAATATTAAACTGAAGATACAAAGATAATTTACGTGCATCCTTTTGTATAAAGTTTTTTAAATTTAAATTTAATTTATTAACATAATTTAATAATTCATAATTAAATAATAATATATAACTATACATGAATACAAAAGCCCAAACCTTTGTTCATTTTTAATTTTAGAGGCTTTGATATCAATCGGGTCGAGTAATATCACATTGTGACCCCGTTGGAGCCATGTTCGTTTGCTCAAATCCAGTCTTTCATACTACTGTGCATCCATCACTTTGTACGATAAAAGGTGGCTAACTAATATTTGATTGTATCTCATATCACCAGATCCAGAAAATATCAGGCTTTTTTTTTTCTTATATTGGTACCGCAATTTTGATAAATAATTCTGAAATGCCAGTAGATAAAAAATTTCCGAAAAAAAATTGATAATAAAAAAAGCGAGCCGAAAATATCCACTTGCAGGTATGCTCATTAAACCTTTCTCCACTGCTCAACATTAAAGCTTGTGGTCTCCTTGACTACACTACACTCTCTCAAACAAGAGGAAATGAAGACCAAAAAAAAAAACAAAAGAGGGGAAATGATGTTACCAAAAATAAACGAGAGTCAGATGATAAAAATATTAATGGTTCAATTTAATAGAACCGTTAATTTTTTTTTATCATATGGACTGTACTGCTAGCCTGGCTAGGCCTAAAATGAGGCCCAAACTACCCGAGAGGAACCCAATACCAAATAGTTGAATCAGGTTGCCTAAGACCCAATCAATCCACAACGGAAGACGCATATAGGATCTAGGAAATTGAGTAAAGCGTAATAGAATGAGGAATGCAATCATTAAAAGGGGACACCATGTCAAAAGGGGGTATCTCATTTTTTCTATTTGACAATTATTCCAGAACCTTCTCTTTACTTGTTAACTATGTATTTAGATTAAATTTTATAAATTTAATTTTAGATAAATTTAATTTTATAAATTTAAATTTGATAAAAAGTGAATTTACGATGAAGTGAATTATGATTAAAAAATTTTATATAAAAATTTATTTTAATAAAATAAATATTATTTAGATAATATTAATTAAAAATAAATTTAAATATATAATTATTAAAAAAGATATAAATTTCATATTATTTTATTTATATTATCTCTTGTTGTATTTTTTTTTATATTTTATGTTTTTTTATTTATTATTCTTTATATTTCTATGTATCATATAATTTTATTTTTTATTATTTTTTATAAAATTACGATTTTGATTATGCCTTAAATTGAAAAAAAATGATTTGTTTAATTTATTCATTAAAATTTTAAAAATAATTATTTTAATTATTTATTCATTAAAGAAATAAAATTTATATTTATTACTTTCTTTTAATAAAAATTATATTATTTTATTATTATATAAATTATTTTATCATTAAAGTAAATAATGAAAAATGGGACCAGCCGGCAGCAACTTTTATTCTTTTTCTTTTTAAGTTTTGCAAATTTAAAATAGGTGAGACTTAACATGTGATTTGAAACCGGAGAGGATAGAAGGGGAAGAGAGAAATTTTTTCCAGAAACTATCCAACGTGCCTGACGTAAAAGCCAGAATTTCTTGCTTCACATCAAACGTGGGTTTAGAGGCAAAAGCAAGTTTGAGATAATATGTAAACGTGTAACCAAACCAAATTTTTTGATAGCAAAAGCAAGTTTGACATTACAAACGGAAGTTTAGAGTTTCCTAACGCGGAAACAAACACAGATCAACCATCCATCTTGGAGCGTTCTGAAAGATTATGACCCAATAAGGCTACCCCAAAAACTAGATCGGAACATCATAGGAATTATATTAAGAGAAAAATGCTTATATATAAAATGTTAATAGAATGCAAAGTGATTTCTGAATAATAAACATGAACTTTCTGAATATAATTTATATGACAAAAATATTTAATGATTCAATTTAAATTTGATCAACTGATAGTGTAAATCTTTTACATTATTAATAAATTAAAAATACCATTCTATCATATTTACTTATGATAAAGACTTTTAACAATTTTTAAACAAGTATCACCATCGACTTGATTGATAATAATTAAAATCCATATAAAATTTGAGACAAGTACTTCTTAAGACTAAATTAATCGTGTATTAATATAATGTCAAAGCATCGTAATCCATATATAATGACTATGCTGCAAGAGACCATATTTAATTAAGTCATCACTCATGCATAAACTTGTAATGATAAGCTATTCCAGCAGGGATTGAGAGTTGTTGCGATTGGAGGGTCGGTTTCTTTTGATTGGTTTCAAATTTTTAATATAAGGAATCTAATAATTCAGTTTGAGGACGTGATTGGATCAAATTAGTCCATTTGGCTTGAGACTCTCCAGCAGGGAATTGTTAAGACTTAACAGCTAATCACTAATCTAATGGCTTAGCGAAGCAAATTTGGATTCGTAGCAAATTAGAAAGAGAAAGATACCAAAGAGGAAGTATATAAAGGTTTCGGGTGGACCACTTTTTGCCTCTTTTGAGTTTTGATCTTTGAAAATTGCTAATTACATTCACAAAATGATAGGGCATTAAAAAAAAATCTCTTATTTGGTCAATATAAAAGATATTAGTGTCATATTTAATTCTCTAAAAAATTCGGACATCAATTTAGCTTTTAAATTTAGAAAGTGATATGAAAATTTTATTTCTATGTATAAATAGAGATTAATGATATAATTTTTATTATTGAAGAACTAAATTGATGTTAATTTTATATAATTAATAGATTAAATTGATACTATTTTTTAATAATAAAGAAAATAAATTAATGTTAATTTTTTAAAAAATTAAAATAATTTAACTTTTCATAATTTAAAAATTAAATTAATGTTAAAATTTTTTAAAAAATCAAAGTAAGGTCACTTATATTTTTTTTAAAAAAAGAATTTATTAAAAAAAAACTAGACTTTTGGCTGTTAGGATGAAATTAACCACTGGTCAATTGATCTGCTTGTTTAAAATTGTCGCTGTAATCTGCCAACGACGTTATTAGAGGCAGTTGCAGCTTTAGGAAGGAAGATGTTAAATTGGGGAAATCTGGCAACAACCAACTCGTGAGATCAGCGTGACATTATGATGCAAACAACCACACACATGCAGCAAAGAAAGCTGTATTCCAGCACTAAACTCTGCTCCACCCAACTCCTCCATAAGAACGCGTTTTTTTCTTTCTTTTTTTATTTGAAAAATTTCCTACAAGGACTGCACCGGCGCGTACTGTGAAAATGAAGTAAGAAAAAGTTGAAGCAAACAACAGGTTAGATTCTTGGACTGTATGATTTGCGCAATTGGGCAACCAGAAAATGATCCAACTTGCGATCAGGTGATGAAAATCATGCACACACAAACGCATGCATGCAGCTGCAGCAGGCTACACACACAGACAGGCAGACCTGGGACCATTACATATTGTAATTGGTGAAGCCATATTTTAGTGCTTTTTTTTCTTTTTTTTTCCCATTAAATATTAAATAAAGGTTATAATCTGCTCTGAACCTATCTGCGTTTCCCGATAGGGGAGAGAGGGAATGGTGAGAAAAAAATGAACAAATTGAGAGATTTAACATGTATCATAATGTTATCTTTGTTTGATGTCTTGATATTAAGAATAACATATTTTTCAAAAAAAAAAAAGAATAACAAAAAAATAAATGGCATATATGTGGGGGAGATAAGATAAGGTGGTGGGTGATAAATAGTGCAATTGCAAAGTGAAAATAAGCCGCACCAACAGCAAAATCTCCCACTTTTGGATCCTTTTCGTTTATCGATCTTAAGAGAACTGTGTGTCTGGGTCCTCTTCCCTTGTTATATTCATGTCGTCTTTTTTTTTTTTTTTTGCAAAAATTACACATTTTATTCTATTTTGTATTGTTTATATTCAATATTTAAGATCATCAGAGTTCAGATGGAATTAAAAAGAGAGAGGGGTAGTTGCTGTCATGAATTGGGAGTGTAGACAAGCGTTTTGAAGTCAAGATGCTGCAGAGCTTCTTTCTCCGTTTTGCATATGGGAGTCGTCAGACTTGACTCTCTCGAGGTTTCAAAAAAGAGAGATGAGCAGGCTCATGTTCCCAAACAATACATGTTTTTTTCTCTTCCTCTTTTTTCCGCTGCTTCACAGACTCTCAGTCACTAGAAGGGTGTGAATATTAATGGCTAGGTATGATTAGGTTAAGGTTAACCTTAAATTATAATTTTATTAATTAAATTAAATTAAATCACGAAATTTTAATAATTAAACTGAATAAATTGTGATATGATTTAGTTTAATTTAAACTACAATTTTTGGTATTTTTAATAAAGAACACTTACTTTGGTATATTCAAAATATATTATCATATTAATAAAAAAAATTAAAAAAAATAATTAATATAAAAAATAATACTTAATACGGTCTCAAATTTTTACATTAGATCGATTATAGCAACACTAAATTAAAATTTAAAAACAAGTGCAACAATCTAGCTCTAGAAAAAAAAAAAAAACAAGTTAACATTGATTTTGATATATACTTGTGTTTAACGGATCTTAACTTGATAGATGTAAACTAAATTTAATCTTACACCAATGATAACTTTTTAAATGACAAATATTTAACAAAATCAGTCAAATGAAAAATATAAATCATACATATCATGCTCATTAATACAAAATCAGTCAAACTTTTGCATTGATTTATTATTGATTTATACTCTATTAATTATATTAAAATCAACATACATATATATACATACATGCATACACACACACACACACACATACATACATACATATATATATATATATATACTTGATTATACTTATTATTATTTAAGTTGTATGAAATTTTATTCACAAAATCAATATAATAATGAAATATAATTCAACAATTAAATTAATTAAAATTATTTTTTTATAAATAATGATTAAAATATTGTAATTATACAAATTCCTACACCAATATCAGCATGTCGTAACCCTAAATATACATAAACCATAATCACTATAATATGCTACAAGTCTAATCTACCAATTTACTGGCTTAATTAGTAGCCACTTGGCTAGTTTTCTTTATTCAACATTTCAACTTGTTCAGTTTAAGACAAATTTTGATATATGCTACCACACACATCTGTCTCGTCAACTTTCTGAATTCTGCATTGAAATTTCTTTTCTCTCTGTTGTTTCTGAAACAATTGTTCTGACTACGTACTCCAATAATTTTACTTAATGTTTAAATAGAAAATAGTAAACAGTATAAAAATTAATCAGTTGACTCAATTAATAAAATTAAACTAAATAAATATAAAAGATTTTGAATTTGATTATTATTAATAATCCTTCATCGCATTATGTGACTTGATTATAATTGAACTTATATTCATCTCTTAAATTTTTTAAATTAAAAATTAAAAGATACAATAAAATTTTCATAAAAACTAATATTAAAAAGAAATACTTGTAAATTTTGAGAACAACATTTTAAATCTTATCTAAATTTTTTTATATAATATTATAAATTAAATTTAATAACATGCTTATATTTTCGGTGTATGTGTTGTGTTTTTAGTAAATTAATGTATCATTATAATGTATAAGAGTGTATAGTAATTTATGAATGAGTTTTATTATTTATATAGTTAATTTTTATACTAAATTTTTTGTAATTTTTTTAAAAATATAAGAAAATATATTTAACCACTGAAATGTGTTTTTTTTTTAAAATAAAAATTTAATATAGACATTAAAATTAGAATTATCTTTTTCCATCAACAAGGGGTTGCGAGACCAATGGAAACAATAAACAAGTTGTCCCGTACCAAATTGAACCGTGTCCCTTACGGATTGATTGCGCTAACTCGTCCCCTTATCAACGTCTACATCACATTATTATGTGCTGTGCGGGCTCCACTTATTGGGCCCACGTTCGACTCGAAGCCCAAATAATTGCCAATAATAATAAATATTAAATTTAAAACACACAACCGTATGCTTACGGCTTTATGCGCCATTGTCTTTCTTGGACTTGTTGAATTGCATGACTAGATGCTTTTATCTCCCATACGCTCACTAGAAGTCTTAATTTTTTTTTTAAGAATTAGTCTAATATTATTCAATTAATTATTTTTAGAATATCAAATATTTGATATTTTTATTAAATAATATTAGTAAATAATTAAAAAAACTTAAGCTAATTATTTGAAAAATTTAAGGTTTCTCAATCTCAAATGTCAAATTTTAAAGTTTTATTTGTATACTGTATAAAAAATAGATAATATAATATAATTAATATTATTTATATTTAGATAAGATATTAAATAATAATTTATTTAATTAAAATAATTTTATTTAATTTTAATTATATAAAATTATATAAGATAAAATAATTTGATCTTATTTGTTATAAAGTCAAGACTAAATAAAATTATTTTAATAAATATTATACTATTTAGTATCTTATCTAAATATTATATAAAATAAATAATATTAATTATATTATACTATCAATTACTTATATAATATATCAAACATGATTTTTTATTTATAAAAATATTTAATTTATTGATGATATAAAGGGTTTTATCTAATTTAAAAAATAATTAAATATTTTTAAAAATAAAAAATTGTTATTATAATAATATCTATTTTTATTTATAAATAATGTAATACAAACTTCTATTATTTTAGAAATTACGACTTGTTTTTCAAATTAGTTCAACAACTTAGACTTCTGTGTTGCGCGGAGGCAACTCAAGTGGGTGCATTGGCTCTGTCTACGCATAGGACGGAAAAACTGAATTAGAGTAATAGAAAATCTTCTTAAAAAATACGTCTACAATTTGTTAATTACTTAAAAAGCGTTAAATTCAAAGATATAAATATTTAGTATTTATATAATCAAGAAAATTATTAAATTACTTTTTTTTTAAAAAAAAAAAAGCTGGATAGTCCAGCATCGTTTGTGGTAAGTTCGTTAACAAATACGGCACGCGAAGCAGGTTGCATCAGAACCTGATCCGTCTCGAGAAGCGTTTCCATTTTCAATCACAAGAGGGGTTCTTTTGGACTGTAGCTACGGCACATCAGGGACGATAGAATGCATTGAATCATTAATATTTAGACAGTCCTTTCCCTTGGATGGCAGCCACGTGTTGATCTCAGATGCATCCAACAGCAAGCGATCACGCTGCCAACTGGGGAGCTATCTCACCTGGTCATCATTGCTGGTAAGATTTCTGACACCTGGCATGTGAGTGGGTCTCCGAAGTTCTTAAAAAAAAGTGCTTTTAGGACAAAGTTAGCACTCTCACAGTTCCTCTCAATGTATTCTAACCAAAAAAATATTTGCACAGGAAAATGATTCATGCATCACAGAAGGCATTTATGCTAGCTATTCTCTCAATTAATTCTGTGGGTGCATCAGAACCCCGCAATGGTGGGGTCTCTTCAGTCTCATAATAACGATAATTTTTAATTAAATTTAAATCGTCTTGGATACGTGTTTGTGTTTAAGTAATCCTTCAATTCTCTGTATTTATTTTTTATGTTAGGACATAATTCTCCTTGTCTTTTTTTCATCCTAAAATACTCCATCTCTTTTTTTTAGAGGTAAAATTTAATCATATGTTTTAATTTACTTATATATATGAATTACATAACTCAATAATGACATTCTTATCAATAAATATTGATTTAAATAGTAACAAAATTACTTTTCATTTTTTATTTTGAGTTTGTATAAGTTGCATAAAGATTTGTTAAAAAAATAAAATAATTGAAACTTTATTGTTTAACATAAAAAAATTAACTTAGAATAACCAAAAGTATAATACAATTTAAGATTACTTATTGTAATTTATATCAATAAGTAGAGTCAAATTCTCTAAAGATAATTTATTTATCATTTTAGTCTTTCATAAATTAATTTTATTAATTTAATTTCTCAAGTGTCAAGTTGTTAATAAATTTTGTCCCTCAATACATTGAATTTAGAAGGAAAAATACTTCTCATGAAATTTCCACTTGAACTTTTTGTTTTGGTCCTTTTTTTAGAAGTGTAACACGTTTATCCGTTAATACTACACTCAACACTTGTTGATTATAGCAATGCTCATTTAAAAGAGATAAAATGATGATATTTTATTAGTGACTTAAAATTTGAAAGACTAAATTAATAAAATAATTTTTAAAAAAATTAAATTAATAAATTAAATATCCTTCAAAATTAAAAAAAAAATTATTCTAAAAAATAATAATATCTTTTTAAGACAAATATATCTTATTGTTGATATACTCTTATCAATAAAAGATACGGCCTTCATGTTCAATGGCGCATAGCATCCTGCCTAATGCTCATTGACATAGCAATTATCATCCAACCGTGTGTTTTTCTTTTTAATTTCAAAAGGAGAATCTTTCCAAAATAGGAAATGTATATAAAACTACTAACAACCAGAGTTAAATGCTCAGCAACTTTGTGACGATAAGGGTCAAAGAATAAGGGATGCTTAATTTATAGTTTGTAACAATAATATATATATATATATATATGGTTGAAATTCTCTTACTTTAAGAGTAAATATTAACATATTTACTTCATTAAATAATTTTTTATAAACGTTGAATATGATCAATTTAACTATTAAAATAAAAATTCTTATAAGATAGATCAAGTTTATAAAATTTTATAAATTTAAAATAAATTGTTAGTTTATTTAAATTTTTTATTTTAACGTATAATATATTTTTTTAAATATAAATAAATATTAATTATTAAATTATATATTTATAAATGTTTAATTTATTTTAAATTTAATATATATAATTATCATAATAATATTATATAATTTAACGATTAAATTAATAAAATTTAATATTTATAAAAATTTATTTAATAAAATAAGTATCCAAGACTTATTTTTAAAATAAATAAATTTTTATCATATATATATATATATATATGCCGTACACTGTGTTCCAGTCTTTCAGATATCACTATTTTATTGATTTTTCACAATGTTCCTTCTTTGTCACGAGTCTATATGCCTTGACAGGCACTAGACATTCTGATAGAACTCCTACTCCACTACGCTTCTCTTTCATCTTTCCCATAACCCTTTGTCCATCTCTGCTAGTTTTCTCAGTTTTTTTTCAGTTACTTACCCTTTAGATACTCGTCCATCCATTTTTCTTTCGTCCTTACGTTTTGTTCCTCAGATTTTAACTTTACTTCTCTTCTCCTCCCCCATTCACCTGTCCCTTTTTGCTTGAGTAGGGTGGGTAATAACCCATAAATGGACACTGTTGACCAGTTGTCGGATGATCAGATGGACATGATGACGATGATGATGCACCTCCCTGAATTCTCCGGAGCTTACGGTGACGACGCCGTGGCGGGCCTTCAGCCGCCGGAGTTCTCTGGGGCAGCTAACAGTACCGGCACCAGCACGCTCAGTCTTATGCCACTAGCAAATTTAATTGACAATAACCCTCCTACGCCTTGGTCGTCACTCACTCACTTGCCATCTACTACTACAATCTCTTTCGCTAATAACCCTGTCCCTATGCTTCAAGAACAAGAGCAAGCCACAGCAGCTATGTTGTCGAATTCTGCCAAGGAAAGTTTGCTAGCCGCCACCACCACTTGGGCGTTGTCCGGTGCAAACTCTTCCGCTACGCAGCCCCCAGACAAACGGAACTCGATGGCGGCGATGAGGGAGATGATATTCAGGATGGCGGCCATGCAGCCAATACACATAGACCCAGAGTCGGTGAAGGCGCCTAAGCGGAGGAACGTGAAGATTTCGAAGGATCCTCAGAGCGTGGCGGCTCGGCATCGGAGAGAAAGGATAAGCGAGAGAATAAGGATACTGCAGAGACTGGTGCCGGGAGGGACGAAGATGGACACTGCGTCCATGTTGGATGAAGCCGTTCACTACGTCAAGTTTCTCAAGAGCCAGATTCAGTCACTCGAACGAGCCTTCAACACCAGGCCAGCTGCAGGGACAGGATTCCCTGTTGCAATGTCTAGTGGGAGCACTCGCACTAATGGCACCCCTTATCTTCCTCTCCCTGCTAAAACTTTCCAAGCTTTTCAAATTCAAAATGTTGAGCATTGTGGAGATGCATAATTAACACATATCAAAATATACGGTTATGGTTTAGAATATATGAGTAGACAATAATATCGATATGTGCTCTTGAACATGCATGGCTATCGATCATTCATTAACCTCTTCATCTTAATTTAAGTAGGTTTTTAGTTTGAACTCCCCGTTGTATGAATCTGTTATCAATAACAAAAAAAGATTATTAAGAATTTCCTATTTGTTCGAGTGGAGTTGGAGCAGAATCTCTATTATCTCTTCATCTTTCTTTCTTTTTTTGAGTTTGAATTTGTGTTTGTCCAATTTCATAATCATTTCAAGGGCATATATATTGTATTTGTATGCCACAACAGCAAAAGCATGGCCAAGTTGTATATTGATTTTAATTAGAGGCAATTTGCAAATTTTTCGTACAAGAGTAAGGGGAGAAATGTGGACACATACGTTGGCAGATGAATGAAAATCTAACGAAAAACACAGGATAGCCGGATGTGTACAGAGGAGAGGGCAGAAATACGGGGGAAGGTGGACGCACGAAAATTCTGTGCTTCGTCTGTTAGGGACACCTGTACGGCGATAAGTGAAAGTGGCTCGCCTGGGTTTCCAAGGATGATAAAGTTGATACCACAAATGGGGGATTGAGGGATTTGGTTGTAAAAGAGGGTGATACAATCATTATATGCTTTTAAAACGTAATAAGTGCATGTTTTATAAAATATTTTTATTATTAATTTGAAGTTGTTGAAATAAAATTATATAATTTTTTTTGAAAACAACTAATAAATATATTTTTTAAAATATTTATTTATTAATATTTTAAAAATATACAATAATTTTTTACGAGATAAAAAGTGTAAGTGTTGTTGATGCAAGTTCAGCCTCAGCTTACTTCTCCTAGGGATGTTCATGGTTGGTTCAGTTTAGTTTTGGAAAGAAATATAAATCAAAGTGAACTAATCCATTCATTCCTTAGATCAATCAATCAGTTTGGTTTCTGTCAAAGAACAAAAATGAACCAAATTAATTAGAATCGGTTTGATTTTGTTCAGTTGATCGATTTTGTCTTTTTTTATTGTTGAATTTGGTCCAAATAAAGCATAAACTAAGATCAATTTTAATATTTAGAGAAGTTCCTAATTTAAATAACAATCAATATTTATAATTAATATAATGCTAATTGTCAAACATTAATTCAAGTTTATGCTACAGTAATATCTTTATTAGAAAAGCTCACAAGTTTTATATTTAATTTGATAATATTCTCAAACTTATATTTTAATTATTAAAATCATGAGAATGACATTTAGACAAAATAAATTTATGCTATGTCACGTATAATAATAATATTACAACAAATAAAAATAATTTAGGTTATAAGGGTATAAGTATAATATTATATATAAAAAATAATCTATAATTATATATTATTACTTTCGGTTCTATTTGGTTTGGTTTAGTTTTTAATTTTTTAAAATTAAAACTAAAAACTGAACCTAACAAATTAATTTTTAAAAAAAATTCAAAAAAAATAATTTCAATTGGTTTTAATCCATTTTTGATTTTTTTAAATTAATTTTTTAAATTTGTTTAGATTGAATGATTTTGAACACCACAACTTCCCCCGAACGACGTGTCTATTATAGCCGTTTGCGGTTTGTATTTGTTATTAAGAGCCAATGGATTTAATTTAATTTGATAATGAAATGAAACTTATCTAATTTTAATTTTAATCGTTCAGGTTCAATCAATTTTTATGAAACATACTTTTTTTTGAATTTTTTTATCCAATTAATAACAATTTGATTTAAAATTAATTAACATTAAATTGAATCAAAAAATGTAATAAAAATATCATCAGATAAATTTAAACAATAAATAAACTTAAAAATTACATAATAACAGTATCAGATAAAAATATAATTATAAAAAAATTTATACAAGTTTTGGTTTGGTTAATTTTAAAAATAAAAATAAAAAATCAAATCGATCAATTATATAAAATTAAAATCTTTAATTTTTAACTTTTTTCAATTCAATTTTTTCAATTACAAACAGCCAGGTTCTATGTTTTTTACGCAAAATGCGTGGACTTATGTGAGAGTGCAGCAACAAGATGGGCGGAGTGGCAGAGGATGCATGAGAAATGCACGTGATGATCTGACAGAATGCGGTGATTGCTTTTACGGTCGGGCACGTCGATGACGTCGTTCCTCGTCAACACCCTGACACGTGATCTCCACATGCTTGGGTCAACCATTTCATCTCACGTGGTTGTCCACGTCGGATTTTTTGGTAAATATTTTAGGTGCTAGTTTACAAATTGTGATCAGCTTCACAATTAGCTTTTGGCCAAACGTTTAAGTGCACCCAGAGATCATCTTGTCTTGAAGACACTTCCAAATATAATAATGGTTGCAATACTTTGTATGCTTAGATCAAAAATTCCTAAACCACCCTACTCTGTTTTTATCAAGCATTTCCACGCAACAGGGACTAAAGATCAGTTGGCAAAAGTGAATAAACATGTTTTGGAATTTTGAAAGCTGGCATAATATGGAGGGAGTACCATCATGAGTGATTTTCCCATGTTAAGAGGAAGTACCAAATGCAAGAGTTATTTTCAGAATTAATCCAAATACTATATTAAATTTTGGGATTAATATCTTAACCTTTTACCATAATCTATGACATGTATGTAATATTAATTGAATTGTGAATTGGGTTTATAGGGTTACCTCCATATGATAATGATAATGAATCTATGCTTGACCTTGAGATAAATTACCAAAATATTAATTAAGAGTTAGAACACCTAAAACTTGTCAGTCCACTATGAGTGAGTAAAGAGAGAAACCATTATTATTCTAAGATGCGTGCATGTACACATGTTAATCTGATTAGAAAGAGGGATATAAAATTTGAATTACGAAAGTTATATTTCAATTGAAGATCAGGACATATTACTCATTAAATACTTATAAGAGTATTTATAAGTAACATATTAAAAAAATATAAAAAATATGAACTAAAAGCTAATTAAGTAAGCCAACTTGTTAACTAGAACTTGTAACCATTTTTAAAGATGAATGATGTCTTGAAATATGACGCTGGAGGAGCAAAATTAATGTCCATGCTTGGATTGCAGTACAGCACATCGAAGCCAAGAGAGAACATGGCAAGTGGCGCACCAACTACGGTGAGCTAACTATGTTTTCATTGTAAAATTAAATTTGACTTTTCAAAACATTTTATTTTATATAATGACATATTTATTATAACACAATTTTGTTTAATAAAAGTTAAATTATTTATTTAATAAGAAAAATATTAAATTACAATCAATTGATTTTGTAAACTATAATTAAATATGTTTCATTTGTATTAAATATTTTATGTTATTAAACATTTGTATTTTTTTTATACCGGACACACTTTCTTTTCTATATATCATTACATCTTTTAGATAAACAAGATAGAAATGAAAAAACAACCTCAGGATTCTGTGTTATGAGTCCAACAAGTAGAAATTTTAGAATATTCTCTAAATTGATAAACTCGCAAGTTGAATAGATGTGAAAATTCATCCGAGGAGAAAAGAAACCTTATTCAAAGGAGATTTTCATGTTCAAACTTCAAAGTCCTCTAATAAGGTCTCTTCAATGAAGTTCGATTTATTTTTTGATAAAGTCCAACCCATTAATTAGGAATAACTATGTACCTTGTTTGTGTGAAAACAAGAAATATATGGCCTATGAAATAAGCTCATTGACTCATTGGTCCATTGAAGAGTTCAAAGATGAAATACTGCTAGGTTGTGACGACAGAATCTTCTTAATTAATCCACTCATCCAAGAGTTGGTCTCTTATATTGGATCAAATTTATTAGGCGTTCTAAGTACTAGCAAACAATCACATAGATAATGTAAATGCAAGGGAGAAAGAATAATATAATGAATTAAGAGAGAGAAATTAAAAAGAAGAAAAAAAAAACACTTAATCAACAATGCACAATCAAACAAGATACGATTAAGACTTGATCATGCCAAGGAGGCAAATGAACTACGTACTTCACAAATGGTGAAGATCACTGGCAACATAACTCTCCTTAAAATGAAATTACAAGCTAACCCTATGTTCTATGGCCCTTTTGGAAAAGATTGAAAATCTTGAATTAGAATTTTCTAGAAAACTTAGCATCTTGGAAATTAACCAACCAGGGTTTAATCAACTTGAAAATTTTCGGAATCTTTTAAGTCTCATTATCCAAAATTCTACACTTTCTTGACTATATAAAGATCATAAATTTCAATAAAATCTTAATTTCCTAAATGAATTTAAATATCATTGATTAAGTTTGGAGAAAGATTAGTGTTCAATTTTAACCTTCTCATGCTGGGAAACAATATGTAATTATGAGACAGAGTATGTTGCCTCCTAAATCCTAGGGTAAGCACAAATACGACCTAGCAAGAAAGTGCAAACGCTAATAATGTCTCAAAAGATCACGTCTCATCAAAAAGCTAGTGTTTCATTGTTGAAATTTAAGTATAAGTGGAAGTATTACAAAAAATAAAAAAAAAATTAATAAAAATTATATAAATAGAAAGACTCATAAACATAATATATTTAAGTTTTGGATCAAAATATAATGTCAAAACCTCAATTATGGTTTCTCAATAGGAATGCTATAGAGTATAGGCCACTGCCTTATGTGGATGAGGCATAGTAAATCATTTTCGAAACAGATAGATTTATGTCGCCGCTCATTGCTACATTAGCAGAGAAATTTGCAGGTATTGTTCCCATGGGGTGTGTTTCTTTCTGCAGTCAATTAATGACTGTAAATTTTTTGTTCCGTATTTAATTAATTTGTTTCCATGCTGCTGGTGACAGGTAGTGATAGGGGAGAACCAAATGCATATGATGATAATGATGGGGCAAGAAGTAAATGATATATGAACAGAACAATATATAAAATATATACATGTATGTTGGTTGGTTGGTTGGAACAGATTTTGTACCATATCTTTTGTGGGGAGAAGGACGTATACACTATCTTATCTTTTGGTCCAATTTTCTTTCTTGGTTTGTCCGGCCTGAAAGTTGAACTGTATTCTAGCCCCAAAACGTTTATCCGAATTCTTTCTCTAGATTGACGGAGATGAAGAATTCAGTGTTCACATCAACAACTTAAGCCCTAAAAGAAATAAGTGTATCGAGAAAAAAAAAAAAAAAGGAACAAAGTAGAAAACATGTCACAACCATAAGATAAGGTGTTGAAATGAGTTAAATAAAATCATACCGATTTTGTACCCCTGTCTCACTTTCTTTAGGTAACCAATCAAATATATATTTTTCTTCATTTTTAAATAAGTTTAATTTAAAAATGAATTTACACAGTGTCAAAAACACTAAGTAAATATATTAGGGTTAATTTTAATTCTTCGTACTGTTAATAAATGAAAATTAAATACTAAATGTGGTATAAGTTCGCACAATCACATGAGCACAACTTACAAAGGTGTGACTCAATGGTTAAGTAAGTTAGAGTTCTAATTGAATACTTCATAAGAAAAAAAAAAAAATCACCTGAGCATGATTGTCAATTTGTCTTCCTTTCCTTCGATAACTTGTGCCCCGATGATAAGTGGTCCATTACTATATCCACTTAGATGGCTTTAATGTTCAGTGCATGACATTCTTTGCATCCAATGTAGATGTCGGATTTAACCATACAAGTGTACATATCGTAACAAATAATAAAATGATGAATAAAAATATTATTTTCATAGAAAATTATATTTATTAATGCTATGTACTAAATTATCCTAACCTAATTTTATCCAAATAAGCTGAATAACTAAATAAATAAATAAAATACTAAATACAAAAAAATAATAAAAGCTAAACTAAAACTAATAAATTAATGTAAATAAGCCTAGGATTACAATTTCTCCCAACACTTCATTTAAAATCACTTAATTCTTTATTAACTTATCCAATGGTCATGAGTTATTAACCTAGAGATCTAATTCTTTCATATACATCTCCCGATAGTCATATAAAACTATCTCTCTTATTCTATTTCCTATATTCCTATGAGAACAAAGATAAAAAGAAAGCATTAAGATCAAGCCTTAATCACGGTTATGGTTTGCAAGTATATTCTTATCTTACAAACGAATCAATTCATTCGATGCTCAAATACCTTGAACGTAAGTTATTTCATCTATGACTTAAACTCAAATTTCCTTTTTCAAGTTCAATTCAGATTTACCTAATCAATATAATTGATGATCAAGCAATTAGAAATATTAAAATCAAGATGAAATAAATAACTCAAAAAGTATTGAAATAAGAAAGAAAGAAATTAAAAAATTCAAACTACATGTGAGTTCAATTGCAATCCTTAAAAAAGAAAATTAAATTAGTTTATCTTAATGAAAATAAAATGCAACTAAAAACCAAATAAGTTCCACCATCAAAAACAAAATAAAACAAAAAGAAAGAGTAGAAAAAGAAACGAAGAAAATATCTTTAATCTTCAAGTCTTCAATTTCTTCTTGCTTGTATGCTTGATAATTTCTCTCTTTAGACTCCTTAATTATCTCCCAAGTTTCTCTTAAAGTAAGCCTTTTATTGTAGTATGTCTCTTTCATTAGGATTAGGAGTCTTTAGGCATTAGAATCCTAAAATCCCAGGCCTAATTGGTGTCTAAAACTATTTTAAATTATTCTTTGACTAATATCATGGGCTGTATAATTTTTCTTATAGTTGTATAAAGCTCTCTGAAAATAGAATTAGACTTTAACTTAAACACAAAATTGTAGCCCTATATCTTATCTAACCATAGGCTTTGGAATCACATGATTTGGACTTTTGTAACTCAATATATCTTCAAATTACTTTGCAAATGTCAGATTATACGAGATTAAACATTCAATGCTTAACTCCAAGCACATCAACCATTTTTTCTTTAAAATAATTGTCTCAAAACATCTCTAAACCCTGAAAAATATAAAAAAGAAATAGAGCATGTTAGAAAGAAACAATTAACAAATCAAAACTAAAAAGACTTAAATTAATATATATTTATACCTCACGGACACTTTTGTATCTTTTTAGGAAAATGCTAAAACTCATGAATTGGTTTTTGTGAAACAGCACACGAAAACATAAAACTGAATATTTATTTTCTTCATTTGTATTAGGCTGTTTTTTCTCTATCTACTCATATATTTATTCCTCTCCTGATTAGTTATGCAAGCTTTCATAAAACTTTTCGTGAACCATATTTCGTGCTAAATAGCACCACTGATCTTTCTAATTTCCTCTTTCCGTTGCCTTCTCCTTCTCTACTTCGTATTTAATTATTTACTCACATTATTATTTGTTTTTAAAATGGTCGGAGCCTTAAGGTAGCAAGTGACATAAAATGGAAGGTATCGATCTGTTTTCTTATAATTCAATAATGTTGGATGACTTGTGTGAAAGTTTATTTCCATTAATTAAAACCTTGCCGAGCTGTGCAAACAAGAATTGGAACCTTAGGGGAGAAAGAAGCAGGACATGCGTAACTTCATATTACTTCTGTTAGGATATTGACTTAAATTGAAAGGAAAATAATAATAATAAAAAAAAAAGGAAGTGTAAGCGGTGTATGTTAGTTGGTGGAATAGTGTGTGAAGAAAATTGGAGTGTGTGTGCCTAAGTGAATCTAATATATAGAGAGTTGAAGTGTGTGTCGTGAAGAGAAAGAGACATATGAAAAGAGAGAAGAAAAAATATTGAACAGTGGAGGTGCAAGTTTTCTTCATGCCTATATCGATAGTTTGGAGGATGGCTTTTGATATGAGTACACGAAAATGTATATGGCTTAATTTTCAAGAAGAGTGAACCCTCATAGGATTTGGTATAAAAGTAAGGATAATGGTGAGAAGTAGTTGTGGGATAAGGATATTGAGAGTCATACGTGGATGTAGGCATATTTGCCGAAGAACGTCAAAAATTATGTGTAATTTGTTGTGTTTTTTTGTTTTTTCTTTTCACATGTCTATGTTGCGGCCCATTCTGTTATGTATTATAGCACAAGAAAGGGATTGATTTCCCAATAACTTCATTAGAAAAATAGTTACAGATATAACCATTTTAATTAGTTTCATAATCCCCTTGCCCAACAAAGTCAAATGCTTGATTGATAATGTACATCTGATTTTTTTTTTTTGGTTGGACAAAGTTAAGGGGAAAGGGATGTGCTGTCACGTTCTAAGGTTAAAGTATGCTATATAAAAGCTTTAATAAAAACTTACAATAATATTTATATATCACCTAACATGAATTGAACTTAAAACTATTGTGGCAATACGAATTATACCTAAAGTTATTGTGTCAATACTGCTTGAACCTGCCACTTAAACTAATTATGATTGATTAATAATGGATATATATATATATATATATATATATATATATATATATATATATATATATATATATATATATATAAAACTCAATCTTGGCAAAAACTAGGAAAAAATAAAAATGGTTAACCCAAACTCCGGTCTCTAGACTTTGGAGAAAAGAGTGATTCATCCATATATAATAACTCTCTGTCATCCCTATAAAATACAAATTTTAGAATGGTAAAGTTATGCGCATTGCGTGTATTCTCATTCCAATATGTTATAATTTTCGGAATGCTCCAAATCAAATATGTGAGCAAGGCTATCCGCAGTGCCTTCTACTGTTCTACTTGATCTTAGAGTCCAGAAAATGCAATATTATTTCCAGTATCACACAACTAACGCAAGAGTAGACAAAGTTTGGGCCAAAATTATAGAAAATTGATGATGAAGTTATGCACATTGCGTGTATTCTCATTCCAATATGCCCTAAGCAATATATCCTATATGCATATTTGACCAGCCAGACCTACTATAAGGGACAGCTAGCTAGGGATTATTGAATTGTTCAAGGTTATTTTATCTTCAATTAGCAATAACTGCGAAAGCCCGCTAATTAAGGAATATAATAAAAAGGCTAAACACCAAAATAGAAGTCATTAATTAATTATATACAAGTTGTACGAACGCAACATCAATCCACTATATGTTACTATTATTTTAATTTATTCAGAGACCATCATGATTCATGACCTAGCAATACTTAATATATAATAATCATCAATTCATCAATATGCAAATTATAAATCTGATATCCATTTCCTATACTTGTAGTGTGAGGTTTCTGTCTGAGACGTTGACACAGTAATTAAAAAACCAGTCATTTGTTCTTGCTAATTCCCTTCGCAAAGTCATTTCGGGAAGCAAGCTATGGCTTGCAAGGAACCATTCGGTGGCGATTACCTATTGCTGAAGCCAGAGGAGGCGAGTCTGCTGGATCTAGGGCTTCTCCTGTTTTCGTCTAACTTGGAAAAGAGAAGGTTCATCGATTGCCCAGAAGGGCTCGAGATCGCAGAATTTCGGCGTAGATGGCTCGTCTTCACCTCCGTTGTGGTGCAGAAGGTCCTCTTTGCCTCAGGAAAGTCCATGAAAAAGATAGGGGACACATTGGAGATGTGGCTCAATCTTCTATCAAGCAACGGCGGGTTAATAGGGCTCTTTCTGAACATTCTAAAAGGTAAATTCGATCATTCATCATTGATTATTCTTTTCTCATTACTATTTACTACCATTTGCTAGTTTTCTTCAGCATAACAAAGTTGATTGATCAATTCCTTCACGGGATCTTCTTAATTTCGAGGGCCTATGCGTTTAATTAATTATATTGCTAATATTAGCTCCATTGGCAAGTCTTTGCATGCATGCATGCATGTATATATGAATTAATGCATCGATCTGGTGCAGGAGAGAAGATAACGCCGCAGAGATCATCGGCGACGTTCACGTCGGTGGTGGGCAACCTTGACACACGAGTGAATTTAGACAAGAGCATTAAACCAGAAGATGCCAAGTACAAAGGGTTGCTGTCAATGATGGCTGCCAAATTTTCGTACGAGAATGAAGAATTCACTGCTAACGCAGTCACAAATTTCTGGGATGTAAGTTATATATATATGTTTGCTTTCAGTTGACTAGCAAGATCGGTAACTGATAGTTTAATTAGAGTAAATAGCAATTTTTTTTTTTGAAAAAATGTTATATAATTCTAATTTTTTTGACAGAATTTTTTGATAAAAGAATTTGATATGTTTGTTCATTCGTAAATAATTGAGTTGTCTTATTATTTTATTCTATTTAATAATTATTTTTAAATTTAACTGAATTATATAAAAAAAATTAACTATTTTTTCTGACTATGTAACTTTTTCTTTTTTGGTGATTTTGATGATCGATTTTCCTGTTCTATTATAACTGCAGATGGATTTCTTGGGGCAATACAGCTTCTGGAACGGTAAGTAATTAAGAAAGCATCCTTTATAAAACTATCTCATAATATACGAAATATGTGGCTAGCTAAATCTAGTCAATAATGTAGCTAGAAATATCTTTTGCTGAGTTGGTTTCTCATACATTTAAAAAAAATAAATAAATAACGCAATCAAAGTGGCATGAATCATTCTACCAAAAAAAAAAGTGGCATGAATCATATGAAAGACAGGCAGCGCATATATCGCATAAATTCCTATATAATATCATTGTGGATTCCCATATTGTAGTGTAATCACATTAGAAGCAGAGAAATTATAATAAACTTTTAATTTTGATATATAAAAACATTAATAAACTATCATATAATTTTATATTTTCATGCTTAATTATGACAATAATGTCTTTGATAATTACATAATATGTCAATTATATATTTCAATAATGTGAAATGTGATAACATAGTGCAAAAAGTTTATCACCCAAAAAAAATTTTTGAATTTAATTTTAATATATTATTAATGTAAATTTTTACAGTATCTTATAATCATGTTTGACACTTGATTACAAAAATTTACTTTTGAAGTCATTGTAGACTTTTCAACGCCTTACCTTATAGAAGTGAACAAGTTTTCTGCTTTTTTTTTTTTTTCTCGATACTCATATTTTCTTATAGGGCTTAAGTTATTGATGTGAACATTGACCCGTTAACCAAAATTAAACTCAAAATATAATAAGAGAAAGTTACCAAAAATATAATAATAGGTGAAAGTTTAGGCGAGAACATTATAATTTCATGCAATCTGGATCCTATTTTAATTAGTTAGGGACAAATATGATAATGGTTCTCACCTAACCTTCGATTTGAAGGAATATGGAAATGCTTCAAACTTCTATGCACGTTAAACTCAAAATTTCTTCTTTGACCCTTTCAAATGAGAGAATACTTTAGCCAGGATCTACTAAAAAAATGTGATTTCGAAGTCATATTTATTATCACCAAGGCTGCATTAGGCATAGGATTTAAATCTTTAATTTTTTTTATTCTCAATCCCATTTAAATATTGATAATTCAGTTAAAAATTTTAATTTAAAAAAATTAATGTCAATTAAGAGAAATATATTTTTATCTTAAGTTATTAGCACTTAATTAAGAGTAGAATTAGAGATAGAAAAAAAAATAAAAAATTTGAATTCCTAGAAAAAGAATTCAAATCTTCTCTCTCCTTTTTTGAAACGAGTCCTGATCAAAAGTTAGAAAGAATTCTATCTGCTAATATTTTGTGTAAAAGATGTTGAAAAAAAAAAAAGTGAAACTAGGAAAGTTCTTCAAGTCAATTTTGTATCAAGCTATGGTAACGAAACAGTACTTAGTATTTGACTATAAAATTATCTCCAACCTAGTTTGATCTTGCCTTTTGTTCATTAAAATTATACCACAAATGCTCCTAATGAAAATACGTGTACTTTAAGGAAAAGCAATAGAACTCGGTTTATTAGGTTCCTTCTGAATTTAAAGAAGTGTGTTTTACTTTTCTTTTTGGTAAAACTTATTTTACTTAATATTCGTCAAGTGATTATTTTGCGATAAACTATATTTTTGTTTTCACAATATCTTGTTTTTCAATAAAAAGGAAATGAAGAAAATTTTTAGTTAAAAAGGAACTAGCCTTGCTTTTTTCTTTTTTTTTTTTCGTACATTGAGATATAAATTTTTTGCCTAAATCTCAATTCATCCAACACTCGCATGACTAATAGTAATTCATAATCTACTTCCCAGTACTTTCGGGGCAGCTTCTTTTACATTTTTGTGTGTTTCCTTTACAGCTGCACGCCTACAGCTTCCCCATTGACACTAAAAATGGCATATGCATATTGCTATTTAATTATTCGGGTTATACAGATAGATCAATGAATGCTCTTTGTTCAAACATTTTTTTTAAAAAAAAAATTGTGTTTGGTTGTCGAAAGTATTTATAACAGGCGCAGATTATTCTCCATCTAGTCAGCAACCTGTAAGGTTTTTTTTTATTATATTTGACTAAACCAACTAGCTTATACTTAAGATACTCACAAATAAAAAAATACCCACAATGTATTTTAAAACTTCTAAAAAATTAAATAATTAGAATACTGATTGGTTGCGTATAGCCGTATACATGTCTGACTTTTATTTTTCTTTAATATCAATATACATTTCACATCTTGATATATAAATTTAATTTTTCAATCTACTATATAATTGTAAAAGTTAATTTATATTATCAATTAATTATATGTCAATATATCATTCAAAAAGTTTGATTATGACAATTATAAACTATTTGAAAAATTATGTGTAAACACAAAATTAACTAATAGTGTAAAAAATTTTATATTGAAAATACATCAAAACCAAAATCTATATATATTAAGGTGTAAATAGATAAATTCCAACAAAATAAATTATTACTTCATCAAGAATAACATTTTTTCGTTGGATATTGGGATTTACTTGTCCCCTCTGTGGGGACAAGTACGTGCTTAGAAATGTGCTCATCTACTGCTTCCATGGTATTGGACAATATATTGGTAGGGTTATTCATTAATTTCGTGTAGAAACCAATCATTGACAAGGGACAATCCAAACGGTGTGAAGTGCAGATTTCCAAGAACTTTGGTCCACGCGAGCAATCATAGTGCAAGACAACAAGTCCGAGCCCAACTTGATTGTGGTGGCATTTAGGGGCACAGAGCCATTCGATGCAGACCAGTGGAGAACGGATGTGGACATCTCGTGGTACGAGCTGCCCAAAGTGGGCAAGATCCACGGTGGTTTCATGAAAGCTTTAGGCCTACAGAAGAACAGTGGGTGGCCCAAACAGATCACAGAGCCAAGCACCGGCAATGGCGCCCAGCATCGTTATGCTTACTACACAATCAGGGAGGAGCTCAAGGCAATGTTGCAGGCAAATGAGGAAGCAAAGTTCATACTAACAGGGCACAGTTTGGGAGGAGCTTTGGCCATTCTGTTTGCTGCGGTGCTCGCACTGCACGAGGAGGCATGGCTGCTGGACAAGTTAGAAGGGGTTTACACCTTTGGGCAGCCAAGAGTAGGGGACCAACAGTTTGGGGAGTTCATGAAGGACAAGCTGAGGAAGTACGATGTGAGGTACATGAGGTATGTCTACTGCAATGACATGGTTCCTAGGATCCCTTACGATGACAAAACCCTCTTCTTTAAGCATTTCGGTTCTTGCCTCTACTTCAACAGCTTGTACCAAGGGCAGGTATGAAATTAATGCGAATGGTGGATTATGATTTCTCTCTACTCCGATGTAAATGTTCTCATATTTTTATATATCTGCTACAACTAAATTGTTTTGTACGCATTGAAATCCAGGTTCTAGAAGAGGAGCCAAACAAGAATTACTTCTCCTTGTTCTGGGTCATACCAAAGATCTTAAACACAGTTTGGGAGCTTATTAGGAGTTTCCTTATCGCATTTAGAGGTCAGGACTACAGAGAAGGTTGGTTTTTGACTCTGTTTAGGTTCATTGGATTGGTAATTCCAGGACTATCAGCTCATCTTCCTCAAGACTACGTCAATGTCACTCGATTGGGGGCCTTACACGAACTTCAGGAGCTTCAAAGTTCAGAAGATTCCAAAGCTGACTAATGCCAACGCGTGCTTAACCAGCCGCTACTACTGCAGATTTCGTTCCCCTATCTTTTTTTTCCTTTTTGACGTTGGAATTTACATTGTGCAATTAGATGTGTTTTCCTTATTTTTCTTTTTGACATTGGAAAATGCATTCCGAAAAGCTGACTAATGTTATGCGACGCGTTACTTGATTTAGAGAGAAAAAAATAAAAACACACTCACGATATCCTGAGATAAATAACTCATGGCGTACACTCATTTAACTGGTCCATGATCCTTAATGCAGTAGCTCGTGCAAATTAAATAGCACTTGTTGCACACATCTCAAACCGAAATTAGTAGCGGTGATGCAAAATTAGCGAGAAATAATAAACGGAAAATAATATAAATGAACGAATAACAAAATTGAGGCATACGTGATTGTGAGAAGGAAAGAATAAATTGTAGAGATTCGTGGTTAATTTGATAATTCTGCTATAGATAGATTACATTTCAACAGCAAACTGTCATGTAGGGAGAAAAAATTACAAAAAAGTGGCTTATTTCTAAAGTTTGGCCTAACTACATACATATATTATTCATCATTGAATGCCAACTCCCAAATGTGAGGGAACAAGGGGCTTTGATTTTATCGGAGACCTTCAATGAAGGTGCTGGTATTTCATGCATTGCAAAACCGCAACGACACCAATTTACTGTCAACATAGCAAGCTGCTATAACGTGGTGCATTTAAACCCTTCTGAAACCTGGTCAGGGATGTAATCAGTCTTTCATCAAAATGCATAAGGATGAACAAGAATGTAACCAGTGCAAATTTCATGGTAAGTAGTTTAGGGAACAATGTACTTGAGCCAATCAACAGTTCAAAACTCAAGGTGAAGAAAGCAAGAGCATGCATCTGTTTAAAAAGCACAGTCAAATTAATAACTGAAGATGAGTCCTGTATAACTAGCAAATGAACCTTTTCACTTATCAGAATTCTTAGAATTTTAGATACAATTGACAAAAATCACAACTTTTAAAATTCCAAATTATGTACACAATTGATATTGAAGAGCATGTTAATTTTAAAAGATTTCAAAACCAAATTAATCAAAGACTTGCAAACAAGGGATTTCTGAACTAAAACAAGGTTTACAGAGAAACTTACCCATCATCATTTGAACAGAAAAGAATGCTGGAGTGGCTTAAAAGGCATGGCAGGTGAAACAGCCACTCAAAGAACCCATTTGACTGGCTCTACGAAATGATATAGCCTTGTGGGAAGTTCTGGCAACTTGATGGGCCTGGTTGGCTAAAACTGAACTTCTCATTTCCTGAGCTTTCTTCTGAGCCAATCTCAGCTTGTTCATAATCTTATCCATAGAGGATGCTCGCTTCTTTTCCAACTTCATCTGAAATAGCAAAGTAATGATGAGATCATAATCCATTTGTTTATCTCTCTAATTCTTCTCCATCTTCTTCTCCATCTTCTTCTTCATCTTTTTTTTTTAAAAAAAAAATTTGGGTCCCAAATGAAAAGGAGTCCGTAATGCATGTGTGCAGTGAAATGAATTAACAAAAATATGATCCATCTAATGCTTGATTTGTACATAATAACAAACAACCAACAATGAGGAGCTTCTCTCTTTCAGCAGAGGGAAAACTTGCAGCAACATGTTCAATAACTTGTTCATCGTTTTAAGATAATGGATATGTGATCAACCTTCCTGCTTTTCCTTCTCTGATAATGCATTATGGCAAACCCTTTTTCTGGCCGGGATTTCTATCTGTCTGTGTGTGTGTGTGTGTTGTGTATTTAGTTTTAAAGGGTATATCTTGGTACATGCTTAAAAGTTATTGGCAGAGAAATCATTAATTCCTGTTCATCACCTCCAGAGAATCCATCCACTGACAAATAGATCACATACTTCTTTAATATACAGCTAACTGAGGATAACCAAAATTATATTGAGGTAAAAGAGGGAAATATTTCAAAACTGTGAATTGAGGGTGAGAAAGAAAGGGAGAATTCCAAAAAAGAAACTTCTAATAAAAGTATTTATCATGAAGGAGCAATAAACACGGAGTGATTCTTTAAGCCAACATATTATACATAAAATCAATTCAAGTGGTTATTTTTCCTTTATAGTAAATATCTTTTAGAGGAACTGGAATTCTCCCAAGAAAGAAAACACTAGGCATTAACCTCTAGTTTTCGAATTGCTGCCTCAGCTTTCGCCTTTTGCAAGTTCTCCCATGCAGTGATTTTGGCTTCCTCCCTTTTAGCCCTGGATAAATAAAAATTGCTGGCATTTTAGAAACAATGTAAAGTTTGTGCAATTGTCAGATCTAAATACTTCAAAATTTTTCAATTTTCTTGTTTGAATTGTATAGGACGGTCAACTTGTGTCATAGTTGGAAGGTAAAAAAGAGAGATTATTGACTACTCCTGTATGCTTGGATTTTAATTGAATCATTTCAAGGCCAATAACATATTTAGTAAATCCATAACCATAAATTCCACAAACTCCAATTTTTGTGACACCACCATGAACTACAATGGATCACTACATTTTCCAGGCAACTCATGGCATTTGGATAAGAGCAGAGTAAAAAACTCGACTTTATAGAGAAAACTTTACTGCTTAACGGCAAGTTCTTTATACCAGATAAATTGAACAAAATTAATACAATACCAAAGTAGACATACTTTGAAACAGACTTTGGCCTCTCCCAAGATGAAGATCCAGTGCTTTTTTCTTTCTTTTTCCAGCTGTCAACATTTTCTGAGGCTCTGCCAGAGAATAGGACCCTATGTTTCTTGGACCACCTTGTCATGGTGACACGTTCATCTACCTGCACATCCCTGATATCCATTTTAGATAAAGAGACACCCTGCAATTCTGTGATAGGCAGGGCAGATGGAGTGGACGCAGAGAAAGAAGGCCTCATATTGGGGGAGGAGAATGAGCTACCCTCTGGGCTCATCTGGGTTGCCATGTCCCTTCTTGAAACAACAGGAGATACATTGGTGCCCGCATCTTTGAAACCATCAAACTTCTCCTCTGTAAGTTAGAACCAGAATCAAGAATGCTATATATCATATACATAGAAGCATAGTTTCAAAATCACATAAGAAGACCGTCATCTATACTTTTAGTGACACCAGTAAGCATACAATTATCAATTTTCAACATATCATTAGCATCTAAAGAAACCATTTCTTCCATCCACACCACCTTGCAACAATATTCAAATACAGAATCACACAGTATGAGGAGTTCCCAGAAGCGAAAGGATTAATTGAAAGTCAGGAAATTGAAATTCATCTAAATTTATCCAAGCCAATCCTTTTGGGTCACCATTTAAACATGTGATCTTCCAGTATCAAGTTCGCAGTTACGAAAAGATATTTTTGAAGCATAAGTTCATTGATGAATATGTCGAAATCATATATCATCAAAATCCAAAGGCAGATAAGATCCAAACAATGGATATAACAACCTTGGGAAGGCATTGATGACTGACTCTGCATCTCAGAGCATCCATGGACACTAGCTGAGCGGGCCATGCAAGGTTCTGTTCCCGTCGGAAGCACTCCACCATGGCCACTGGAACGGGTTGTTAATCCATCAGCTGAGATAACACCAGCTGAAAATAATGGAGAAGCTGCCATAAAATTCCCCGCAGTCCCCCCTTCAAACATTGGGACAGCCGGTGAATACAAGGAATAATACGCAATACCAGGGGGCCCAAGTGGACCGCTCTTTGACTTTGGCCTCCTCTGGGGTGGTGGAAGCGAAGCCCTCCCGGTGGCATCTCCTGAAACAGGACTGAGGATCCATCTCTCAGCATCTTCCCATTTGGATGGCAAGGTTCTTCCATTGTTGAAAGGCAACAGAGCCGCACCGACGTGCTTGCGAGCAGCATTTGTGTGCAAAGGAACCCGCTCGGAGCTCCAACCCTTTTGCATCGCAACACCAGCTTGACGATAATTCGGTGTTCCGGGACTTGGGAAATTGCCAGAGCCAGACCTCCGAGACGAAAGCGAGCTCTTCTTCATGGTCCCCAGCCGAGGCGAAGATCCGGTGGCATTGTTCAGATCTAACGAAGCAGGCCTTCGCCGGTCAGGCTTCTTAAATAAGGCTTCAGATCTCGATCTCCGATCCTGACATTCTTTGAGGAAAAGAAACTGGAGATTCAAAACAAGCTATAACAAAGCGGAGATTGTAGTTGTAGGGAGTGGTACCTTTGAGAGCTAGAGAGAAAGAGTTTCTTGCTGAGTCCAATTCCAAGAGTTGATTCCCGTCTTCAACATCAGCATCGCTGTCTTCCTTTTGAACTGCGATGATGTGGATGGATATCGCTACGGGGTCAATTTTAAAACTTGGAACTTTTTCAACAAAACAAAAACAAAAACAAAAATAAAAGCAAAATGAACAGTACCTTTTTCCTTTTCTCCCTTTCTGGAGAGACGACTGTGCTGCTTCTTGTTGTGTACTGCATGTTTGTTTGGATCTGGATCTGGATCTGGACCACTCCAGCTCTCGTTGGGAGGAAAATCACCGTCATGCCCTGCTAGTTGCTGCAAGAGATCCCAGAAGAAGAATTTAACACTAGCCAGACGAACCTCAAATCTTTTCGAGCTTAGATTCGACCATTCAGACATGCGTCATCGCAGTTCGTACACTGAAAAATAAAAAAACCTAGTATCCCCAAACACAGAGAAGCACTAGATCCTCTGGTCATTTTCTTCGGAAAATTTCAGAGACTCAAATTTCCAATTTCCGTTCGGAAAACGATTGTCATTGAGCTTTCCGCAACAATTGAATTGATTAACACTCACGCAACGATTCGATTATCCATTCCGTATCATCAGAACCAAGAAAAGGAGAAAAAAGAACTAGTGCAGAGTGCACAAGCATGCATTGTTAGTAGCAGTGGTAGAAGTACGAACCAGGGAGATTTCAGAGGCTAAAGAGTCGTGGTCATGAGTGTCGGATGCAAAAGAGCAGCGATCGACGCTGGCGGAAGCAGAGGAGAAGAGGCTCAAGTTGGATTCGAGAGTGAAGATGACGGAGTCGGGGCTGGTGTCGCGGCCTCTCAAGCCGCCGGGCCTCCACGAGCTCCGCTCCTGAAACCCTAACTCCGGCATTGCCAAACCACCTTACCTTAGCTTACCTTGCTCGCATTGGCAGAGTGAAGGGGAGAACCAGAGCGTTGAAGGTATTCGAGATTCGGTTTGTTTTGGCATGGAAAAAGGACAATAATATGGCGGGTATTAGGAAAGAAGAACACGTAACATGGTTTTCTTATGTCATTGTCACAAGACTCAATTATTTATATTATGACTACGCATACAAGGTAACCATCCTACCAATAGGGAAATTCTTAATTAGGTATGGGTTTTATATATGCATTTAAACTATTTTTAAAAATAGAGTAAAATTTTAAATTGATTTTTAAAAAATTATGTTGTTATAATTTTAATTTTTTAAAAAATAATGATATTAATTTAATTATTAAATTATAAAAAATAATATCAAAATTTTTTTTATGTATGAATAAAGATTAAATTAATATAATTTTTTATAATTAAAAAATTAAATTAAATGATATTTTTTGATAATTAAGTGATTAAATTAATATTAATTTTTTTATATATTAAAATGATATTATTTTTTATAATTTAAAAATTAAATAAATATCGATATTTTTTAAAAATTAAATTAAAAGTTTAATTTTAAAATATATAATTAACTTTAAAAAAGATTTATTCATAAAATATGATTCATAAAATCTTATATATATCTAATATTATTCGAGTTTGTAGGTAGACATTTCTCTACTTAAAGATGTCTGTTAAAAAATAATGAAGTGACCTTTGGAGTTTTGAAGGGAAGAGGTTCTACTTTTCTAGTGTTCTATTCCACAACTTAGAACACGAACATGATAATTGATGGAGTCTTTCATAGTCGTAGACATAGACCACATAAAAAAAGACAAATATAGATTATGAATAATCGAGTGCGGTCTGGTCTGCGGGGCTTGCACTTCTTCTTTTCATGCTATCCTCAATTACCTTTGACTGTGGATTTGACCGGTTGTGAAATAACCATAAGGTCCATCCCTCACTGGCTATCAATAGGGTTGAATTATCCACCACGGGGTATCACGGTCTTTTCGGCTTTTAATTGAATATGGTAATCCCTTCATTAGAGGACCAAGATTATGATAATAATGATTATGCTGAGGATGCAGTTTACCGTTACGGGTCCACAGGCCCTACTGCTACTGGATTATTGCCACTGTTCTTTCCAACTTTCGAATTAAAGTAGGATTACTTTTTGGGTTATTAAGTTATTGAATATTGCTTAAAGCATAATTATAAGGAACACTCAATAAATCACTGCAATCAATATTTATTTGGTGCCTCATTATAATTACAATTAATAAATTTTGAACTAAACTAAATAAATTGATTCATTTAAGCCAAATGAAGGTTGTTTTTTTAATTATGTGGTTTGATATGGTTTTATTCTGAAGTTAAATTTTGACACTAAATCTGAGACATTCATAACTTGTGATTTAGAACGGAACTAGATCATGCAGCATGATTTAGTTCAATTTCAGCCTTAGTGCATGTATGAAAATAAATTATTTTTAAAAAAATTATTTTTTTAAAAATTATTTTAATAAAATTTTAATTATAAGTTGTTTTGATTATAAAATAAACTAATTTAAATATACACGTAGAGACTTATGATTTATAAAATTCACAAACTATAAAATATAATTTGATTGGAAATTTACTCCTACAGTAAATAAATTGGAGTATAAATTTCTCTAATTAAAATGATAAAATTTTCTCAATAAAGAGTCTTTCCTACTTCTTTTTAGTCATTATACAAGCCTACATTACAATTCTAGATATAAAGGGCTTAAGGAACCATCAAGCTAAACCCTTGGTTGATTGAGTGTTGATAATAAGGTGCCTTTATTTATTATATTTAGCCTTTATTTTTCAAGTTTTAGCTTGTGTTTGTTCTCAATTTAAAATAGGTCAAAATAAATTCTCCTATGTAACTGTCACTTTGGACCCCAAAATAGAAGTGAGCAATTATTACTTCTCTTATTAAAAATAAATCAAATTTAAAATTTTTCAAAAAAATTAAAAAGACATCTCGTAGATAAATAAAGAAATACACTCTGTGCAAAATTGCTAAATAGCATATAAATTTATGTAAAACAAAATTAATATTATTATAAATAAATTCAATCATGCAAAAAAAATTAAACATTATAAAAGAAAAGACATTGGTTTCAAAAAGAACGGCCGGATGATTGCTGAAAATGACAAAATATGATCACAAAAAAATAACAATGCTGGGATTGCGAATAAGTGGTGGGTGGGGAGCAATATTTCTTGCTTCCTAATTCCAATTTTTGGCATCTTGGCAAGAAGGGACAAACAAAATGGAAAATTAAAAGAAAAAAAAGGTTTCCTTTTAGAATTGCTGTCTCCCTTGAAAAAAACAGTGAACGAATGCCTACCATATCTTTCGGTCCCGACAAAATTATAACACTTGAATTGTTGTTTACGGATGAAAATGACTTAGATTATTTAAGTATCGATTTTGATAATAGAAATTTAATTTTATATAAAATAAATATTTTTTAAAAAAATTTATTTTAATGTCTGATAAATGAATCTCTTACATAGTAGATGAGACGATAATATAAAAAATCAAAAAACACTTGAATTGTTTTTTTCTTTTCCTCAAAAATCTGTGCTGCCTATTTGTATGCTGGAACGCCAGCACGTAATGCCGGAGTCTTGACTTTTTCTCTGGAGAATTTAATGCAGCTTGTCACATTTATAATCTCTGTTGCATTTGCAGGAAATATAGCAGGCGAAGGGAGCAATTAAAGCATCCATTTGGTGATGTTCAAGGGCCACAAACAGAAATTGTGATTCAGCATTGCTCTAACCGTTCGTTTGGATTGAGAGAAAATGAGAGCAGAAAAAATAGGATTGAGGGAATAAAGTACTTTTCTCCAGTCTGGAAGAGGAGAGAAAACAGGGAAGAGAGAAAATGTTCATGTGGGACCCACCGAAAAGTTTTCGCTCCTGAAATGTGAAGAAAATGCCGAGAAAAGGACCCAATATGTCCTTCGTCAGGACACAGCGAGCATCCTTTCAAACACACACATTCAAAAAACAGATCAAAATAAACCATGGATTAAAAATGTAACAATGGAGATATAGAGACTGAATTTTTTTTTTTTTTCCAGTTTGGGTGGTGAGGCTGGGGAGTAGGGGCGAGGGGGTGGGGTGGGGGGTAGGGGGAGGGGAAGTGTACACGGGGTTGGGGCCGTGGGGAGTGGCAGAAGTGGGGAAGGGGAGGGGGTTCACGGTGGTGGGTGGAGGACGGGCGTTGGGTAGGGGGCAGGGGGATGGGGAAGCGGGGTGGCCGGTTGGGGTGGGGTGAAAGGAAGGGAGATTTTGATAAAATTTACCCTATTTTTTTTTTAAATTTAGAAAAAAAAATTTAGTTGAGATAAGCATATTTAAAATATCATAAAATTAAAAGTAATTAATTATAATTTTTTTAAATTTTAATTTATAAGAATATAATTTAAGTAAATTAAAATTTTAATAAGATGAATTTTATTTATAATAAAAATAAAAATTTATATTTTAAATAAAATTAATTTCTTATTTAAAATATAAGAATGCTTAATAAGAAAAAATTATTTTTTATTAAAAAAATTTACGATAAAATTTTATAATTTAAATATTGATAAACTAATATTTAAATTATCTTATGTATAATTTATTTATTTATATAATTTATAAAAAATTTAAAACTTTAAAGATATAAAATAAAAAATAATATAAGTTAAATATCATTTTATATTATTATGTTTTTTTTATTTATTTACTTAATCAAACATGAAAAAAGATTTATTTTTATTTTTTTCTTCAACTAAATATATAAGTAAAAAATATATTTTTTTCTTCTCATTCTTTTTTTTTTATTTTCTCTTTATATCTAAACATAGCGTGAAAGTCTTAAGCCCGTGGTTTAACAACTATTTTCCCATATAAACAAATCGAGCTCATGTCCCATTGAATCCAAAGCAGAGTGGACCCAATTAGAACTCCCTCGTGCCATTCTGATTCTATCACTGTTCACCAATTTTTTTCATCTCTCCTTCCTCCTACTCATCCCTTTGAATATATGGAAATAAAATAGACTTAGGCTGTGCTGTCATGTGTCAACGCGGATTCTGACAAAATCTAAATAATTGGAGGGGCATAGGACCTAGAACTGCTCCCGAGAAAACTTTGAGAATTGAATGAAGCAATGCTATTCTGGCAAATCTTTATTCACAAGCAGATTCTAACCAAGCTCCATGTCCGGAATGAATTTTAGGTTAAAAAAAAATTTATATTTTTATATAAAAATGACTTTTTTACTTAATAAAGTACAGCAATCTTTAGAATAGCATAATGTGACCCTATTCAGTATTCACAAACTTCTTTCAATCTTATTTTGTTTTAAAATAATAAATTATTATAATTAAATAAGTAAAGAGTATGTGAGGGCAGATTGTGTATATTGCTCAATTAAAAGTTGAGAGGTATTACCTACCTACCCATTGAACTGGAATTTATTTGACATTGGCCCTCCACTCACTAAGAATCGCATCTATTTAGCAGGAAAAGCTACATGGCAATTACTAAAATAAAAATTAAATAAAAATACAGAATTATTAGATTATGTCTTGTAAATTTCTGTAGAAGGATTTTAATATAGACCATATAGATTTATAAATAAATCATAAAAAACAGGTGATCCTTATGAATGAAAATTGTCCAAATAACATTACAGTTTGGTCTTCATCTAGAGTGGACCCCGACATCAGTGCTAGTACTTGGGCCTCTCATGGATGAATTCCAAGTTCCATCAGATGGAAATTGTTTCAAGGACATCTCCATTTGCCAAACCAAAAAAGGATTTTAGTTTCCTCGCAAGCAACGCTTCTTTTCAGAGTATGTTTGGAATCAAGATAAAATGAGGAGAAAATGAAGCGAAAAAAATATGAAGTTAAATAATAGATTATCTTCTAAATAATTTTGTTTGGACATTTAAAATTTTCTAAATTAATTTTTTTTAAATATTCATAAAAATAAAAGAGAAATTTATCTAGTACCTTTTTTATTATAAAGGTACCAATATCCCTACAAATTAATGATTAATAATTGACCACGTGTCCTATACATTCAATAAATTTTTGTCATCACGTCAAAGAAAATAAGTAAATTTTTGTCATGACATTTTATTATATTACTTAATTATAATATTTAATAATGTATAATTATCAATGGTATTTGCACATGTTTGATTTAATTTAATTTTTAAAAAAAATTATTTTTTTTAACAACTCTTTCAATAAAAATTTTAATTATAAATTTTTTTAAATATAAAATAAACTAATATAAATATACACTTAGTATCCTTATAAAAATAAAAGATTCTGAAAGAATCTCTAAATGAATAAGTAAATTTTAAAAGGTTAACATGATAATTTCTTATCCCTCCACCTTTCTCATCCCTCCACCCCTTTCATTTTAAAAAATTCTAAATATGGGACGTGTTTACTTTAAACCTTTTCCTCCCCCGTCCCCGTCCCCCCCCCCCCTTTTTCTCCAATTTTTCTACATCCAAAACATATCCAATCGTCATGTGAACCACACAAACGCGCACACACGCATACGCAAAAACACACACACAGAAATATATATAAAATTAAAAATAACAGTTTTAGCGGAGAACTCTAATGAAATAAATTTTAAAAAAAGGTTAAAATATGTACAGCCCAACAAGGTTAAAATATTGTGACACTTGGAAACCAAGCTGAAATAGCTCAGAAACAAGTATAAAAGTCCAGAAGTGTAACTTCATAATCACCTCAGCTAGCCGACTTGTTTTTTCCTCGCCGGCGGGGGGGGGGGGGGGTGATTATCCTTAATTCACTTGTAGCAGAAGTAAATGTGGTTAACTCAGCATCCTCCAACTGCTGTATCACTGAAATAAGCAGTAATTCCCTTCAACTTTCCATTTAAATAAACTTTCTCCACCTGAAATAATGATAGTAACAAAAAAGGTTATTTACTAGGGAAAAATATAGAATAAGTCACCACAGAACACAATGATGGCATAGAAACACAATAATAAACCCCCATTCGGTAGTATTCTACACTTAAGATCAAGGGCGTAAGTAATGTAGCATTGAAGAACCATAGTATGCCTTGCTTCTTTCTCTCCTTATCTATGTATGTTTGTGTGTTCCATTTTTCTCCTATTTTACATCCTTGCCACATATTTTAGTCCAAGTTCTTTTAAGAAGGGATTCAAGTAACAGCCAGCCAAGTCTGGGTTTTTAGTTTCAATCAATTTTAAACGATGAATCATCTTAGCAGACCCAAGTAGGTAAAGTTCAAATTAACCTACCGCTGTTTCATACAGCGTTGACATTAAAAAATATTATAAAATCCCAATATTCTTGGACCCCAAAGAAAGGGGGAAAAAAGCATGGTTAATGAGATGGATAATAAGGTGATCAACAAACTGTGTTTATCATCCTGTTCGTACCTCCTACTCTCAATACACACAACACAGGCTACATGGCTTTCTCCTTTTCATTGTTTTCCTAGCATCGTGCTCCAAACCAAGGGTCCCCAAACCGCCCTCTAAAACAGGAGACTTCTGCGAAGTTGACCATCATAAACTTTAGTTAGAGGTACACCTAAAAAAGGATTCATCATTCATGAGAACACATCCACTACTTTTATTTACTCCGTTACACCTCTTAAGTCTTAAGCCTATAAGGAACACACTAATTAGATTATGTACATATGGGTATCCAAAAACACAACTTCATCTCAATAGTTTACCAAGACACCCTTCACACTATAAAGGACAAAGTATTCTTAAACAATTCATGACATACTCTCTCTCTCTCTCCCCTCCCCCTTTTTAAGAGGTAGGGAGGGGGGGGGGTCTTAGTAGAGTAGGCTTCCAAAATGAAGCATATCAAAACAAAAGTTGACCATTACCTCTAGTGACCATGGTGGACAGGCAGATAGAGATAACTCAGACAATTGGTTCAAATTGCTATTTTTTGGAAGGAACATGACAACTCTGGAAGCAATTTCCTTTGCAACATTGAACAGAACATATCTGAACAGAAGCATCATTGAGTTAAAATGGAAGAGTAAAAAGTTAGTATGTACTACAAGATAAAATTAAGGTAAAAGACAAGTATCTCCCCACCCATCACGTGGTCTAAGCATTGTCTTCATGTCATAAGTCAAAACCTTAGCATAATCAGGTCCCCCCCAAGGTGGAGATAAGAAAACAGTATCAGCCTGCAGGACAAAACATTTTGTCAAATATCAACTATCTTAAAAGCTTAAGCTATTATTATAAGGCCGAATAATGGTTTTGAGTAATATCTCTAACATGCTCCTCGTGCGAAGCGTGGAGAGGAAGTACAAAACGTTTTGTTAAATATCAACTATCTTAAAAGCTTAAGCTATTATTATAAGGCCCAAAAATGGTTTTGGTTAATATCTTTAACATGCTCCTCGTGCAAAGCGTGGAGAAGACAGACCCACCCAAATCTTATGCAGAAATTTTTAATTTAATTAGAAGAGTGGGGCAGTAAAGATTCAATTCTTGACTACTTGTTCAAAGAGACTTTGATACTTACTAAAGACCAATTATCCTAAAAGCTTAAGCTATTATGAAGAAGGCCCAAGAATGGTTTGTTAATACAATTTTTCCCTGTAAATTTCCCCTAAATGCCAAAATTAAGAGATGGTAGATAAATTTTTATTTTGGTGAGACAGCAGGGCTGAAGCCCATTGTTTGTCATTTACTCATCCAGAAAAAAAATATAACAGCTCAAAACAACTAAATTTATCGGCAAAAATGATAAATTTATCATTCTTCTTTTCTGCTGTAATATAATTATTCAATGATTTAATATTATCAGTTGTCTGCTTTTAATTGTTGCATTACTTCTGAAAGTTAAAATTTACTACTGCACTGCAATTTACAAATTTAGGCTTTTCACATTTCAACATTCAGAGTCTTGTATCAAATCTACTCCTCTCTTTTCAGAATATGTGATCCAAGTATATATGAAATTGCAAAGGCGACACCATGTCTAATGCAAGAGGATAAATCATGAGATCAGGGGAAATAGGAAGGGAAAAAGATGGCAGATGTTGTGTGTAAACACAACCTTTCCTTGAGGCACACAAGTCTATTACCACAAGCAAAGAGCACATTCAGAAAACAATTGAAGCACAACTCTCTTACACACAGTCCCTCGTTTCAGTTGGTCAAGAAAAGTTCATGGCTAACCACTCAGGTGCTCCTCCCCATACCCCTCTTTTTCCACGAAGATTCACACTCTGATTTTTTATTGATTGTTATATAATAATATATATGGCATCATCATAACAGTGATCATTTGATTTTTCAAGGGATTTAAACCTCTTCTTGGAGAAGTCATTAAACATATTTTTAGGAAAAGAGGTGCCGAAAGAGTAAAAGCAAGGAGGGTGAAGCGGTGGGGCAGGGCACAGGTCAGGATAAAATATGTTCAGTGGCAACAGGGAATACAGGCATAGCACGAGTATCACCTTGATACTGGCAAAATATAGGGGAGGCAAGAGGTCACAGTTAGAGGGGTAAGGAACTAAGGATGGGAAAAAACAAAAAAGTAATCCATAGTTGAATTATTACCTAACTTCAATATCTTCATTACTCATTTAAAAAAAAAAAAGGGAAAAATCCAAAAAAGAAGCAGCCTAGCCACAACATATCTTAACCTACCTCCACGCAAAAAAGAAATACATAAAAATGGCCAGTATCAAAGTGTGTAATATGGCAACTTTCACACCTTTAACTTAGGTGCCAAGAGGAAGAAGTCACCCATTATGAAGTCAATCTGATCATCCACCCCATAAATAGCAGCATTATGCCTAGCATAATCAATCTTCAGTGGATCAATATCAATTCCAATTACATGTCTGCACCTGTAATTATCAAATAATTCATTTCCAACAACAGAGATCGATGATCATTTGAAAAAAAAAATTCTCAGAGGATGACATAAGTATTGAACACATAATTACAACATTATACCTATGTAATGGAAAACTTGACCTGAATACTCTTTTATATTGGAACTACAATGAGAGACACCCACCTTATGAACTAAGGATCCAACTTGAATCACTTGACTAAATAAAACGATAAACTTTGTTCTCTCTTTATCCAGTTGTAATAAACCATCATGTGAAATGAACATTGGCAATCACTAGACTATATAAAGTGGAATACTTCAAAAAAAATAAACTAAACATTAAAGAAGAAAAATAAACCAGCGTGTCAAACAACTTAGAACGAGGGCGGGGTGGAGGATAAGAATATATTCTACTATTGTTCACTAAAGGCCTTTGTTGACTCCAACAGCACTTATAATCACACCATTATACATAAACAAATATTGCACAAGGTCAACATAGGGTAGGAATGTTTTTTAAGACTTAAATTTGGAATTCACCAGGCGAACAATCCAATCAGAACTAAAACCATTTATTGAAATGAAAAATGAAAATACACTATTTGGTGTATTTCAATGTTTAACTAGGCAAAAAATTATGAAGTGTGATGTACAATAACTAAACCTTGAGAACATGAAGGCACTCAAAGGTAGGTAGGAAATATTGTCCATCAAAGTCTCCAGAAACTAAAATGAATTTATTCACTAGCAACAAGTGACTAATTAGTACTCACAACTCACCATTTTGCAAATTGGATAGCATTCCCACCGACACCAGTGAAACAGTCAATTATGATGCCACTAGCACAACGCAATGCTTGATGCCGAGCAATAGGCTCTGGAGTGACAGAAAACCATCCTTCCTCATCCATTTTTACACCATCATCAAATCTAGAGAACAAACTATACCTCTGACACCAATATTTGCCAATTGTAGCAGAATACTCTTGAGGCATATCTTTAAATCGGAGACCTGCAAAATGCAAAAATGGCTTATTACATGGGTAATAGCTGTCAACTTTCAACAACACATTGCAACGACTGGAAAAAATCTATATTAGGCATTAATATCTCATGAGACATAGGCAAAGTAATTTTTATCAATCATACAAGCATTTATTAAATATTCAAGTTTTTGACTCATAGAACAGCAAATCAATCATATAAGCATCTAACAAGTAGTATTATATGTATTTGACTCCTAGAACTGTATTATTATAAAATTGAAGCCTATTAGCTAAGAGATTTAGTAGAATATATCAACCATAATGCAGAAGCCAGATAAACGGTAGAAGCAGATACTAATAATAAAGTATCTATCACAAACCTTCAGTTTCATTATAGAATTTTCTCTGCTTTTGTTTTCTTTTCACTTTCTTTTTCTGTTTTTTCATGAAAGGATCTGCCTTCGCATCTGACCTTATCATATCAGTAACCATGTTTTCCAAGTATATATCATTAACCTCTGAAGCTGCTTGGATGCATCTTTTGTGAGAGCTGCAAAGTATATCAATTGTTAGGAGAGCAAATAAAATATACATGCACTTTCTGATTTCTTGGAGATATAAACCATTCATGGGCCTCCACTTAGCAGCTTAAGCTTTTGGGAGAATTGGTCTACGACATGGTATCAAAGCCTCTTTGGCCAAGAAGTTAGTAGTTTGATTCTTGCCATCCCCATTATTCCAATTAAAATAAAATTTAAGCAAAAGATTTGAGTTAATTTGTTAATGCTTCAACCCCAAAAAGCTTTAGTGTGAGGAGCCACGTTAAAGGTATAAACCATTCATGGGCCTTCACCTAACAACTTAAGCTTTTGAGAGAGTCAGTCATTGATGCTTTCCTACTCTTCTAGTTATTTTTAATATTGAAAGGCTTCATCAGCTTTGCAAATTAAATTAGTTGTCTAGGAAAGTAGTTCCATTAGGTGTACTTAGAGGACAAAAAGGATATGGTTCAGCACTTATATTGTTATTTGCAAGCTGCAAAATTCAAGACCAATCTGCTTTATCTTAATGTTGCAGAGACAAAAGAATTTTCTGTTCAAATAAATTTTTTCCAGGTGATTTAATAATAGTTTACAGAGAAGCATTTGTTTCATTCATGCTTGAATTAAAGTAGAAGATAAAATACCTAATGACATGCTCGGTATTTGATATTGAGCAGCATGAAACTTCATCATTGCAACTACTTCTCTCAATACACTCATCTGAGTGATCAAGAGTTTGGTCTTTGCTATGTGTGGTGATAACACAGACCAAATTGCCAGCAGCAACTCCAATCTCAGCTGAACACTCATCATGCTGCTTTCCTTCCAAGTTCTCTTTAATCAAGCTTTCCTCAAGTGGTTTAGTGTTATTTTCACACTCCTCTGTTGCCTTTAGAGCTGAAATATCATCTGATTCAATAAACCCATCAATTGCCAGATGCTCCATCCCTGGGGGTGGGTGCCATGTTGAAGTGTGTGTTTTGATATTATAGAAGTATCTTCTCATATAGAAAGTATCCCAGAGCACCATCCAATCTCCGTGTTCACCACAATCATTTGACACAGCAATTCTATCACATCCAATCCCTTCTGAAATAATGGGAAACAATTCTGATTCATGAGCCCATGGCTGCAAAGTGGCAGTGCCATCATCATTGCAAATAGTCTCACATTCTGTATCTTTGCAAACAACTGGTGAAAATTCTAAACATTCATTGTCAATCAATCTTTCACCAAATTCTATCCCACAATAGTTGACACAAGCACCTGTTAGATGGTTTCCAGCAGAAACTCCAGTTCCAATATCTGAAGCTGGTGCAATTTTCAAATCAGCACAAATATTGCCGTTTAAAAAGTCAGCATCCTGGGCATCATTAGTCGTTGCCTCATTAATATCATCAACATTTTTCTCCCTGAAAACACCATTAACAATCTCAGTACAACATGCTGAATTATCTCCCTTACTAGAGACACATTGGGACATATCAACTTCCACTGCACCATCACAGTAAGATGATTCACTTTGGCCCAGTATTGATATACAAGATAAAGAACTGCTTGTTTTATCATGAAATTTAACAGGAGATACGGTGTCCTCCACACCCACTTTGTATAGAGCTTCATCTGCAGGATTGTGACAAGTACGCAGATGCTTTGATTGTGTACCCTTCCTATTGCCTTTTATTGGTCCACTTCTCTATGACAAGATAGACCACAAATATAATCAATAGCAGTTTCAACAGTATAAATCTAATGGTAGATAAAGAGCAGAACACGAATGATGGAGGAGAATAAGTGATGATGCTCACATTGAAAATGATTAGACAAAATTTGTTGTGATAAAATTCAAATTATGTCTTTAATAGGAATAATTCAGATTGCCACTATATTAACTACACTTATTACTGCGATGCACTCAAAGACACATCACCAACTATCTAGCTTCAAAAAGCACACTTTAATTATCTTACATAGTTAGATTGTGGACCTCACTATTTCTTAATAAGAATTCAATGCTGATAGCAAAGATTTGAGATATTGAGTAACATAAGATGCAAACTTTCTCACTATCTTCTGAATCATTAAAATATGAAATTGATTTGATTTGATTTGATTTAGAAATCAATTTCCATGTTTGGAACTCATTATGAAAAAAATGCTTAGAACTGATTTACAGATCACTTTTCATGTTTAGAACACATTAAAAATGAATTGAATTCATTTTATTTTGACAATTTTGCTTTATTACCCTTATTATAATAGATAAAATAGCTAAACTAAAAAGAACAAAATCGTCAACTAAAATAATTAAAACTAAAATCAAATCAAATCAACAGTTGATTTCTGCAATACACGTACGCAACTAAAAACACAATGATTTTAAAATCAAATCAATTCCTATCTTACAAATTTCCAAACAAAAGAATTCACTTATAGATCAAATCAATTTCCAAATTTTGTGGTTCCATATAAACTCTCTAGGAAATCATTTACTAGGGAAAATATAAGTTGTAAGCCTACCTCCTTATTTGTGTGAAAGGTAAGAGGGAGCCCCAATGCACTCATCTGTCTGGCAAGTTCCAAATCCTCGGGCAGAAGGCCACTGCAATCTGCAAGATACAAGAAAAATACTAATAAGAAGAACGATTAAATAAATTCTCCCCCCACTCTCAAACACGCATCAGCACCAGAAAACAATTCGGTGATTGAGGGGCACCGTTTGTTATCTGATTAGTCATTTTCCGTGAACCAAACAAGGGCCAAAATTAGGAGCAAAAAGTCGAGACACAAATGAAAAATTGGAACAGGCACAGAGAGAGGGAGAAGCACTTGCCTTCGGTAGCAGGAACGATGTTTAAGGCGTCATTATCTTCAGCTTCAGCCAATTTCTGATATAAACAAAGCGATATTAGAAATATTCAGTTGAATAGCAGGCTGCCAATTTTTCTGTGTCAGAAAACTTACAGAGCATTCAGCCGGTAATGAAACCCGCGGGTCATCATCCCTGACAAAAATACAAGAATGAATGAAAGAAAGAAGAGGCTTAGGTTAATTAAAGCTAGTTTCTTGGTCAGTGAAAAGCATGAGAGTGTTAATGTGGGAGAAAGAAAAGAGTATGACCAGAGAAAGACTTGGGTGAGCTTGAAGAGAGAACCGAGGGCTTGGATAGCAGGGCCTTGGTAATCGGAATCGGCGATGACCATGACGGTAGAAAAGTTGAGGCGTTGTCTTGGCGAAAGAAGAGAATAGGGAATAGGCTCTCACAACTCAAAAGCACAACGGTACTCCGCCCGGTCTGTCTCCCGCCGCCTCTGATTCTGACGCGGTGACTCCGTCGCCTTTTTTATTTCACGACTGCTATATTTTTTAAATGAAGAAAAAATCTTTGTCCCCAATTTTTTGGTAATGTGTATTTACCTCTTTAATTTCAAAAACGTCAGAAGACTTGTTCATTTTTTATCAACTCTACAAAAAAAAAAAAATTCTCAGTACAACATTTAAAAAGTGTAAATATCCTTTAAACTTTAAATCTTGCACAATTTACCTGTGAGATTTGAACAAGGATAAAGACTCATACAATCTTAATTAAATGTAAAAAAAAATCATTTAACAGACTTCTATTTGACTAATTAAAATCACCGAATGAATAATATATGTTGATAGAAAATAATCTTAATACAACTCAAATGGTTGACTATATCTTGTATAAGTCAACTATCTATTTATAGAGAATAGAAGTATACTTATACTTTTTAAAAGTTAATTTAAATTATTTATAATATGTTAACGTAATAAAAGTCAATTGTGTTTCTGAATATGAAAAGTGCTATTCAATTTTTATAAATTACATTTTATTACGAGATCATATTATTATCACTGTTAACTCAAAAAATTAAACTTATAAGATAATTGAAATTTAAATTAATCAAACTTTATAGAATATATATAATTCACACCAAATGTCACGTGAGCTGAAAAAGTTCCAAATCAATCAACCTATTATATTGTGGGCTAACGAGATTGACTTGCTTAATAAATAAATAAATAATTTCATTTAATTTTTTTTTTGTTTTTTAACTTGAATTAAGTCTATTATAGGATAAGAATATTGATTATATCACATTCTTTTATGCTAATTATTCATTATAAATTGAAATTGAACGAAATTTTTTTTATTTTCTCACAATTGAAATGGTGGTAGTTATTTAATTTGTCCGTTCTTTAAGTTGAAGAAATATAAACTAAACGTGTCTTAAAAGTATACCAAAGCGGACCACCCAAATAAATCTAACTTATTTTGACACTTTATGTGTTGAACAGAGGAATTTTTTTTTTTTTCACGTTTAGTTGATAATGAATGAGTCTTACCCTTTTTAAAAAATTAGTGGTAAATTACACACAATTAATGCATATTTAGTAACTGTTTTTATAAAAAAAATAATTTTTTAAAATTTTTTTAGTAAAATTTTAATTATAAAATAAGTTAATTCAAACACATACTAAATGTTAAGAGATTTTCTTTTTTTTTTTTTACTTTTTTGGTTTGTTGGATAGATTGATGTTAGATGGAAGGAATTTTTCACACCATTGATAAAAATTGAATGAGTCTTTTGATTAATTTTTAAACTTGAGAAATAAATTGCACATGATCGCAAAATTTGATGAAGTTATTTGCATTTTACCAACATGAGTACACTAGAATTCATCTTAGTCTATTGCAACGTTGTAGTTAGCTTGTTCAATTATTTTAAAAGTCAATTGGAAAATCATCCTAAGCCAGGACATCTTATTAAATGTAGTTTTAAATTTATTTTGCTTTCTCCATTATGATATCATTATGAGCTATAACAACTTCTTAATTAGAAAAGAAAAAACAAAAAATTTAAAATTATACATTGAGAAATCATTTATAAAAAAAATCAATAACTCATCCCGTGAAGTGTCCGACTTCAAATGTGTAGTTTTAAATTAGTTTTATTTTCATTATTGAAAATTTGTTATAGGCTATGGAATCGGAAGAGATAAAATATCAAATAATTAAAAAAATAAATTAGGAAGAATTTTTTTAGTGTTTAAAAATAAAAATTGTCACATATATTAATAATAATAAATTAAATAGTTAATAAGTTTATTGTTAAAGAAATATAAATAAATGTTAATTCAGTTTGATATTTCTCTTCGGAGTAAGTAGTGCAAACTTTTTTAAAATATGAATTTTGTTAGTGTATGATTTTAAAATTTATGTTAAGAAATAAAAATAATATTTATTATTTTTTTATTAAATCAGTCTAATTATTTAAAAAATATTAAATATATTTTAAAATTTCAAAAATATTAAATATTTTTATTTTTTATTTAATATATTTTATTTTTAATTTCTTAACCTATCTTTTTAACACAACGATTAACAAAACCTTATAAATATATGGATGTCTGGTGATTCAAAAGTTTATGGTGGGAATATTAAACAGGGTAAAAATTCATTTGCTTTTTTTTTTTTACAAAATTTATTAACGATGGAATTTTAGTTTAGTCCTTTATGGGGTTCCATGCCTTCCGGCCGCAAAAGTAACCGCCCATACAGAGAGATCGATCAGAGAACTGAAGAAGTGGAGGCTTCTCTATCTCCGACCACGGATTTGGCCGATTTACTGCGGAGAAGAATGGAAGACGGTGAGTTTGAGGAGGGGCCAGCCCCGGTGGCAGACGGCGATGCGGAGCAGCGCAAGTTGGAGGAATCTCCGTATCAAGTGTTGCAAAACAGCAAGGCCTCGATAGAGACGATCGTCTCCGAGATGCTTTCTATGAAGAAAGAGGGTAAACCCAAATCACAGCTCAGAGAGCTCGTTACTCAGATGTTCCTCCACTTTGTCACTCTCCGCCAGGTCCCTATACTCCTCCACTCGTTATCTTCTTTTCCGCTCAACTAACTTCGTGGCTTAATTGCTTTACACAAATTCAAAATTACCAATGCATTGCCTAAATTTTTGAGCCAAAGATTCAATGATGTAGTTGCTAACAACCTTTGTTTTTTTTTTTCATCATGTGACTCCTATTCATCACCTTTTTGTATTAAATCCAAGGCATTCATATGTTGTCAGGCAAATCGTTCTATCCTGCTCAAGGAAGAACGTGTCAAAATGGAAACGGAACGTGCAAAGGCACCCGTAGATTTTACAGCCCTGCAGCTTCACAACCTGATGTATGAAAAAAGTCACTATGTTAAAGCAATCAAGGCTTGCAAAGATTTCAAGTCAAGATATCCTGACATTGAGCTGGTACCCGAGGAAGAGTTTTTTCGTGATGCACCTGAAAATATCAAGGGCTCCATTTTGTCAAATTACAGTGCCCATAATCTGACGCTTAAGAGGCTCAATTTTGAGCTATTCCAGGTGACAATGGGATACTCTATAACAAAATCCTACCTAGTGTGGTTTATAAATTTTTCTTTTGGTTTTAAAGAAAGCAAGATACATGTTGATTTTCATGCATTAACACGTGTTCAATATCATTGCTCCAGCTTTTGGCTTCTTTGACAATATCTTTCATTTTTTAAAATTGGGAATTTGATGTGTAGGTTGCTTGAATGAGAGGAAGTTGTTGAAGCCTTACGAATATATGCTTATTGAAAAAATGTAATGCATATTGAGTATCCACCTATTAGCCTAAGCTCTTAGGAGAGTTGATCCTTGAGATAGTATTAGACCCTCTATGACCAAATGGTTAGGAGTTTGATCTTTGCCACCGCATTCTTCACAATTAATTATAGTTCAACACAAGGAAAAGTGGGCCTATGCATTGTCTATTTTTCAAACCCCAAAGGGCTCTTGCGTCCTCCACCGAATAGCTTAAACTCTTAGTCTTAAGATAGTTCGTCCTTGACAAAGACTGAATTTTGGGAAATTATTCTTGCAATTCATTTCCTAGTAATTCCCATTTACATCATTTTTTACATCAAAATCTTGCCCAAGGATTGGGTCCTGTGCAAGACCCACACACTTGTTTCACCCCATTCTTCAATAATCAGCACAAGTTAAAGTGGGCATATGCATTGTCCATTCTTCAAGCCCAAAAGACTCATGCGTCCTCCACCTAATAGCTTAAACTTTTAGGAGAGTTTTTCCTTGAAACCAACTCTTAGGATAGTTTGGCATGTTCCAGGACTCACATTTGTCTACTGCAATTCAATATAATGGAACTAGTTAAGTACTAGATGATTGCAAATTTCAAATTGAATCATGTTTGTGGATGCCTCTGCCTCCGGCTGAAGTTTTGTATTAAACTAGAAGTTGCTCTTGTAGTAAAAGAAGAATTTTAGGATAAACAGAAGGTGGCCTTGTGTTAAAGTTTCTCTGTGTTTTTTAAGACATGCATACATTTGATTTATTATAGAATGAAGTTATTAACTTGATATTTTGTTGACAAAGTTACAGAGAGCAACTTATATATTACACTTACCTGTTAAATGAGTGTGGACATCTTAGGTTAGATTTTTAATTAGCATCTAGCTGTACTATGTTGAAGTTAAAAAATTCTTTCTCTCATTCATTTATCTTTTATGCTTGCGTTAATAATATGCTTTGGTGTTTTCTTGCACAAAACAATGAATATGCTTATAATTCTTATTTACAATTTTGTATCAGCGGAAAGAGCTCTGCAAACTTCACAAGAAACTGGAACAACAAAAGAAAAGCCTTTTGGAGACAATTGCAAAACGAAAGAAGTTCTTGTCAAGTCTCCCATCACATCTAAAGTCTCTTAAGAAAGCATCCTTACCATTACAAAATCAACTAGGAGTTCTGCATACTAAGAAACTAAAGCATCATCATTCAGCAGAGTTGCTTCCACCACCTCTTTATGTGGTTTTACTCACAGCTGTTGGCTCAAAAGGAAGCATTTGGAGAATCTATTGATCTGGAGATTACAGGAAGCCTGAAAGGTGCTCAAGCTTTTACCCGTCATCTAGCTCACAAGGACACTGGTAATTGAGAATTCATGTGTCAATTCTATCATTCTTTGGATTGTAATCTATTTTATTAGTACTATTGCAGCTTCTGTCAGTGTATCTACTGACCCAGGACTATAAAGTTTATCTTTTCAGTATCTTTTTGATGATTCAACTTCAAACCAGACCATCTCTCCAATGACATTACTCAGGACAATGTTAGCTGCTGAAAATAGGTTATATATACTTTTAATACTAACAACAGGATAACGAGTAAAGGAAAGGAAGTTTACTACTAGTATTAAAGTACTGTCTTGTTTGTTAATGGTCTTCACTCCATGTTTTCTTGGCTAATTGAACGGATGGTAAAATATTTGCCATCTTTCTCTGTGTGTACCTCACTTATGCATTTGAATATTCTAATCCTGAGCCCTCTTTGAATGTCATTTTTATTATTATCTCTGACCCAAAATAGAAATTCTAGGAATTCACTATGATGTGGATTTATCACTCAGGTATTTCCACCACTGTGGAGAGTTTCAAATTGGAAGATGCTACACCTGACGAAGAAGAAGATGGTCAGAGACAGAGAAAAAGGCCGAAGATGGTTCAAGGCATGGAGAACCTTGGCCAGACGGGAATATTTCAAGTTCACCCGCTTAAAATTACTCTCCATGTGTATGATGACAAGGTTTCTGATCCTAAGTCTGCAAAACTCATTACTCTAAAGTTTGAGTACTTGGTGAATTTGAATCTTGTATGTGTTGGAGTTGAAGCATCTAACGATGGTCCTGAGGATGACATCTTATGCAATTTATTCCCTGATGACACAGGTCTTGAGCTTCCTCACCAGGTTTGGATGTCTTCTTTACATGTGATTGGCATGTTCTTCAGTTATCTATCTGCATCTTTCAGTTACTCCTTCAGCTTTTTATTTGTATGCCAATTTTTTTATTTGAATGATGATGCAGTCAGCCAAGCTCTTTGTTGGGGATGCTGTAATGTTCAATGGCCATAGAACTTCACGTCCTTACAAATGGGCTCAGCACCTGGCGGGAATTGATTTCTTGCCTGAGGTGTCTCCCGTGCTGCTTATTGGCTGTGAAACTTCAGACAACAGTGAAGCAGCCAAGAGTGAGGATGTTATATCTGGCTTTTCACTTTGTCGCAGGCAGAACCAAGTACAGACTGTTCTGCAGAGAATTCGCTCAAGCAGAAAAGCTCAGTTGGCTCTTATGTGAGTTGCTGCTCTTGTATGTTTACAGTTTTAGAATATGTAGGATCCTTCTTGATATTCAACGAAGATAAATACCTTAATGTGATAAACTGAAAGCTTGCTTTTGGGCTTTGCTTTGGTTGTGCTGTTGTGATTGACATCTTAGTATTGTTTCTTTGTCTCCCTTTCTGTTGAGAATTCTTGTATACAAGATTTGTGTTTCCATCCCATTTAGTGAAATTCTATTCTATTTTTGAGGATCTCCAAGTATCTCAGTTATCAGTGTGGCTGGGCTTGCCTAAGTTAAAATTTGTGGAATTCCTTCACTGGCTTACAGGGAAACAGCTAGAATCTCTTATAATCCCCTTTTATCTTAAAGAGAAGAAAACCACTTAACCTAACTATCCCTGCAGCATCCGAGTGTTATCTACTTTCTTTATCTGTTTATCTCTCCCACTTGTGGTACCTATTTATACTGCCCTCTGTGAATTGTAGGTCAATCTTCACATGCTAAAGATGCTATCTATTGATCAACAGACTGCTTATTGGCTCAGCAAGTGCGTTTTCTTGCTATGTTTGACTAATATTTGGATGAGCCATCCCGATCATCTGAAAGGGGAAGTTGTACTTTTGTGGTCGATGATGGCTTATGCAAGCCTGTCAGTGGAAGGTTCCTGGCTATATCTTTTAGAGGAAGGGATCGTAGGGAGATGATCTCCTGGAAAGTCCTGAAATTCACTCCCAACTGTCCCTAGTAGTAATGTTCAGGTGTGGTGGTGACAAATGGATGCTATAGGATAAGTTGTTTATCTTGACTATGATGAGGATGAGGAAATAATACTTCTGTAATATGCATTCAGCCAACCATGGGATGTCATTGTAATTAACTGACAATCAAAACTGACTGAGATACCGTGGTAGATTTTGAACGGGTCATTTCAGAAATTGATTATTTGTTATTCTGATTTAATGGCCGGCAAGTGCAGCTACATGGGTTTGAGAGTATGAGCAGCCATCATGGGTGAAATTTTCTAAGGATTGTATTTTGCTGCGGTCTCCTGGATAATGGCTTAGTATTTTCTCATTGGCTATACTTGATTCTATCCATTCAGAATACGAGATTCCTTAGATAAAGATGAGATGTTTTCTTGTCCCTGGAATTTTGAAAAAAGGAGGGCATTTTTGCAACTGGGTTGGTTGTATTGAATCGGATATTATTCTGATTGTAATACATCTTTCTGTGTACTAGTATTTCAAAATAGACAATTTCTTATGCAAGAGCACATAACTTTTGAGTCTGATTGTGGTAGTTTATAGCCTATACTGTAATTGCCTGGTGAGCGGCAAGGTTGCTATGTGGTTAAATTCAGCCATCATTGTTGTATCTTATGAAGTTCACTCCTAACATTGAGTTGACTGTTACAAGAAGTGGAGCTATGCATCTTATTGGAACATATTAAGAATTCGTAACTTTTGACCGAAGATTTTTCTTGCATTACTTGTACATGTTGGACTTGTAGTTTTTATTTTTTGGAAAGTTGTTGGACTAAGAGTTTAAAACTTTGCTCAAGTCGGTTACAAAGCAAATCCACCTAGTGAGTATGAAATGCGTCACATGACCCCTTGGTGTTGGATTGAATTTTATTCGAAGATTTTTTTATACTTTCATCTAATATTGTCACGTTAAAAAATAAATTTAATTATAATAATAATTAATTAAAATAATTAATAATAGTATAAAATTTTATATAATCGATAAATTAAAATTAAACATTAGTCTTTCTAGTTTAAAAAAAAAACCCACTTTAGTGTGTTTCACACATACCGATGAGGCTAGATACGCACTCCGCACTTTTCATTGCTTGACGAAATATTTGATTACGTGGTCAAAAATCATGAAAACGAGTAAACAACTGTTCCAAAATCTTATGAATAATGCGACAAAGAAAAGTGTATGCATTGTACAAAAAAAAGTTTCATTCTGTGTTTGGGTAAATGATTTTAAAATTTTAAAGAAATTGAAATGCAAGGGAATCCCTACATTTGTAAAATTCTCTGTTTGGATTATCAACTTTTGATAAAAGCATTTCTATTAAAATTTACCTATACTAATTTTGTAGATTTGTTTCGTTTGGTCCACAAGCACAAACAGAGGAAAATAGTTAGGTAAAATCAATTTTGGAGAACATGTCAACTTAACTAATCGTATTCAAATAAGCATACACTTTATACCCACACCTTCCCATTTCTTATAGCAGTTAAAAAAAATATTGAGTTTAACTAATCGTGTTCAACGCATAGAAGTAGAACTTGAGTCTAACTGCTATTAACATTATCCTAAAACCCATTGACACTAACTCTCCGAAATACTACTCTATTGTGGAACTTTGTAGGTGGGTGTTGAGGAAATTTGTTCCAACTGAACTCACTCATTTTTAGAGAAGCTAAAGCCATAGCTAATGCCCATTCAAGACTCGAGCAACATCAGAACAACATAAAAAACTTCCATTACCTAAAAGATGAGACACAGAAATTTCGGATTTTGAAATAAAAGTGAGATCCACTTGAATGAACAAAGAACCTACAATCTCCAATCCTTTTGGCTTCAGAGTTATTCAGATCCATTTGGAAATGCAGTCTACCCCCCTTTTGGCTTCAGACAGTTGCTTTGTTCTGGGTGGCTCTCGTGAGATGTGCGGAGAAGAGGAAGTACTCAAAAGGGACGAAGGAGGTTGCCGGAAAGGATATGCCGAAAAGTTGCTGGAAAAGATACGCTAAACTACTAGAAGGAGGGTTCGAAGGACCACGTTGCCATGGCAGAGAAAATATGCGAGGTTGGGGCCGACGGAAGGAAAGAGAGAGTCGAGGGATTTCAGAAATTTCACCTGGTGTAATTTCAAATTCCTTGTTTTTGGGTAAAAAAAAATACCCGTTTAAATTACCGAGAATTTTTAAAATTCTCTTTATCAAACATTCAAACAAGGTATTTTAACACAGCATTTTGAATGCCCTCAAAGATTACATTCCTCTTTTAAAATGATTTACACAAACACAACCTGAGTTTCTCATGGAATGACATTTCATCAGCGTAAGAGACAGTTGCACAAGAAAAGTGCCTAGCCAATGGTGGCATGAAATTAGATACATGCTGAATCACACTCTCATGGTGTTTTGCTTCCCCTCCTTAATTACCCATGGTGTTTGGACTGTCCTAAAGAGGATCCGACTGACCCATACCCAAAAATCACGAGGATAATTCTGTTATGGCAAAAAGATTCGTGTCATGGTAATTCTACCAAGCCCCTATAAATGGAAAAAACTAAGAATAAAAAGATAATGTTTTTATCTATACTCTTTAGAATATTCACCTAGACCATATACTCATTTATCTATCAGAGTACCTTTGCAGGTACTCCACTGCCGCAGACAACCGAGCTTGGAACACTCCTAAAGAGTATGTGAACACTTAGAACCATCATCCGAGACCAAGACAGGAACAGTGTTCAAAAGAGAAGCTAGATATCAAACTTTGAAGTGCTAATCTAAACTATAAGATCCTCAATCTACAACAGAATACGTTTTTATATGTATGTACATGCATATCCCATACATAGATTTTAACGTCGGAATCATCCTCTCATCTTCACTCTACCATGGACCAGTTTGTGCTCGTCTTAAGCATCTTTTCTTGACTCCTTGTTGCAAATTCATCATCTCCATAACCTGTGACGACATTACCAAATGCCAGACCATTCAGTACTAAGGTGGCATCAATTTGTAACCACATACATGAAAAACTTTCAACCCGTAATTACATATTAAGGGGGAATAGATGCAATCTAATGCATTACAGGTTTGTATTTCAAGAAGCAACAAAAGTAAGTAACATTTTCCATTAGTAGAAAATTTCCAGCAAAATCTCCTTATTTACATATAATGCATTTTAATGTAAGTAGTGGATCTGATAGATTCTATGTTAATGCTTCACATGATTTAGAACTGAGTGCAAAAAGTCCTAACATATTTGTACACAACAAAGTAGATAATAAAAAGACTCGTGTAAAAAGGATTTGCCAATATCACAAACTAGATCATAATCAGTCAACATGTACTCATTGAAAGAATTCCGAATTGGAGACCTAATAGGCTCATATCAACACTATTATAAAGGGATTTCCTTTTTTGGTATCCAATTTTAACTTTCCAAAATTACCATTACAATATATTTAAACTCTAATTAAAAAAAGGTAAAAGTATAAACTTGCACATTACCCACATTCTAATATATTTTAACACCTAACAATTAGAACTGCTTCAACTCTCCTGATAATTAGTGAAACCCACATTAACTTCCTCAGTTAAAGAAAATTCCCTAGTTAAAATAACTGCCTTCAAAGTTCAAACACATCTCACTCTTGAAAGAAGTTATTTGTATTTTATTAATTAATTTATAACTATAATAAATTTATAAAAGTATGAACTGAAATAAATAATGTAAATAGAGAAGCACATGCCTCTTAAGAGTCAAGATGCTAAAGATGAATAATAAAGATTCCTGCCATAGGTGGCCATAAATATGCAACTGGAAATATACAACACAAACACATTCATCACAGTGGTGAAGTCTGGCCTCCATGCTATGTTTCACCAAAAGCTAACATCAATAATGCATTGGGGAATTGACCCATTTTCTTTCTTGTTCTCGTTCTTCTCTCTCTAAATTTTTATTTCTTGAGAAGGGAAATCATAGGGCTTGTCAGTTCTAGAAATTCTGTGAGCTCTCATCCAGAGACCAGTTACAGTTACAAAGAACAGAAAGAAATGAACCAACATTTACCAGAAAAAGCAATCCCGACCAGAAACAGGTTAGTCCCAAAAATTTTCTGGGCATATAATAGGAACACGTCAATGAACAAATTTCTTGGGAAAAATTGACGAGCTCAGTAGAGCATCTGCATTTACGTCTTTTTATCAAGTATGAAAGCTCTCCATGGGGGATGAAAGGAGGAACAGCTGGTTTGAACAATAACTGATTCTCATGGTTTAATGAGGATAAGAAAAGTTGTCAGTGGTTATTGCTAGAAGCATGATTGCCAGAAGTGAATATGGGGGGCAGATTTGGCCAACATCAGAGTTTTTGATGCCACCTAACCCAAGGGAAGAAAAAGGAGTCTGAAAACAAAGGGCTAACTTATGGGATTGCTATTGTCTCTTTCTCTTTTATAGCCTTTAATGTCACACTAATTTAAAAAGGTTGTTACTTGTTGATCAGGGTTTTTAGTAACATGATATTACATCAAAACATATTTCTTACAAGCTTTACCGAAAATTTCATCACGTCAATTCAACAACTGTCAAGGAAATATAAGAGAGAAGAACAAACATGTCAAGAGAGAAAAGTATGATACCTAGAGAAAAACATTACATAGGCCATCCTTACAGAAAATACGTCAAATAATACAGCAGTCAAATAAGAACTGGAATTAAAAAACTTATGTTAATAATTGATAGCATGACATAATTAATGGAAGAACTAGTTAAGTTAGGTGGTAGTTCAAAGCAGGTATATTATCATATCACCATTTAGTACCAAACCAACTTTCTCATTCATCATACATTGATCATGACAAGTACACCAACTCATGTTGATGGAGATAGAAAAGCCACCAAATAGTTCCATATTTGGATAAATTACAGCAATCAGCCACTTTTCAAGGAAAAAATTGACATATCTTTGGACAGAACATTGTCCTTCCCAAAGACATTCGTCAAATCCCCTTTTGGAGTATATTTTATGGGGCAAAATTGTTCTAAAGAGTCAGTCAAGGATTGACGAAATAGCATGTTATACGTAGAAAGTGAAAACCATGATATCTTGACCAATTAGTCAAGAAATGGGGCAAAAGGTTGACTCATGACTCTCAGCTCTGGCAAAAGTTATGACCGGTACAGGTCAATACTCCATACAAATACATGCAACAATGGAAAAGAGAAAAGGAGGAAAAGGAACCCGATATAAGAAACAGAAGCCCAACTTACTTGATTTTTCTGAACTTCTGCTATTTCTGCCTGCAGTATCCAGATAATGGTCTATTAGGGGAAAAAAAATTAAAGTGAACTTAAGCCATAAATTCACGTGCACAAGCATGCCTGCCTCTGTATCTGACATGCAGCAATAACCAGAATTACCTGCTTTCTATTAAGTTCTTCATTCTCCTCTTTTAACTTTGCAACTTCTGCTTCCAATTCCGTGGTATAAGCCTGGAAGAAGTGAAAATAAAAATGTGAGACTAAACTTACAGCAGATATCTTAATAAATTTTATAAAATTTCCATCTGTACTTCCTTCAGACATTATGTCCACACTGAAACCCACTCACAGGTGAAACATATTAACTTATTATGTGCTTTCATGGATTTAATGATGATGCAACTATTTGTTACGTTCCCTAAATCAGCTGTTCCATTACCTTGTAATAACCTGGATCTTTACAACTTCTCATGACTGTAACTTCTCAAAATCTTTCACCTTTCATCAGGTCAGATCGCTATCATATTACCATTCTGCTACATAATTGTTCATGGTATACAGCATGTTCAGAGGATAAAAGCAGAATGTAATGGCTGGTAGTATTAGCAAAGAACTTTGCTATATCCTCCTAAACCTTCTTCCTAATAATCCTCCTAATACTTAATAAAGTAAATATCAAATGAAAAAGTACAGCATTTAAGATCTTGGAAACATAAAAGGCATTTAATGCTTGCTTCATTTAGTAATTAGAAGGATTATTAGGATGATGAGTTAGGAAAATATAGAATTATTCATTAATAAAACAATAAAATGACGCAAATCGTCATCATATTCTTTCTATTTTTGAAATCATTGCATATGTCACCCTATTAAAAGGAAATTATCTGGAATATTTTCATGATTAAGGCTAGATTAACTCTTCTCTCTTTTCTGCTAATGGAAGTAAAATCTACAGTCTACAGACGCAGGCACAAAATTGTTGATTGTCTCAGACCAGTAGATGGATGAGGCAGTACTAAAGATGAGTTACAAACAAGCACGACTTTCATCCACTTTGAAGAAAAGGGGACTAGTACAAGGTAAAAAGCAGTTAGATCAATCATTTGATTTGCTTGTATTTTAAAAGAGATATGAAAATGTCTTTTCTTGCATCCAAGAGTTCACTTCAATTAGCAAATGCAGAGAGCTCTGATAGCTAAATTTAGAACAATCATGATCACAATAAAAAGAAAGACGGTGGGGGGTGGCAGGAAGAGGATAAAGAGGTTGCAGAACAAAAATTCACCTGCTTGCGAGCCCGCGACCTAGCAGCTGACTCTCTATTCTTTATCATTCTCCTCTGTCTCCTTTCAATAACCCTCTCCACAGTTCCACCGCTCTTCCTCCCTCGTAGACCACCATTAAAGCCATAAGGAACCGGCGATACCGAAGAAGAATCACCGTTGCTCTTTCCAATTTCATCGCACGAAAGCTGGTTAGCTGGTGATCCTGAAGTGACATGAACAGCCCCGGGTGCTAAACCAACCACACCCATCCCTCCACCCTGCAGTGCAGAGCCCGGAACCAGATTACCATTCAGGCCCTGGTCGACGAGTCCCACAATTCCACCCCTGATTCCTTGATTACCCAGCTGAGCGTTGCTCGCCAGTGGCATCCGACCTGCATAAGTCATAGCAGGCTGTTTAGGAAATATCTGGTGCTGCTGCGGAGACTGTGCACTCGGAAGCTGTGGCTGTGGCTGTGGCTGTGGCTGTGGCTGTGGCTGAGGCTGAGGCTGATTCGACCGAACCACGTTGACATTCAACGGCAAATTGGTCGGAGAACGAAGAGCCAGGGGATCATTGTTCCCAGGAATCCGGTTTCCCATCAACCCAGTACCCTTATTCAGCTGCTGAAATCCCATTCCCAAACCGCAGCGAGACAAATCGGCGAAGACTTCACCGTTTGGCTTTCCACCCAATTGCGCATCTTCTCTGACGACTCCGGCTCTCACCAAGAACTCCTCCAGCGTTATCTCCCCCAAAGTCTGCTGCCTGTGCGTCTGCGCCAGATTAGGACCCCCGGTACCGGCACCGGTACCGGTACCATCCTTTCCGGCACCGTAATCCTTGGAAATATCCTTCCAGACCTCATCCACTGTCTTCTGGCTAAGCGTCCTCGGCAGCGTCAACGAGCCTTGCCTCTGCAAATGCCCGCCACCACCGTGGGCACCCGTCCCCTGTTGTTGACCACCGCTCGTGAACGCCATTGTTTGAACCTCTTCCGCGGTCCAGATGTTCTTGAGCAACTCGTCCATGTTCATGGACCCAAAGTCCTTCCCTGAACCTCCCACGGTACTCATGAACTCGTCGAACGTCAGGGAGTACACGGACGGTTGTCGCGCCAGTGAAAAATTCCCCGGCGGCCTTCCTCCGCCGCCGTAATCGGCCCCAGGGTCATTTCCGAAGTTCTTGAAATTCATGTTGTAGTTTCCAATTTGGTGCAATCTGAAGGAAAAACGGTCAGAAGCCGATCCAAGATTACCATATACCACTCCAATTAATCTGCAATCGGGCACAAATCTAAACTCCCCAACCTCAAAACTTTGGAACAAAAAATTAATAAAAATATGATTTTTAACTATGTTTACATTTAAAAAAAAAACAGAAAAAGAAAACTCAAGTTGAGCTGAGTTAAGCTAATGTAACTGTAGTACACTTGACTGTATCATAAACTTGACATTTTCTTCTTCTCCAAACAGATTTCTTGAGTGAGCAGAAATTCTGACTCGGATACCATGCAACATCACAGTAACATGATTCAATATCCTAATTAACCATAACCCCAATTCTTATGCTAGTATCCCTTCCAAGAAAAACCAGAGCTTTAATTACAGAGAGCACAATTACTTGTATTTTTTTAAAAGGAAAAAAGTTGAATATAACTGGAGGAATTATAAAACTAAAATAAAAAATCAAACCCAAAAAACAAAAAAGAGGTTTTGAAAAGTGATAAACTATTGTAGAAGATCTCAAAACAAGCAAAGGAAGAAAAAATAGAGGAAAAATGTGAAGAAAGCGAGGAGGGATTAAAGAAGAGCAAAAGAAAGTGGATTTACCTGCGTTTTGTTTCTCTTTTTTTATCTTGCTTATAATTTTCCCGATTTGGTATGTTTTTGGAAAGTTGTGTCGGGTGTGGGTTCGTTGGCTTCGCCCGCGTTCCTCCTACCTCGGTTACTTACTAGGGCTCACTGGAGGCGCCAAGTGTCCAATGTCTGTTTCCATTCTTTATTCGCTTTTGCTCTTTTTTAAAAAAAAAAATTAAAATTTTTAAATAATTATTTTAATAATATTAATTATTAAATAAAATATTAAATAATTTTTAAAATTTTAAAATATCAAGTAATTTTATTTTTTTAATATTTTCTTTGTTTAAATATTTGGAGGAATTTAATATTTTTATTTAAAAGTGCTGTTATGGAATCTTTGATGTTTTTATATTGAATATTATTTTTTATAATAAATGCTGAAATTCAAAATGTTAATAAATATATAATAATTAACCCAGATATCAGTATAAAAAAGATATAAAAACTAAAATAATTTTCTTTATTTAAAAGTTAAGAAGAGAGTAGTGAGTAGTCTACATTTCTCATTTTATCTATTGACTGGACTTACGAATTGCTGATTATTTACTAATAATAATTACTCACGTAAGAATTTAATTTAAGATTTATAAGTAATTAAAATTTAATCATTCACTTTTAAGTTTCCATTAGTGCAGAGAATATCGAGGAGGAAGATTGAATTTTTAATTCTCTTATTGTTAATTAAAATGTTATTAGGAGTACCCAATCAAATAAAAAAAAACTTATTAGGAATAGTATAATTTTATATAATATATTAAAAAATTAATTTTAATTAACTGTTAATATAAATTTTTTTATATTATTATTTAATTATATGTAATTATATCATTAAAAATATTTAATATTTTTAAATAATTATTATTATAAATAAATTTATCTATTAATTTAATAATATATAATTAATTAATAGTATAAATTTTTTTATATTTATAATAAATTAAAATTAAAATTTATTAAAATATATATTTATTTTAAAATAAAAAATAATTTTATTATTAAAATTTAAAATTATTTTAAAATTATTCACGCTCAACTCAATTGCACCAACACAATATTTATATAATTAAGAAAAAAACTTATATAATTGGGAACCTAGAGACGTGGACCAATGAAGAAGAAATAGGAGGGTTATGATGTGACAGCTGCCGAAAAGATTCTGCTTCCCTGGGAGAGTAGATGCCGTACACGTTTTTGTGAAAAGGAAGGGTCAGCAATCACTGCCTCATTAATTAATAATATTTAAAGTAAATTTTTTTTCATCCTTGCAAGTGTTTTTTTTTATCAATTTTATTTTATAAAAAGTAATTTTATCAATATAATGTATTAAATTTTAAATTCATAATAAATTTATTTTTCAAGAATTAAATTAATAAAATTTTATAAATAAATTTTATAAATAATTTAAATTTAAGTTATTAAATAAATAAGATTAATGAATAATATAATTTTTAAAAATAAAAAATAAATTTTACTCCTTCCTTTTCGTTCAAAACCAAAATAATTGAGGAATAGAAATAAAAAAGTTGGGGATGGCGTAAGGATGAGGAGAGGACATCTTCGTCCAAATGCCCGTGTCTCTCTGTTTGTTGCACGTGATACAAAGCTTTCTTTTCTTTTTTTTCTATTAAATTTTTGGTGATGATAGAAAGATTTTTTTATTTATTATGAGGTATAATTTTGTTCCTTCTTTGCCACCATTCTTATGTCGATCGAAAATGTTATCGTAAATACATGATGGCTGATGAGCGTAGAGGCGCGGGGGTACCTGTAAAATATATCAATACTTAAGTCAATATTAAAATTATGTGGAGAAGAAATAATAAAAAAAAACATACTTAGAGATGTGTCTTTAATGGATTTATATAAACGAAATGTCATTGATGTCTTGTTAGATTTTTGAGAAATGATTGCGTCAAGACTAGAATGTGAGAAGTAAATGATATGAAGGTTGAAATTTTAGGCGTATAACGTGAGATTGAGAAAATATTCTAAGTCTAAATATTTCCTAATTCTAGCATATAATCCATGTGAGAGGCAATGGGCTTGACTCATAATTCTTTTGGGATTAGTATAGTCCATCAGTATCCCAACTTAGAAGCGAAAGCTGATCGAATTATTGTGATGTTTGAGGAACTTTATCCATTGGTTCCCAAAATATATATATATATATATATATATATATATATATATATATATATCATTTAATGATATATATTTTAATTAATTTGATATTTCCTCCCGTGAGGACATGACCATGAGACGTAATTTCACAATTTATAACTTTACAGGATACTGGCCATTTATAATTCCTCAAATCCAATACAGAGGATCCACTTGCTGATCTCGTGTTAATTAGAGCTGTCGATTATCTTTGTGGTCAGATTCATCCCAACTCGAGAATAAAATGAAAAATGACTGCCCAAACAGATCAACGTGCAATGGTCATTTTCTTTCTCGCACGAAGTGGATCTTTATCACGTATTTACATCATTTAAACAGACTTTTAAAAAATTTAAATAGACTTTAGATTTTTTATTTATTTTAATATTTATATCATTTTTTAAATATAATTTTAAATTTAAAAGCTCATTATGTTAAATATGATTATTTTTTAAATATAAATATCTTTATTCAAACTTACTAATTAATTTAAAATTAAGTCTAATTCAACTGCACCCTTAATTAGTGCTGCGTAGTGCAGTGCACCAAAAATTAGCACAAAAAATTAGTGCAGTGCAGGCCATAAATTTTGTATAAGATTCGGCTACACTACATCAAGGAATAGTTCACCTACACAAGAATGTCTCACTGCAAATTTGTCAAGGGAGCTTTCCATTTATGTACCTACTCCCACTACATTCTGATTCTGAAAAATCTAGTTTCAAGTGACAAGCATGAATCAAAAAGGAAGGAGTGCAATGGCCATACATTGTCTGATTGGGCAATTGGGTTTTAAACTGCTTGAATGGAATGGAACTTAATTAAATAATGATGTTTCCATTTTTGCTTTCTTATAATTAAAAAAAGATGATTTGTTTAGTAACATTGACTGGGGATACTGTGTTTTTCTCAGCTCAAGGATTAGGCTAACACAGCATACACAGTCACAAAAACAAGAGATGGAAAAAGTTATTCCATGAGTGACGAATTCAACTTTGAGTATTGCTTGGGAGGAAACAAAGTCATCTAATTTGATATCACGATAATGTATTTAATTTTCAGCACACTAGAGTCCAACAAACCTACTTTTCACCAAACAATAGCAACAAGCAAATGGGATAAGGATTCCCCGATTGATATGGAAGCAAACAAACCTGTCAAACCATCCCATTTGAGGCAAAAATCTCGTCCGCACAAATTTTATATCTATTTTTTTTTAATTTATTGCTAGTGCACTCTCAAAGGGGTTGGTTTTCACACGTTTTTGCTTCTCGCGACTCCTAATTTCCAATTTGCAGCCCTTGCTTAGACATCTCGAGGGAATCAAATTCAAGAATTTTCTCTTTATGAATTTTGACCTTGTTTTATGCTTTGTTTGATATTATATAGGGAAAAAAATAAGAAATGTAATAAAAATAAAGAAAAGAAAAGTAAATGAAGACTTTCTTTTTTTTTGTTTGATTTTTTTAAGAAAAAAATACTTATAAATAAATATCAAATTTCTATATTTTTTTTCAAAATTCATAACATTATTTGATTTTAACATGAATAAGAAAACAAAATTTTTACAACATTTTTTCTCTCAATCTCTTAGGTAAGAAAAAAAATACAAAAATGTGAAATTTAAGATAAAATTCATTATACCAAATTCCTTCTTTTTCATCCTTAAATTTATGCTAAACAAGAAACAAGCTCAATTTTTAAGTCTTTTCTTTTTTTTTTACTAAAAAAAAAAGTTACCAAATGAAGGCTCACACTCAAAAGTTCTGAAAAAGCGATGGCAACCAGCTAGTTCCAGTCTTGCAGAAAACCAAACGCACCGTCCACCATGACAGAATAATGCAATTCAACGCTTAGATGACTTCGAACTGAGTTGCAGTGTGCCACGCAAAATTAGCCAACCCCAGTCAAAATGAGAGTTATAGGCTAGAACGACTCTGGCTGGCACACGTCTAAAGGTGTGTAGATGGCACGAGATATGCCATCATTTTCACCGGAAGACGACAAAAGTGAAAAAGAGTTTGTGATAATATATTCATATCTTCTCAAAAATAAGATGCAGTACGATCTTCAAAGTCAGGAAGTGGATGGATGCTGTGCTGATAATTGATAAAGGGCGGGTTTTTTGCACAAAGACAAGCACTCTGGCAGCCAGCACCTTGCTATTTCCGCGAGAGCAAGGGCACCAACTAATAATATATTAGGCTTTTATGTAGCGAAACTAACTCTTAGTTCATATTAAAAAATAAAAAAAATGCCAACTCATTTTCTACCAGCAAAGCTATATAAAAGAGAAACAAACCAAAATAGAACAACAGTAACCCCAGATAAGTATTAACATATTTATTGTTTTTTTTTTGTCTACAACATATTTATAGTTCAAATGACACCAATTTTATCTACTGTAATTAGGCGTGCTAATAAGTAAATCAGGTTTTCAATAAGATAATTAAAATTTAAATTTTATAATAATTACTTGTTGGATGACCTTTTGGTTAAAGACAGGTGGCTACCTTATTTAAAAGATTTGTCTCGTAATAATGATAAAAAAGACATTTTAGTCAACATTGTATTTAAAATATTTAATGTGTATTTAGATTAATTTATTTTATATTTAAAATAATTAATTATTAAAATTTTATTAAAAAAATTTTAAAAAATAATTAATCATTTCTAAACATGCATTTATCCTGATGAAAACAAATTTTCTGTCTGTATTTAAATTTTGTTTAAGATCCAGATAAATTTCACCTAAACTATAAGAGTTTGAAACAGATCATAGCTTGTCCTGTACTCTAACAAGAATTTCTCTTTCCATAGTCTCTAGCTTTGTCTTCTTTTCCGTTGTGTCAAAAAGTAAGGGAAATATCGACTTTCGTTGAATTTTTCACTTCTATAGATATTGATTAATTTAAAGTACATTGCTGAAAGCACAAATGAAAACTATTCACCTTCTGTCATCTAATTAATTATTATGGTTTAAAATATGATATGATATTACAATCAATCCTCGTCACTCCATTTTGGTATCAAATTGGGAAGTGGTTCCTTAACATCTATCGCTTCTATCGTCACCTGAGAACTTGCACACTACCAGAGGAAACAGAGGTGCCGAGAATGGTTCTATTCCATCTGTTTTTGAAAAATGAATTCAACCAGAAACTGGGGATCTTTTCATGATGGTTATAATTATGTTTTTTTTTTCCTTTTCTTTTGGTCGTGAATTTGAAGGGACTAACTTAAGATCCAAATGAAAGAGTGAGACACACTCAAGTTAAGTATTTGTTTATTTAGGCTAATAAAGTCAGACAAATCGCCTTACAGTCAAGTATCTATCACTAAGCTTCAGCACATGGTGTCTGATATGATATTCTCCATTATCATAGAACTTGAAAAAAAAATATTCTTATGAATATAATAAAATAATTATAATTATCAAGAGTATTTTACTCCTTACATAATACATTTCTCATTATTTGTAATTTCGTTAATAAAATGGAAGTGTTAATAAGTTTTGAAAATAGATGAGGTAACTGTGCAGATTTAAATTTAGAGAAAAAGGGGTGCAATTAATTTGCTAAAAAAAAAAACAGAAAAAGTGAGACAAATTATGCGATTTCAAATCAAATTAAATTTTGTTTGTTACAGGGAGCAAGGCAGACTCTTTCGCATCAAAGTGACCTGGTCACTATGCCACCCACTCTGGAAAGGTCCAAATTTGTTAGCAAACCTCAACTCTTTTCCCACCAATTTGGAGAAAAGATAATAACTAATGGACACTGCCAAATTAGTCCATTTCCTAAAGCACCAAAACCTTGAAAAATTATGCAGGTGTCTATCACCTGGTTGGGGACTACAAATTGGGAGCAAACGCACATAATCCAACTCAACCCGCCTACCTCGCTCACACAACCCAAAAGTGCGCGCCACATGCGACCGAGCCAATGAACCTCCGTATTAATAAATTTTGGCCCGCACCAGTTCTCTTCATTCTTCCTCAGTTGCAAACATCAGTAGTTTTAGCATCGTTATATTTTGTGTATTTAATAAATCAAATTATATGCTGAGTGGGTGAGGCAGGTTATTGACCAATGAGATGAGAACTAGTTTGCAGTTGCCAAATGCCAAGAATTCAGCCTATTACAGGTCCACAAGTTCTGCTGTAAGAAAGAAGGAAACATTTTTAACAAATTTTACTAACGATTAAAACTTTGATTTATTTTAAAACCAATTTCAACCCCCCCCCCCCTTTTTTTTCCTTAAAACCAAAACCATTTGAGAGGAAATATAAATACCCGCCGAATGGTAATGGTCGGTGAATAAAACAAACTTCAGAATTGAACTTCATTTCCTTCAAATTGAAAATTAACTGAACTTAAAGGAACATTGTCATCGAAGTCTATATACATAATCTACATTCATATATGTATACATTTAAATCACTGGGAACATTATCAACAACATACTCTATATTCGTTTTTTTGCAGCCGATTAAGATGGCATCCTACCAGCAATAAGAGAACATGAAAAATCGAAAGGGACACAAAATTTTAAAAAAAATCTAAAATAAAATGTTACAACCAGCCAAAAACAGATATGGATCCTCTCTTATTACCCAATATAATGAGAGAAAAAGACACAAACTGCTTCCTACACAAGTAATGGTGAGTCCCTCCATAATAAAACATGCCTTTCTTTCTCATAACAGGATTCTCTACTGTTATTGAGTGAAAACTGAAAGGAGAGGATCCAAATCCGCAAAAGACCATGCTAACTTCACAAATTACGCCTGCTCTTCTTGAAATGTCTGAGAATGAAACTGTCTGCATATAATAGATAATTCTTTCTGATCAGACCTTTTATGCATTTCCAATATGAAAAGTCAACCAGCTCTCCATCTTTTCGTGCTATGAATAAACACCTAGAACTTTTAGGATGGTATCCGATCTGCCATAGAAAAAGAAATAATCTTTTCAACATCTTATATCAGTGAAGACAAAAAATCATCCAAAGAAAACCAGATTGTATAGAATGTAAGAGATATCCATTGCAGTAAATGCTCGTTTCATAAAACCAAAAATTGAACTCCCCTAAAACCTACTGATTCTTTCTCTGCCCCAACACTTTAAGAGTGGGCCAAATCATGTTAGGCCTAAAGTGTCGTTTGAACGCAGTGGAAGATAGTAAGAGATCAGAAGCCAATATTTGCACTGCCCAGAAACCTACTGACTCTTTCTATAGGCTAATAAGGGAAAAGTGGGATCCAATCATGTTACATCCTTTCAGCAGCTAGGACAATAACATATGAAGGTAACACCATAGCAAAAAGCCACATTTGGGTAGTCGCAAAAGACTTTACAGGGGCATAACAATACTAAATGCATTTATTGTGTGAATTCATAACTATCACGGGAACAGAAATGTAGAAGCCAAGAAGTGGAATTTGGAACATGTTAGCAAACCCCCCATTAGATAGGTGTACCAGAGAAGGAAAAAGAAGGTGAATAGAGAATCAGCTTCACACGTGGGAGAATCAACAGCACACGCGATACAAGGAGGTAGTGGGATTGCAGCCTAACTAACTGGACACATGGCAGAGAGAGAGAGAGTTGATGGTGTAAGAAATATAGTGGGAGTGGAAGAGAGAGGAGGTAGGAAAATTGTGAGTAGTGGAAAGGATTGGAAGAGAATTGGACCTCTCGGATTGCCTGTGATAGTGGTGTGTTTTCTGTAATTACTCAGACTATAGCATTCTGAATTACCCCACTGATTAGAATTCCCCACTGGTTTTCTGGTTAGGAGAGGAGAATATATACTTTTTTCCTTCATTTTATTGAGTTCTGAACCAGTGTCTATTAATTAGTATCAGAGCTCTTGATCACGGAGCTATGGATGGTGAAATAGAGAACAAAGGGACGTGTGGAGGCACTGGAGCGGAGCTTGTGCAGATGGCGGACATGAAAAGGGAGCTTGATCGGATGAGAATAGAAAGACGTGAGGAAAGGGAAACCCAAGAAGCCCGATTCTGCAGAATGGAAAAAAAGATGGATGAGAACCAATTGGAGTTATTGCGGTTGCTCAAGGGGAAAGAACCAGTACCACCCTAACAACCATCAGAGATGATGGTAGAGGACGGGGAAAGAGAAGTAGAAGAGAAGTCACTGCAGCTATCAATGCAAAACATTATGGGCCTTACCTCCAAGAAGTCCCTGAAGTTGTGGGGAAGAATCAAAGGGAAGGAAGTGGTGGTTCTAGTTGATTGTGGAGCCTCAAATAATTTCATATCTTGTGAGATAGCTAAGGAGTTGAGCTTGCCAGTAACAATAACTAAGGAATATTTAGTGGAGGTAGGAGATGGGCATAAAATCCGATGTCAAGGAGTATGTAAGGGAACAACTATAAAGGTGCAAGGAATGAGCATTAACCATGATTTTTTCTTATTCAATCTTGGTGGAGCAGATGTGGTTTTGGGAATTGATTGACTGGAGGGATTAGGAGAAATAAGGGCTAACTTCAAGGAGTTGACACTCAAGCTGCGAGTAGAAGGGAGGGATGTGACCTTAAAGGGGGAACCAGCTCTTTCCAAGACCTCAGCTATCTTGAAGACAGTGTTCAAGGCACTGCAGGATGATGGGCAAGGATTTTTCCTTGAATACAGAATGCTGGCACCAACACAGCAGGATGACCATCCACATTGGCCTAAGTTGCAAGCTGTTCTTGATGAATTTGCAGACTTGTTTCATGAACCTTATGGGCTGTCACCGGAGAGGAGACAAGATCATGCTATATCTTGCAAGAAGGAGCTTCCATACTTTATTTAAGGCCCTAGAGATACCCTCATTACCAAAAAAATAAAATAGAAAGGATAATAGATGATATGCTTGCTGTTGGAATAATCAAACCTAATACTAGTCCATACTCTAGTCCTGTGATTTTAGTTAAGAAGAAAGATAGAGGACGTAAGGTAGTTAAAGGCAAAAAGCGTCCTCAAGGCACTAGGGGCTTTTAATGCCTTAAGGTGAGAGACACAAAGAAACGCATGCCTCACTAACGAAAGGTATTAACATTAGTAAAAATAAAACATTAACATGTTAATTAATAAAGCATGATAATAAGTTGATAACAAGCTCTAAAATCTAAAGTTAATAATCAAAATAGATGTGTGGCAGCCCTAAAAATCAAAATTCATAACAAAAAGAGTTAAAAATCCAAGATTAGACAATACTGCATGTGACACGAATACTGAATGAAAACAGAGCATGCAACAGGAAAACATAAAACTCATACAGCAGCAAAGCAAATAAAATAGACTGAAAACTGAGCATTAAGAAACAAAATAAAATCAATCTAAAATCAATTAAAGTGGCAGGGAATCTGTCGAAATAGGTAAGAAGAATAGAACAATAATTAAAGGAACACACATTTAATGATGGAAAGTATAGAAGAGAGGAACAAAGCAGATTGAAAACAAAGCAAAACTAAAAACAGAGCATTGTGGCATTGTCGTTAGTGCAACAAAATAAAATCAATAAGAAAAACTGTGAAACTGTCATAGAAAGTGTCGAAACACAGAAAGAAGAAGAGAAGAATAATTAAAAAAATTAAAAGGGTGCTTGTTTGCCATAGCGGTGGCAGAAATTGGCTAAGCAGTGGCAGACTTTTGTCTCCTCTGTGTTACACATATCTTCAATTGTTTAAGAATCCTAGCAGCCACTGCCTTTTAAAGTGAAACCTGATGTTTTTATGGGCTGGGCTTTGTCAAGTCCACTGCCAGCAGTTAGGTGCTCGCGTGGAATGCCTTATATATGAGGAAAAAGCGCCCTCAAGGCATGAGAGGCGTGCGCCTCATTGAAGGGGCAGCGCCTCAACTAGGAAGAGGCACTGACCCTTTCCCTCTCCTTGCCTTAGCGCCTAAGACGCGCCTCTTGGCGACTTTAACTACACTGGGAGGATGGTGGTTTTGCTTGGATTATTGGGCTTTGAACAAAGTAACTATCCCTAACAAATTTTGCCATTCCTATAGTGGATGAATTGTTAGATGAATTGGGAGGTGCCATAGTATTTTTTAGATTAGACTTGAAATCTGGGTGTCACCCGATTTGGATGAGGAGTGAAGACATCGCTAAAACAGTCTTTAGGACTCATGAGGGGCATTACGAGTTCCTTGTGATGTATTTTGGATTGTTCAATGCTCCCTCCACATTTCAGTCTCTTATGAATGCTGAAGCCATTTCTAAGAAAGTTTACCTTGATGTTTTTTGATGACATTCTAATATATAGCAAAGATCTAGCAGCTCATGTAACACATTTAAAGCTAGTGTTCCCGCTTTTAAGTGAGCACAAATTGTTTGTCAACAAGAAAAAATGCAGTTTTGGTCAGCTACAATTGGAATATCTAGTTCTGAGTATTTTTTTTTCATGCAACTATAGGTCTTGTAAACAGCAAACAAGTGCAAGGAATCATAGGAACAAAACTTGATGTGCTAACTTTGGTCACCGAGATTGATGAAACCTCAAAGCATGTCCCCATTATATCACTAACTTCAACTGCTAGCCCAGAAATAACGCCAATCCAATTGCCGTACTTCATCCAATTGGGGTACGATGTTACCCTTCACTTGCAGTGCGTTGCAGCCATCGTACAACAATTCAGTTGGCGAAAGGTGACTGCAATTTACGAACCTAACAATGGCTTTTCCTCCCATTCAGAGATATTAACTATCCTCTCTGATTCTCTTTGACATGTTAACTCTGAGATTGATCACCGTGTAGCTTTCCCTTCAATGACCTCCCTTTTGGACCCAAGAGCCACCATAGAGGAAGAGCTAAGGAGACTAAAGAACAAGAGCAATAGGGTCTTCTTGATCATCCAGTCTTCCTTAGAGTTTACTAATTTGCTTTTTGAGAAGGCAAAGCAGATGGGGATGATGGAAAAAGGGTCAGTGTGGATCATCACAGATGATATAGCTAGCCATCTTGATTCCATGGATTCCTTTGTTACCTGCAAAATGCAAGGTGTTATGGGATGCAAAACCAAATTTATGGAAATGAACCAGACGTTCAAATGGTTTAAATCCATATTCCAAAGGAAGTTTGGATTAGAATACCCGAAAGAAGAAAACCCCAGCCAAGTATCTTTGCTCTTCGAGCTTATGATGCGATTTCAGCCATCGTTCATGCCCCAAGTAAATCACAATCACAAGGAAACTTCTCCTTGGAAAAGTAACCAAAAAATATTTTATCCAGTAACCTCTAGGGCCTTAGTGGGAGCATAAGCTTCAAAGACCAAAAATTATTGGAATTACCAACCTTTAAGATAGTCAATGTTATTGGTAAAAGTTACAACGAGTTAGCATACTGATCACCGGTATCTAGTTTCTCTGAGAGCCTTGTCAAGCATGAAGTGATGAAGACAATAACTAGTGTTGGTTCTAGTTCAGCTAGAGTACTTTTAGCTCCTGTGAATTGGCCTGGACGTTTACAAACAGTCCCAAAGGGTTGGACTTACAGTAATGGGGAAAAGCCTCTGAAAATAGGGGTTCCAGCTGAGGATCAATGTTCTCAATTTGAGCTACGATCAAAGACTGAATGAAACTTACATCACTGGTTTCTCAATCAATGTCTTTAAAGCAGTTGTGAAACGCTTGCCCTATCACTTGCCTTTTGAATTAGTTCCCTTCTATGGCTCTTACGACCAAATAGTTGAGCAAGTCAACAATAAGGTAAAATCTTTTTCTTTGCTAATTAACTCTATAAATATAGAGAAATACCATGCAAAATAATCTTTGTATGTGTGTTGCTCATGTAGGTTCTTGATGCTGCTATTGGAGATATACAAATAACAGATTATCGAAATGCATTTGCGGAATTTTCTTATCCATATCTTGATTCTGGTATTGCCATGGTAGTGAAAGTAAAGCCAGATAGATCCAAAGAAACCTGGATGTTGAGGGATGCATTCACAAAAGAAAAGTGGTTGTTAATGGCAGTAATGCACATGTTCATAGCATTTGTCATCTGCGTCATTGAAGGTGAAGACAATTCATAGCTTAAGGGATTCGGGGCCATGCTTTGGTTTTCTGTCACCATATTTTTCTTTGCACCAAGTAAGTCACACCAAACTCTTTTATCTCTTACAATTACATCAAATTGGCATGGTTGAGTTCATAAATATGGCCGCGTAAGATATACTTGTATCTATCTAGTTAAACTTGAATAAGATAATAAGCAACATTTTACATATATAATTATTTACAATTTCATTGTCAATCCAAAATTCAAGTTACGCAACAGGTTATGGCTAGAATCTTATCTCATGATCCAATCTCAACAAGGTTGGAATATGAGATCTCTAAATTGGAGTACTCGTTGCTCATATTTGCTTAAAGCTTGTCAATTGCTCATATTCCACTATGAAAGTGTTATGTCAGGACCTTCAATAATTTTGATATTTAGGGGAACCCATCAAAAGCAACTTGGCCCGAGTTGTGCTAGCACCGTGGTTATTTGCTATTCTCATGGTGACCTCTAGTTTTACAGCGAGCCTGTCATCAATTATGACAGTTTCTCAACTCGAACCATCTGTGCCCGACATACAAACGCTGTTGAGGACAAATGCAGTCGTAGGCTGCAATAAGAAGGCTTTCTTGGTCCGTTATTTAGTTGACGAATTGAAATTCAAGCCTGAGAACGTCAAGGGATTTGACTCCATCAACGATTTCCCGAAAGCCTTTGAGAACAAAGAAATTGTTGCTGCTTTCACAATTGCCCCTCACGCCGAAGTCTTCCTCGCTACGTATTGCAAGGGCTACATCAAAGCAGGACCCACGTTGAAGCTTGGTGGATTAGGCTTTGTGGGTTTCCTTTCATATAAGCCTCTTGCTTTATAAGAATAACTCAATATATTACATATTGGTAAAATAAATTATTGCCATTACTTGCCAAATGATGCTTACAGTTTAACCTCATCTATGCAGGCATTCCCTAAAGGTTCGACTTTGGCAATTGACGTATCACAGGCAATCTTAAAAGCTATAGAAAGTTGGGAAGTGCAAAAATTAGAAGAGGGCATGCTATCCAACACCAACTGTGGATCTTCAAACAGCAAAGTGCAGGATAACCAATTAGGACCTCAACCTTTGTTTGGCCTTTTTGGCATTTCCGGAACCATTGCCACCTTCAGCTTAACACTCACCATGATTCGTTTTGTTAGAAGGAAAGCACAGACATATATGAACTACATAGAAGGAGCATGGTTACTAAGAGGATTGCGGGTCATTGAACTCCTTGCTCGAATCCATCTAAACAAGGGCATGAGATCGAGTGCCTCTGCCCCAAGAGCAAATAACCCAGCTGGGAATACATCTACTAACAATGAGCGAAGTATAGTTAGCATTGACTTACCAATAAACCACCCCTCATGACTCACCAAAAAAAAGAAAAAAAAACTGTATTATAGCAAAGAAGACAATACTCACTTTATTAGATAGTAGAAATCACCCCTCGGGTTTTCTTTTCTTATTTATCACTGTCATGTTTTGGTATGATCAATGATAATAGTATATTGCATGGAGTCATATGATCCTATTCTGAACACAACAACAATAACAGGTTGTATGATTGGCCAAAACATTGACTTTATTTGGTTAATTCTTTCTTCTTAGTGCACTAAAGTAGTAAATTATGAATATTACCCCATGGTGAGAAGGATCCCTCCGCTCTCTCCTCTCTCTCCCTCATCTGGTTGGACCATCGGTGTCTTCCGTTGGGAGCGGTGGGGGCTACTCCATTGTTGTCTTTTTTAGTTTTTATTGTTGTTTTTTATTTTTTGTTTGTTTAGATCTGTTAGATCTTGAGCATAGTTCTCCAAATCTGATTTTTTTAAGACAGATTTGGTATTCTTGTCTCACTTTTTGGGTGTTTGGGACTTCCTTTCTGTGGAGTATTGTGTTTATCCTTGTGTGACTCCTTCTTCTCTGATGGTTTTACATGTGGAAGAGAGCTTCACATCTATTTTAAAAGGAGATATTTTACTTTCTTCAAGCTGCAGCACTTGTGGAGTTGGCCCTCGTTATGAAAGATGTTTAATCATCAATAATTTTCGGGTAAAGAGCAGAGTTATAGATTATTATTTAGTTCATAGTGTAGATTGTATTTATCTCTTTATCATTTTTTTTTTGGAAAATAATGGGCCTTTAAAATGCAACTACACAATAAGACGTGGGAGTCTAGCACTCCGCATATCGTTATAAACTAATAAATCACACCTAGCAAGAACAGAAGAAAAAAAACTGCATGCTCAAAGGAGAATCACATGCCTTATTTGTTAGCTAATCCGCAACAACATTACCTTCCCTGTAAATATGTGATAACTGCACCTCCCAAGACCTATAATAAAGATCTCTGGCTTAATCAACCAGCATCACAAACGGATGAGAGTTTGGGTACCACTTCAAGATTAGGTGGACCGTTGTGAGAGAATCACCTTCAATTCAAAGACGTCGCACTCCATTATTCCAAGCAAGTTGAAGACCAGAAACAAAAGCCCAAAGTTCAATTATAATCACACAACCGCTGCCTAAACTTATGAAGAAACCCAAAATCCACCTACCATCAAAGTCCCGTAACACACCACCACATCCCATTTTAAAACCATCACTACCACATGAGCCATCAACATTTAGCTTCAACCATCATGAAATTATCATTTTAGATATGTTGTATCTTTTTTATTTTATAAGTCTTTTATTAGAATGAAATTTTCTCTTTTCTATCCAAAAAAAAAAGTAGTAAATTATGAATGGCCAAAACATTGATTTCATTTTACACGTGTAACCTACACTATACAAAGACGTTCATCGAGATTTAGGAAACCAGCAACGCTTATATCCTTGAAGGGATTGAAGGGTAGATTTCAAAATCTTCAGTGATTGTCAGTCTAAAAAAATGTTGTAAGTGATGAACTCTAGCCTAGATTGATGTTAGCATTCACCCACATACTAAAGGCACTTGACATACTAACATTTTTTGTATCAAACGAAGACACACCATAACTAATACATCAATTCAGAAAATGTAAGTCTAAAAAATAATTTTTAATTATATTTAGGATAAATAATTTGTCAATGAGAAAAAAACGTTGTTAAAATAATTTAATTATTTCCACCCGCAATTTTTTTTTATGTGTTTCCACCCACAAATCTATCAGTAATATCGACGCAAATTTTTCGTGCAATGCAAGGCGCACTTTTTTCACGTCATTACTAACAAAATATGCCATTTCAGAAGTAACGGTCAACGGAACATGTTAGACTCTATGGTGCTCTTACGGTTACAATAAGCCGTGTGCGCACACCGCACATCACATGAGGTATGATCAATTAAATTATTTAAAATATAAATAAAAAAGTAAAAAATAATGTAAGAATGTGAGTGTAATTAATAGCACTCTTCCAAACTTTCGATCGGTTTGTAGACTTTGTAGGGTTCCTTGTTTTTTTGTTTATTTTGTTTGGCCATTCCCCCTTTTGACTTGTGAAAGAAATTTTTATATATTTTAAGAATAATATATCCATCTAATTAAAAATATAATACGTGACATATAAATGGAATTTTTGCCGTTAAATTAATTTGTAATATTTTATGATAAAATTTAAACTATTTAATGTTTTACTCTCTATTTGACTTCATCTATGTTAAAAATGTAATGTTTTACATGATTTACGTAATGATAATTAGTTTGAGGAATTAGAATCCATGTTCGGATTCTACTCGATACACTTAAAGGAAGCTTTGGTTGAAGCTCTCTTGAAGTCGAACAAGGTTTAGAAACCCATATCCAATAACAAAACAATAATGTTACATGGTAAAAAAAAAATAGTTAAAATTATTTCCATAATTTAACTAAATTTAAAGATAGTTATTAGATTGAATTAAATAAAAGGAATCACTCACTTAGTCAAAAAATAATAAATATAACAAATCACTCTATCAAAAATTTTGATAAAAAATGTTTAGTTATATAATATTTTCTACATGAACATTACTAAGTTGGTGTGGTTCATCTTATACTTTTATTCGCACTTAGACTTGTTAAAAAAATATTTAAAAATTAGAAAAATTTAAGAACAATCACAAATATTTGAAAAAAAAACCTTAAATATAACATCTACTAAGTCAGTAAACTTAAAAATAAAAACAACTCCATAAAGTTTATAATAATATAAATATGACCACATAGCATCATAAACTCTCAATAGATTCAAAACAAACCAAAAGAAGCAAATATTTTATTAACATCATCAATCATTGACATTAAATAAACTTAATCATTAAAATTAAGCCTCCTATTTGCTTGGTTTTTTCTCACAATAACTGGGCTTGTTTTTTTCTTCCCGGCTGGTTTGTTTTGCTTCTTCTACTTAGCAGACGAAGATTATTTGAAAGGAGTGTAGCTACAAACATGCGTTGGTTCAAATAAAAGTAACTTGGGTTCCTTAAGTATCATGTCCAGGGTTCGATTCCTAGCAGATGTGAATGAAGCATGCGCTATTGGTAGGTCTCTCTCCAGCAAGGGGCACGACTAAAGGCCGGGAGATTAATTATTCACTGTCCGAATGAGGGATACTCTAAGTGCACTAAAAACTAAAAAGAACGTAACTCATGCATATTCTTTAGAATCTGTCGTTTTTTTTTCAGCGGACTTGTTTTATGCTAGAATTTTCTATACAATGAGTGGGTTTTTGAACCAAATTTATATTTTTCAAGTAATATATTGTATGTTATAAATATTTGTATTGAAAAATTATTTGAGTAATTAGATAGTTTGTAAAATTTTCAAGGTAGATATATTACGATAATGGTCAGATAAAAAAGATTAAGACTTCACAAATGTTATCCTGGGATTTTATTTGACGTTAGATTTGATCTTTCTTCATGCCTGAATATAAAAATACTAGTGAAAACTGAAACCATGTTAAATATTGTGTGAAAAACAGAACATTAGGTTCGGCTTGTCAGTCACCATTATTCCTTTGTTTGGAAGGAAAGCATAGACATTTATGAACTTCATAGAAGAAACATTGTTACAATTAGAGGTTTACGGGTAATCAAACTCCTTGCTCGAAACCATCTAGACAAATGCATAAGAAGTGCCCTTGCATGCCCCAGAAGCAAATAACCAAGGGATTACATCTACTAATAATGAGCCAAGTACAGTTAGCATTGTTCAAGAACTTATTAGCTAACAAGATAATAATCACTTTATTAGATAGTTTAATTCTTATTTGTAATCGTATATATGTGTGTGTTATATATGCATATTTATCATTAGTTTGTGAATTCATTCTTCATAGTGCAAGTAAATAGATAAATTATGAATGGCTAGCAAAAATTATTTAATTATCATCATATTGAAAAAATTACATTGGCTTTATTTTAGAAGTGTGTAACCTATACTACTTAAAAAAAATTTTAGTTTGAGACAGACAAAGGCGTTCATTATCAATGAGATTTTAAAACCATCACTTAGATCTTTTGGCTTGAACATTTTTTGAGACTTTTAACTATGTTTGGATGGAAAATTTTAATAAACCTTATTATTATGACGAGTTTATATGGTGCACTCACCTATTTTGAATGCATTAGTGTGCAATTGTTTCCTAGTTTCATATAGGCCATTTTGATGGTGGTTGTTGTACATGGACATGGACGGTTGACAATATACACGCAAAGATAATTAGCTTGCGGAGTTAGAAGCCAAGCTCGAAACCAGCTCCGTGCACGACCAAAGAATGGGGCGGAGCCAGAAATGCTGAAATGGACGGTTATTATTATTTCAAAAAATGTTATTATTTCCATTATTGTTACACAGTATTTTTTTGGGGGTAAAATATTATTTTTTGTTTGGTAAATGGTAAAATATTATTTCAGTTTGAATGTTAATCACTGTTTGAAATTAATAATATCATATGAAAGTTTTATGTTATCTGAAATAATCACAAAAATGTTTTTGAGATTTAAATCTTTGACACTACAAAAAAAAAAAAGCTAATTTGCTGGGGTTTTTTTTTTTCAATTTGCATCAATTTTTTACTTCCCCTAAATAAATTGCGGTTTTTTTGTAAGATGCCGTGATTTAATTAAAAAATACTGCAGTTACGTGCTTGTGGCGTTTTTTGCTGACCTTTGCTATTTCATATTGTAGCAGTTTTATTGTGTGGGTTTTTACCCTCCGCAAATTGCGACGATTTTTTTACATGTTACTGGGGTTTTAGACCTCCTCAATTTACCATTATCATACTGGAGAATTTTGTAAAATCATGGTGCGAGGGTTTTAGAAAATACCACAAATTTATTTTTTAAATTAATTGACATTAATTTACGGGAGTTTAAAACCGTCACAATTAATTTATTAAAAATGATTATTTTAAAATTAGCTAAAATTCACAGCAAATTCTATATATATTTATCTTATGCAGTCACAATTATGAATTATTTAACCAACAATCCTTTTAATATGAATCAAATTTAATTAAAAAGTATCCATAATAATATAAACATCTCTACTTAAAATTCATAATAAACTAAAGTAATATAATTTATCCATAATAGTTTAGACATTACACTTAAAATTTAAAATAAACTAAAGTAATTTCATAATACATAAATATAAAATACAATCCTAATTATTTGATTAGTGTTTGGTGTTGCTGCCACCCGATGATATTCTTGCATCCAACAGTGAAGTAAGCTTACTAGCAGCATCACTTGTCTGAAATAATAAAAAAAAAATTGGTAAGTACTGGCACAATAGGACAGAGAAAAAGTAATTCCAATTAAATCAAACTCACCTTGGGGATGCATAGTGGTGTGGTGGATGACGGTCAAGGTCAATGACAAGCCGCAGCAATAGATAAAAAACGGAAACCAAAGGGATGCACAACACGCAGTGCGGTGAACGACGATGGAACAAAGGCGAGGTGGATACGGTGGCATAGTAGCACCGTGGACAGCTGTGGCACAGCAATAGATCGAAGAGGTAACAGCTGAGAACTTTCCCACTTAGCAACTTTTAGGGTATCAGTAATCAAGTTGTGGCAGTTCAAAATTGCTGCACTATAAAAAAATTTCACTTTTAATTTCTGAACTGAGGCAGTTCCAAAACCTCCATTTTATATTTTATATTAGGGCGGTTTATAAAAACCGACGCAATATAACCTCTGCTATTTAGCGTGTTTTTTGTAGTGTGATATCACAAGTAAGATTCATTTGATTAATCATTTTTCTGTTAACAAAATTAATTACATAAAAAAATTTGAACTAATGAAATTATTAAATTAAACACATTAAAATAATAAAGTCAACATAATATGATAGCACATTGAAACTACAAGACAACCAACTGAATTTAACTTTAAAAAATTAATTTGTTATGTTATAATAAACTAACAACTTCTAGTATCTTGTGAAAGTCCTGATTTTAATTGGGAGAGAATTTGTCTCACTTATTTTTTTCATAGTCGCAGGCTTGCTGATGATAATGCTTTTTCTTTCACTTTGCATCGTCTTTTCTTTTCACGTGCTATTTGATTACTTCTTTTTTTTTTTCTTTTTTATGGTTGTTCAATACTTCAAATGACAGAGGTGTTTAGACGAAGAAGTTTGAAAAACAAAAAAAAGAAAGAAATATTTTTATTTTAAGTAAATTTTTTTATTTGAAAAATTTTTAAATAAAAAATAAAATAATATATTATCATGTAAATTTTAAATTCTTTTTTTATATTTTTTTTCCTTTTTTACGGATTTTAATAAATATTTTTTAAGTATCTGAATTTAAAACAAAAATTATTCGTCTTATTTTTTTTTTAAATTTCTCCGTTTAAATATACCCGAAAGACTGTCTTACATTAGATTAGATTTAGGTACTAGAAACAGCAAAGAGAGGCCCAACCAATAATTCAGTTGATTTCTACGCAAATCTCTTTTGACTTTGTCAAAATGTGATTCCTATTTTTTAAAAAAATAATTAAATTTAATTTAGTGGTAGCAAGAGAGAATGACGATGACTTGACAATGAGAGGATTCCAAGTTACGTTCAAGGTATAACTATACTCTCACATGAATTTTTAATAAAACATATTATTTTTTAAATATTTTTATGTTATTTTTTAATATAAAAAATAACTTTTGGATTAAGGATAAAAATACTCATTAGGAGTGGTATAGTGTGAGCTTAATGGTCATGGCATAAATATCCGTGTATTTTCTTCTTCTGTATTATTGTACTGTTAATATGCTTTTGTTAGAAATTTTAATTTTTAGCACATTCTTTTTATTTTTGAAAGATTTATTAATAATTTAAATTGTTGGGGTGTGAAAATTATTTTTTTAATGATTTAGATTAGATAATATTATAAAATTATTTAATCAAAATCAAACTTAAAATATAAAAAAAAATTGAAGAGTAGAGTAGAGTAGAGGATCTACATCGCGAACCACGACCATCGAAAGAGGAAAGGATCCGGATCCCCATACCCCACACACATACACGAGTTACGTGCAATGAAAGCGTGATTTCCACGCAATTATTGGAAGGTGGATCAGGCTCATTGCCCTTACCCGTCCATTCCATGAATCTCCGCCGACAAAAGCGTCCTTCTCTCTCTCTCTCTCTCTACATTCTCGCTCTACTTCAAGTCAGAATCTGATATACGAAGGGTGGGAAATGCTTCCAAAGATTGCCACGAGGAAAACGATGGCGTCCATCCCCACTAAATTGACTTCTTGCCCACCTTCATTTCTCCCACTTTTCCCAAACTCAATCGACGGACCCTAAAATTAAAGGAAAAAATAATAATAAAACACGAAAAAGAAGCTACTTCTAATTGGGAACTCTTCTTCATTATATTATTCTTTTTTTTTTTTTACTGAGGGAACAAAAATATGTAGCGAGGAGAGGAGAGGACAACTCACAGCGACAGATAAGACGGGTTCGTTTGTGTGTTCCGTACGCCTAGTGGTTCGTCCCTCTTACTCTCCTCGCTCCGTCATTTTCACAAACACTCCAGATCTCTGAAATGCTCTCCGCAAGGACACAAGGTTTTCTGGATCTCTCAAACGCTTTCCTCGCTCTCTCTGATTGCGTACTTTGATTTCTTTATCTCCTTCCAAGCCAAGGGGATCAGGATCTCCCAGAAATGGACGGTTATGATGGGACCGTGAGGCTTGGACCTCTTCACTTGTAGCATGATCCAAGTGAATTTAATACGGGAGCTGATGTATCGGTTTCTTCTCCCGTTGCCAGACAGAAGGCCGCTGCCGCTAAGCAGTTCGTAGAGAATCATTACAAGAATTATCTCCAAGGCTTGCAGGATCGCAAAGACAGGTATGTTGCTATATGTATACGTTGCTATATATATGCGTTTTTCATTTTTTTTTTTGGAATCTTGCGTTTTGTTGTTTTGGTTTTATTGTTTTTTTTTTTTATCTTTTTCTTTCACGAATTCATATTTCACGGTCATTTTTGACAATCCTTGTTGCATTTAATACTTTGTGAGCATTTGATGTTTCGGTCTACTGCTCATTTAATCGTTATATGTTCATTCATTCCGGGAATTCAACAACCATATCCTAATGATCCTGTGTATAGCTATAGATTAAATGGCAATTTTAGTAACCGTGTTTTGCTTAAGTGATAAGCAAAAGAATCCTGTTAAAGATGAAATTTACTTGCAATATGGGTTAAAATCCTGTTATAGAAAATTATATAAAAAGAAACATCTAAATATTCTGACCAAAGTTACACCTCGAATAAAAAAATGTCAATTTTAGTTATTCAAAAATTAATATACATAACATCACATTTGTCATTTATTTATAAATATATTAAATTAGTCTTTTAATATCAATTTATATTATCATGTTAATCTCTAAAATTATATCAAATTAGTCATAAAAAATAAAATTAATGGTATTAATGATTATTAAAAGATCAATTTAATATAATGTGTAAATAGAGGAATAATACGATGATGTCACGAATAATTTTAAATACACTAGAACGAGAATTTAGTATTAAATTGTTACAATGCAAATTCTTTTCCTCGTGTATCTCTTACTTTAATTTTTTTATCCTTTACTCTTTCTAGATAGTCGTACTCTTTTGGCATTAACATTTCCGATGACTCCTCCAGCTACGTGAACGGACGCGTCTGTGTGTCTAATCTAATGCTCTTTTTAACAACATTGACATCATTCCGAATTATGATGGCTTAGATGCTTATAATCAGGAGACTCGAAAGCAGAAAATATTTTCTCAGATATTAGGTAGATAGATATCGCTTTTAATTTCTTATCGTTCTGTTACAGACGTAGAGCACTGCAAAGGAAAGCGCACGAAGCTCAAATATCAAGTGAAGAGCAGGAGGAAATGATGAGGAATTTGGAGCGCCGAGAAACTGAGTACATGAGGTTGCGGAGACGTAAAGTTGGAATCGATGACTTCGAGCAATTAACAGTAATTGGTAAAGGTGCTTTTGGTGAGCTACGCAATCAATCAACATAATGTTACACCATAAACTTTTTTATTCCTTCGGATGTAGTTTCTTCCGTCATATATGTAAACTTCATACATTTATGCATCACTATAAATTCTTAACTTTTTAAGAAAATGTAGGTGAGGTTATGCCGTGCTAAAAGTACAGGGGTGATTTTTGCCATGAAGAAATTGAAGAAGTCAGAGATGCTTAGCCGTGGGCAGGTACCAGCTGCCAAACTTGGCACATATTGTAACTCCGGTGTTTCTTTAGCAGTATAGAATACTTCAATTCATCAATCTTCACACCAGACACCAGTTATTGCAAAATGAAAAAAAAAAAAGAAAAGAAAAATTCATAATTCATCGGTGTTTTACTTGATTTCCTCCATTTAATAGATTTCATTAAAGCTTCCCTAATTACATTGACTCGTGTTAAGATGGTTTGGTTCTTTTCATCTTATACGTTAAATTTTGAATTTGATTTCCAATATTTGTTGATCTAGCTAAGATGCCTCTGTTAATTTGCATATTATCAGCATGTAATTGCTATTTAGCTGATATCATATGAATGCATTTATTTTTTGCAGTTAGCTTAATGGTTAACCTGTTTAGTTGATAAGCTGAGTTATCAAATATATAAACTTTCTGCCATACTTGTGTTTGGTGATCTAGCTGACTGCAGATCATCATGGTGTAAGAGAGCGTTTGATATTCATTTTGATAATGTTTGTAGCAGAAACCCAACTATATGTCCGATAGTCAGTCTAGTAGAAAACAAAGTGCTAGTCAGTACATAGTATCGACTTAAGGTTGTTTCACTTGTTTTCTTAACCATCTTGTTTTCTTTTGTTGAGAAGGAAATAGTAAAATGAGTACAGCTTTGCTTATTCCTAATATCTTCCTGCTGTTTCCAATAGTTCTGTTGTCTCACTTATAATTTTATTTAGCTGTTGAGGAGCTGATTCCATATGTATTTTGACATTGGATAAAAATGGAATACAATCATTCATTACATAGGAGTTTAGGGTTCAAAGAAATGTTACAGGTTAAAAAATTCAAATTGCAAACAGACAAGAAAATTTTAGAAGTTTCTGACCTCCGGATGCAAGTTGTATAGAATTTTGCATCATGATGTCATTCTAATTTAGGTGGAACATGCTCGATCTGAGAGGAACTTGCTGGCAGAGGTTGATAGTAGATGCATAGTAAAACTTCATTACTCATTCCACATTTCGGATTTCCTATATCTCATCGTGGAGTATTTACCTGGTGGTGACATTATGACATTATTAATGAGAGAAGATATTCTTTCTGAAGATGTGGCTCGCTTCTACATTGCTGAAAGCATTCTTGCTATTCACTCAATACATCAACACAACTATGTACATAGGTATGGCTATTGTCAAACTGTACAGTTTTTGTTCTACTGGTTCGCATAGCCACTTTATGTATAATAGAACACTTGGAAGGTACAACATGGCTCATGGCTTGGTCTAACAAAGATAAAATATACTGTCTGCTCTGGCTGAAATTTATTGCCCAAAAAACAGTATTCTTAAGGTATCACGTCATGTGTAATGCAGTTTGCCATATTCCTAGAACAAGGAATGCCGGTGACTAGAGAGTATGCAATTTATATATAGCTTGTCAGATTGTAAAAACAATATATTTAAGCAGAACCTCTTCAGTTTTTGTCCACTATTATTCAGATGTGAAATGATTTATATAAAATTATGGTAAAATAAATTGGCCTTTCAATAATGATAAAGAGAATTTTCAGATGATCAAAATAAATTTACTGAAGCTATAGAAAACTGCCATAACTTAACCAGATTGTAGGGTAATATGTTTCTGGAGAAAGATTTTAAATTTTCTTGTGAGTAAATCTTCTCAAGTGAAACAAGTTAAGTTAAGCTCAGTCCAATGTATTCTGCTTGTAGGGATATAAAACCAGATAACCTGATATTGGATAAAAATGGCCATTTGAAGCTTTTAGACTTCGTCTTATGTAAGCCACTTGATGATAAGTATTCAACAATTTTGTTGGAAAATGAAGATTTTACCAGTCAGGAATCAACTAGTGAAATTGAAGGATATTCTGCTTCCCCTTGGTTGATGCCAAAGGAGCAATTACAACAGTGGAAACGTAATCGCTGTGCATTGGTATTGCCTTTCTTCCCCATTTCAAGTTCCTCAGTGTGTATTGTTGGTGTAACGAACAAAATAATCAAAGCATGTGAAGTAATGACTAAATTATATGCAAAATTTATTAAGTTTCTGCTATCTAATATTAAGCACTGATTTAAAATATAAAGGCTGTTAACTGCTACCAAGTTTTACACTTTGCCAGGCATATTCAACTGTTGGAACTCTTGATTATATGGCACCAGAAATTTTGCTCAAGAAGGGCTGTGGAATGGAATGTGATTGGTGGTCTCTTGGGGCAATCATGTATGAGATGCTTATTGGGTATCCGCCCTTTTGTTCTGATGATCCAAGGATTGCCTGCCGTAAGGTATTATGATTGATTGCATTTTATACTCTTCATATCCTCTATTTATTCATAACAACTTGATGTTTCTGTATTGTGTCAGATAATTAACTGGAAAACATGCCTGAAATTCCCCGAAGAACCAAAGATATTAGCTGAAGCTAAGGATCTGATCTGTTGCTTAATATGTGATGTTGACACAAGATTAGGGACCAGAGGAGTAGAAAAAATAAAGGTAACAACTCTCTAACCCTGCCATTATGATAATTCATTAAAATACTATGAATAAACTATATTCCTTATTTTGGTTTTCCTAGTCTCAAGCTATTTATTCTTTGTATGCATTAAAATGTCAATGATCCCTCATAGGTCAAGCAAATTCAAAAATTGCCCCTTATGCGCCAGAAGATTCCAGATATTATATAATCTGCATAAGTCCACTGTTAACATAATATTACTTGATTTTTCAGGCTCTCCATGGTTCAGGTGTATTCAGTGGGACATGCTTTATGAACTGGAAGCTGCATATAAACCTAAAGTCACTGGAGAATTGGACACGCAAAACTTTGAGAAGTTTCCCGAAGTAAGTACATAAAAGTTAATGCATTGGAAATGTTGAGTACGTGAAATCTATGCTCTGCAAATACTCTATCTAGAATCTAAAAGGGTGAAATCTGATGCAGGCTCTAATTTCTCGCAAGCTCCAAAATCATTTGATTTTCACTAAACTTTTCAAAAATGAAAATGGATTACCTTCAATGTCATTATGCATGTGGAAGGTAGTATACAGAATGGGTTAGTTATATGTTTGCTCTCAATTTCTTTCCCCATTTTCATCACACTGCAAATTATTGTTCCAGCTGTTGTTTATTTATTGTTTTAACTGATGGCCAGTGTAATTACTGTTTAGCATACTTACCTAACATTCTCTTCGTATCCAGAAATAATTTAATATTGATATAAATGGATGGCAAGAACAGTAGTAAACATTATTTAAAACAGTGTTGTAAGAATTGGTAAGTTTTCAAAGTAACAAAGTAAATGCTAACTATAAATTATTCTTTTTGTTTTTTATTCGGAACTTGTTTCCCCAATGTTTCCGTTGGTGATTTTTGGTTTGTCTAGGACTGTTATTTGGCTCTTGCCTTCAATCTTGTCATCCATTATAGACAATGACAGAATATTTTCCATAGCTGTAGACTGTAGCATAGAGGATCTTGATAGTTTTTAGCACTGAAGGTGATTTTATGTCTTCTGTTCTCATACCATCTAAGCACAGCTAAACTTGTGATTTCGTCCATTGGCAGGTAGATGGCCCTCCATCTGTAACAGCAACTGAGGGACCTTGGAGGAAGGTATTATTTTTTGTTAACTTGTAATTTATCTAGATCCTTAGTAAGAGCTTGCATGCTAATTTTTCGTTCATGGCATACATATGTCTGTGTACGTATGTGCATGAACCATACTTTTGGTTGTACCCAATCTTTAACTATTAACTTTGACTGTATTTTTTTTTTTTTTTTGGTTTTATTATGTCTTCCTCCCATTATATATATTTACTGATATTCAGAGGTTAGTGCACTACATTATTTGGTTAGAGGCTTATATTTCATTTCAATGTTCTTTTTATGAACATAATACTTTGCCAGACAAATAAGGTCCAGTGACTCTAGTCAAAGCAGTTTGTCCTCTATTACTATGTCATTGAAATTATGTAGTTTATTGTTCATGATTTTCTTTTGGTTTGGAGGTATTTTGTGATCTGTATATTCATTACTCTTGAAACTCTGCTTCTGTAGGTCTTTTAAATGTAGCACATTTGCTATTGTCTTCAAACTTTTCCAGTTTCCTTGATGATGTACTATTTCTTTAAAATTGCAATATTATGATATTTTTTACTTTCGTTTTTGACATCTTTTGCAGATGCTGACATCCAAAGACACCAATTTCATAGGATATACTTACAAGAAATCAGACATCCTTAAATCACTTGAAAGTTCAGGTATGCAACTTCTGGTACTTGATACTTTTGTTGCACAACATGCAATTGCCATATTAGATTGTAATTTTGGATTTATGCCGGTCCATTTAGTGAATTTCGTGGATTTTAATTTAGATGAATTAAGAAAGCTGCTGGTCTAGTTGTTTTGTTGTAAGAAAGCTGGTCTGGTTCATGAAGAAATCAATGATTGACATTATTTTGCTAGCAAAAGTTAGCATGGAGATTGGGATAAGAGAGTGGCACCAGACTTTAAGAGAAAGCTAATTTGATAAGGACACTAAAATTAGCATAATAAAGGGGGGAAAAGAAGTGCTGGCCAATTGCACATATGTTTGGGAATTGACTATTGGCACATGTGCAGCGTCTGCATAGAACAGAGAACAACATAAAGTATCAGATAAAGATATTCAAAATGTTGGCATCTAATTGTTCCTAGAAATAAAATCTATGGAAATGCTTTGCCAAGGAAATTGATTCAGGCAAAGAAATGTGTTTTCCTACCTAGAATAGAAATTTTACCAATAAAATACTACCTGGAGCTAGTGGAAGTCTAATAGATGAAATGAAAATTATGATCCTCCATTTGTACCAGTCTCACGCATGCACACCTATTCACCAGAGTATGGTTGGGTTTGAGATGCTCTCTGTTGAAGGCATACACCGCTGACTAAAAAAACTACCCATTTGTTGCTTTAAATTTTGTCTTCAGCCTTGATTATACCTGTCTGATTGTCATAGGAGACATTATTGAATTCAACAGTTTGCATCTGTCCCTCTTTCAGTCTTTCTCATGACTTCCTATAATCTTTTGGGTTACAAATTATTTAGCACTCCTCCTCAGATTTTTTGCCATAAACAAATAATGTTTCATTCAGCTTGCCTTAGATTACACTGTCAAATAAATTAACGTAATGTTTTGCAGATGCAGATGTCAAATTAAATGGATCATCAAAAGCCCCTTCCTGGATTTCCTTGTTAGGTATGATCAGTTATACTTCTTGCATAGATGCAGACATAAATTGGGGCATGCACGTTCGCACAAAATATTTCTTCTGAAGCTCTTTATGGGTGGAGCAAATAATTTACATGTTTAGGGTTAGTTTGATATGGGAGTAAAATGAGGGGTAAATTTTCATAGATGAGTTATTTTGTATAGAAAAATTCATCCATGAAAATTTACCTCCTATTTTACCCCCATATCAAACATCCACTTGAGCAAAATTTCTCCTTACACGGCCTTGTGGGAAGAAACATTCTTCTGAGACATAAAAATTTGCAGCTAGAGCACTTATTCTCTGTAGCTTTTTTGGATTTTCTGTTTTAACTCGCTCTGGTTATGCAGGTCGGATAGATTTGCATGATATAGTCATTTCAGAAAGTGAGCAGAGGCCAGAAACTTGAGTCAAAACTTCCTCGTTTTGCTTTTACTGGAGCGTGTATTCTATTCTTTGTGCATGGCATTTGAAGAATATAGTCGATGACCGAATGTTAGCAAGTATATTCAATGGAGGCAGGACTGGTGTAAGGTCATGGATCATGGAGGAGTTAATACCATGCAGATAAAAGTTCTACTGCTTTCTGCGCTCTCAAATGATGACATGCACGAAGTCAGCAGCTCCATTTCCGCCTCATGAAATCCAGTCATCTATGTTGTTCAGTGATGAAAAAATTTTGGCACCATTATTTTTTAATACACATCTTTTGATCGAATTTTTGCAAACCAATTTTTGACGAATATACGTGGAATTCCACCCTAGTTGGGGAACTCCAATCTAACTAAATCAATGTTTTTCGGAGAAAGGAAAAACGAATTCCAAGAGTATGAGAAGGTATCTGGCTAAGCTTTTGAAACTTCCAAACACATTAAAAAAGCAACGTACTTACTCAATCGCTTTTTCTATTTGAGAATGTACTTATGTACCTCCTTTTATCAAAAACAGAAAATGTTAATGGTTAATTTGGTAGGAGTAAAAATAAAAATAAATTTTTATGAGTTATACCAAATATTCACTAAACGTGAAGAAGAGGCATGAGGCATGGGAATTGATTAGGGGGAAGATCTTGTTCAAAGTTAAAGCCTTAAAGGGCCCCATTTTCTATTTCTCGTGAGGTTTGCCAGGCTAGGATATTTTTTTGGTTCTGCTGTAGCACGATGCGTCATGTCGGTGTCCCGCTCGTTTGTTTTATATATCGGGGGTCCGGTCCGGCCAACGGATTTCGTGCTTGTCGTGACGCGTGGTTCATGCTTCATACTTCATTAACAGTATCGGTGAATCACATTCTCCTTTTTTTTTTCCTTTTCTTTTCTGGTAAATGACATATGGGAATTTTAAATCTAAATAATATATCCGTTTCATTCACATTTATCCAAATTTATTTTTTTGGTAATTAAAAAATTTTAAGAGGTAATCTAAGTGAAGCTCAAAAAGCATACTCTTTATTAAAAAAAAATCTAGAACCAAATGAGCCCAAAGGACAAATATGATAACGATTTCAAAATCAAAAGGTCTAGGTGATCACAAAAGCAACTCATACTTTAAAAATCCATATAATTAAAAGACAAGTTTAAATTAAACGCGTGAGCATTGTTTGAAAAGTTTAAAACATCCGTTAACCTTTAGATCACACTAAAGCCTAATTTATTGAAGTTAAACCCAATTGAAACATAGCCTAATTATAACTTTTCATCCTTTAAAAGTTTATTTAAAAATAAAGGACTTCTTTTGAGTAACTCCTTTTAAAACTCAAGTATTTATCCTATCCTTATTTCAAAATATTTCATTCAATCACTTACATAAATGTTTGTGAAAGTAAAAAGTACAGATATAAAATATCTATAGCAGGATAGGACATAGGGGTAAGGGGATCTGGTATGAAATAGGAATAGTGAGGGCAGAGCAATTTAAAGTGCAGTACTGCTGCTGCCAATCAAATATAAATATGAATGAATTAATTAATTAATTATGTAAAAAAATATAAAGTTTATGAGTAATGGGGAATAGGATAACAGATATTTTGGATGCCCCCAATGAAAATATCTACCGCGGTATCTTCTCCGTCGGGCTAATCAAGCCCGATGGTGACGTGGCGACGCATGGTCCCACACACGTGTAAAAGCGCTGACAACTGTAACCCTCTTTTTGTTCCCCCACACCGCCTTCTCTCTTTCACCACCCCCTCCTTCTTCTCCCTCTTTCTTCTTCTTCTTTCTTTTTATTCTTTTTCTTCTTCCATTCCATTGCAGATGAAGAACAATTTCAGAGTAAGAGAACAAACTCGGGCGAGTTCACCCGCCCGGGAAAACGATTCTAGCGAGCTCACTCTGCGACTACCACCCAAGCAGATGCAGATGCAGGTAAGTAGCTTTACTTTCTCCAAATTAAATTGTTTCTAAATTTAATTATATGCTGTTCACCGTTAATCCTAAACGCTACCTGCTACTAATTCCTTTATTTACACATAGTTTTTGTTGTTCTTCGGAACACGGGATGATGAAACGAACCCATAAACTTTGAAAATAAATCAATAAGAAGACGAAAATTAATTTGTTTTGCATATATATATATATATATATATTAATATTTTGTAATTTCCTCGGCTTCAGCCTTCAAAGGAGATCAAAGGAACTACTTAATTAACCTATGTTAAGGATACTGGCTATTATTATTTTTTAAATTAAAGTGAAATCATTCATACTTTTGTTTGATCTGAAGTGAAGAGTATTCTGTTTATTCCATCTCTTTTATTTTAGGTATAAAAGCATAACGAATATTTAAATCTCTCATGGAACTTATTTAAATTTTATTTCACTACTAGTATATTCTTAATAGCTTTATTCTATGGCATCATTTGAAAAATAACTAATATTTTATTTTATTGTAATATATCAAATTTTATATTTTATAAATTAAAAATAATTCTGAATAATATTAAAAATACAAATAATTACTTAATACTAAATTTTACATTGATTTGTGTAGTTCATTCTAGTATAACTATTTTAGCTATTTGATGAATCTGCTCTTTGAATTAAGGAAATAAAAGTTATACATGCATGATTAATTCTTTAAATATTGATGTAATATGATATACATGGGCATTTCACATTTTATCAAGGGCTTGGATCCGTGATAAATGCAGAAAGAATGTATCCGGTCATAACATTATTAGAAGTTTAAAATTAAGTGCATAATTATTGTTTTTGTATTTAAAAAAATAATAAAAAATTCTATTTGAAATATTTTAATTTATAGAATTTTCTGAAAATAAAATAAAATAATCTAAATATTTACTTATAGATTTTGTCTAAAAAAAAATTAAAGATATCAAGGCGCTGGTCATAAATATATGTAATTAAATAATTGTATTTTACTACCAAAAAAAAATAATTGTATTTACGATGTAATATTATTATTTAATTATAAAAAAATTATTAACTACATCTTAATGTAATTATTCTATATAAAAATAGTTGAAATAAATAAAAATGTTTTTACTAAAAAAAGAGGTTGGTATGGGTTTTTTTTTTAAAAGCTAAACAGAAAGCCTTTTTTGTTTTTAAATAAAATCATCTTTTTGTATAAGAAGAAACTAATTTATTAAACTGAATCAGAACGTAGATAACCTTGTTATCTTTATTGAATTGTTTTTCTTGGCATATATGTAGCCTCTGTTAATAAGATTTAGGGTTATCAGGGCACTAAGGCGAGGGAACCCATGAGCATGAGCAAAGCAGAGTGGACTGACGAGAAACACAGAATGTATCTCAAGTCCATAGAAGCATCTTTCGTTAACCAGTTGTATGATTCCAAGCAAATGCTGCCTTCTTTTTCCCGCAAAACACCTTCCTCCCACCCTGCTACTTCTTCTTCTGCCCAGGTTTCCTTTCTAATTTCTTCTGCACATCCATTTCCAGAAAAAAAGACTTGTTTGTTTTTTTAAATCTTTGGTTCTTGTTGTACTTTTTTTTGGGTAACACTAGTTAGATCATAGTATCTAATTAGTGTTGTTTTTTTTTTTTGGGGTTATGACATGACAGTTCAAGGTCCTTCGAGGTGGGTGTTGGCAAAAGATCAGTTTTGAGAGAGAGAATATGCAGAAGAGTAGGATCAACGGGTGCCATGATTTAACTGCAAATCCATGGTTTCAGCACTACCGATCTTCAACCAAGCAACGAAGTGTAGCAGCTCCATCCCTTGAAGAAAGGGTCACTACCTCCACAAGTCAAGTTGGTGGTTTAGGCCAAATGAAGGGAGTTTCCTCTGCATCAGGCTTTGAATCTCATGTGTGTCATCAGGACATGGTCTGTAGCGATACAGGTTTGCACCAAAACTTTCGATAATTCAGATGTTGCAATGTGAAGATTTTCTGCCCACATGAGCATAGCACAATAATTATCTGTCTATGGTTTCTGTGTTGCTACTCCATGAATGCCACAATATGCAAATAATTTCATCTACCATAGTATTCTAATTTGAATATATGGTTCTTCCAGAGATGTCAGATCAGAACTTCGTTGATGAAGAAGTGGAAGGCGAAAGGGAAAACAACAGAAGGAACGTGAAAAGACTGAAATCTTTGATAACTGATGCCAAAGGCAATGATCGGGTAACATTTTATTTTATGCATAACTTTGGTTGCTAGGTATCTCAGAATTTCTGGGGGGTGGTGCTTGGAACTGAGTAATGTCCATATCAAAAATGCCGTTTCAGATTGTCCCTATTAGCAAATCGTCTCCGATTGAAGATGTCACCAAGAATTGGGTTTCTGCTGCTTAGAGTATGGGGAGTTGTAACTTTTCTGAATGGCACGTTCATAGGCAGCAGAGGAGCAGGGGAATTGGCGGAAATTGCAGGTGCTAATTGTGAAAATTGACTTGTAAATAGGATCTCGATGAGAATAAGATGCTGTTCATGTGTACGCATGCTTTGGGTTTTGAAGTGGTTGGCGTGAGACAGAGAATACTGAGGGGCAGTCTTTTTTCTTTTTTTTTGGCTTTTGTTAATGATGTATGTATAATATAAGCTTTTGTGTAGTTTATGATTTATAATTCCAAGTTTCCAACTAATTTGAGTCATTTTGCTGTTTCTGTAGCCTCTCTCTTCTAGCCCTAGGACTCGTTACCTTGGGATTGTCTAGAAATAAACGCTTTGAATATGGGTTCACTAAGTTAGTACTCCAAGTAATTATATCCACGTATACTTCATTTGTACATTAATCAAAGTGGATAATAAATTAAAGAAACGTGGTTTGGTGGAGTTTGCAACTAACAAGAATCACGTGTGACTCTGCGAGTGCGTCATCTAACAAAAGAGTTAACTATTTGTTTCCAAACCTAAACGTTTTTTTTAATGATAAATTAATTAAGAGATTGAATTTTTATTATTATCAATTAAAGGATTTAACTTTATTAGAGAGTTTTATTCTTGATAAAAAATACTGAAAAAAAAAACAAAAATACTGATAAATAAAGAAGCTTTCAACCTATTATAAAAAAAAAGTACAAAAAAAAAAACAAGAAAACACGGCACACGAGGCGTCGATGAAGCGTGTGATCTAATCAACGGCCTACAAACCTGCCGTCCCTGTTTCAAAGTATCACAACGGAAATCACATGAGCCATGAATGAATGCCAGAGCTTCTGCATACCTTCATAGCTGATCCAATTTCTTTTCTTGATTTTGCTCCACCGTGGCGTCTTCACTCCATCCATTTCAAAATTCTTCCGAGGGGCATTTTTTTCTTTTCGTAGGGTTTCACATTCTTCTGCGTGCTCGTTTCGGTTTCGACTCCGAATCTGTGTTTTCTCATTCCATCAGAATTTTCTCAGCTTCGGAGAATTTCAATGGCTCCCACCGTTCAAGCGGCACTTGTATTGTAAAAGGTTCATATTCTGATTTGCACCGCGAATCAATTCTGCGTCACCGTGTGAAAATTTAATCAGGTATCCGCAATTTTTAAGACTTCATAATGCCGCCATTTTCGTTCACCTCAAAGGCACTCCGCTCCTTTGCATCGCGTAAAAGTGATCTCAGACAATTGATTAGGTCTAGCAAGAGCAATGGGCAGCTCGGGAAACTCGATCGGTGTCGATGCCTTAGTGCCATTGCCGGCATCGAAAACCGGTCCATCCATTACCCATTTGGCAGCCAGACTGGTTCTTCAACATTTATGGGAGGTTTGTGTAATAGTAGTAATGCTGTCCAGACGAGGCAGTTTCTTGGATGTGGAGATGGTGAAGATGGCATTCTATCCAAAATTTACGAGGATAGGCGCGTTTTGGAGTAACATGATTCTATTCCTCTCTCTTTGTCTATAAATCTTTTAGAATAAGTTATTTTTTCTATTTGATGCATTACAGCGTCATCATTATCAGCCCTTGCTTCTTACGTGATTTATTTCCCTCCCCAGGAGAAATTTGGTTTTTGTAATGCCAAACTAGTTTTATTATGTCCTGGATATATTACCGATAGAAGCCGATAATTTTAAACTTGATTCAAACAAATCAAACCATAAGTTCACGCTTTTTACAATTAATAATTAATTTTTGTTGTCTGGGTTTGTACCAAAATCATCTGATAGTTCCCCATTTCAATTCTATAAGAAGTTTTTGGGCATTTGATTGTATGAAATACTTTGAAATTTGGATGAATCATCTTCTTATTTACTGTTAAATAATGATACTACTTTATTATTGTTTTCATTCTTATATTTGTTAGCCGATACACTGTTTGATTATTTATTAGGTACTCCCCAGAGCAATTATTTCATGTTGTTGCAGCTGTGGACTTGTATCATGGTTTTGTGCCATGGTGTCAAAGGTCAGAGATTCTTAAACACTATCCAGACCGAACATTTGACGCAGAGATGGAGATTGGATTTAAATTTCTTGTTGAAAGTTACGTTTCTTCTGTCGAATTGAACAGACCAAATCATATAAAGGTATACAACATCCTCTAATCTATGGTAGTTACCTTTTTGTTGTATTCACGATGATTGTTATGAGCAATACAATTCCACATAAGTAATAAGCCTCATCAGCTGATCAGCATCAGACTGATGGACAGAGTTAATTCCATCAATTTGAAAACCTTGTTCAAAATGAAGCTAGGAGGTAAAATGAAACCTTTAAACCAGTGCAAGCAAAACTGCAAGTATGCCTATGTATTAACAATGTTTTGACATTTTTCTTGGGGTGGGTTTGGCCGAGTCGACCACTAGCAGGCTTGGGCTCATTTAGTAAACAAGCAGCTTGGGCTTTGCTTTTTTTATTAAATGAGCATAAAATTGAGCATAATCTCAGTACGGTTACTATACTGAGCCTGAGCCATAACTGAACAAGCTTTAAATTAGTACCTACATAAAACTTCATGTATATCTATCTAGGTAATAATATATGATACGTATAATTATATTATATGTAATGGAAAATATTTTTTATATAAAATAATAACATCATATAAATCATATAATGTTATTGACTTATTGTTTTATTTTTACATGAGATATTAACAAGCCAAGCTGAGTCAAGCAGTAAAGTTCTCAAGCTCGGCTTATTTATTAAATGAGCTTCACAACCTATCTTAAGCTCGGTTTGTTTATTATATGAGATGGGCTGAACCAAGCTCAAAAGCTCTGCTTGATGACACAGTACACACCTACATTTTTCCCATAGTAGTTTCTGACAGTAGCTTTTATCTGCAACTTTAGATAAGATGCAGCTATATCGTTGTTTTTTCTTATTCTTATGCATGTTTGATGCTTGAGCATCATGTGCGCAATCCATGCGTGGCATAAAATAAATTATTTGTGCTGTGTTAAAATCTAAGAGAAAACTACTATAACCAAGCCACCATGATATATGTGTTGAGATGAGCATTGGCATATGGCTTGCAGATTTGCACAACTGGGTTTAGCACATTATCCCTTGTGATTGTTCTGATGTTCCTTCTTTGTCTATTTCTATAGTGCTGTTGTGGTTTTGATCCATTCTGATAGAGGATTGAATGTTATGCACACAAGTTTTAGATTCTTGCAAACCTGTGTGTGGCTCCAACTGGTTGTTATCTTGTTATCATGAGCATGGTTCTTCCATTATTGGTTTTGCTCTTCATTTCTTCTGCTTGCTGTTGTGTTGTATTTATACTATATATATTTTGTGTTTCCAGACCACTGTGTCACAGAGTACTCTGTTTGATCATTTGATAAATATATGGGAATTCAGTCCGGGCCCAGTTCCAGGAACTTGCAATCTTTATTTCTTGGTGGATTTTAAGTTTCAGTCTCCACTTTACAGACAGGTATCCACTTGTCATTCTGAATCTGTTCTCCTCAACTTCCTTTTCTGTGTCTTTATGCTTATTTGTGGAATCAGTTTTCTTCCCTCACATTTTATTATCTTGCATTGAACCCTGCATGTGGTACATGTTTGTGACAACTGACAACCCTTAAGGCCCACCTCCTTCCTTCCCTGTCTTGTGATGGCTTAATCAGTGGGTACATGTGTATGTTAACAAATATGTGCTTTTGCTGACTAAATACTACTGAGTAGCATTACCAGTATCTTGGCATGACTTCCCCTCCAATGTACCCACATCTGTGTTCATACAACTTCCAACTTGGCCCACTTCATCTCAATCAACACTATTATGACTATAAAGATGCCACTCCAATTGCCTTACCTTCCTCCATTGTTTCCTACTCATAACTATATCCTGCTCCACTTGTCAGCTGGTCTTTTTTTTTTCCCCTAAAAAGTTCAATATTTTTTCACATTTTGTGAATGTTTTCATATATTTTATGTTGTTTTGTGTGAGTTATTTTTATGACGTTATCCGGCTTGACCAGCTAATGGAACTGGTTGAACCTGAATTGGAAGTTTCATTGGTTTACTATCTTGTTCGGTTTTAACAACATTGGATTTTGGCAAAAAATGAACACATGCAGTGTTTCTGGATATTGAGGGAGGTGTGTTTGTTTCTGAAACATGAAAGAGGTAAAATTTAGGATTTTAAAGTTTGTGCACTGAAGTTGATTTGAAAGAATACTTTTGGGTTTTACATAGGTTGCTTATATTATTTCTGAATTATTCGACTTCCATAATTTTACATTCATAGCTATTGTGTGCCTACATTTTTTATTGGATCTAAACATGCTAAATTGTTGTACATGGTCCAAATTAGGAAACTGGTCACTGACTCACTGCATAAGAAATAAACTTCTATCTGTTCAGTCATCTGGCAGATTTTCTCTTCCTGCTTGTACATTATTACTTAATGATAACTACTATGATGTTATTTCCTAGTCAGCCCTTTTGAGTCAATGGTCCAGATCTTTTCTTTCTCAACCATTATTTTTATTGTTTATTTATTTTTCCTTCTTGGTACCTCTTAGAAATGGACCTGAGATATTAGTGCATTTTAAAAATGTGATTGCCTGCTGCTTAGCCTTTCTAGTTATGTGACTCCTTCCTTTATTCTTTTCTGCTCTTTATTCCTCTTGTATCGTGGTGGATATATTAACTACTATATTTCATGTTCTGAGGTGTGAACTTTTAATAACTGAAATTTTAGGATGACTTAGTAGCGGACTAGTCATGATTAAGTAGAGTTTGATATATGTATGTTGCCTCTTGTATTTTCTTTTTTGTAGAAAAAGTGTTGGGTTGTTTCTAAGATAAGTTACTGTAGCACATAATACATAATTTTGGTCACCGTCATATTATATGGTTTTCTGTCACAAATTTAGTTGCTTTGATAGTTTTATAGATCCATAGCTCTCTAAGAAATTAGAAATACCATCAGAGGTTTTCTGCTACAAATTTTTACTATGGCTTGGATTGTTTGTCTGAGGGTTGTTATGCCTAGATTTTTCCTATATTTATGATCGAGGTTGTAGTTATAATTAGTATTTTTCTATTAATGACGAATCAAATATCATTTTCAATGTGACTTTCTGGTTCAGATTGCATCGATGTTCTTTAAGGAGGTGGCCTCTAGGATGGTTGGTTCATTTAATGAGCACTGTCGTTTGATATATGGACCGGAATTGCCGGTCCTTGAAAACTCATATGGAGAAAGGGCGTAAAGTTATTCTGCACATCACCATTACTTGGAACATTGTCAATGTCAATTTATTGTTTCAGCATAAATTAGGTAGGTTTTTGATTTTTCGCCACTTAATGCTGATTGTCTTTTGGTTATTATAATTCAAAGGCTAATGAGTGAGCCTTTTCTCGTTCTAATCCCTGGTGATCTTTGTAATTTAAGCAATCAGTTCCAGTTTATCTCTATAAAGATCACACCCTTACTATCACTAATTTATGAGGTCAATCCCAAGAGACGTTTGGTAGAGGTCATAATGGAAAGTTAGTGCAAATTTTTTTACTTGAAATTTCCTATATGAGAGCCAGCATGGGGTCCAATTTCACTCCTTGGTTGGTTTTTCCTGTAAAAATTTTCTTAAATGTTCAATATTAGAGCTATCTTAACTAATAGTTACCTGGAAATTCTGCTTCTTCTGTAAATCGGTTTGCTTACTCATCATCCATGACTGGTGAGTAATTGGTAAGACAGAATGTAACGTGACATGCAGCATGCATTTTAGCCCCATTTGTTATACTGTAAAATAAATGAATAATATAGTATATAGTTAATATTATATACATTTAGGTAAGATATTAGATAGTAATTTATCTAGTCAAAATAATTTTATTTTGTTTTGATTGTATAAAATTGTATAAAATAAAATAATTTGATTCTTATTAGTTATATGTCAAGACTAAATAAAATTATTTTAACTGGATATTATATTATTAAGTGTTTTGTTTAAATATTATGTAAATATATATAGTATTAATTATATTATATTTTTTATTACTTATATAATATATCTAACGAATGGTTTGTTTCGGATTGCTAGCAAGCTTCGCAGGCTTCGGCCTCTTCACTCTTAACAGCAGGGCCGTTGGCCCGTAGGCCGAGCATGGTCTTAGTGGGGGATGTGGATAACTGATAAGGCTACCGCCCTTGTGGTCGAGTCACATAAAGCCACCATAAATCTAGTGTTATTTGATTGCATGTGGAAATTAAATTACGGGTAAATATATTAGTGTGACTTTGCACATATTAAAGGTAAATAAATGTAATAATACAGAAAAATATGTTAAATTAATAAAATCCAAGGGCGTGTAGCTCTGTTGCTCTTGCCTCAGATTATTAGATGGCATTCATGACCTAGGTCCAAGAATTGACACAGGTGAGGAAACTAAGGATACCGTTGTCTGCTATATTCTTTCGTACGCTTAACTTACAGATTTATCCTCTACAACTATTCATTATTGTATTGTATTATGAAAAAGAAGAGAATAAAACCCCAATATTTCACATCATGCATAGTGTTGGGATTCTTATACTAATTTTGTAGCACTACATTCGGAGACCTTATTCTGATGAATTAGAAACCTGGAGAAGTAGAATACATGAAAGGAATAACTGGCTGTACATTAATGTTCGAAACTATGTGGTAATATCACGGTAAGTATATGCTTGGGTTCTTTTCAAAACAATTAGTTTAAAATTTTATATTTGGTGTCAAATATTCTTTTTTCCCGCCTTAGTCCCAAGGTTAGGGATTACTTATTTTACCCACACGATTGCATTTTGTTAACTGTAATTTTGACCTATTTTCATAGAACACCAAGTGAGGCAAGCGGAAAAAAAAAAAAAAAACCGGGGTCACATTCATGAAACCGTCATTGTTATATCATTGTTTGCTAATTTCAATGCTTTAAGAGCAACAAGGGATGACACAAATCAGATAGGAGGGACTTAAATAAAGGTGACAAACAGCGTAAGGTGGTCAAATTTGGCGCTATGCTTTTGTAGCAACAAGTTACAACCATGAAATCAAAATTGGGCGAATGAGGCAAAGATCCTTGTGGTGCTTGGCTTGGACTCTAGCTGTATCTTTTGGATTAAGGTGTAAAGCACACAATACCATGCCCTTTTGCTCTCTTCCTTCCTAAAAAGCAGCCGAAAACACAGTCGAAGAAGATAAGAAAGCGTACGAGAGTGGACGGAAATGAAAATATCAGTGTCGTGAATGGATGCCATCGTCTTCCTCTTTCATTTTCATATATCGGAATACTCAAATTGTGACCGTTCAAAATGTAATCCTCTGTTCCTCCTTCGTCATCCATGACACTCTTTATCCTCTCCAACGTCATCGCTTTTTTTGGTCTAATTTGTCTGCTGGGCAAAAAAGAACAAGATTTTGTGCAATACTTCAGATCTAAATATACAGCCAAGTTTCAGACTCGGGGATAAAAATTGAGATGATTTGATGCCAAAATTCGCAAGTTGCAACCTCGTGACTGACACTGAAATAGATGAGGGAATTAATTCAGTACTCATTTTATAGATTTGGTACTACTCTTCAAGAATTTTAAATATTTATAGCAAAAATCAAGAATAAATGTTCATTTCGATGGTTCAAAAGATATATACGGCATTACATTGTTGGATATTTATATAAGATATCAAATTAATTGTTGATTATCAGTTACTGTCTTTGGCTATTTTTATTTGTCGTATAAGAGAATTTTTCGTATCCAATAATATCTGTCATTTGATAATATTAAATAAATATTAATTAATTTTTTTTAACTTTACTCTTATCTTCCAGTGAAAAGAGAATTAGTAAAGTAAATAAAATTAAAAAAATATTAATAAAGTGAGAGAAAGAATAATTAAGTTATTTTAAACTATACTTCTTTATAATTGAGACTATTTAATAATTTTTTTAAAATTTTTATATAAAAACCTTAAACGACAGATAAAAATAGATAAAAAAAATAATGTTATCTGTTTCATCCTTTTTAAAATTATTTTAATATTATTTTAAGAACTAATTTAATGATATAAATAGATATTGAAAAATTAGTTTAATAGGATAAAAATGACAATGAAGTACCAATTTAATGTATTTTTAAATAAAAGATTAATGTAAATATCACATATATATTTTTAAAAGACCAACACGATTGTTTACTTTACAAATCAACCATCAATAAATACATAATAATTCATGAAGAAAGCCGGTATTCTTATTGTATCACAGCAAGTGATGAGGAGTGTGGAGGCCCAGTTTGACGCAATTAATACGTAATGTGATGTAAAATATATAAATGTCCATCAATTTATATATCTCAACAATTGGTGGCCGCCATTGGTAATGTCGTGTTCTTCTTTCTTTTTATATTTTCTGGGCCTCTGCTTGGCAAAGATAATGGATTATGGGATTCGACCAAAAATTCATAAAGTTTGAAAGATCCCTCCAGCTGGAAAATATGGTGATGTGTTAAAACTGATATACACATATATACAGGAGAGATGTGGTGGCTGGCACACAATGCATCTTTTTTTATTTTAAGCAGTTGGGTCCCTTGAATTATCTTCCTTTTTGATTTGGAGAATATTAGGGTCGTTTCTGATCTCTCAGCCACAAGCTTCTCAATTATGAAATATATCTTTCTCATATTACCAATTGGTCGAATCGATATGATCATGCGCCTTCAATTCCATGTTATGGATGGGACTTGTTATGTCGATCGCTTAACAATTACAAAGTTGCAAGACGAGCCTCTCCTGCTAATTAGTCAATTTCATTCCCTCTTCCTTTCTCTTTTCTGAATTTTGATTGATGCTATTGCTAGCTTTGTTATTCTTTCTGGCCAAACAGCGCATCACACACTTGGATTAACGTGTTTTTTGTTTCCCTTTCTAGTGTCTAGACATATTGTAAATCTAATTAAATGATCCACATCCAAGTATGTGAAGCACGGATTTGACTTCTTTTAAAATAAGTTTTTATTTTAGAGAATAAAATAAGAGGTATCAATTATTAATGAGAGAATCAAAAAAATAAATTTTAACAATCTGTTTGTTATTTATGTGTATATATTTTATTATGATTTCAACCATTGATTTTTTCATCAATCATTATAAATTCTCGTTTTACTCTTTAAAATTAAGGTTTCTCATTTTAAACGAGTCAAATTCATAAAACATGCATCCTTAACCTTCAGACCAACTCATGGATTGATTTTATTATGTACATTAGAAAAAGAGAAATTCTGTATTTGTTTAAATTTATATTTCAACGGTATATTTTTCAAATAAAAAAAATTGAAAGTAATAAAACAAAAATACACTCAAAGTCACTAGAATGAACAAATATTGAGGGGTTTGAACGGTATGAAAAAAAATCATATATTCAAACATCTTATATTGTATAAACAGACAACAAAAATATACTCAACATAAACATTTATATTTTATTGTTGATGGAGATAGCGAGAGAACAAAACAAGTTATCTTCCTAGTGACAGAAGGGTAAATTAAAGTATAGCAACACTCCTATTTAACTGTTGTATTAATGAAACCTTTAAACTACAATTTTGTCACCTATCATGAACACTTATGTTCTTGAAAACATCTCTAAACAAGTTTGCCAGAACTATGCACGGTTATGGATGATGTAAAACTTAATTGAATAAAGTTAAGTATTTTAAAACATTTTTTTGGTAATTCATTTAATTATCTATACAAATATATTATATAAAAAATAAACATTTAATACCTCTTATTTTCTTTTAAGTGATTCAAAAAAAAAAGGATTAAGTGAATGATTCAGAAGAATTTAACATTTTTCAATTGTGCAATGAATATGATGTTAGGCAGAAGCAAGATGAGCGACATGACGTGTCTAGAAGAGCAGAAATTGTTAAGCGAAGCGGGTCATTCGTGGATCGGTCCACCCAACAATCACTCCAGAGCCTTTCAATGCATTAATCAGTAGAGCATGGGCTGTGCGCCACCCGTTGCACTTTAGCTACACGTTGTCTTCCCAGTCACAACCTTCACATAAAAAAATTATTGCATGCTACAAAGTATTATTAATATTATATTTTTATTTAATTATATATGAATATTTTAATATTAAATAATTAATAAATATATTTTATAATTATTTAATGATGAAAAATAAAAACATAATTTTAATAACATTTTAAAAACATTTAATAATTTCTCTTTTACGTAAAATTGAGCACCACATTAAACATTCAATACAAGTGGCCTGCCATATATGCTACCTTCAATGAACATTAATCTATCCTTTCTTTCAACATTATAATCCCTTATGTCTCCTAACTTCTCAAAAAATACTTATAGGCCAAATCTATATCGATCAATCAAATTTATCCATGAATATCTATTATACTTGTTTCCCAAAACATTTCTTTCTTGACCGTTATTGATTTGTGCTCCATGAGTAAAGTTGAACGCCGTACATTTGGCCATTTGACTACATATTTATGTTTATTTTTTATTTTTTAAAATTTAATATATGTAAGATCAAAATAATAAATAATTATCCAAAAATAATTAGTTGCAATTGAAGTAAACTGTAATCCTAGATAAATCTTAATTGTAATGTCAGTGATTTAAATAATGGACTCGCTACGTAAACTGTACTTTACTTAACAACACCTCTGACCCAAAATTGTATGAATAATTATTTGCATAAATTTTTGTAAAAAAAATAATAAATAGTTATAATTTAATAATTAAATTGATATAAATATTATATTACGTAACAAATTATTAAATTATATAAATATGTCAAGTTTTATATCAATGGCAATTGATTCATACACATCGACGTGTATATGTATACAATGCTTAGTATCCATTGAGACTAGTATAAATTAAAACTACTACTACACCAATAAATGATTTTTTAGAGGATGAATGTTTTACAACATACACCATTAAATTGGAAGTATACATCATGCATATCATACTTAAAAAGTTTTTAAATGAATCAAAAATTGTTTTTTAGAGCACTTAATCGAGAAAGTGTGGGAAAATGCAAGAAAGAGATGAAAAATGTGAGAAAATCCTGCTGAACGAGGAAGATGAACTTGAGTACTACTGAAAATTAACAAGCTCTTATTCGAGGAAGAGCATAACCTCCATTAAAACAGATTTAACATTTTTCCTGCTCTACAACTAAATTGAAACTCTATTAATTAATAGAGAGTTTCTAACTAACTTTCCAAGTGTATTTATTTATTTGCCCTTTTTATTTACACTGAGTTTCTAATTCTTGTATTGATGGTGTATCGGTTTTCCACTTCATAAATTTATATTAAAATTAACGAATAATATGCTTCTCAAATTAATAAAAATAGTTACCGATCTCATACTTCTAATTGTTTAAATTTTATGAAATTCGATTTAAAAAAAAGTGAACATGATAATTAGGTATAATTCAACCAAAGGAATATTGGTTAAAATATCTTTTTTTTAAGGAGTTATCAGATCATATAAGTGTATCAGTTTTTTAACACCAGTATTGATGGATCTTAATTCACACACAACATATACGTATATATGCATACACTTTTTAAATAACTGAAAAATATTATCATAAATCTTTATTTTAAATTTTTAAAATTTGACATATAAAATCTATAGAATAATTAATTATACTTAAATATACATATGAGTTATTTAACCCACTAATATTTTCTTTGTTATTATAGTTTGAGTTAAAATTAAATGAAAAATAAGCAAACAATTTTTTTTCTTATACTTTGGTCCTCTCCTAAATAGTTGACTCACTTGCCACTATGCTCAACTTTTATTAGTGGTAACCTCTTTTCTTCTTCTAAATCTTATCCCATATGATTTTGGTTGCATTTAAATTTTAGATTTCTAATTAAGATAGCAAACTCAATATTAAATGATCTTGGGTGTCCTTAGGACAAGGATAGTATTAAACGATAAAGTGTTCCAAACACAAGGTCAATGACATAGGTTAAGTTTTTACTTTAATTTCTCCAATTTATAATGTCTAACTCTTAAAAAAAATAAATTAAAATTTAGAATCTCAAGTAAAGGTATAATTCAAATTCTTGTCAATAATAGTATACTCCATATTATCTTATGACTTTATACAATATCACTCATTGCAACTCCAAAAACATGGATAAGTTCGAATCTTATAATCGTCATTTAGAAAAAATGTTTTAACTTTTCATCTTTTAACATAAAGGAGTAAGAATTTATTTTCACTCTTTTACTTGTCAAAAAAAAGTTATCACTCAAGGTATGTTTGATATGAGAGTAAAAATAGAAATATCATAAAAATTTATCTCAATTTTTACCCTACACCAAATATAGACTCGAACTCAATTTTTGTACCAACAAAAAAATGTGCTGTACAGGTATTTGTTGGAAGTATATGCATTTTTTTTTTCCTTTTTGGTATAAGAAAGGTTGAGGTTGTGTGAGCATATTGAGCACTAAAAAGTAAAAACCAATACCTAAGTCAATTGGCTCCGAAGAAACGCGGATGCATTAATGCGAACTAAGGCTCACCAGCAATTAAACTATATAGTATATAACTTCGTACACAGCTAAGCGATGCATGTGCAAAACGTACATCCTTCATCTTTAGTGGGACTATAGTTACAGTTGAGTCAAAACTCAAGTTGGCAATCAACACAGTAAGTATGTATGACATTTTGACAGAAAATATGGGAAACTCAAATATTGAATTGGTTTTTCCAATAAAATTATTAAAACTTCTTCCTTTGGCTCCTTTTGTGGTCTTTTCACATTACTCGGCTTCTTCATGGAGAGCGATAATATGCACAGAAATCCAATCCTGAGGGTGACTCTTCACAAAATTAGATATGCATTCCAGCAGACGTTTGAGGAAACTTCTATCTTCCATTCCAGGTAATGAATTAACATGGACACCATGCGCACCCCTTCACTTGTTCAACAGCTGTGCTACTAGTCTAATACCCCCCCAAACACCATTATGTCCATTATCGTGTTGTTCTCCATTAATTTGACAGTAATTTCCCATGTACAGTGATATCGACAAGAATAGGGGAAGCAACCAGAACCCTACATGTTAGTTTATGTGGCAATTCAGTTCAAATAAAACAGACATAATCATTTGTTTTGAAAGTTGCCAGTTGCCACCATCACTTAATTATAATCCTCCACAAAGTGAAAATTCCATCCTAGAAGCAACCCCACTTATTTAAGTTTACCTTATAAAGGGAAAACTCTCAAATCAAGTACCTTTTAATCAGTGGAAAATTATTTTTCTTCTTCTTCTTCTTTTACATTACCTTGTACGTACACTAATTTTTCTTTTATAAGAATTACTCCTCTGTGTAAAGCCCTGCACATGATGAATTTTTTTTTTTTTATATAGAAATTGGGCCAATTCATATAAATCAAAACAATGTAACTTTTACATCCCAAACTTTGTACGAGAATAACAATATTTTTAATTAATTTTCTTACAAAATTGTAATATTTTTTATTTAAACGAATCAAACCACGTCTCAAGCAAAATCAATTAACCCAATAGAGGAAAGTAGGAAAGCATTTCCCCAAGCATTTTTTTTAATTTGAAGAGATTTATGCATGATTTAAATTAATTGAAGGTTCATAAACTCATATCAATAAAGAGTAGAAATAATTTATATTTAATTTTTTAAATTTAATAATCTAAATCTATTTTGCATATTGAATCTTACATATATACTAATAAGTTGTAATTCAAGTAATAAATAAGTTTAAATTAAAGAGTTGAAGGATTGGACCTCTACAATTTCAGATAATATTGAATCTTACATGCATAAAAAGTAATGAATCCCAATGCATAAAATATATAAGTAATTGATAGAAATAAAGATAAATTGAATTTAATTATACGAAAATTTGCTCCATCGCCAATGGAAATGTTGTAGGCGTGGAGCAACATATATAGGTCCCATGCACGTACGACAATTTTCCCATTAGTTGAGGTGTGTGGACTAATTATGTGTAAAGTGTCCATGCAAAAGCTTTCCTTCTTTGGAACACACCTCATATCCGATAAAAAAGAGAAAAAAAAAAAAAGAAAACATACCAAAACAAGCACTCGGCACCACAGCCACATTAGTGGCGCAGTAGGTGAGGTGGTGTTGCGAGCACGAGACAGGTGCCCCATGTAATCGATGACCCAGTATCTCCATAGATCACCCTGTCACGTTGAGCCTTGCATTCCCAGTCACCATCAAACACGTTGCAGAACCAAGAGAAAAATTAAAGGACCAGAATATAGAGCGACACCCATAAAGTGTGTCGTAAGCCATGCATGATTGTTCACGTTGAAGGGAATGGCATTTATGCGTACCATTTCCCCCGAAAAGACCAAACCAGAGGGAGGCCATATGCACGTATGTGCATATCTAGAGCTCGCAGGGATGGACAGAGAATCTGAGTGAGTAGTAGTGGAGAAACATCTTTTTCTTGGAAGAGCACTAGGGACCCTGCCTCCAGGAGCTCATATTTCAACACGTTGCAGTGGTGGGGTTTGGTTGCATTGAACGTGATTGGTCAAGTACATACATTAGTATCATTAGGTGCGAGGTTTGGCCATAGACCATATTTTTGTAGTTGAAAACATATCTATGCCCAGACACAAGGTCGTGGAAGAGATCTTGCATGAAATGCCAATTTGAAAGTTTCATTGTCCTACTGGGCACGCACCCCTTTCCCCTGTCGTGTGTTAATTGGTTGACAAAATCTGGTAAGTACTACTCTTTCGTCTGTAGCCATATGTAACTCACAATTAAGATGATGAACGATGTGGAAATTAATGTGGATGTTCCTCAAGTAAGTACAGTAATGTTCATGGGTAATTCGGCATGTTAATTTCTGTTGCATATGTATCTAATCCATTCTGAACGATTCTAATTAATTATATAGGCCATCGATTGATATCAACGGTTTTATATTTCAGAGAAACATTTAAAAGGTGGGCCAAGAAACAATGAAAGAAATAGAGAGGGGGAAGCGCTAAATAGAACCATTGGTAGCTTTCTAAGGCATGGATGGTTACAAATTAAAATCTTACGTTATTCCCAACTCCGAATAAATAAGTTCCAAGGCTAAGAGTGGACAATCAAGAATATAATTAATTACTTGCACAAAAAGAATCTGTCATAATGTATAAAGTCTTAAGCACACAATGAGTAGACTCCATGACAATAATGAGAAAGCTCCGCAAAACTGTGGGAACACTTATTCTTCATATCCTGAGCTCATAAATGAGTGTCTTTACGAGTTTTCTTCGTGTACTTTATCTATGTGCATGAACCTTTTTAGTATTTTTTTTTTTAGTGTGAATCTCTATGCATCGTTCATATCTATTTTCTTTTGAGTGATTTGAGTCGTTTGCTCAATGTGTGAGTCTATAATTAATTTCAAACGAATTCAAATCATATGTCTTTTATTATTTTAATTCTTTATATACTTACATCATTGAATAACTTATTTTAGAAGATAAATCTTACTAATAATTGTTAAATCATGTAATATTATTATGATAATCATATATATATATATTAAATTTTTAAAAAATAACATTATATAAATGTGCGTGTGTGTGTGTGTGTGTGAATGAATGAATAGTACATAATTTTTTTTATCACATTTTACTGGAGATGAGCTATTGGAGCATTATAAATCATTTCACCTTTTTGGAGCACCAAGGGTCTTGTTTATGAAAATTTTCTCTTACGTACTGAGTGCAAAGAGTTATAAAAGTGACGACGTAAATCAATTTGTGGAGCATTATGTAATCACCGGTTGGGTTTGGGGAGCTTGTCTTATTGGGTGCTGCCATTTGGTTTCACATAACAGTCAAAGTTTCGATCAGTTTGGGTAATATATGTGAACCAGCAATGGAACATGCCAGATGAATAAAGACACAAACATTCTCCCTTACATTAAGTAATATATCTAACTGTTTATTTTTACTATAAAACATTTTAAATTAATTCGATAATACAAATTTGGATCACACAATGTTTTTTAATTGAATTAATGTATTACTCTAAAAATACATAAACATTATGTACTTGAATGCATGTGTTAATTAATTTGCTTACTTGTAATGTGTGAATTCTATTTGATTGTGCTTAAATATGACCTATTAAATTTGGAGAAATTATTATATAAATTCAGTATAAGATTTGACTATTTTAAAGTGAAGAGTATACTTTATATAATAAAATGCAATATTTATGATCATTTATTCAGTTACATTTTACTTTTTAAAATACATCTATCATTTTAGAGAATATAAATTCTTGAGCATAATGTATGAAGTTATCCGTAAGACATATAAATTAAATTGATAAGGTTAAACTAATTTTAAGAAGGTCTTGTTAATATGTTTTTAGAACAAATGTTTAGCAATATTAAAGATACTTGATTCAGTAAATTGTACATTTTTTATAAGGTGAATTAAATATTTTTTAAAACAATCCATACAAAAATTAACAAGTTTCATTTGTAAAATGTGAAACTTGAAGGAATCTATTTTTAGATATTTTATTTTATTCTCTTCAAATATTTATATCTTGCATGAATAGCATTTTTATTTTAAGCCAAAGATAAGACATGGGCGACGATCAATTGAAGCCTGGAAGAGTGGTGAAAAGAGAAGCCTCCTAGCGTTGGAAGTCTCTGGAAACATGCTACCAAGATGTTGATTCAATCCAGCTAGTGTCCGATGGCGACTCGCGTGAGGATCAGCATCAGCATATTCGTTTCCTCAACTCCACAAGTAGGAGATTTAAAACCTTTAAAATGAGTTATATTTTAAAAAATAAAATGTAAAAAGAATATTATTAATAAAAAAAATTAAATAATAAGATTTTAAAAAATTTATAATTTATTATGTATGTATTTATATTTTATTAAATCTTAAAACACTTATTTAAAAATCGTTTATAAATATTATATTTTGTTTTTTAAAATGTATTTTTTATTTTAAAAAAGTCAAATTTATAAATCCAAACTGGTCAAACTCATTTTATTATTTAAATTTTTTATATTTTCTTAATTTATTTTTTAATAATTTTTTAATTATTAAATAAATTAAATATTAAATATTTTTTATAGTTTTAAAATATTAAATATTTAACTTTTATTTAATATTTACTCCATTAACTAAGAAAATATTTTACGAGAATATAACATTACATATTCTAAGTCATCTAAATTTAGCAGGATAACATTTATTTATTTTACATGAGAAATTTCACTCCAACAAAAGTTAACCTTTAATTATCTTAGTATATAATATATTGAACAAATTTTAATATAAAAGATATTTATCTCCTTACACTATTGTCAAATATACTGTTAAAAGAATTATGAAATTATTTGAGAAAATTTTATTTTTATTTTTTCTAAAAAACTCTAACCAAAATTTTTAAGAAAAAAGACAGTTGCATTAAAGAGAAGAACCAGTTACTACAACAAAATACCAGGAGTACATGGCAGTCAACAACTAAGATTACGACAAATGGTACTTAAAACGTCAATTCAATGATAATAACAAAAATCTTTAAAAATTTTAATTTATATAATATTTTTTTAGAGGTATAAATTGCTCGCACAAACAGAAAAGTGTTGTTATTACTATGGGGCCAGGTTGAGGAAATTTCCAATTGAGTTTTGTTTGTTGCTAGTCAACAACATCGTTGGGCCCACGAGGATCACAGATGGGCCCATAAGCCCGATGGACGTAGAAGCCAATCCGAGGTTGAAATGTGGAGATCCTAAGAATTCCGATATCCGGCACGCACCTTAGCTGGATGCCACTGCCCGCTCCGCCCCACCCTCAAGATTCCAGTCCACCAACGTCCCCACCCAAAGAATTTTTTTAAAAAATTAATTTTATCTCTTCTCATGTTAGTATTTATTATATTTGATATTTTTTTATTTAAAATTATATTTAATTCTTTTATTTTATTATTTATAATAAAAAATAATGTAAAAATTATGTATATAATAAAAAAGACATGTATCATTTATCAAATAAAGAAATATATTTAATATAAAAATAATATTAAAATAAAAAATATATGTATAATTTATCAAATAAAAAAAATATTAAGTATAATAAATGTTATTATTAAAGGAATCAATATAATTATTCTTATTTTTTTAATCCCCACTTTAATTTAGTTTTTTTAAAACAAAAGTGTAAGTATAACTTTTAAATTTTATCTCATTTTAAAATATCCATCAATAACTTTTGGATCCAGCATCCACGTGATTCTTAAATTTTTTTAAAATTTGCAGCTACATTATTTTATTCACTAATTAAATAAAAATAGTACATTACCATATTTGCATATCGTTTAAGATATGTTTAGATGAAAGAAAGAAAAAATATTTTATTTTAAATAAGCATTTTCCTTATCTAAAAAAATTTTAAAATAAAATATTATTACGTGACTTTTTATTCATTTCTTATTTATTTTTATAAGTATTTTATAATTTTTTATTTTAAAAATAAAAAATCAATAATTTCTTTTATTTTATTTTTTCAAGAGTTCTCTATTCAAACATACCGATGCATTATCTCAAGTGAAATTTGTCTTTCCTCTTTTATTGTGAAAATGTGATTGTCGCTAGTGACCTGTCGTGTTGTTCAAATGGTGAATTCGAATTGGAGGTTGGAATTCGTTAGATTTTTCCCTTAATTGTATGTGTATCAAAATCTTGTTCAATTGGTGCGTGTGTGTCTGAAATTGGAAATGAGTCGATCCCTAATGTTATAGTGTAATGCTACAAAGGGAGAGAAAATTTTGACAGAATTTGGTTTGCATTCATCAGAGTTCATAAGTGATTTTTGAAACTCATAAAGTGTTAGTGTAGCAAAAATAAGCTATGTTTTTAAGTAGAAGAATTATTATTTGATTCTTGCAAGTCACATCTCACAAAGAAAATTATATCATTATTATTTTCAGTCCAAAAATATTAAATTTATACACAGTTCAAATTGATCAAATTATATAAGTATATTTCTAATTCTTATAAAAAGAAAAAAGTGATTTTTGAACACGACAAAGTGATATACATCACTCATTCATCTAAAAGTAAATAAATATGTCAACTTTGTCAAAATAATTCAGACTGCCTATCATTTTCTAATATTAAAACTCATTAAATTTTATTCATAAATTAAGCACACAATTTCTTTTTTGTTAGGTAAGTAATGATACGTACTTTTAAAATAAAAAAATATTATATAATTAAAATTTTTGACAGAATGATTTGACATATTTTTTTACTATTAGATTAGTGAATGATACTTATCACTTAATTTTATTTAATAACCCTTTTTATTTTGTTTGAATTCTGTCAAAAGTTGTAATTATTATTTTTAATTGTATAGCATTACTTTACAAAATATCATTAATTATTTCTGATAGGAAATTAGGAATTTATAGCTTGATTGGGTTTAACATGCAAACATTAATTGAGGTCACTTAAATTTTCATGAAGCTATATGTACTAGTATGTTTATTATTATAAGACGAAGTGTGTTGTTACGTAACTTCAAATTTCTTAGGGTGTTGATACTTTGAATAATTTGTCAAATATTTTTTAGTTGTTATCTTTTATAATAAATAATTGAAGTTAAAAAGATACAACTTACAAAATATTTGATAATTAACCAAAATATCAGAATGAAAATTGGGTACTCCAAGAATGAAAAGTGCCAAACAAATAATCTTATGGTATGTAAAATAGTATAAGTAGTATATATATAACTTTTAAATTGTAATGTAAACATGCGTAAAAAATATTGCCAAGAAAAGGTGTGATATCATATAAATTTAATTGTGTAAAAAGTAATTTTTATATATACATAAAGATTTGTATACATAACAATAATATATATGCACAGTCTCATATAGTTAAATTATATAATTTATTTTTATGAACCTACGAATCTTCAATAAGAATATACATTTAATTAATTCCAAACATTATTGCTGAGAAAAACATGCTATTTGCAACATTGGAAACTTATGGTTTTTTTAATGAAAAAAGAGACATGCTTTTATTTATATACGATGATTTTGAATTCTATTTATTAATATTTTTCACATTTTCCATAGTCTTCGAGTTGTTGTTTTTAATTAATATGTAGGCATATAACTAGCTAAAACCAAGACTAAAATTTAAGGGACAAAGTTTACCTGTTTATTAGTGTGTCAAACAAATTGTATATACATTGATATAATTGATAATGCAAACCAATATATATATATATATATATACACACACACACACACACACAAATTTAGGTGAGAAGTAGCGTTACAGGTGGCAATCAAAAGAATGAGAAAGAAAGAGAGAACTATTGTACCAGTTCAAAGAGATTAGTGATATTGTGAAATTTGGGGTTCTTGCTTCTCTGCTGTCCCTAAATTTCTAACAAAGGTCAAAGTCAATAGAAATTGCTAGTTGTTTCTCTGTAATAATAAATACAAAACAGGATTCCGGGGTGCCTTTTTCCATTACCTGTCCTAACTGCTATCAACCGTATAAGATTCATCACTCATATGTTACTTTCAAGCATTGAATTAATCAAGGTATGGATACTGTAAAATATATAGTGTACTTTTTAAAAAATAAAATTTAATCATACGAAGCCTCTAGCGTTTGGAAAATGGGAAAATCATCGACTGATTTCCTTCTTTCCCAATTTGATTGGAAAATATACTAAATTAAATCACCGGATTTATATATGTTCGCAGCATGCCACATGTAAGTGACTTACCTGTACACTCATTTACAAATTTGTAGGATGGAAAATATTAATTAATTTATTTTTTTGTTGTATAGTAAGAATATTTTCAAGTTCAATTGAAGTTAAATTCTTTTTTTCACAATCTTAAGAACACAACTTAACATTGACATGATATATTCAAAAAAATTAATTTCTTTATATATTAGTTCAAGATTTAAATTCAAGTAATCAAAATAAAAAGTACATACAAGTAGCCGATTAATTTATCTAAACTTATAGATGTACATACTTACTACCAATTCATTTTATATATATGACATTGTTTTTATGTTTTCAGTGGTATAATTTGTCAGTTAGTTGTTTCCTCTAAAATTCTGAATCAAATTTCATTTTCACTAAAAGAGGAGGATTTTAGGATGTAACTTTTTTTTTCTCATTATATTACTTTTGTTTATTAGTTGCACAAAATGTATTGTAAGTTTGCGACTTTTTTCACCATATATTTGTAAAAAAAAAAAAATTACATTGATGAATTACTTACAACATTTATTAAAAACTTTATCGATATATATTTATGTAAATTTTTAAAATATATAATTATAAGTGTATGTTTAATTTTGATTAATTTATAAGAAAATATTCTTTTTCAAAAAAAATTTAATAAAATTCTGATTATAAATAATTTTAAATAAAAACAATTTAATCCCAACATATACTAAATACTATTTTCAAGTAAAAATATTTATAATTTATACATCAAAATTAGAAATTTATTTTTGTATAAAAAATTAAAGTTACAAGCTTTTGTTTTTTTGATACAATAACATACATCACAAAAACATGAACTCATTGCTAATGGATTAATGAAATAATGAAAATTGTCAGCCTAATCATGAAATAATCTCTCATTTACAGTGTCGGATATGTATCACTGTTATCATATTTACTCAGGCTACGTACATGTACTTTTTGTCTTCATTAATCATTCCCACCATTCGACTTATTTTTGCTTTTTTTTTTTCTTTAAATAAAAAATATAAGTCGATCTTTATTATTCGATAGCCTCAGCCAAGCCAAAGAGCGACCGGGGTGCGCTGATTCTATATAAGGTTGCTTCTGCCGCTTCCCTCAATGACTCCAAATTAGCAGAGCTAAGACATTCTGCATTTTTGTTTGAAGAGGTTAACCTGCTTACTTTCCCAAGTAATGGATGGAATTTTTGCTTACATCCTTGTCTTTCTGCTTACCTTATTTTCATTCATGTTCTTACCAAAACGAAATAGAAGGCCAAGGGCTCACCCTCCCGCTAAGGCAAAGCTTCCTCCAGGTTCAATGGGGTGGCCGTACATAGGACAAACTCTCCAACTCTACTCCCAAGACCCAAATGTTTTCTTTTCCGCCAAACAGAAAAGGTTGCTACTTGCTACTTATTAGAGCTCTATTTTTTTTTTTTGGTTCTGCTTCTGCACAACTCCTTCCATATCCCCTCTTGCAGCATGACTCGTATATGCTAGTTCTTCTTTTAATCTCAGTGCATCATGAAGTTCTGAATGTAATCAAACGTGCCGGTCAATTTTAGGTACGGCGAAATATTCAAGACCAACATCCTCGGTTGCCCCTGTGTGATGCTGGCTAGCCCTGAGGCTGCACGCTTTGTGCTGGTGACTCAAGCTCACTTGTTTAAGCCCACATACCCGAAAAGCAAAGAACGTCTAATTGGCCCTTGTGCTCTGTTTTTCCACCAAGGCGACTACCACATGCGTTTGAGGAAGCTGGTTCAGAGGTCTCTGTCCCTCGAGGCACTTCGCAACTTGGTGCCGGACATTGAAGCCTTAGCCGTATCTGCCATGAAATCTTGGGGTGACGGGCGCGTCATTAACACATTTAGGGAGATGAAAAGAGTAGGTTTTTTCTGCAAGCTAGCTTTATATTGACTGGACCAATCATTGGATCGCTTATTATATTACTATTTATATTCAATCACTTGTGAGTTTCGCCTTTCTGGCATTTGTTTATATCTTTATAAGTGCGTCATGTAATGTGTTGTAATGTAATGTTAATGAGGGTCAATAATTAAGTGGTCCACCCCGGAAATGCTTGCAGTTTTCTTTTGAAGTCGGTATCCTCACAATTTTTGGCCATCTAGAGCCCCAGTTGATAGAGGAGCTAAAGAAGAACTACTGGATTGTGGACACAGGCTACAATTCCTTTCCTACCAGGATCCCAGGATCCCAATACAAAAGGGCACTGTTGGTAAGTAATATTTCTACAAACTCCCTTTGACTATTTTTCAAGTATGTTGTGTCTTGTCACTTGTGTTGCGTCATTATTTTGAATGTTCCTCTTTCTTTTTTCAATTGAATGAAATCCTGCATATGTGCATATTAATAGGCAAGAAAGAGACTTGGCGAGATTCTAAGCGAAATAATTTGTGAGCGGAAGGAGAAGAAGTTGCTCGAAAGAGATCTCTTGAGCTGCCTCTTGAACTGGAAAGACGAGGAAGGAGAAATCTTGACCGATGACCAAATTGCAGATAACATTATTGGGGTGCTTTTTGCTGCTCAAGACACCACAGCTAGTGTCACGACGTGGATGATAAAGTACCTGCACGATGAACCGAAACTTCTGGAGTCTGTAAAGGTATGATCAATAGAGAAAGGGAGATTTAACTTTAGCCTATCTTCTCTGGCGGGGTCAAGTATGCATTGAGATATTTGTGCCAATGGCACTATAATTTGTGGTAATGGACTCTTTGCAGGCAGAACAGAAGGCTATTCGGGAGTCAAATGAAGGTAACCTACAGCTGAGTTGGAATCAGACTAGAAACATGCCTATTACCTACAAGGTACGCAGTTAATGCAGTGTTTCATTGTCACACCTAGAGAAGAAAAATTATGCTTTCTAGCACTTGCATCTTACAAGGGCACCAGACTATGTCTATGATGCATCTAATTAGCTATGTGGTGCAACGAAATATAAAGTAAATGAACAAATGCCAGAAGTTTCTGCTGATTCTTGTGGTTAGGCATGTTCCAGATGTGATTTTGTTGCGTAAGTGGCTAACAGTATGGGAAACTGTGGACTTGGTCAGGTTGTGTTAGAGAGCTTGAGACTGGCAAGCATTATCTCATTCTCCTTCAGAGAAGCAGTGGCTGATGTGGAGTACAAGGGTAAGAGGAATTACCATGTCTGCGACAGTATTCAATATAGCACTTACCTTGGGTCTAAAAATGCACCATGCAAAGCGATAAGCATTTTGAGCTCTGATGCTAAAAAGTAAAAACTAATAACTGCATAGACCCAAAGTAAAAGAATTCGTTTAAAAATATATATGATCATTATCTAAATGAATGGCTCACGCAAGAATTTGCAACAGGGTTCCTGATACCAAAAGGGTGGAAAGCAATGCCCCTGTTCAGAAATATTCATCACAACCCAGAATTTTTTCCAGATCCTCAGAAATTTAACCCTTCAAGGTTTGAGGTATGCCGTATGCGAAAGTGAACAGCCTATCGGTGGAAAAAAAAAATGAAATATGATAATGCATGGATAAGGCTAATTCCCTCTTAAATGAATCTTATCAGTGTGTACGGCAAAGGGCATTTCAACATTTTTCAAACAGATTAAAAGTTAAGTGTTTGTGATAATATTTTTTTTTTGGTTGTTTGTTCATTTAGGTCGCACCAAAACCCAATACTTTCATGCCATTTGGTAGCGGAGTACATGCGTGCCCCGGCAATGAGCTCGCAAAGCTGGAGACGCTGATTATGATCCATCATTTGGTCACCAAGTTTAGGTACTGCCAATAGAAAAGAAAATATTGAGAGAGAAGAAAAAGAGAGCAATGAATGGATTAATTAACACCAAGAAGACAGCTTAAAAGCATCTGCAGTACAGATTAACTGAGGGGTTGAACTTTGAAAGAAATATAATGATTAAGTATGTAAGTAACACACCAGAAGACAGCTTAAAAGCATCTATAGTATGGAGAAAGTAAGAAAAGGTAGATCTTAGGTGAGAAACGAGAAAGGATTGCTGTTGCATATATGTGATCATTGAGGGGCTCTTTTTGTTGGTGCGTGTAGGTGGGAAGTGGTAGGATCGCAATGCGGGATTCAGTATGGCCCATTCCCTCTGCCCCTGAATGGACTCCCAGCCAGATATTGGAGAGAATCTACCAGCTAGAAGGCAGCATGGAAAGAAAACGCATGCTATAAAATAGCTCAGATGCAATCCTCTCTCCATAGTCCAAATCTTTCTTTATCATTTCTATTTTTCCTCTGTATCTTTCAGTGGGGCACTTGCAATTTTTGCCCCTCTATCCCCAATCCTCCCTGAGGGCGTCCTCAAAGAAAGAACGAAGGGAAACGCCTCAACAGGGGATGGTGCTTTTTTTTTTTTTTCTTCAAGCACGAGCTTCGATAACCATTTTGATTCAATGGAGCTTCTGTTCTCTTCCTCTGTCTGTGTTCTACGTATAGTTAAGTTGTATGTGTAATTAAATTTGAAATTAAAAGCAAAATAGTGGAGCAAAATTCGCAACCGGTTTGAATTACATAATGTAGCATCCTAATTTCTCTGACTTTCGCATATCTTCATGAGAGAAAGTGATTCATGTACACAGTTGGGCGCGGGCATTGTATAATGTTTTGACTACGGGACAAGTAACCAAGTAGCTGTTAACTTTAACTACACGACACAGGCCTTGGCTGGCTTCAGCCTTTCGAGGGAGTTAATCATTCATGTGACGCGGCTGTTAGATGAAAAAAATATACTACTATGATTTTATATGTATAACATGTTCTTTTATACAAATTCTTTAGGTTTGAAGTATGAACAATCCACTGATATATCATATCAACTCTTTTTCACTTGAGATCATGGAGACTTTAATAATATATCATGAATCAATTAAATTTTTAAATAAAAATAAATAAATAATTTTATATTTCTATTACCATAGAGATGCAATGCAAGAGACCCACGCATAGGCTGGGTGGTTGGCCGATTGATGATTCGTGACGCATCTTGGTTGAGGGTCAATTCCCCGCTAATTTCAGGCACCCTGACACCCTCTAAATATGTTAATGGTATTTGGTGGACTGTTTCTTTGCTCAGAGACCCCACCAGAATTTAGCTACCAAGCTCTCGGTAGCCTTAAACCCCCTGTTACTGTCCCTTCTGGCAATGCTTTGATATTTTGCTAAGGAGGACCACAGCCCTCTACTCATTTGGTTATGAGGACCACTGTCCGAAATAATGTGAGGGACCTCGCCCTGACCTTGTCATTCAATATTGATCCCAATTTGTTATCTTGCTTGTTTCCTTGAGCCAGGCTTTGCTGTTCTGGATTTATGAAATATTGTCTTCCCCTTCTTTATTCATACCGCATCGTCCCCATAGAGTCACAACGTGGCTTTTATAACAAATATAAGCAGCTTGCAGCTCTCGGGCACAAAGGGAAACCAGGTATGCACAAGTAACTAAATAGTGATCAGTGGTTACAGAATTCTTCTTCAATTCATTAAGCTGCAAAAGTGCTTGCTATTAAGAAATTTTCAGCCATGATTTTGGTGACCATCTGTTTTATATGTCACCAGATTGAGTCAATTTCCATGCATTCTATCCCCATGCTTTTCGATGTCATAGGAACACATTTAGATTAATGAAGGACTACGATTAAGACATTTCTTTCTTCAATTAGTCCTGCCAAATATGCAGTCAAAATGAATTTTCTTGCTTATTGTGATTTGTGAGCCTAAGTCTTCGGGTAACTCATAAGAATAAAAAAAATAAAAACTTTCTTGGTTTCTTCTTTAACAAATATCATTTAAAATTCGCTTAACCTTATTTTTAAAGAATTTTTTAAAATTAATTTTTATATATTACAATCTAAAATCACTTTTTTATATAATGATAATACGGAAGTTTGAACATATGATCTTTTATAAATTATCTAAATCTCTCACCAATTAGCCCACTCTTAATGGCTTAATCTAAAATTAATTTACAATTAATTATAAGATTTTAAAAGAGAAAACATTATCATGCCAAAATTTATCTATTCAATTTACCCTGACATCATAGATTTCTTCAAGGGATCCGAATTCTTACATTTTTAGAGGCCATTTTATGAGAAAGAGAAACATAAACTGTTTCTAGTTGAAAGTGATGAACTCCAGTGCAAATAATAACGTTCTTAACATAATAAAATTTGTGTCTTTTTAACACTCTTTCATGTTAGAAAATAAGAGGAAAGTATCCATATATACAATAATTATTCATTTAGTATCTATTAGACATCAATTTTTAGTGCGTTTTTCAGTCTTTTGATGTCTGCAGTGTTAAAATTATATAATCTACTCATGTATTATTGGTCTTAAATGTCGAGAACTATAATTCCCAAAGCATAAGATAGTCTAGGAAAAAGTTCAATTATAGTCTTACTAAATAAATCCCCTCCAAAAGTATTCTTTTATCAAGTGCTTAAAAGTCTTTAAAATCAAAGAATTTTTATTTCAATTTTAAATGAACTATGAAATTTATTCAAAATTATATTAGTTTAAGAATTCATTTACAATTAATTTTATGATGTATTTCATAATTTATTAATCCTACTAATTTTGATTTGTAAATTGTTTCTTTTCAAATGAACTATTTAAGTCAGAGTGTTTTAAACATAGGGTTAGTTCTTGCAACGTAAAAACAATTAACTGTGCTAGATATAGTTTTATTAAATGTCAATTTTAATTAAGGGAAAGACCTCAGGCAATGAAAAATTACAGCTCATATCACCATCTAAGGAGGTATACGTGCACCAAGTTAGTCTCAAGGTGTAGTTACCATATAATAAAGAATGCTAGCAAATTTTGTATATAAAAAGAAAGATGCTTGCAAAATATCTACAAGCATTAAAAGGTCAATATATGGAATGCTGTTTTATATGTTTGATGTTTAAATTAAGAATTTGGTCATATACGTACTTCAATACCACTTTCACAGTAGTACGAAGTTTAAATCAAAATATCTTGGGGTTCAAGAGACGTGTAGTTGAGGATGGCTGCAACAATCCTATCTATGTTTCTGGTTGGGAATGCTTCCAGCAGGACCCCATCTTTGACTCTTTGTAGAAGCGGAAAAGAGGCACGGTCTGCATCAGTTTGTTGTCTTTTTAAATTAATTGGATGGGTCATAATGATTATATGCATTTCTTTTGAATACAAATGACGCAAAAGCGGATATCTATTGAAGATACAGAGAAGACAGAGAATAGTTCACAAAGGAGATGGGGAGAAAGGTAAACTTAAAACATAAATCAAAATGACAAGACGAGCCAGAACCAAACAAGAAAAAGGACATTTTGCCCCAAACCAATTGAGTCGCTTAAACGAGACGAAATCTTGCAAATGCAAGACTATAGACAACAATATATGTACATCATCAAACTTATATTTAGCCAACCAGTGTTGGCTCAATGTAGAATTAAATAGTAAATTTTAAAAAATTGAGTTTAAATAACGAATTTTAAAAAGTTTTGAGCTTAACTCTGGTTAATGGCGCAATCGATCACATTGTGGAAAAGCGCGTTTTGCGATATCTTTGAAGAAGAAACTTCAAATGGGGAGAACGGACAACGCGCGCACTCACCATACCTGCGCTGCTCTGCTCTTGGGCCGAGTCCATCCAAGGCTTAGTTCTTCATCCAGGCTCAGGCCTAACAGTAGGGCCCAGTTAAATTAGGGCATACCATGTTGGGCCTAAAGTGTCCAACCCATCAAATTTTTGAAGAATGTTTGTGAATATTTACTACTTATTCTTCTTTTCTCTTAGTTTTTTTTCCTATATATCTCTTTAATTTTCTCAAAAAATTTGATTTTTTTTAATTATAGAACCAAAAACATGCCACGAAAATACCTTTATGTATAAAATTTCATGCGAAATTCATTTTTAATTGATATTTTTTAGTTATGCAATATTTATTCAATTTTGTTTGGTCTAATTTAATTTAGTTATGCAATATTCAATATTTATATGTCATCATGTGAGTTTGGCACAGAACATGCTTGGGCTTTTGCCCACTGGCTTTAGTCTGTCTCGACCATTAATGATGTGCCTAAGTTACGGCTTAAGTCTAAGCCCAAACACCCATTAATCTTAGCCATTAAGCCTAAAACAGTCCAACCCATAACATATATTGATGTAAACAGAAATTTAAGTGTTTGACCGAAAAAAAAAACACAGAAATTTTAGTGTAGACTTAGTATATACAAATTATGTAGACTAAACTAACATAAAACTGACATATCATTATTTTATATTAAATAATTACATAAATTTCAATGTCATATAGTCTATTACATGAAAAATTATTATGTGTTAGTTTTTTATTAGTTTAATCAACATAATTTGTCTAAATTAAGTCTACACAAAAATCTTTTTATCTTAACATATTTTATTTCTTAAATTTTGTATAATAAAGAACATTCACTCTACAATTGGATGGGTGTTTGGGATATTTATCTCTTTGATGCCAAAAGAGCTCCTTCGCATTTGCTTTATGTTTGGACTTTGGATGACGGGTCACTACAATACACTGTAAAAATATAGTGTATGAATACACTGTCATGTCTTTACTATTAGGTTTTCATATATCTACATGGACGGTTATCCTTTTTCTCATTTAATTATATTATGTCATTGTTTGCTCAACTGTGCATACATGGCAGTAAGAACAAAGCTTTATTTTTCCTTGTGCCCATCTTATTTGGATTCACATGGTCCAGCCATAAAAGATTAAGGTAGCCATTTCTCTTGATGATCAAAACTTTGTAGCCCACCCCTGTCGAAAACAACTAGCACTGATACACCTTCAGCACTTGAATGGCTGTGATTCTGATGAAGACTTTTCTTTTTTTTTTGCCTTTATTTATTGTCATATGAATTTTGTTATTATTTGCAGAATGCAAAATTGGATGTGGAAAATGGCATGCGGTTGCTGTAAGACAGTTTTTATTTTAATTTAACTTCTATTAAAAGAATGGATAATCACAACCATTCAAATGTATTAAAAATAACGAGAGAGATTTATAGTGTATTTATACACTATAAATTTATTGTGTATTGTAGAAGTGCCCCTTGGACGACTAGTTATGTTTTATTGTTTATTTGGTTTTTTTAAGCCTTTTAACTTGTATTCCATTGGTTGTTTTTTATTGGTCTTTTAAGGTACAAGTTCGTGAAATCGTTAGATAGGATTATTTAAAAGAAAAATTCGTATTTGACTAAATTGTCTTATTAGAATACTTAAAATATTATTTACTTTATTAATTAGATTAATATTTAATATACTTTAACTAAAGTCATTAAGAATTAGTTAGTGGTGAGAGGTTTATGTAATTTGCAAGGAATTTAAATCTTTTATATCTTTTTTTTTTTGTTCTTAATCATGTATCCCAAATTGAATACTGATAACTCAATAATAAAATATTTAAATTAAAAAAAATTAATGTTAATTAAAAGATATATATATATATATATATAATATATATATATATATATATATATATATATATTATTATTGTTAATTTGTTAACACTTAACTGTAAGAACAAGATTTGAGAGAGAAAAAAGAAACAGAAGATTTGAATCCATTCCAAGAGGTCTTTTTAAGAGTATATTAACCATTAATAAAATCTATTAGAAAAAGAAAGAATTTTATTTAAATTATTTGGATTGAGTTAGTATTCAATGTATCTTATTTAATAATATTTATTATACTCAAATCAATTTTATTATATAATATAAAAGATATAAATTAAGGATAAAGTTAAAAGATTTATTAATACTTTTTAAATTTTTTAAAATAACAGATAAAATAAAATAAATCTTTTCTAAAACGGAACATTGAAAAACAAAAGAAATGTGATATATTGTTTATCGTGTCTTTCCAGGGTTTACCCACTAACCGCTATTTGTTGGGTTTTTTTTTTTTTTTTTCATTCAGGGTTGCACTTGGCACAGGTCTTACATAGGAGAGATTTAGGAGTGTCAAATGCCGATCCGAAAAATCTAAACTTAACGGGTTAACAAATTACAGTTAGACTCACCTAATATAAATTGGTGAGCTTAAAACGTAATCAATTCAAATATATATTTTTTAATAAACTTAAACATTAAATTAATCAATAAAATACATTGTCAAAACCAAAATTTACTGATTTTAAATGTCAATTATTCATATTCAAAACTTAATTAAAATATAAAGATGATATCATCTTTAATATGACACAAAAAATGGAAGAATAATATATTTCATATAATGATATAAATTGATAAATAAGTGTATATTTGGATTAACTTATTTTATGATTAAAATAATTTATAATTTAAATATTATTAAGAAAACATTTAAATTTTTTTTAAATAATCGATTACTAAAAATGTACTTAGTATGACCTATTTAGCTTACTGCCTGAACCAATATAACTATTTTTATTCAATTCACTAAAATATAATCCAATTCACTTATTAAACAAGTTTGTCCCTTCATTTCATTCTATTTTAACACCTCTAGATAAAATGACTAAGAAAAGAATGGATAAATCTTTGTTTTAATCTTTTAATTATATAAGTATTATTATTTTAATTTTTTAAAAAAATTTAATATTAATTTAATTTATAAATTAAAAAAGTAATATTAAAATTATTTTTTTATATATAATGATTAAATTAATATAATTTTTATAATTTAAAAATTAAATTAATATTATTAAAAGATTAAATTAATAATATTTTTTATAAATAAATAAATAAATTTAATAAATTAATATTAATTTATTTATAAAATAAAAAATAATGGTATTGTTTATAATTCAGATATTAAATTAATATTAAATTTTTTAAAAAATAATAAAATAATAACATTTATATTTTAAAATAAAAAAAGTTCATTCGAAAAAAAAAAATACCGGAGCCTTGTGAATTGTAAGATTGAGAGTGGCTTGCACGGACGGTTAAGATTGAATTATCCGGTCTGCATTGGAATGCGTGTCATGGACCTCATCCGATCCGATCCAATTATCCAACAGGGTCGGTGGTTTCTTCGTTGCTCACAACTCGGTACCGTAACTAGAAACAACTATTTTTCGGATATAAAAGAGAACTTTAGTTGACAAGAGGTGTCGCGGTGTCCTACTCTTCCAAACGCCGAACTCTAAACGTTTTTGTTTTATGTTGTTTCGTATCGTTTCTGCAAGCAAAGAAAGTGAGGGGAGGGCATGGCGAATTCTGAGCAGCTAAAATCGGACGCCATTATGGAGCTGATGAAGCAGCATCTGGCCACCGACACCGGCAAAGAGCTCGCCGGCAAGATTGGCCTCGTTTATCAGATTCATATTGCCCCTAAGGTCCCTCGTTATTTTCTTTTTTCTTTTTTAATTCTTCTCCTCCTTAATTTCATTTCACCCACGTCTTAATTCTTTTGTTGTTGTTTTTCCCCCAATGAATGAATTTCTAGAAAATTGGATTCGACGAGGTCGTCTATACGGTTGATCTGAAGAAAGGGGAGGTCACCAAAGGTTTGTTTGTTTGATTTTTTTTTTGATATCTCCTTTTTTTTTATTGTTTTTCCTTTGCAATTGTTTTGTCATTCATCGGGAATTTTCTTTCTCGTGAAAAAAATTCGTTCTATTTTTCGATTTCTGATCAAATGCTCTAATTGTAACTGACTATTAAGATATCCTTTCACCCAAATTTTATTATGTCAAAATATCATAAGCACATTCCTATCACGAACAAGGGAAGAATATATAATGCATGTGTCTGTGACTGAAGGGGTAAACATAATGCTGTGCGGTCTACACTATCATTCAATATAAAATTTCTATCAACGATACCCATCTCATGAATCTTTCAATTGATTCTGCAACCTAAAATGCTGTATTCATATCACACAAAATTTTAACACGGTACTACTCTGAAATTTTCTGTTTTGTATGATAAGCAATACTCTATTCTCTTTCTCTACATGGATGAGAATGCAATTATTTGTAATCGATCAGGCATCCAAAATTTTCATCTAAGCAGGCATTTGGTTTGCGAAATATTTTTTCATTCTTGGAATCCTTGCATGGGAATATTGAATTCCTACGGTAATATTTCAAAAAAGAAAAAACATTCCAATGTAAAAATTATTCTTAGAAATGATTTTTGCTCAACATTTACACACTTTCATTCCCCTGTAAAAATGATTTTCAAAAATGTTTTCATTTCAAAACTTGAACCAAACATTCCATAAGTGTCTCATCTCTTGCTTTCTGGTTGTTGCCATATCTTCTGTGACTGAATGCTTTCAAATTGTTTAGGTTATAAGCTGTTGTCTAGGAGGCCAGAGACTAATCAACAACCATTACAATTTTTGCTATGAATTGGATGCTTCTTACTTAATTTGGCCAATGTACTTAATTTCAAATTGTCCAGTTAGAATTGCCCGTTGGTAATGGAATTGGTGGCACTAGCAGGTAGCCGGTAAGTACACACCGCACCACATCCACAGGACACGGGTTTCCTTGTTTTTCGAAAACCCTAACCAAATTCTAGTAGTAATACAAACGCCAAGATTCCAAATTCGAACTTGGCGCTCTACTCATTCGGAATCTTCAGCTTCGATCCCATCCTTTGAATCCTCGAATTCTCAATCCGAAAGTAAGCAGCAAAGAAACATGGGTGGATCTCACAGCTGTGAAGGTTTAGAAATCTCCGACTCAGACGAGGAGAGGGATTACAGTGAATGCTTTCAAATTGTTTAGGTTATAAGCTGTTGTCTAGGAGGCCAGAGACCAATCAACAACCATTACAATTTTTGCTATGAATTGGATGCTTCGTACTTAATTTGGCCAATGTTATCAAGTTTTCCTATAGAAAAATGCCTCGAATGCTGTGATGTATGATTGTTTGGATGTATGTATATTTTAGGGCCATATGAAGGAGGAAAGCCTGATGCATCCTTTTCATTTAAGGATGAGGACTTTGTTAAGGTTGCCTTGGGGAAGATGAATCCACAGATCGCTTTCATGAGGTTCAACCTTTGGATGGATCTTTTTCCATAATCTATTTAGTTTCTCATCTCTGTTTATGTGTCCATGTTCTCGTATCAATTGTGATGATGTATGGATACAGGGGTGCAATGAAGATTAAGGGAAGTCTGAGTGCTGCTCAGAAATTCACTCCAGATATCTTCCCAAAGCCTTCCAAGATGTGAGCCGATTTGTCAGTAACTACTTGCAGCAGGTTGCTTGAATTACCTTTTGGCAGCAATAAAAAAAAAGTAGATAACATTCAAAAGCTGAGAATTATATATTTAGTTGATGCATGGATCATTATTCCTATGTTTGTAGATGGTCATGAGTGTAATATAGTTCTGAACTTCGAAGGATATTGAGAAAATGTTCTGCAATTTGCCAAGGTTTTGGATAGATTTTATTCTACTATAGTTGGATGCTTCAAGATCGAAAATAATTCATGATGCATTATTTAGAGCTACCTTTCCATTCTTGTCGCCATTAACAGTTGGATCAATGCATCGCTGAGCCAATTATTGAACTCCATACCAACCAACATCTATACGTTGTGTATGCTAGGAATAACGTTTTCTCACTAATTGCTTATTTTGTTTTGGCATGTGCATCGGCTGCATAGGAGATCTATCCTTGCCATAGTATGTTACTTACAGAACACTACTCACAACCGCATCAGTGGACGAACTTGAGTGCATCGATGCAGTTGTAGTCTATTGTGACCCTAGGTTTTGATAATTGGTAAGTAGCATTACTCGCCATATATGATTTTTATAGATAGTAATTTCCCCATTGTTGTGGAACCATGACGCAATTTCAAAGCTGAACCATATTATTAGGATTATTAGGACTAACTTGTGTTGAGTGTACGGTGGCACTTAAATTAGCTACATTGATGAAGACATACTCTCATCGGGAAAAAATTCAGAATTATTCTTTTTAGTAAAACTTAGGTGGAAAAAGCCTATCTAATGTTTGAAACCCTTGTTTCATTATATATCCACTCAAATCCTCATCTGTTGAAGGAAATCTGAATTTATTGCTGTGTGAGATGATGTTTACTTGATGTTTTATGGAATCGATCAACAAAAGGGTATGAAAAAGATAAATCCCTACTGTGGAGCTTGGACTGAGCCTGTGCCTTGCAGCTCAATGTAGACTAACTTATTGATGAGCAAACTGAGAGGGTACTTAAATAAAGGTTTCTACGGCAACTAGAGATTTAGATTTCGTTTGATTTCCGTTCCCCAGGGCTAAGGTATTTGAACTTAGTCATGCAAAAATGTAGGAAGGAAACCCTTGTGTCTGAAGTTATTTTGTTTTTCCTGGTTGGACAGGAGGAGCACTGGAGATCTATAATCCATTTGGTTTCCTTTTTAAGGGCTAAGGTATTGAAGGCTTCAATGCCAAATAGAAAGGAAATCTTGCATCTGAACCTACTCTGTTTGTTGACCAAGAAAAAAAAAAAAAACCTACTCTGTTTTTCCTGGTTTAACATTAACGATGGCAGATTCATCTCGAAAGGTTGGAAGCGAATTCATCAAGTTTATGCCCCTAAAATTTTCAGTATTCTTGGAAGGGACCTTCAGAGGGAGGGAAGCTGAGAGACCGCCTTGATCCTCTTAGACGTTCCTCTAGCCCATGGACTCCACTAGACCACATTTGGTAACAAACACTTGACCTAAATTCCACAGAATTGAAATTATTCAACAGGATTAAGTGTAATTTAGGTTTTGTCATGTGTGGACGTGTAAAATTGACATATAAACAATATGTAATAGCGTTTTTGTTTTATGAAAAAAAAGTAGTCTAAAAGTTAATCTAGCAGTGTATTATTGTTTGATAAAAGAATAAACGCTTGCTGCGGCAGAATAGATCATTTTTGGGATAGCTGACATTCACTAAAAGTTACACTTACGCAATATTCCTAACAAATATGGACAGTTGAACCCAGCTCCTTGCCGGCACAGTCAAGCGTTGTGTCCCCTCATATACGTTAAAAGGAAGTTTTGCCTCAACCTCGGAAAAAGATTTGGTTTTGATGATGGAGGCAGGGTGTTGGCTAGCTTGCTAATATTATTTTTAATATAGAATTATCATAAAACAAAAAAGATAAAAAAATACAGAGCACACCCAACCAATTAAATTCTTTACTAATAAAATTCAATGCAATCATTTTAAACCCCACTCTCATAAATCAAATCCCAATTATACTTTATACTTACAATAGTTTTTTTCACAAACTATCACTACTCTCTTAAATAATCTTCTTTTTTTTTTTTTATGTTTTTCATAACTTCACAGATTACATTCTTTCTTTGATATCTATTTATAGAGATCAATCCCGTTTGCATGTTATGCACATGAAATTCATTGCTTCAAACATCTTTAATGCATTGCATGCTTTCCTTTAATGTATTGCATGCTTTGTCTTTGGTTATAAGGTATGGCGGTAGATAAAGTTTCTTTAAGCCTCTCCATTTTTTACTTTCTCTTTTTTTCTTTTTTTAATTTAAGTCAATATCCAACAATCTCCACTTTGACTTAAATTATTCGAAGTCACATATTAGCGTACTTGCAAGAGCCAGTAAGAACCGGCGTCGTCAACGCATCAGCAAATCTCGCCTTCTTTCTAGGTGTAAGGAGTTCCGCCTTTTTGCATGCTCCTCCTTCATTCATGACTTTCCTAACTGGATTTCCAATCAATTTGTACGTATTGTTACTAATTTTCTCTCTCTTCGTACTCATCATAGAGCCTTTAGTAACTCTCAAAACTCCACCTCTCGCAAAATAATCAAAACCCAAAAGATCAAATTTTCCCAAGAAAACTAAATTATTTCCAAGTTCTGGCACATACAATATATCACAGATTGTTTCTCTATTACCATCATGCAATTTAATTTTCAATCTGCCCTTTCTAAGAATATTCAATCTACCACCATTTGCAAGCTTTACAACTCCACCATCACAAGTATCAAATGTTTCAAACAATTCTTTGTCTTCATTGGAGCGTGCAGAATCTAAAAGCCGACCACAACTCGAAGTGCTCTTACCTTCTTCAGCCATTAGGACCTCAACTTCATCAGAAAAATTATCTTGAGAAACTGGAGTCACCTCCTTTTGCTTTTCTTGTCTCTTTTAGAATTCTTCTAAATCAGCTTTCATCATTTTGCAATTGTGTTGAAGGTGACCCGTCTCGTGACAATAGTAGCACTCTTTATCGAAGTAATCATCTCTAGGCCTTGAAATTAACCTCCCTCTACCAGAATAGTCACCACGTGTTTTACTTCTGCCACGATCAAGAATAGCAACATAAATCACAAATTCAATCTGCTGAGCAGTTAGCTTCCTAAATCTTTCATTCTCCAAAATTACTGTAGTCACATAGTATTCTTTAAGTGTCTCTTTACCAACTAGTAGTGCTGTCACTAGAGTTTCATAAAAATCTGAAAGGGATGACAATAATAGCATTCCTCTGTCTTCATCTTCAATCTTCACACTAACATTATCCAGCTGTCTAATCAACTTATAAAAAATGTTAAAATGATCTCTAATATTTGTGCCTTCACCCATCTTCAATTTATATAATTATTTTTTTCAAATATAATCGATTTGTGAGATATATATACATATATGAATTTTCTAAATATTTCCATAATTTTTCAGCTGAAGTTTCATTCATAACTTTGTACTTTACCTCAAGGCAGAACACGAGTAGATTGTGGTGCCAGCTTTCATTTCAAGATCTTTCCAATCATACTTTCAAGTGCCCTGTAGAATCTCTGTTGCACAAGGATATTCTCTACTGTGCTCGGCCACAAACCAAAGTTATTTTTTCATCAAATAATTTCACTTCAAATTTGCCACTGCCCAAGATCGCCATCTTGATAGAGCACTGATATCACTTGTTGGGTACTTTGTTAATATTATTGTTGAGATAGAATTACCGCAAAACAAAAAAAATAAAATTACAGAGCACACAAAATTTATGGTGATTTAGCAATTTGTCTAATCTATCCAAACAAATTTTTCATTAATAAAATTAAATACAAGCACTCTAAATTGCACTCTCTAAAACCAAACCTCAATTACACCAAATTATTACTTATAATAAATTTTCCACCAACTATTACTGTTCTCTCAAATAACCTTTTTTTTTTCACAATTACACACATTTCATTGTTTCTTTGATATTTATTTATAGAGATCAATCACTTTTGCACGTTGTGCACGTGAAATTCATTGCTTCAAACATATTTATGCCCTGTTTGATATATCATACAAAATAAGACAAAATAATATAAGACTAATAGTATAAAATTTAATAATATATTATAAGATAATATAAGATTTAATTACAGGAGGAGAATATAAAAACAAGAGTTAGGGTTGATTTAATTTTAGAGTATTATATTTTAATTTAACCTAATATATAATAATCTTATTAAATTTTATTAGGTTATCTAAAATTTAATTATTTTATTTTATAATTATTAAATAAAAATAAATAAATCAAATAAATTTATTCTATTAAATATCACATTAAACATGTGATAAAAATAAATTATATAATATAAAATTTTATTATCAAATCTTATATTATGCATCAAATATGACTTTAATACATTGCATACTTTGTCTTTGGCTGTAAGGTAGGATAGTAAATAGAGTTTCCTTAAGCCTCTATTTTTTTGCTCTCTCTTTTTTTGTTTTTTTAAATTTGTCAATATCCAACACATGGAATACAATGGAAGATCCATCAAAGGACTTAAGAGAGGAATTATTTTTGTAGGCTTAACAATAATCCTTGGCGCAAAATCTTTAAAATATTAGATGTACGAATTTTTTTACTTATAAAATTTTTATTTAATTCATTATTATTTTATGTGTGATTTTTTTTTTCATACTTAAATTTTTAACATATGATATATATTTATCTAGCTTTCGTGGCTGCCAAATTGTTCTTTAACATCCCGTCACTGTCATTTCAGTTTAATGCCCATTCCTTCAATATCTTATCCCATTCATTTCTTTGTTCTTCATACGCTTTTGTTTTCCTTCATTAGGCTGTGTTCCCCCTCTAACATGACGAATCCCACTGCCTAGTGCCTAGTTATGCTGCTCTTTACTTTCACATTAGTTATGATTCGTGATATAAAGAAAGATTTGTAAAACAAAATTTTAATAAAAGTATTGCAAAGATATAATAAATCATATCCTGATAAACAAGATGGGTCCTCTGCTATTAGCTGACGCCATGCGTATTTGCTTCCGTAGAAGTTAGTCTCGTTTTGTTCTCCATTGTACCAAGAAAAAACAAAACCACTTTCTTTACGTATACGTATGGCAGTAGTGGATTTTTCACAGCAAAAAAAAAAAAAAAGCTGCAGTGAAGTGAAAGAATTTATTGACACAAACACAATCCGGAGAAATGACTAGCGAACGAGCTCTAAGCTGGCGTTTTGATTGGCACGTCTTTGGTGCAAGAATAATACTACATAATTAAAAAAACATTCATAATTATTAAGAATAAAATTATTAGATAGAATTAAATAATAAAAATTACTCACTAATTTAAAAATAAAGAAAACAATAAATTATTTTATCAAAAATTTAAATAAATTTTTTTGGCTATGCCACAATTTAAATATGTAACTTCGACTCTCTTAACTTTGTTTACCAATACGCCAATAGTGACAACTCATCCTTTTGGTTGTCTCTCAAAATTTTTTATGGATATAAGATAAGAAAGAGAATCATAAACGATCACATCTGACATTTTTTCCTTTTTTTTTTTACACTTAAACATTTTAAAATAGTATCTGATATTTATTTTTCGGAATTTAGCGTCCTATATATTATAATTTATAAAGTCCCCACACCTTGATCTTATCTCTAACAACTCGGAATCTTCCATTTCATATTCACACTGTCCTAACTTCCTATAGCCAATGATCTTTCTCAGTTCCGTTTATCTTGACTCTCATTTTTTTGTTTTTGGGTAATTATTATGATATAATTTTTACTTTTAATTTACTTCCTTAAGGACTTGAAATAGCAAATCACGCGATGACGCCTCTATATAAGGCACAGACGGGCTCAGCTCCAACGCAGAATCGAGTTCATGGATTCCCTCCCTTCACTCAGCATTTTTTGCCTCTGGCTTTCATTCTTTCCCCTTTTGGCGTCCCCTGCCTTGCTGTTTCAGGTCTCACATCTTCTTCTCTGACCCACACAAGTGCACACACTTACATAAACAAGCTTATTTGAGCGTTCAATTCTAATTAATTGTGCATGAATATGCTAAAATGTTGTCGCAGGGGTTCAACTGGGAATCAAGTAACAAAGCGGGGTGGTACAACTCGCTGAAGAACTCCATTCCTGACATAGCCAACGCCGGAATTACTCATGTTTGGCTCCCTCCTCCCTCTCAGTCTGTTGCTTCCCAAGGTACGTCTCTGTGCTTCCTTCACTCGTATAATTAATGGATGATGATCAGTATTTCCCACTCAATTTTTGGATATATGATATGAAAAAAAAATTCTAGCACAAGTCTGATATACAAGGTTAAGGTTGTCCTATACAAGATATGTTTGTCAATTTGTCGTTGTCAATCTGATTGTTTGCTTCCCATTGCATCCAGGGTATCTTCCAGGAAGGCTATATGATCTTGATGCATCAAAATATGGCTCCAAGGATGAACTGAAGTCACTGATTGCGGCTTTCCATGGTAAAGGCATCAAATGCCTAGCTGACATTGTCATCAACCATAGAACTGCAGAGAGGAAGGACGGGAGAGGCATTTATTGCCTCTTCGAAGGTGGCACTGCAGATGCACGTCTCGATTGGGGCCCATCTTTCATTTGCAAAGATGACACGGCCTATTCTGATGGCACTGGAAATCTTGATAGTGGGGAGGGCTATGACGCTGCACCTGACATCGACCATCTCAATCCCCAGGTACAGAGGGAGTTGACTGATTGGATGAATTGGCTGAGGACTGAAATTGGATTTGATGGGTGGCGATTTGATTTTGTGAAGGGTTATGCCCCAAGCATTACCAAAATTTATATGCAACAAACTTCACCAGATTTTGCAGTTGGAGAGAATTGGAAGTCTCTTTCTTATGGGCAGGATGGCAAGCCTGACTTCAACCAGGATGCTCATCGTGGTGAACTGGTTAATTGGGTCCAAGCTGCAGGTGGTGCTGTCACTGCCTTTGATTTCACGACCAAAGGGATTCTTCAAGCTGCTGTGCAAGGGGAACTGTGGAGGTTGAAGGATTCAAATGGCAAGCCTCCAGGAATGATTGGGGTAAAACCAGAAAATGCTGTAACCTTCATTGATAACCATGACACGGGTTCTACCCAGAGAATCTGGCCATTCCCATCTGACAAAGTCATACAGGGACACGCTTACATTCTAACGCATCCTGGGACCCCAACAATAGTACTTTCTCCAACCTTTTAACTTGCAATATTTTTCTTAATTCAAAAGATGTTAATGATTCAATAGAAAATTATGGTTTGCTTGATGGAGGAGTTAATTTTTTTCGTCTTCTTGTCCTCTGTTGTTATGCAGTTCTACGATCACTTCTTTGATTGGGGCCTGAAGGAGGAGATAGCCAAACTGACTGCCGTAAGGCTGAGGAACGGGATCAATGTGAAAAGCAGCGTGAATATTTTAGCAGCCGATGCTGACCTCTATGTAGCTGAGATAGACAAGAAGATTATAGTGAAGATAGGGCCCAAAATGGATCTTGGAAAACTTATTCCCTCAAATTTCCAAGTTGCTACCTCTGGCCAAGACTATGCTGTGTGGGAGAGACTGAACTGATACCAATAGAGTATTTGGAGTCCGTTAGGATATTTTTTTTTTTAAAAGTATTTCAATGTATTTTTTAAGTGTGTCTGAATATAATTTTTTTAAATGCTGTGTGGGAGAGACTGAACTGATACCAATAGAGTATTTGGAGTCCGTTAGGATATTTTTTTTTTTTAAAGTATTTTAATGTATTTTTAAGTGTGTCTGAATATAATTTTTTTAAAAAAAAAAATTAATTTATTTTTTAAAAGTTAATAATTTTAAAATTTTAAAAAAAATAATTTTTAATATAATTTTATAATAAAAATATTTTTTATTTTTATTAAAAATTATATTTTATATTTTTTTATAAATTTTATTATATGTAAATTTTATTAAATAATTTTATAAAATTATATTTTAAATAATATAACGTTAAGTTATTATATTTTAATATTTTAAATTAAATTATGATTTAAGTGATTATATTATTTAAAAAAAATAAAATAAAATAATATTAGTAATATGTTATTAAATTTTTAGATATATAATTAGATATGTTATATATTATTTTATGTCTTATTTTTTTATAATATTATTATTAAAATATATTTAAAAAAATTTATCATTTTTATTAGATTAATTTATTTAATCATATCTTATATATTATAATTTATTATATTTTTATATTTAAATATTTTTTTCAATAATTTTGATATATATTAAATATTTTTATTTTTTTATTTAAATAAATTTAATTTTTTTATTATTTAAAAATATTTTTTAAATATTATATCTAAATATAAAATTATTTTTAAAAAAAATTATTAAAATTAAATATATAAAAAAATATTTGTTTTTATAAATTTATCAAAATGAATCCTTGATGTTTTATCAATAAACTGTCATATTCTTAGTATAAGATCATTTTGTAAGCTGTTTCATCTCCAACCGTTTCACTAATCTGGCCGATATACTATGATTTATTTGGTGTGAAGGAATGAAATATCATTCCAAATTTTATCTTAGAACGAGAACATTTTTAATTTGTTATATTTGTTAATGAAAAATGTGAAATAATATTCTTATTCTGAATTTTATTCTATAAATTTATAAAATCTTTAATCTATAAGTAATAAAATCAGAGACGTTCATACTTAAAGTAACTTCATCATCTGATCTAGACTTAGTATGAACGACCCTTATTTTGCCACTTATTTGTGACAATAAAATATCTTTCATTTTAATTTAGATTAAACCCAAGACATAAAGGGGGTTCAGAAAATGATGTTTGCATGAATTTATGTAAAATTGTGCATAATTTAAATTTTTTTAATGGTAAGAAATGTATGAAGGGGATCATTTCAGTATTTAATTTTTTTTAAGTATCGATTCATACCAATGCCCAAAAATAAATTTGAGTTTAGTAATAATTTCCTTCCATGTATGAACAATCTTATTATTTCACTTACATTACTCTTGGATTTATTATTAACTTTTTTTTTTTGTCATCATAGGATTTATTATCAACTAAAGATGTATTTTGTTGTTATATGCAATTTACTTCTTAAATTTTAAAAAGAATTAGAAGATCTATTTTTTTTTAACGTGGAAGAAGGATTAAAAGATCTATTTATTCTCTACTATATGTATTAAAAAAAACTCTTATTTCTCTATGTTTAATATATATCTATTTGACTAATGAATAAAGTAAACGAAAAAAGAAAACCCTCTCAAACTGTAATTAATCTCTCCATTTTTTAAAAACGATTAAAATGTTCATTCATTTTTTATTAAATATAAAAAATTAATGTTATAGTGATTTTTAAAAAGATTTATGATTTGTCCAGTGAGAATTACCAGTGGGTAATGGAATTGGTGGCACGAGCAGGTAGCCGGTTAGTACACACCACACCACATCCACGGGAGACGGGTTTCCTTGTTTTTCAAAATCCCTAACCAAATTCTAAGAGTAATACAAACGCCAAAATTCAAAATTCGAACTTGGCGCTCTACTCATTCGGAATCTTCAGCTCCGATCCCATCCTTTGAATCCTCGAATTCTCAATCCGAAAGGAAGCAGCAAAGAAACATGGGTGGATCTCACAGCCGTGAAGGTTTAGAAATCTCCGACTCAGACGAGGAGAGGGATTACAGTGACGAAGAAGCAAACTACCAAGACGCCGCCGAAGAAGATTCAGAGCGCAGAGTTGGAACTCCGTCATCACTCGGTGACGTCGAGGCCAAGCTGAAGGCCCTGAAGCTTAAATACTCATCACCCCACAACCCAAATCTCAAGAATGCCGTTAAGCTCTACATCCACGTTGGCGGAAACACCCCGAATGCCAAATGGGTCACCTCCGAGAAACACGCTTCTTACTCTTTTGTTAGGACGTGCCGAATTGACGGAGCCGCTGGAGACAGTGACGAAGACGAAGGTGAAGAAGCAGGGGAATCGTCGTGGGTTTTGAAGGTTGGTTCGAAAATTCGAGTGAAGGTGGCTGTAGACATGCAATTGAAAACCTTCGGGGACCAGCGTCGTGTTGACTTCGTTGCGCAGGGTGTCTGGGCCATGAAATTCTTTTCTGAAGAAGATTTTAAGGCGTTTGTCACTCAGTTTCAGAATTGTCTGTTTGAGAACACGTATGGCATTGAGGCAACGGAAGAGAGCAAACTGAAGATTTATGGAAAGGATTTCATTGGGTGGGCGAAACCTGACGCTGCTGATGATTCTATATGGGAAGATGCGGAGGATAGCTTTTCCAAGGGCCCGGGTTCTGCCACGCCTGTGAGAGCAAACCAAGACTTGAGGGAGGAGTTTGAGGAAGCAGCAAATGGCGGGATACAGAGCTTGGCGTTGGGTGCATTGGACAACAGTTTCTTGGTCAGCGATACTGGCATTCAGGTTGTGAAGAATTTTGCGCATGGGATTCAAGGGAAAGGGGCTTTTGTGAACTTTGGTGATGGGTATCAGAATGGCTGTTCGTCTTTGGTGCATTCTACACCCAAAAAAGCCCTTCTTATGAGGGCAGAGACCAACATGCTCCTCATGAGTCCAATGGGTGGGGGGAAGCTTCATTCAACAGGGCTTCATCAGCTTGATATTGAGACTGGGAAGGTTGTAACAGAGTGGAAGTTTGGTAAGGACGGGACGGACATTACAATGAGAGATATCACCAATGACAGTAAGGGTGCTCAGATGGATCCTTCAGGATCTACTTTTCTAGGATTGGATGATAACAGGCTTTGTAGGTGGGATATGCGAGACCGCAATGGAATAGTTCAGAATCTGGCTAACTCTAGCACCCCTGTCTTGAATTGGGCCCAAGGGCATCAGTTCTCAAGGGGGACCAACTTTCAATGCTTTGCCACCCACCGGTGATGGTTCCATTGTTGTAGGATCTCTGGATGGGAAGATCCGCCTGTACTCAATCAATTCTATGAGGCAGGCAAAAACAGCTTTTCCTGGCCTTGGTTCACCTATTACTCACATGGATGTTACGTTTGATGGGAAGTGGATTGTGGGTACAACTGACACCTACTTGATCCTTATTTGTACCATCTTTACTGACAAAGATGGAAAAACAAAAACTGGTTTTGCTGGACGCATGGGAAATAGGGTAGCTGCTCCAAGGTTGCTGAAGCTGACTCCTCTGGATTCACATTTAGCAGGAGTAAACAACAAATTCCGGAATGCTCAGTTTTCATGGGTAAGCACAAACTTTCTGCCTGCTTGCTTATGTTATGATCGTTTCACGGGTATTTTGTAAATTAAGAATTATGGTATCCTGATTCTCTAATGCCTTTATTTTTTTTATTTAGCAGAATCTTTAAAATTGTGAAATTGTCTTGACATCATATTATCACTTTTTTTTGTTCTTTTCTTCCATTACCATTTACCGAAAATAAAAATGTCTTGTGCTTGAAAACATGGTTTTTTGGCCTTTTGACTCATCATTTATTGGTGTGTGCGGTATCAATAGTAATATATGTTTGACTAACTGAATTGCAATTTGCAATACATAGAGATGTTACCTTATCCATCACATTGCAGCCATAACAGTTAGCTTGTAATAAGTGTATTACAGTAAAGTTAGGAAAACGGTCAGTTTATAACTAGCGTTTGATCCTTATTATAATCAATTTGCCCTTGCTTTTATCTTTAACTACTTCTCAGAGATAGTTAATTGGGATTTGGGAATTAGATTTTGATACAATTCAGCAGGACACAGGCATTTTAGCATGATCACAGTTTTCTTGGGTGTTTAATAATTAGTTGTTTGGAATTAACTACTGAGCTTTTTGTGATTATGATAATGTAACACAAACCTCTGTAACAGTGTTTTCCTCAGTGACAGTCAGAGTCCTTAAAAGTTTCCACACTCTAAGCTGCCAGTTCTTTTTTCTTTTTTTTTTAACAGTTTTTATTTTGTAATGTGCCATTGCTACTTGCTAGATGGTCTAACGTTATGCTTTCAAGTATCGCATTCATGTTGTTGCTTCTACTTGCATTCTTCTATTACCACCTTATAACTTTTTCTTTGGTTGCATCTTTTCCAAAACTTGCTGCTATGCTCTGATTTCATTTTGTGGACTGAAGCATTACCCTTAAATCTGTTGTTGAAGAACATCATCATGTACTGAATGTAAACTTCTATATTGGCAGCTCATTTGACTGGTCTATTAAGTTCTTTACCTCATAAATGTGTATCCAGTGTTAAGATTAGCAAATTCATAAATTTTAATCTTTAAATCAAGCTGTTAGATTTTTACCATGTCCAATTGATCAGGGTTTCTTTGCAAATATTTTATAATTACATGCTTCCTTTTATATTCCTCTTTTGCTTAGGAGTTAGGATTAGGGGTCTGGATGTTACATAGAAGCTTCCTAAGGGATGGAATTTACCTCATCTGTTGTTTGTGTTTTCTTTTTTGATTATATTGTCTTTCCTCTTGTACTTAGTGCTGTCTTTAATTAGCAGATGCACTAATATGACCTTAAATTCAGTCATTTTCAATCAAGTAATTTAGTGACTTCCCACTTGGGCAATTTGAAATTTGTGATTTGTTTTTCATGGTATAATCACATACCTTCGATCACAAAGTAATTTGCTCCTATGCTCTTCTAGTTGGAGTTGAAAAGTATACTTTTTTGGGTTGGCCTGTCGTTTTCTTTCATGGAACTTTTGGGATGTATGAGTTTTAGGATATACTTGCCCTCTTTATTTGCCCTTCTTTTTTAGCTCGCTTCCATCCCTCGTTGCATGGTTCAGGAATTTGTGACAAATTCAGATATATGCTTGATAAATGTTCATTGTTTATCGCTTTTCAAGGAAATGACACGTTTGCTGAAAACTTAGAAACAGCAGTTTTGCATGATGTTTTACGCTGAAGTATATCATTACTGTTCTGCTTCCACATTTGCTGAGATTGAGAAGTGTATCTATCTTGAATTTTCTTGTGTCTTTCATATTCTTGTGGGAATATATTTATGATTTGATCTTATCGGTTGCTTAGGTCACAGAGAATGGGAAGCAGGAGCGCCATATAGTAGCAACAGTGGGGAAGTTCAGTGTGATATGGAACTTCCAACAAGTCAAGGACGGTTCTCATGAGTGCTACCATAACCAACAGGGTCTAAAAAGCTGCTATTGCTACAAGATAGTCCTCAAGGATGATTCCATCATTGATAGCCGATTCATGCATGACAAGTTTGCAGTCACCGATTCTCCCGAGGCTCCATTGGTAATTGCCACCCCAATGAAAGTAAGCTCATTCAGTATATCCAGCAGGCGATGATAGTATGATACTCTGGACACAGCCTTTAATCTTATTGTCAGCTTTTGTAGCTCAATTAATGAACTTTCAAATGTTTCATTTAAAACTTCTCGATTGTATTTAGGATGTTTAAGGCTTAGTTGAAGGGGAAATCACTGTTGGTGGTTGTCAAATTGTACCAATGTTTTCAGTTTTCTTTTATGGTAATGTTAGTTGGTACCAAAATTCCGGCATTCTTATTTTTATCCCTTTTCCCTTTCGGTATTATTAATCCCTTAAGTTCAACACTTCAACTTGTGCCCTGTGGTGGGAGGGGCGCTCTCCGCCTCCGCTTTGGATTTGTTTCGTCTTTTTGTTACTATGAATTGAAAGAGTCAGTCTAGAGGTATGAAGAAACTAAAGGGACCTGAGACATTATGAATTAGATGAAGATTACAACTTTTTTTCTTTCTCTTAGTTGATTATGGATGATGTTGAAGTACCGTCTGATTTCATTCATTTTAGAAATTTGGAAATTTCCTGTGCTACACCCAGATTTTATCCTTAACTTCTTTGGTAATCTCTGTACAGCTACTTCGTCTTACAGGACTTGGAAAGATACCAGTTTGTTTTGAAGTCGGTGCAGTAAAATACAAGTTTGCTAACACACACACTCTCTTCTTTGTCCAATTGATTTGATGGGGTAGAATTTTAGTGGTAGGCTGCCAACTTCTGCTTGACGAGTTGGGCATATTCCATATTTTGATTATTTTCATTATCTTTCAGAGGATTCCCGGTCCTGTACGTACGATTTTATCCCCTTTACTTGCACAGGTTTGCTGAAACAAAAAAGGTACATCGATTTCGTGAGTCCCGGATTCTTTGGATTGGAAGCTTCACAAGAAGGGTTAGAGCCAGGGTATTTCAAAGAACTCAATAAATATCTGCGGCATCTTCACCTTTGATTCTGTGTGTGTTCTTTAGCTATTGTACTAAGCATTAAATGATGTATTCGGCCAAGACTCATTCCAACACATTTCTCCTCAGCTACCAAAAAAACTGGCGTAAGGCATTATAAATTTTACTGTATTTGCATTGGTAGACATTTGAGGTAGATATTCTTTTTTTTTTTTTGGTCAACAGGTAGATATTCTTGTTTCAACAAACAGGTACCCTCGGCCTTGGGGTCCTCTGCTAAATCCTCTTGGCCTAGCGCCTTTTTTTTTTTTTTGGGTCAAGCTTAAGACATAAAAAACGTTCATGACTGGACCAATTGATAATCTCGTGGAGCATCTCTCCACACGAGTGATTGGAAGCCATTTAAAAACTTCCTACTTTCACCGTATCAATTTAATGACGAGTTTCCAATATGCAGACACCATGCCATTCAAAGTACTCCAAATATCAAACTCAAAATTTTTTGTATTTTGTTTTTTTTTTTTTCATTTGACCAAATCTCACACAAATCTTTACAGAGGCCGAGGTTCAATATATCAGAAGCCTATACACAATACAGAATCATCTTATGCTCCCTTTTCCCACCAAGGATGATAAACTTATTTTCATGTCCTCATAAAGCACTGAGCAAGTGACCATACATACAGCAATCACCAATATGTACAGGTACGGTATAATTTCGAACGGTCCAGCATTTGCAGGTCACTGTTACATCTCCAAAAGGATGAGAGGTAAGATAACTGCAGCACAACAATGCATATAGTTTCAATAAGGGATTACCCTGACTAGGTTGGATGTGCTTTTCTTCTAGCGAAGAACATCAAAAACCGAGGGAAAAACGACCTCTTCTTCTTCTTTATATTTCTGGCTTCTGGGGACGATCCAATTTCATTGTTATCTGCATGGACATGAGCCTTTGGACTCGACAAGTAATGTAAAGGAATAGCTGCATCATGAGCTTGGACAAAGTTATTTGCTTCCTTACTCCGCTCAAAACTAACTTTGGGGTTTTTATTCTGGTTTACCACTCCTTGCCCAAATTCACCAGCCTTTCTTCGTTGCTCGTTTTCCGCCCTCCACTTTCTTAATTCTTGTTCTACACCTAATTTTCCTTCCTTTGCCTTCTCAGCTTTATCCATTGCCTTCTTCAGAGATTCCCTTCTAGCAGCCATCTCTCTATTCACTTCAGCAAACTTCTCTAAGGTTTTCAATTCAGACTTCTTAGCCATCTCAATTTCAGAATTAGCAGCTGCAATCCTCCTTTTGGCTTGCTCTTCTGCCTCATGGGCTTGTTTGCTAAGCTCATAGTACTCCTCCAGAGAAAGTGCCACCCCAGTGGATGGATCCACCTCATTGTGGCTTCTAGCTGATTCACTCTCTTGCAATGCTTTAATTGCTGCTTTCGCCAACTTTTCAGAAGCCCTGGCAGCCTCTATCTCCTTTTGAGCTGCAAGTAATCTACTTTCCTTTGTACTAGCTCCAGCCTTGGCTTGCTCTGCCTCCTCCTTTATTTTCCGCAGCTCCTCACGAGCTGCCTGAGCAAGCAAGTTGGTCTGATTAGCCTCTTCAGCTGCTTGTTGTAGTTTCTTGGGCAGCTCAATCATTCTCTCTCTGCCTTCTTTTTCCTTCAGCTGAACCAAAGCTATTTCTGATCTAGTCTTGTCCACTTCAGCTTCCAGGGATGCAACTGCAATGGAGGCCATTCCCTCTCTTTGTTTAATGGAGGCAAGATTTGATTTCTCTTGTTCAAGTTCCGATTTTAATGATGTGGCAGCCACCTTTAAGCAATTGACTTCAGCAGTTGCTTTCTCTATGTTAAGCTTTACTTCCTCAAGTTCCTTTCTGGCTGATGCCACTGCTGCTTGTATTTCAGTGTGTGTCTTCTTCTCAGGTTCCTCTAGGTCTCCTTTTGAGGTTCCTTCTTCATCACCTTCCTTCTTTATCTTTGATTCCATATAAGCAGCTAATTCAGCTTTCAAATCAAGCAGCAAAGCGGAGGCTGTGCTCAGTTTGGATTTGAGATCCTTGGCAGACAAAATTTGCTGGTTGAGTCTCTGGAGCTCTTCTTCTGCCTGTTTAAGTTCCTCCTTCCAATTGAGAGAATCTTGATCCCTCGCCATGACTGTTCCTATTCTTTGTTCCTCTGCTTCCAAGTGTGCAGCTTGTGCAGTCTCCAACGACTCCTTTGTGGCAATTAGCTCAATAGTCAAATCTTCCACTGTCTTCTCAATTTCTTTCGATGCAATAACAGCCTCCTCGGATTTTCTTAATAGCTACATCTTTTTCAATCACCAAGGAAGAATATTCCTTACGCAATGCTTCCAGCTCCTCTCTCACAGACGTTAACTCTGAAATAGCTGCTGTATACCTGGCTTTAGCAACCTCAAGTTGCGCCTTGGCTGCAACACTGGATTCATCTGCAATACCTTGCTCCATCTCTTCCACTCTGAGTTTTGCAAGTTCTGAGTCCTGCTTTGCCTGACGCTCTTCTGTTTGCGCCCTCTCTAGGTTAAGTTTTAGTTCTTCTATTAGTCTCTTAGTGCTGTCCAGCTCCTTTAGTACTTGGACTTTTCCCTGTTCAGCAGCCTCTGCTTGTTTCCTGTACTCTGGGATCTCCTCATTTGCTTTGTCAAGTTCTTGTTCAACAACCTTGCGTCTCTATAAAACCAGAGAAAAACTAAAGTTAATTGCAGTTCTCTCAGACAAAGCTACCATGTATAGTCATGTGTACAAAGAATTTATCTGCTGCATGGCAGGAAGCCAGGAAGACATATCATCATTGCTCTACTTTGTGTTGCAAAGAAAACAATTTTTGACATCAGGAAGGAGTAGGATGAAAATTGGGCAAAAAATACCCACAAGTTAATTCCTACTTTGTTTCTTTCCAAAATAAAAAAGACAATTTTGCACCATAAGGTCTAACAAGAAAATGCCAGGGTAGTAAATTTTACAGATGCAACATATTCAAAGGTAAATTTGCGGTCGGACAATTTAGAAGGGTTTAAGTTTAACTAAAACAAAGCCCTTAGCTAGCAATGGCTTAGGGAGAGAAAGCATGTCTCCCTGCTATGACCTCTGGTGAAGAAGATGATCAGCTTGACAGGAGCGACAAACAAATCAAAAGACAGGTGGGGAATGAGCCCTCTATGGTGGACTTGAATACGGGTGATGGAACTGATGAGGTTACTTTGGAGGACGCTGGGCTGGGAAACACTTCGTATAAGGATATTCTCCTTGAACGAAGTTCTGCTAGTGTTAATACTAGCTCGGATGACTCAATGGAGGAGGATGATCTTGCGGAAAATAAGTGGTATAAGCCACGAGATTGATGAAGAGAAGGGACTTGAAGGGGATAGCAACTTTGATCCCTGCCCGGATGTTCAAATCTCTCATGAGGAGTGGACTAATCCATGGAAATTGACTCTAGTTGTCAAATTTATGGAAAAAGAACAGAACGATACTGAAGACTATTGTTCTTATCTTTTTCTCCCCTAGCATAGCATTTTCCTCTTGCCTATCTTCTAATGGATATTTGTTTAGCTTTCAGAAGCAGCCAAAACGGCTAAAAGAACTCTTTCCTCCTGAAGCAATAAGAGAAATAGAGTAGTGGAATTTTAAGCAAAAGAAAAGTGTGAAGATGGTAAATTGAAAATAATGGTCGTATAAGATGATGAAAAAAATAACTGCAAGACAGATGTACCTCCACGGTCTGGATTCTATGAGCCTTCCAATCCACAATTCCTCCAAACTTGGAAACAGCTTCCTTGACAGATTCAAATGGGGCTGCTGTATCAATAAGGCCTCTTTTTGCATTAATTTGCTTGGCACGTGTAGGTGAGTCAACCGTTCTCACAGCAACATCGGCAACCTTGGTTTGAGGTGAATTAATCTCTAGTTCAATTTGGTGATTCTGCAAATCTTTTGTTTCAGAAGGGGAAGCTGAGAGTATCATCTGATTATCAACATCACTGTCAGCAGGAACAGTAGTGCCACCATCCTGCAATCCATGCCTGTCAAAGATATCTTCTAAAGCTCCAGGTTCAGAACCTGCAACCACAGTTCCCTGGTGGCTTTGTTCTGTTACATCAACCGTAGCATTTGAGGTTGAAGCTGAATTATCTGTGGGAAGATATTCATCTTGTCCTACAGTTTGATCATCAGAAGCATCTGGTGACATAGCCAATTCAGATAACTCAGTCACTGGCAAATGAGTTCCAGGCTCCATTTCTCTATTACTAAGTGGGTTGGTCGGAGCTTCAATGGAAGATTGATTATTGGGTGGGTTTATCGCTTCAGTATTTGCTTCAGTGGGTTCTGCTACTGGCCTCACTTCAGCACTTTTTTGAAGAGAATTCTGAGGGTGTCTTGTCTTCAACATCCTCCATTTGTAGGAAGCAGTTGGGAGTGCTAAAAGTGTCTAAAAAACAAGTAACAAAGAAAATCAATCAGTGAAAAACGAAAGCAAAAAACAAGAGAATTACTCACTGTATATAAGCTTTTCAGTATATACAATTAGAGTTACAGATTAAAAATTTCCATGCATAAGTTTCAAATTTAAGAGGGATTACTGCTCCCAAGAACAAGTCACAAAATAATAATTCATTTTTCTCTTTGCACTCATCATCTCTATTGGGCTCTTAAGTTTTCACATTTTTCAGGGGACATATTGAGACTTCTTTATGGAATTCTAATTTCCCAAATAAATTAAGCCAAACTAGAATGTAACTGATATGAAACAGAACATTCTAAAGTTATCTGTAATTTGACAGATATATAGATCTCCTTACAAAATTTCTTTTATTTCAAGTTCCAATCACAATTAACTGCACTTCTAAAGTTATTTATGTGCCCATGGTGCTTGAACATCAATCCATGAAAAAAAAATACAGAATCGTATGATACATGAAAAGCTAATAGTTCTTCCCTCTTCTTACATATTCATATTCAAATCAAATTTACAATCACAAAGACAGAAAATCTTGGTACATCGAAAAATAGTAATTTAAATAATAATTAGAATAGAAAATAAATACTCTGCATCTAGGCTGATGCAAAAGTAAGTTCATATCTCTATATTGGAAGCCAGGTTAATTCTTTTTTTTTCTCTGAACAATTTAAACCTATAAATCACACCATCTGTACTGGCTAACCTTTTGAAGGCAAAGATGTCGACTTTCAATGGTTAACCATACCAGGTATAAAGATGTGGACATGTTTGGGGATGCAGGGCAAATGCATCAGTGAACAGAACTTCGCCAATTTTTAACTGGGTTGCTGGAAATTCTTGTGGTATATGTATACCAAGGGAGAAAAACAAAAGCATAAAACCATGGAAAAGTCAAAATATGGCTGTTGGCAAAGCCAATAGATATCCACAAGCTCTGTTTTCTTTCCTATGCCTTAAAGTCCAGGCAATCAGGCAAACTTTGCATATCGTGCTCCAGCTATTATTCTTAAATAGTAATCCAAGCTTTGCAAGCCAGAAAAGTTATGACCATAAAAAAATTTCCAAGGACTAACTTATGATGAATTTTTGCTACAGAGTCCCCACAGACATGTCAAGAGGGGAGAGGGGAGGAATTCAAGCTCCAAGGAGGAATTGAGGGACAAAGAAGAAAACAGATTAAGCAGTAAGTTGCTGCGTTGAAAAAGGAAGAAGAACGTGGAAAGCAGAAAAACATAAAGAATGAAGAAGAAGAAGAAGAAGATAAGCAGGGAAAGAGAGGAACATACCCAGATTAAGCAGAAGCGAAAAAACTGATGATGGAGACTTAGCTGATATTAATGATCTCTGGAAAATTTTTGAGGAGGAAACACAATGAAAATTAAAATTAGCTTTTGCAATAATAAAACGAAGGAGGAAAAGTTGCAGCCAAAATTAGAACACAGGAAAAAACGGGGAGGGTGCACAGTTACTGGGGCCTACGTCGTCACACACAATTAGATCCTTCGGTGCTCTCTCTCTCTAAATTTCAAGATCGCAGTTTTATTATTATTAAAATAATTCGTCTTTTATTTTATGTGTTCTACTGCTATCCAATCACTATTTAATGCTGCCGGTATTTGCGCTTTGCTTGTTTTCTCATTGTTATGTTTTTGTTTTTGGAAATAGTTTTGGGATGATTTTATTTCAAAGACAAATTTTGAAATAAAAAATAATAATAATTTGTGTGTTTTTACAGTTTTGCCATTGTGAAAACAGTATTTATGAGTTGTTTACCGTGTTTTGAATGAAGTCAGAGAACAGGGAACAACGTCGGAAAACTTACTGGGTGTTCTGTTGTCTGAACACAGTGAAACAAAAACTGTTTTTAGTATTTATACAGTGAAAACAATCTTTCAAACAGTTATAATTGTCTTTCACTTTTTGAAAACAACAAACTACTTTGAAAAACTGTTCCAAACACGCGGCTTTTTTTTTTTGTTAAATAAAAGTTCAGAAAAAAAATTATCTTATTTTAAGATTATTAAAAATTTAGAATAATACTTACAAAGTATGTATATCAGTAAAATTATCAACAAAAATTGAATTCAAAGTTTTTATATTCATCTCATTCGAGTTTTTCAAACTGAAGAAATATTTTATTTGACTCTTTATCTTTTATTATAAAAAATAGAATTTAACTCTTTTAAAATTTAAAAATATAAAGAATATAATATTTATAATCATTAATTAAAAAAATAATAATTCTCGATTTATAAAGTACTCGCTGGTCACAATCATGTAACAGTGCTTGTAATAATTAGATTATATTATTATTGTTACAGTTACAAGACAAAAGTTGTTTTGACCTTCATCTCATAGCCACCTCGCCAGCCAGGTTGAGGTGGTCCACCTTATATATATATATTTTTTTTTTAATTTTTTCCGACGCTCTCCTCTTGTTTTTGTTTTTGTTTTTGTTGTTGAGCAACCCAAGTCTTAACAAATAACAATGTTGTAAAAAGAAAAGTAAACTTTCTTTTGTCTTTTTCTGAAATCCCTAGTATTTTCTATGGCTATGTGATTGTGCTAGTCACTTGAGAAATCAAAGATCATAATCAGTAAGTCACCGCCCATCGTAAATGATGGTTGGAATGGACCCTGTTGAAGGAGGATTAGGACAAAAGGTCCGTTAAACCCATTTGATAATCTTGACGAGTAATTAAATATTTATTAATTTATTTATTATTATTATTATAAATATTTAAAGTTTATTAAATATAATCAATAATCAATAAATATTTAATGATTCATCAAAATAAAGTATTCAAAAAAATATAGTTAATTAAGTTATCTGCGATATGACATCCTTGATAATGATGCTTATATATGCACCGTGGATTAGTATTTGGTAGTAGTAATTATTTGGGCAATAGCGTCATAAGCCATGACGAAAGCATGGGGGCATGGTTTGCATGTTACGCAATTGACCAGCAAGCGGACTTTGTAAATTCTGAGTTGGGGGACCCGAGGGTTCAAAAATGTCTAACCCATATCGCAAGTTGGTTTCAGTTTAATGAAGAATTGCTGGTGCAGTGCCTTACGTGATTGTCCTTGGGCCAACGATGGTGATTCATGTGGTTAATTCGAATGAGGAAAGGGCTTCCGGTGAGTTTCTGTGTCCGTGAAGAGGTTGCCACATTGGCCCTGGTCTGCATGGGTAGCAAGGAACGCCCTATGCTCTTATGGTAAAAGCTAGTTCATGCTCCGGTTGTACAAAGTGCTTTCTTTTACAGCAATAGTATCAGAAAATTTGACTCGCTTGATGCATTTCAAAATTTGTCGTGTGCAGAAGTGCATGCATGGTTTTTGGACATTACCATACCATGCATCTGACAGGGTCTTCACAAACTAAACGGTAGTGTCTCAAACTCAACTGAGAATGGAGGAGGTGGTTGTATGAATGGGTGCTGTTATTTGAGATAGGGAAGGATGCAATGCTGCACGTGCAGAGGTCTTAGCTCTATGACGAGACCTACAAGAAAAGTGACTTAAACACTTCGAAGGGAGGAACATTCCAACGAGATTATACCTCGTGACAAAAAAAAAAAAATCCCCTTCCACGACGTCTTAGGCTAGCTCTTGAGTGCGACTAGCATGATATTGTTGAGGAAATTAAACGGACAATATGGATGTGTACGAAGCTTTATCTACTACTTCGTATCAAACTTATATATTTTGGTGCTCTCATATCTTTGATTGAGATTTGAATTCTTTTTTTTTTTTTTAAAAAAAGAAAGATTCCTCTTATAAAAATTTAGATTTCTCTCTTTCTAATAAATAATTGGAAAGTAACCATAAATTATTGATATAGTTACACATTTAGATATGAAGATTACGATTTGATTTTTAGAAATCACATTTCATAAGAAGAGTTATATCATTATCATTCCTATATTATGGGGTGATTCAAATGGGTCAAGCCTTGTAAAATATTCCTAATTCACACAAAAAAAAGTGTCTTTTAGCTTTCTATAACAAACTAATGTGTCCCTCCACAGTCAAATTTTAGTCTTTATCTCTCATAATAAGATTATCATGATCCAAATTCTCTATGAAAGATTAAAAGTAGTAGATCTCAGCATAATTATTAGTGTATTCATTTACAATAAATTTTGTACATTTCTCTTATAATATAATCCTCTTATGTTCTTAAAAATAGAGGATAGGATTCAAATTTTTATCTCCATATATACATGTCACAAAAGTTTAGGATAACCATGTTTGTAGGAATGGGAATAGACTGGTTGATGACCTCTATTACTTTTAGATTGGGTGATGCTGCATGGTTACAAGATGCTCCAAATGAAATTATTATTATTATTATTATTATTATTATTATTTATTTAACTATATGATGTACTGGCTATTGCTTTCATCTTGATGAATTCAATTTTTCAGAAAAATGATTATTTATATCAATTAACTACAAAATAAATTAATCTAAAGATATACATTTATATAATTTTATTCACAAAAAAAGTTTAATTGAGTTAAAATTAGAAATTGTATTATTAATTAATGTAAATAATTTTGAAAAACTAAATTAGGATCAAAAGATTTATTTATAACTAAACTACCATTTTGATCCTCTAAAGATTTACTTGATATTAATTTAATCATTCAAATATATTTAATATTAATTTGATCTTTCAAATATATGTGACATCAAATTAGTCTTATAAAAATTTAAAATAACATCAAAATAATTTTTATGAAAAATTATTTTAGAGGACCATTTTGATGTCACTTTAAATTTTTAGAGGATAAATTTGATATCACATATATTTAAATAACTATTTTAATGTCACTTTAAATTTTTAGATAAGTAATTTGATGTTACATATTTCTAAAGGACTAAATTAATGTGAAATAAATTTTTAGATGACCAAAATATTAGTTTAGTCTTTATTTATTTTTTAATTGGGAATTATGGTCATGCCACGTCGAAGGTTTCTTTGACACCTCTAAAGTGTAGAATGCATTTAGGATCCTATGCAGTGCAGTTTGTTGGTGTAATTTTAGGTAAAAACAGAAGTCAAGTAACGCCTATGATATGATTTTAAAATTTAAAATGTATTTGTTTGTATCTATCCTTCTCTAAGTGTACATGCAGTTAACCTAGAAGATCCAAATTTGTGCTCTTAAAGGCTATGTTTGGGAGTGCAAAGGGTATAGGAAATAAAGATATTTAAAGAAAATAAAAAAAAATGGAAGGGAAGAGAATGAAAGGCTTACTAATAAATTTTTCTTCTCTTATTTAAATATTTTAAATTTTCTAAAATCTTTCAAATTAGAAAAATTTTAAAATGTTAACAAAAATTAGTTTGTGAGGGTTTTAAAGGATTACTTGAAAATTTTCGTTTTCATTTTCTTCTTTTATAAAACTCCAAATGAGGGAGATGCTTGTGATTAACCTCTCCTTTTCTTCATTTTTAATCTCTAATCCCTCATTCAAACATAGTATAAGAGATTAAAGTGCAAATGGATATTTATTGATGAAAAAAAAATATTCTAACAAATTCATAATGATTATCCAAATATAAGTATTATATCAAATCCTAAAACATTATTTTTTAATCAATAGCTATAAACATTTAACATCTAGCCAAATTCAAAAGTTGAATTTAATATCCGAAAACCTTTGGCTTTTCCCGAAGAATCATGGTATTTGCTGGCCTTTTCAAATAAAAAAGAAAGGATAGAAAACATTATTAATGTTTTTCTCTTTCTGGATTAATTTCAATTTATTATTCTAATGTACCCTTCTTATAAATTAAGGATTGATTCTCATGGTTAGGATAAATTTATATACCACAATTGATTTTCAAACGAAAAAATAATCTAAAATGATCTTTCAATTATGTCATAACTGATAAGCTTGTATTTACGTTCACTCATGATCATGATTAATTAGAAGAGTAAATTGATATTTTAAGCCTTTTTTTTTATCGAAAAAATTACTTGTTTACATGTTATTTTTAAAATTGTGACAGTTAACTAGTAACTACTAAATCGGAGGATATTATGACATTATTTAAAAAATGTAAAATCATTAAAAAAAGGTGCTTAATTTTATAAATCAAATTAAAAGTTTAATTAGATGAATAAATTTAGGTGACAAAGCACAATTGACTTACATTTGTATGATATAATACTTGGCAAAGGAGTTCCTCGTGAAAGAAAGTATCATACAACGCTTTCAATTGCAACGTCAAGGGCGCCGCAAGACTCCTCGATTTTTTTTTGGTCTACAAGAGTCCCTCGTTTAGAAAGTAATGTTGATTCCAGTTCTGTTTTTTGGTGACAGGTTTTGAGTTGTTGCTGTTTTTTTGGGTCCACTTTTTGAGGTTATTGGTTTTTTGGGTCCACTTCCTGAGGTTGTTGGGTATTTTTTTTTTGGTGGAAGAGATTGTTGGTTGATCATCTGGTCTTGATAGATTCTTAGTTAAGAGGAGTGGGACAAGAGTAGTGGATTAGATAGGGCCCATGGGCCGAGGTTCCTAGGTGTACAATACCATATTCTTGTATCGAATTAGGCTGAGACCGTCTTATAACTTACAAAACTCTACTTCCATTTTACCATACATATATATATATATATATATATATATATATATATATATATGGCAAAAATTTTGAGTTATTGGTTTTTGGGTCTACTTCCTGAGGTTGTTGGATATTTTTTTTTTTGATGGAAGAGGTTGTTGGTTGATCATCTGGTCTTGGTAGATTTCTAGTTAAGAGGAGTGAGACAAGAGTAGTGGATCAGATAGGGCCATGGGCCGAGATTCCTAGGTGTACAATACCATATTCTTGTATCGAATTAGGCTGAGACCGTCTTATAACTTACAAAACTCTACTTCCATTTTACCATACATATATATATATATATATATATATATATATATATATATTATATATATTATATATGGCAAAATTTTGAGGTTATGGGTTTTTTGGGTCCACTTCTGAGGTTGTTGCATATTTTTTTTTTGGTGGAAAGGTTGTTGGTTGATCATCTGGTCTTGGTAGATTCTTAGTTAAGAGGAGTGGGACAAGATAATGGATCAGATAAGGCCCATGGGCCGAGGTTCCTAGGTGTACAATACCATATTCTTGTATCGAATTAGGCTTAGACCGTCTTATAACTTACAAAACTCTACTTCCATTTTCCATACTATATAATATATATAATATATATTATGGCAAAAATTTTGAGGTTATTGGTTTTTTGGGTCCACTTCCTGAGGTTGTTGCATATTTTTTTTTGGTGGAAGAGGTTGTTGGTTGACATCTGGTCTTGGTAGATTCTTAGTTAAGAGGAGTGGGACAAGAGTAATGGATCAGATAGGGCCCATGGGCCGAGGTTTCTAGGTGTACAATACATATTCTTGTATCGAATTAGCTTAGACCGTCTTATAACTTACAAAACTCTACTTCCATTTTACCATATATATATATATATATATATATATATATATATATTGGCAAAAATTTTGAGGTTATTGGTTTTTTGGGTCCACTTCCTGAGGTTGTTGCATATTTTTTTTTGGTGGAAGAGGTTGTTGGTTGATCATCTGGTCTTTGTAGATTCTTAGTTACGAAGAGTGGGACAAGAGTAGTGGATCAGATAGGGCCCATGGGCCGAGGTTCCTAGGTGTACAATGCCATATTCTTGTCTCGAATTAGGCCGTCTTATAACTTACAAAACTCTACTTCCATTTTACTATACATATATATATATATATATGGCAAAAAAAGTGTGAATGTTACTTCTCACTTTTATAATTGGTATAACAATTTAGGATTAAATCTCACTTTTATCGAAGAGGGGAGGAAAGAAAAAAATGTTACTTCTCATATAACAACAAACACTTGTGAATGAAAAAAAATCTTGAAATAAAAATGATAAGAGAGACATTACAAGTTGGAAATAAATGAGAATATAATATGCTGATTTAGGTGAAAAGCGAAATTATATTATTAGTGCTAATAAAATATGACGGGAAGGTGCAATGAACTTTGTTTTATTTGAAAATTAAAATAAATATTGCTGATTTCAAAACCTAATACGAGTAATCATATAAATTTTATTGAGTTCGCTTAATCCAACTTGTAACGTCGATCTCTTTGGGTTGGAAAGAAGTGGCCATAATAATGTGATTTTGCGGGCTTTGCTTTTTCAGTAGGTATACCTATATATCCATAAATGTTTGCTCATATATTGAGTTGTTGCTCTGGACAAACTCGGGGGGGGGGGGGGGGGGGGGGGGGAGGGAATAGGGACCGTTAATCAGACAACTCAAATTAACTAAGCAAATGTTTGTTCACAAAGCGATAAACAGAAGAAATTATTAATTTAATTCATTAATTATTACGCTTCTGTTAATTCCCTGCAGGGTTGGTAATGCATGGGATTTTTAGATTTATTAAGAAGATAAAAATAAAAGTGAAAAATTTAAAAACAAATTTTATATGAAAGATTAGTGTAATATTATATTTTCTTAAACAGTTTTGTTAATAATATTTTTAATACGTAATAAAGTAAGTATTAAATAAAAAATAAAAATATTTAATATTTAAAATTTTAAATACATTTAATTCTTTTTTTATTTAGTAATTAAAAAAATTATTAGACTAATTATTTAAAAAAATTATGTATAAAACTCATTTTTTAATTTTTTTATTCTAATTTTTATTCCATATCACATTGAACTTAAGAAACAATTTTTTCTGGGTTTATAAAATGTAAAAGTCACTCAGACATTGCTTTTTTTTTTTTTTCAAAAGCTTGAGAGTATATATATATATATATATATATATATATATATAACTTTATATTTTTTTAACTCATCTTTCTAGTACTTAATAAAAAAAGTATATTTATTATCTTAAAAATTTAAAATACATTTAATATTTTCCTCATTTGATAATTAGAGTTGAAAGATTATTAAAAAAATAAGTTATGATAATAAAAAATCATTCTAAGTCTTAAATATTTTTTATATTATCAAGATATTAAATATTTTATTTTTATTTAATATTTATTTTATTAAATATTAAAAAAATTATTCAAAAAATGTTCTGAGAGAATATAGTAACACTCTTTATATATAAATATATATATGCACATGGGAATGAGCAATAGGTAATGCAAGCTCTAGTCTGGCACATGTTTGACTAACCCATAATAAGGAGCAGAATCAGAAGCATTGGCTAAGCGAGCTTTGCTCTATAATATTCACACATCAATAAATTAAGTGCATGGAAAAATAGAAAAGATGTCCATAGTCCATAGACCATAGTCCATGACACCATGTGAAGAGTGTCCCTATAGAGTATTAAGAAGACACCCAAAAAAAAAAAAAAAGGAACGCAGAGGGAAAATACAAAATCTTATCCTAATTCAAGGCCTCTTAATTATCCATCAAAAGAGAGCCAGATCGTCTAGGATCCGTAATATTGATCCTCCAATGCCCGTCGGGTAAACCCTTCTCGCCAGCTTTCAACCTGTCCCAATTCAACTCGATCCTGCGTCGTTTCGTTAACCTACACAACCTCTGCAACCTCTCATCCATTCGATCATGGAGTTTCCACCACCTCTGATGCGCCACATCGCTCGCATAAACCCTCTGATCCTCCACGTCCCAGTTGCAGTCATAGTCCCTGTAGCAAAGCCACGGCTTCACTCCCAGATAATGGATCGCGTACACCTTCGGCGGCTCCGCCCCGAACATCCCGTTCTTCACGCTCGCCTCCAGCGTCGTGTTCGCCCAGAAATTCTTCAGGAAATTCACCCTCCTCGGCAACCTGTGCCACCACACGAATACCTCGTTCAGGAACCCCTGGTCCCCGCCGTTGTACGACACGATCTCTTCCCGGAGCTCCATCAACATGCGGAACGTGCATTTCGACGGCTCGATCACCATGATGCCGGAGTTGAAGATGGATTGGTCGTTCCCCGTGGCGGAGATCTGGGGGAAGTGGAAGAGGATGTCCAGCCTCCGCAGGACGATGATGTCGGAGTCGATGAAGATGATCTTGTCGTAGTCGGTGAGCTGCCACAGCCGGAACTTGCTGTAGTTGTACTCGTTGTAGGTGCCTTTCTCCGCTCTCGGGTTCCGGATCCGCGTGATGAGTCGGATCTTCCAGCCCGCGGCGGCGAGGGCCTCGCGTTTGGGAACGGAGATAGACTTGTCTACGAGCAGGATAAGGTCGCGTTTGGTGCCGGTTTGGATAAGGCTCTGCGCCAGGGTTATTGCGCCGCAAACATAGCGTTCGGAGGAGTGGAGCACCGTGGCGTAGGCCTCGCGTTTCGCTGCCACTTTGCTCGTGACGCTTCTTTCTATCCTGGACATGTCGTACACCTCGTCGATCCCTGAAAATCAACATTTTCATTTTTCTTTTAAAAGAAAAAAAAATTGTGCATGAAGATTCGAAAGCTAAGTGCTAACTAACTTTGATTGTAACTTGGGAAAATGGTTTCTTAAAAAGCAAAATGAAAACTCGTCAACAAGGAACCCATCCAAAATATTGTGGTTAGTTCACTTCACATCAAACAAATATTAGTGGTTATTAGTTGTTGAGCGCAAATAAAATATACATGTGATGTAATTTTGACTGTCCTACACTCTCCCCACTGAGCAAAGAACAACTTCCACAAAGATAATCAATTGCAAACAATATAATTAACGGTTAGACTATTCCACGGGAATATTCTTAATGATGACACAATTTTAAAATCACAAGAGGTCATAACTTTTCTTACAATATTAATTTATAAAAAAAATTGTAAATCCACTACACCTTCATGAAAACAGCCGAAAAAATAACTTAATAGAGATAAACGTTTACAATTGAAGTTTATTAAAACAAAATAAGCATCCTCTAATAATTTTCTAATCTTTTTTTTTTTTGTTTTGCAAATGACTTCTTCTTTAAGGAATTCATTTTTCCACCTTGAAATGATTGTAACGGTTGATTACAAATATTTTTAGTTGATCACTACATAATATAACAAAATATTTTATTGCACTAAACACCAGATGACAATAACAAAAACTAAAATGTTTAATTTTGCACTCTCCTTTTCTACAACTCCTCCCTGCCAAGAAGAAAAGGAAAACTTCTTCACAAAAAATAATATGCAAAACATGAAATTATACCCTTACTTCATGGGGTAATATAAGAAAATAATTTATAAAGATATTTCTTTTTGGTGAGAAATATGATAGTAAATATAGATTGCTCTAAGATTATGGATTAAGACATAAGTGACATGTACGGAATTCCATAAGAGCATGCAGAGTCTTAAGAAAATTTCTTTCAAAATTTTAAACATCTAATTGATGGTCCTAATTATGTTGTTATGCCTTAAAAAAAAAAGTCACGGTTTTAGTTATGGTTGATGTGAGAGATCAGCTAACTCAAAAGATTTCACCAACCACATTATTAAGATTGAAAGAGTACGAAGCTGGTTAGTAAAATGAAAAATAGAAGATTATTTTAAACCGAAGTCGTCTCAAGCAAGCGCCTGTAGCTCAGTGGATAGAGCGTCTGTTTCCTAAGCAGAAAGTCGTAGGTTCGACCCCTACCTGGCGCGCAAATGTTTTGTTTTTATGGCTACTATTCTTGTTTTCTGCAGAGAAAGATGTAATTTTTGAAGGCATACCATACCTTGTTCCCAGAGGGGCAAAGCCAACTTGCAGGACCCAACAGGCAAAGAAACCTTCTGCTCCAACCTCATCACCTCTGGCTTGTAGTACCACCAGTCACCTTCCTTCTTGACCAAGTCGTCGCATAGAAACAGCTCCAGCATTGGCCTGCACTTGCTCAAAAAAACCACCTTCGTCTTCCGTTTCCAATCCTTCTTCCCCTTCTTCACGGCCAGGTTTGCCACAATGAGATGAACCTGTAGCCGAAAAACGTCCCTCCCCCACCCCTCTTCGGGATACTTGCATGGAAGCTTAGCCACGATCACGTCCATGCTTTGGTATCCTGCAAAGTCTGGCATGGGTATCTCCGGGCACGATGGAACATCGCTCTCTTCCTCCTCGTCTATCCATTCAGGGAACAAGTCGGTCCAATTGAAAAACTGTGACACCCTCTCAAAGTAAACGGGTATTGTTTCCCCATGCGAGCTCCATTCACTGACATCATCTTCATCCATGTTCACCATTCCGATTTTCAGTTGTTTCTTCCCCATTTGTCGAAGGAAGCTAGGCACCTCTGTCTTCATTGCATTCTTCTTTGGCCCCTGTGGTTTTTCTTGAGGTTCCTCCAATACTGCTTTCATTTTGATGCTTTTCTCTGCCTAGAAGTTTGAAGATCAAACAAATAATGGCTTATCAGAATACATGATTCATGCGTAAATTAACTAAAGCACTCAATGGGGAAAAGAAGAAGAAGGGGATGCCATTAGAGTAGGCTCACCTTACCTTGAGATGGCATTCGCGCAAGGAGCACCTGACAAGGGAGGGTGCATTCTCGAAATAGACCGAAGAGGAAGGACGGAGAAGACAGGTTGCATAAAAAACAACCAGAAAGACGGCAAGGAAGAACAAATTGATTTTGATAACCAAAGCTTTAGATGGTGCCGTCTTCACCATCTTTTGAAGACTCGAACCTTCCATCACTAGAGCAATTTTAGCAGCAGTGCCACAAATGGGGGACTAGGCTGTATATCCCAAATGATTTCCCCACTTATAAATTTAGATGAAGCAGTAGTTAAATATGATGATTAGATTAAGGAGCAAGGTTGGAAGTAGTTGTTAGAGAATTAAAGCAAATCTCGAAGAAAGATGGAATGGACCATTTATGCAACTCCATGTGTCGTTTCTCTGTTTTGGATTTCCATTCACACTTGACAATTATGAGGTTGGAGCACCTAGAGTTTCTAGACAAAATTCCAAATTACCTATATATCATCATGCGTTGCTCTCGTCTCTTAATCATTTCAGAACCATAAGGAGGGATAGAGTAGTAAAACAGCAATTCCATTAAGAAATATGAAAATAGGAATCTTGTCCAGGGCAGGCGTGCAGGCTCCCCAACAACTATTCGGTTGCCCAGTCAACTTCATACATGCAACGAAAGATCTCGGTTATTTGTTCATGAATTGTGAAGCTCCACCAATTCCTCATATATAATCAATAAACTGCTTTCGCTAATCTTGTTCATTATTGATATAAAATATGTTTGCAGGCTCCGCGTCAGCACATCACAAACTCATCACAATGATTTGAGGGGCAAATTATGCACGGGTACAGCCCAAGAGAATGGTAAACTATCGCATTTTTGTCCCCACATCATCGTTTTGATGACTAGACTAACTCAGTGGGGACAATGCATGAAGCCAATGGGACACCTCCCATCCCAATCTTACAGTGAAATGAAGCACAGCAGTAGGTCAACTATGACTCTTACAGATCCATGGTAAATCACTTTTTAAGGAGGTAAATCAATTCTGACAATCCTCCTTCAACACTTCCCCCTGCACCATTCCCTCAAAAAGAAAGAAAGAAAAGAAAAGAAATCTCAAATCTCATCTTATTTTCACAAACAGAAGGGAAAACAAACGTAAATATAGATCATTATCTCCCCCGAACTCATAAAAGTAGAATTCAAGGAATTGGATACAGCTATTTTACATTTAGTATTTGACAAACTCAACAATGGCATTCCATCGATCTTTAGTTGAAATGAATGTTAGCAGTTATGTCCTCCCACATACACACATATCTTGTATCCACTGAGGATCTTTAAAGCAGTATCTGCATCATGAAGAATTTCTATTTTGAGAAGACAAGGAGAAGGAAGAACACAACGAAGCCAGAGGTCCTGACATCTCACCAGCTGACTAAAATGTGACAACCATAACATCCATTTTGCTCGTGGATACCACATAAAACTATGGTTGGCTTCAGTTAGCACCCTGGGAATCATGCATTAATTTCTTGTACGTGTTGAGAGTGACTTTTTCCTGGCGGAATCAAAATAAAATTGTCCCATCATGAATTCCTTTCACTCACCTGCGTCATCGGAGAGAGAACTTATAGGAATTCAAACTGTTTCCTAACTTATAAGCTATTAACCTGTAAGCAGACTTGCCCCCATTTTTTTTCAGTACATCTTCCTAACTGCCAATCTGTTTTGAATAAAGAAAGAAAACCGAACTTCAAATAAATGATGAATCACAAATGAATTAAAAAAAAGGGTAAAGACATATCCACTTTAGCACAGAATCAGCTTTTCAAGAGCAAAATAAAATTGGTTGTGGCTTGGGATGAGGGATGACTAAAGAATGTGAAAGAACTAAGCAGCTCTGACAATTACATTGGAATGCCAAAATTAAGAAAATTAATTAATAAAATGAATTTGAAACTTGATTCCAAATTTCTGCCATGCATTAGAGAGCACAAGAAAGACATGAGATGGCAGATTCTATAGCACTACATGCTTAGAAACACCAGGTCCTCTAGATGATCTAGAAATTTTGGACATGCAGTTCCTTCTCAATATCTTCCTGTCCATTTAAACAGAACATGATAACTGCTATATATTTATATTCTATACAGCAACATGCCAATGATGTCTTAAGACTATTAACAGTGTAAAGAAACCAAAAGAAGATCAATGGGTCAAACAAACCTTCAAGAAATATACAGGGCAATAACGCTTGTTCTTCTCACAACTAAAAGGTCTGACTGTAAGCACATATGATTATTAGTCAAAGAAAGAAAGAAGATCAACTGAGGACTGTCACAGAGTTATTTAAGATTAGTGAGAGGGCACTACCACTAAATACTTAAATAATCAAATAAGAAATCATACCTGAAAAACAGGAACTCCATCAAACCCATCCTTATTGGTTGCTCTGAGCTGATAAACATGAAATGGAAAACAGTAGTAGATGCAAACTTATACAATGCTATTTCTAAGGAGCTTAAAAACTAAATATGAATTATTTTTTTCCTTTTTGACGAAGAACTTTTCCAATTATAATTATTTACTTCCCGAGTGACTTTCAACGTCATTGAAGCCAAGTTGCAACTCTACTGAGCGTCAAACAAGGACTAGTCAATTAAAGGCATGATAGATACAAATATGGTATACAGGTTTCAAAGAATCAAGATAAGGGACAAATTATAACCTAATACAAATATATAGAATTTCCTTTATGTATGTCATTTTATTACATATTTTGAAAACAAGCATTTTCTTTGGCATCTGAAGAATTAAGTATAAAAACAAGAACGGGATGGAGGACCAAATGCATGTCATATTGGGCACCATCATAAGCCACTATATACTGCCCATCAATGTGATTTCCGTCTCCTTCTATTAGGTCAGCATACACTTCAAACAGCAAACAATAAGAGCTTCAAACATGGAAGAAATGCTTGTAATTTTAACACTAATGGATTCATGCAAAATTTCTATTATATAAAGTGATGGCAACATACTTATACAATGATAACTTGTTGAGCTATAACTATAGATGCCAATTGCCATTGCTTACTAACTCTACCCAATTCTGGAATCCGTTTCCAGCCATGTTCTCCTTCAAGACAATACTAACTAAATACAGGACATCATTAAGAAATCCAGGATTAGAGGCAGAGCCCATTATTCCAATTTCTGATCCCAAATTTAGAAGCATAAACCAACCCAAAAGCAAGTCAAATCTATTTAATGAGTCCAATGGATAGATAATTGCATTTTCTAACATTAATAAAATTTTTGTATTAACTGTTTTCTCTTGAAGGGCCGGCCAATAAGAGAAGTGGGAAAAAAAAAAGAAAAATATTAACATGAGCAAGAAGGGCTTCGGCTTTTGTTGGATTGACTTGGCTCTATCACTATCAGGATCAGAAATGAGAATAAACTCACAGTTGGAATTGCTAACTGTGTAAACTACTGCTGTGCCGGCGAGGGACTTTGATGGATGAAGGTGGAAAACGAAACAAGCGGGTGAGTGTAACTGTATGCGTATATAAAAATGTATAAAATAATATGTAAAAAATATATATATATATAAATGTATAAGTATTTTTTAAAATTTTTTTTAAAGAGTTAGAATTTGCGATCATTTTATTCTTGTTCTTACCCCGACAGAAGCAAATTAAGAAAAAGAGAATACCATGCATATAATCCATACCAACTGCTTCCACTTGAAGGAGATGGAGATTCTTTTTTCTTTACTTGCCATTCACTCATCTTCGATAGAGTCCGCTACACGATATTAGGAATACAAGATAAGATAATATGTAGTGGGGTGGATTGATACCGTGAGAGAATCAGACTACTGTGCCACAATTGACGCAATTAAGAGTACATCCAATTTGGACCGGGTGAGTGAGAATCTTGCAAGTTGCAACTTTGGCTATGTTTCAGAGAGTTTTGGAGGAAATAGAAAGAAAATAAATCTTAAGAAAATGAAAAGTGAAAAAATAAAAAAAATAAAAAGTTAATTAAATAATTATTTTATCATATTTGAATGTTTTAAATTTTTTAAAATATTTTAAATTAAAAAATTTTAAAATATGTATAAAAATTAATAGAAAAAATTTTAGATGATTATTTAAAAATCTTCATTTTCTTTTTCTCCTTTTATAAAATTTTTAAATAAAAAAAATTTATGATAAGCTTCTCTCTTCTTTCATTTTCCCTTTCTAATATTCAAACATAGCATTAATGTTAGAAGAACCAAGTGTTTGTTATCTGAGAAGTGCGAACCCATCACGCCTATATAACTCCCTCGTCATGCCATTCTTAAAACCATAGCTTCAGCTTCATCCATCCATTCATCCCCAGAACAGTCACTTGAGAGAGAAGAGCTAGAATACGTACACCACATTAAAATGCCAGTGTTTTACATCAAGGTTAAGCCCCTGCCGCCGAAATTCGGCCTCACCGAAGAGGATATAAGGGCTATATTAAAGAAAGCAGATATTAATCGCGATGGTTGTCTGAGCAAGGATGAGCTCAAGGGTGCTCTTAGGGAATTTGGTTCCCGCTGCCCTAAAGTGAGAGCCATCCATTGTCTCTGGAACGTTGACGCCAACGGTGACGGACGAATCAATGAGGATGAATTGGGCGTACTTGTTGATATCCTTGCTACCTACTCCGGACGAGAAAAGAAGTAGTAAATGATATATCAGCCTCATGCTCATCCCATCACATCTAAATAGGAGTGCTTGCAAGGCGCGCACACACACACACATATATATAAGAGCCTCCATGTCTGCACAGTCTAGGCTGAAGAACAGGAGGGAATTATTTGCATCCTGTGTGTTGTGCTCTCTGAACGTCTACTATGTAATAACCTTTTCTTTTTAATAGTTTCATGCCCTTCTGTGCTTTGTGCTTTGTTCTACGTACTCTTGATAGAATAACAAGGTATCGGTTTCTATATATTTGGCTTAGTTTCTTAATTACAACATGAAATTATAAAGATCATCGTCTATTCGCATAAAAAGAAGAACAACATCGTCTAATTCAATTTGGCATAAATAATATTTCAAAACAGTTGAAAAAATTGCAATCAACTTTTGTAGAAGGAAGACCAACATAACCAACGAATTCAAATCCAATTTGTAAAGCATAACAATTACAACCGTAATATTACGTATTTCTTGTAGTCAAATTAAGTTAATTGTGCTACGGTAAGACTAAATGCAGTAACAACAAAATTAAATACAATATTTTTCAGTTTCATGAGATAGAAGCACGAAAAGAAGCGACACAATACAGATATGATATATAAAAATATTGATGCATATATATAATTCCCCATTTTAAACTATATTGATCGATACTCTTACATTTTAAATATAAGTTTAAGAAAGATTCAAATGTCAAATTATTTTTGAAGTAAATAGTCTCAACTTAATTTTACAAACCCATAGATTGTACAGCGTTCAACAAACATTGTTTGTATCATTACCATATGTGAAACCTAATCTTTCTTACTATGAAAAAGGAGTCAGAGCGAAATAGATGAAGCCACTAAAGCTAAGTGCTTTTTTCATCTTTTGGTTGAGACTTTTGAAAACAAGTTGAAACACTAAAAAAAGTACTTGTATTTTTTTTTAAAAAAAATTAAATTTTTGTACTTTTGAAAAGAGATATTTTTTATAACATAAAAAACTATTCAAACTAAAAAAAATACTTATTAAATATTATATTCAAACATAAAATGACTTTTATTTTTTATAAAAAATCTTTTAAAAAAGTTTATGTAATTTTTTTTTTTTAAAAGCTCGTCCAAATGAACTCTGAATCAGCTATGGAAAGCCAATCTTTCTTCCTTTGCAACCCCAATCTTACTTACCATTTACCGTCGATTATGGTGATAAGCCTTGGCTTTGGTACTGAAATGAACACACAAAAAACTGTCGAACTTGTTGAGGCTGTGCATTTCTCTCAAAACTTCTCCATCTCCATTCCTTTTCCTGCATTTTCATGCATTTTGCCTTGTTTGGAAGCAAATTTGCACAAGGTTAGAGAAACTACCAATTGCCGTGGCATCACGATGGCTCCTGCGCACAAGCATTTGAAGCAGTGTGATTTTTCTTTTTTAATGCTAAGGAGCTGGTCACAATGGGCTTATCACTAATGAACAAAAAACTGGTACATGGGTGTTACCAAAAAAAAATAAATCGTCTACATGGACGAGGCAATGAGCATATATTAATCATGGATAGCTTTGCCAGACATCAAGAAAATTTCCCAAGCGAAAAAAGGGTTTTATTTAAATCTTTCATTCTCCATTAATTTATCCTTACGTACAATGTAATAATCTTGCAAAGAATTATACCTTCTCATTGATTTTTTTCTTTTCTTTAACATTGTGCAAATAGCATTTTTCTTGTGCTTTTAATTAGAACTGATTCCCTTTCCAACCTTGTAAAGTTTTGAGGGGAACTAGAATTTGGGAAACTCACGCTTCATTTGTGACCAAATATGGTGACTTCATGCCTTTGACGACAGCATTGACAACATTGTGTTGGCATATAATTGATAGCAGAAAAAATGTCATCTACAATTGATAATGTATGTAGGATATATTCAGCAAGTCAAGCTGCTGCTTTTGTTTAAATGGAACCCGATTCCCTTTCAAGCATATCCAGTAGAAGTTCTTATGAACTGCTGAATCTTGTATGCGCTGGCTCAATCAAAGATTGATTTTGTGCAAGCATCTATAAGCTACACCAGGTAAGGTATTATTATGTCATATCAAAATATAAAAATTAAATTTGTATATATAATCATATTAATTTTGTAATATTTTATAATAAGATTTAATGCATTTAACATTTTTAAAAATACATAACAATTTCTCATAATTATTGTACTATTAAAAAAAAAACCTCATATAGTCAAGGACGGAGAGCGGAGAAGAGGGCTGTTGAACTGATTGGGGTCATGGATCCTTATTCTCAAAGTTTTTTTTTTAAAAAACTTTTAATACATTTTTGTTAATTTTTGAGAATTATTATTTAATAATTACATGAGACTTTAAATTTGATTTTTCACTTTTGATTGGTAACTATTACTAACAAGAAGTAATTGATTATCAGTCTATTTAATCACTTGATATACATATGTAATCACAAATTTACACATAATTAATTAATATAAAAATTATATAATAATTTTGGTATGCAAACAACAATTTGACTCTAAATATAATTGGCATACGGGACACACAAACCAAAAAGTTCCTCTTTATATTATATATTAATATTTGCCATTGTCCAATGAAGTTATGGACTAATCTTCTTTTAATTTGTTTGGTTAAAGAAAATATACTAATTAATATGAAAAGTCTTGAGAGAATGAACTCTGAAAAAAAAAAGTTTTTAATATAGATTCATCCAAACAAAACTGCATCCTTATTAACAAGAATAGCATTTACTCATGGCATTCTAACCCTATATATTTGGTTCCTATTCTCGACAAAATTAAGAAAGTGAGGGGTAATTAGAGAAAAATTTAGAGATTTGGCAAAAATTATAAATTGATATTGGAGTGAAAATCTAAGAATAAGTTCATTTTATATCCACTCTCTCTCTTTCTATAACAGCAGTAAAAGTTATATTGTTGAAGGACTATTCTCGTTAGAGAAATCAAACAATGCATTATAAATTTGTCCTTCAAATAATTAGATGATATTATAAAAAAAAATTATACTGTTAATAAATCAAAATTCATTCCAAAAAAAGTATTTCACCTTTAAATATTGTAAATTCCATTTGGACGAACAATTAACGCTTGTTCACATTAAATAATTAAGTGATATCCAATCACAGAAGCAGTGAAATCGAATCTTCCGTTATTTTGCATCTTATGCACGTTATCTATCCATTTTCTTGCCTTTAATATTGTTGTTCTAATAAAATACTATCAATCAAAAAGATGCTACAAACTGTGTACCTAAAACAAAAAAAAGAGGTCTCGAGTTCGAGACCCTGTGAATGCAGTAATCCGGATTAGTCGATAGTAGTCAAATACCGGATGGATTATTCCAAAAAAAAAAGATGCTATTAACTAAAAACACGTAATTTTTTTTAACGGATTGCAGTATATTGGAAAATAGGAAGAAGGAACAAACTATTTAAATTTTTATAAGTTGTATTAATCAAGGAAACAGCTAGATAAAATATTTTTGATTCTTAGTGAGTCGTCTTTACTAATCTGTCTTATCTAACAATCATTTTTAAATATTAAAAAAATTTAGGCTAAATTATGTCAATTTTTTTTTTAATTGTATAACACTACTCATGAATCAATTAACTCCTCTTTCTCCTTTTTTCTGTTATCCCCTGCCATTTAATTTTAGGACTCTTAATTTTTTTAGATTTCCGATGCTTGTACAACCGGTAGCCCTCTAGTTACATTTTGTGTAGAGACGGACACATTTTTTTTTTTCCCTCGAATTGAAGTGTTTTGTTTTTTTTCTCATAATCTTTCTCTTTAATCTCTGTACCCAAAAAAAAATGTAAATCATGTACCATACCAACTGCTTCCTCTCTAAGGAGATGGTGATTCTTTTTTCTTTACTTCCTATTCACTCATTTTTGGTAGAGTCCTATACAAGATATTACCAAAATAAGATAAGATAATGTAGAGGGACCGAGGGGATGATTGATCCCATCACTGAATCAGACTCTGCTACATTTGACCTAAGAATCTACTATGAATTGGGTGAGTGATTACAATCTTTCAAGTTGCCATCATATGAGAATCCACCTCGCTCTGAACAATTTTTTCATGAAGTGCGAATTACATTAATTTACCCATTGAATTATGTGACATTATTATAATAATCGTGTAAACTAAATTTAAGATAAATCAAATATTTATAGGTATTTAAGATAATTTTTATAAATTTGATTTACCTTATGAGAACTTTTATTTTAACAGTTAGATTGATATAATTCATACTCTATCAAAAGTTATTCAACGATATAAGTCTTCTAAGACTTACTTTTAGAGTAAGTAAATTAAAAAATAAAAAAAATATTTTTATTAAAATAAAAGAGTGTAAAATGTTAACTTACACATAAATAAATGTAGGTTAGTATTTTTCGATATATATATGTGTGTGTGTGTAAAATTAAAAAATAATCCTATTAATTCTGGTTGATTTACTCAATCATTATCCTTTATCCTGTATTAACTATCTCTCTGATTGCTTACTATGTAATAACCTTTTCTTTTAACCTTTTTAATTGTTTGATGCCCTTTTGTGCTTTGTGCTACTATTGATATAATAACAAGGTATTGATTTCTGTGTATTTTCTCTATGTTTGGCTTAGTTTTTAATTGTGATATGAAATCATGAAGGTCTTCGTCTAATTACATAAAAAGAAGAAGAACATGTCTAATTCAATTTAGCAAAAATAATATTTTTAAAAAGTTGAAAAAATTGCAATCAACTTTGGTAAACGCAAAACCAACACGATGAATTCAAATTTAATTTCTAAAACGTAATTACAATCATAATATTAGATATTTCTTGTAGTTAAAATAACTTTATTGTGCTATAAGAATACTAAATGCAACGATTAGCAAAGTTAGATACAATATTTTTCGGTTCTATAAGATACAAGCATGAAAAAATGGTAGAAATACGATATTATATTTTTCTTGTTTTATATCATATAATATACGAAAGTATTGGTAGATATATAATTTCCCATTTTTTACCATATCTATCTGTACACTGACCCTTCTGAATCAAAAGATACAATTTCAAGAAACATTCAAATGTCAAATTTTGAAGTAAATAGTCTCAACTTAGACACCAGTTCAAACCTACAAAGTGTAGAGTGTTCAACAATTACATTATTTATATCATCGATGAAACCCAATCTTTGTTACTAAGACGAAGGTTTCAGAGTAAAATTAATGAAGCCATTGAATTAGCTTGGAAACCCAATCTTTCTTCCCTTGCATCCCCAATTTTACTTACCAGTTATCGTCAACTGTGGTGATAAGCCTCAGCTTTGAGACTGAAAATAACCACACAAAAACCGCCGAATTTGTTGAGGCTGTGCAATTGTGCATCTCTCTCAAAACTTCTCGATCCCCATTCTCTTTTCTTGCATTTTCAATTTTTCATATGCTTTGCCTTGTTTGGAAGCAAACTTGCACACAAGGTTAGACAAGCTACTGGGTTCCGCCGTTGCCATGATATCTGGATAGCTCTTGTGCCCGTGCATTTTAAGCAGTGTGAATTATAAGTTTGCTAGACATCTAGAAAACCTCCCAAGCAAAATTAGGTTTTATTCAGATGATTTAATTTTAATTTACTATGATTATCAAAGTTTTAGTGTGTTTTTCAATTAAATTTTGTAAACTTAAATTCAAATGAATTTTTAAAATTAAAATTACGTTTAAAAAAATAATCTAAACGTTAAAAGAAATAAGACAAAAATAGACACTCATTTGAGTCCCTTGATGCAATGCTCACCCAAACATGGACTTATAAACTATCACATAATTGCTCATCCTAACATGCACTTATAAACTATTGTCCAATCATGTAATAATATATTTAAAGAGTTTAATTATAATAACATAGTCATTTACTTGAAAAATTATAGTGAATCAAAATAAACTCTATAATTTTTTTTCTTTAACTTTGATCAAATAACATTCTTCTTATGCTTTTCATTAGAACCTTATTCCCATTTCAACCTATCCAGTAATTAAAAATTCTTGCATGTAAAATTTTTTGAGGGAAAATTGAATTTGGGAAGCTCACGCTTCGACCAAATATGGGTGACTTCATGCCACTACAGCATTGATGTCATTTAGATTTTGTTGGCATATATAATTGATGAGATGAAATATATTATCCATTAAACTTTTACGTATATGCAAAGTAATTTCATTTTGAGTTACTATTATAATTAATTATTTTAATATAATATGGATCGTACTATCCATCCCGGCGAGGGACCAAGCCCAATGAATGCCACCCATTAATCACCTATCACCAGTCAAACAAGCTGGAATCCATACACAAAATTCGGACCCTGGGATACTTGCATTACAAAGGCATTGAATCTCGCCGATTGTGCTAATAGACCTCATCACTGTCCGATGCTAGCATGGTGTTTAAATGCCATAGCCACCATTTAACCTAGTGAGTCACTAGTTCAAGGTATGGTTATTTTAAGTTATATATACTTTATTCACCTTCTACATATATTGATTTGGATGTCGAAATAACTTTTGTAAGTACTACCACCATCTTTTTCAGAGGTCCTTTGACATAGTTTGGCCGCAACCAGTCCCCCTTTTAACATGGAAGGAACAGTATAGATATAAATTTTCAGTTATGTGTCTAAGAGTCGTGTAAATAATATATTCTTTTTATACCATAAGTGGAATATATTCAACTAGAAGCTGCTACTTTTGCTTAAATAGAACCCGATTCCCTTCAAACATATCTAGTAGAATTTCTTATGGAGTGCCGAATCTTTTCTTTGCTGGCTCAATCAAATAGTGATTTTGTGCAAGCATCTATAAGCTACACGAGGTGAGAAATTTGTAAAAATACATAAAAAAAATCTCATATAATTAGTCTATTATAAAAAAATTAGAAATAAAAAAAATCATACAATCAGGGGTCAAGACTGGAGAGAACAAGAGTGATTGGGGTCACAGCTTCCAACCTAGAAATTTTTTTAATAAAATATTTAATATAATTTTTCCGTATCTTTAGGGAGTTAGTATTTAAGAATTAAATGAGGAGATTTAAATTTGATTTTTTTCTTTTAGGTAAAGATTTAAGTTACCACACAATATCATCGTATATAATTTTATATACAACTCTAAGAAAAACGTTAAAATCATTTCTTGATTATGTGAAAACAAAACCATTAAGTCAATTTAATTCAATTCAAGTCAAATTTTGATTATTGGAAGCACACCTTATGAAAGTGATAAGAAATTTTTGAGTAGGCATTACAGATATTTTATTCAACCGTTAATATATATGATTAGTATTTTAAAAAGTGATAAGCATTTATAATATAATTTATAAAATTTTTACACATATCAATGATTATATAGAGTGCCTAAGTGCGCATATGCCCACTTAATAATTTCTTGTCACCACCATACAGTGTGCTTGGGTGGCGAGGAGTTCAACCAATCAGCGGTAAAAGCAGATTGGTGCAAGAATGACATTTTTCAGTAGCACGGTAGCGCGAGGAGGAGGAGGTATCCAAGTGAGCAAAAAGGAACAGCAAATCAGGATATATATAAGTTCCTCTTTATCTTATATGTTAATATTAGCAATTGAAGAATGAAGTTAAGGTCTAACCTTTTAATTTGTTTGGTTAAAAGAAAAATATACTAATTAATACGGCAAGTCTTTGAGAGAATGAACTCTGGAAAATAAGATTTTCACATGGACTCATCGGAACGAAACAGTATCCTTATTGAAATGGATGTTAGCGGTTATGTCCTCTCGCATACACACACATCTTGTATCCACTGAGGATCTTCAAAGCAGTATCTGCACCATGAAGAATTTCTATTGGGAAGACATGGAGAAGTAAAAACATAACGAAGCCAGAGGTCCTGACATCTCACCAGCTGACTAAAATGTGACAACCATAACATCCATTTTGCTAGTGGATTCCACATAAATCTATGGTTAGCTTCAGTTACCACCCTGGGAATCATGCATTAATTTCTTGTACGTGTTGAGAGTGATTTTTTCCTGGTGGAATCAAAATAAAATTGTCCCATCATGAATTCCTTTCACTCACCAGCATCAACGGAGAGAGAACTTATCAGAATTCAAATTGTTTCCCAACTCATAAGCTATTAACCTGTAATTAGCAGACTTCCAGTCCATTTTTTTCCAGTACATATTCCAAACTACCAACCTGTTTTGAATAAAGAAAGAAAACGAAACTTCAAATAAATGATAAATCACAAATGAATTAAAAAAAAAAAGGGTAAAGACATATCCACTTTAGCACAAAATCAGCTTTTCAAGAACTAAATAAAATTGGCCGTGGCTTGGGATGAGGGATGACTAAAATTAATGTGGAGCAACTAAGTAGCTTTGAAAATTACATTGGAATGCATAAATTCATAAAATGAATTCGAAACTTGATTCCAAATTTCTCTAGAGGAAACAAGAAAGACATGAGATGGCAGATTCTATAACACTACATGCTGAGAAACTCCAGGTACTCTAGATGATCTAGAAATCTTGGACAGTTCCTTCTCAATAACCTCCTGTCCATTTAAACAGAAAATGATAACTGCTATATATTTATATTCTATGCAGCAACACGCCAATGATGTCCTAAGACTATTACCAGTGTAAAGAAACCACAAGAAGATTAATAAGTCAAACAAACCTTCAAAAAATATACAGGATAATAACGCTTGTTCTTCTCACAACTAAAAGGTCAGACCGTAAGCGCATATGGTTATTAGTCAAAGAAAGAAAGAAGATCAATTGAGGACTGCCACAGAGTTATTTAAGATTAGTGAGAGGGCACTACCACTAAATACTTAAATAATCAAATAAGAAATCATACCAGAAAAACAGGAACTCCATCAAACCTATCCTTATTGGTTGCTCTGAGCTGATAAACATGAAATGAAAAACAGTAGTAGATGCAAACTTATACAATGCTATTTTTAAGGAGCTTGAAAGCTAAATATGAATTATTTTTCCTTTTTGACGAAGAACTTTTCCAATTATAAATAATTATTTACTTCCCGAGTGGCTTTCGATGTCATAGACACCAAGTTGCAAGTCCACTGCGCGTCAAACAAGGACTAGTCAATTAAAGGCATGATACGTACAAATATGGTATTCAGGTCTCACAGAATCAAGATAAGGGACAAATTAACCTAATACAAATATATAGAATTTCCTTTATGTATGTCATTTTATTACATATTTTGAAGACCAAAATTTTCTTTGGCATCTGAGAATTAAGTACAAAAAACGAATGGGATATTGGATGCCATCATAAGCCACTATGCTGCCGATCAATCTGATTTCCATCACCTTCTATTAGGTCAGCATACGCTTCAAACAGTAAACAGTAAGAGCTTCAAACATGGAAGAAATGCTTGTAATTTTAACACTAATGGAATTCATGCAAAATTTCTATTATATAAAGTGTTGGCAACTTACTTATACAATGATAACTTGTTGATCTATAACTATAGGTGCCAATTGCCATTGCTTACTAACTCTATCCAATTCTGGAATCCGTTTCCAACCATGTACTCCAAGACAATACTAACTAAATACAGGACATCCTTAAGAAATTCAGGATTAGAGGTGGAGCCCATTATTCCAATTTCTGATCCTAAATTTAGAAGCATAAACCAACCGAAAAGCAAGTCAAATCTATTTAATGAGTCCAATGGACAGATAATTGCATTTTCTAACATTAATAAAATTTTTGTATTAACTCTTTTCTCTTGAAGGGCCGGCCAATAAGAGAAGCGGAAAAAAAAAGAAAAATATTAACATGAGCAAGAAAGGCTTCGGTTTCTGTTGGATTGACTTAGCTCCATCACCATCAAGATCAGAAATGAGAATAAACTCACAGTTGGAATTGCCAACTGTGTAAACTACTGCTGTTCCGGCGAGGGACTTTGATGGATGAAGGTGGAAAACGAAACAAGCGGGTGAGTGTAACTGTATGCGTATATAAAAAATGTATAAAATAATATGCTAAATATATATATATATATATATATATATATATATATATATATAAATAAATGTATAAGTATTTTTTTAAAAAAAGTTTTAAAGAGTTAGAATTTGCGATCATTTTTTTCTTGTTCTTACCCAGACAGAAGCAAATTAAGAAAAAGAGAATACCATGCATATAATCCATACCAACTGCTTCCACTTGAAGGAGATGGAGATTCTTTTTTCCTTTACTTGCCATTCACTCATCTTCGATAGAGTCCGCTACACGATATTAGGAATACAAGATAAGATAATATGTAGTGGGGTGGATTGATACCGTGAGAGAATCAGACTACTGTGCCACAATTGACCCAATTAAGAATCCATCCAATTTGGACCGGGTGAAGTGAGAATCTTGCAAGTTGCAAGTTAATGTAGAAGAACCAAGTGCATGTTATCTGAGAAACCCATTACGCCTATATAACTCCCTCGTCCTGCCATTCTTAAAACCAAAGCTTCATCCATCCATCCCCAGACCTGTGACTTGAGAGAGAAGAGCTAGAATACGTACACCACATCAAAATGCCTCTGCTTTACAGCAAGGTTAAGGCCCTGCCGCCGAGATTCGGCATCACCGAAGAGCATATAAGGGTTATATTAAAGAAAGCAGATATTAATTGCGATGGTTGTCTGAGCAAGGATGAGCTCAAGGGTGCTCTTAGGGAATTTGGTTCCCACTGGCCTGAACTGAGAGCCATCCATTGTCTCTGGAACGTTGACGCCAACGGTGACGGACGAGTCAATGATGATGAATTTGGCGTACTTGTTGATTATATCCTCGCTACCTACTCCGGACGCAAAAAGAAGTAGTAAATGATATATCAGCCTCATGCTCATCCCAACACATCTAAATAAGAGTGCCTGCAAGGCCCGCGCACACACACTAACACATATTTATATAAGAGCCTCCATGTCTGCACAGCCTAGGCTGAAGAACAGGAGGGAATTATTTGCATCCTGTGTGTTGTGCTCTCTGAACGTCTACTATGTAATAACCTTTTCTTTTTAATAGTTTCATGCCCTTCTGTGCTTTGTGCTTTGTGCTTTGTGCTTTGTACTACGTACTCTTGATAGAATAACAAGGTATCGGTTTCTATATATTTGGCTTAGTTTCTTAATTACAACATGAAATTATAAAGATCGTCGTCTATTCGCATTAAAAAAAGAACAACATCGTCTAATTCAATTTGGCAAAAATAATCTTTCAAAACAGTTGAAAAAATTGCAATCAACTTTCGTAGAAGGAAAGACCAACATAACGAACGAAATTCAAATCCAATTTGTAAAGCATGTAATAATTACAATCGTAATATTACATATTTCTTATAGTCAAAATAAGTTAATTGTGCTACGGTAAGACTAAATGCAACAATAGCAAAATTAAATATAATATTTTTCAGTTTCATGAGATACAAGCACGAAAAGAAGCGACACAATACAGATATGATATACAAAAATATTGATGCATATATATAATTTCCCGTTTTAAATCATATTGATCGATACTCTGACCCTTTTAAATACAAGTTCAAGAAAGATTCAAATGTCAAATTATTTTTGAAGTAAATAGTCTTAACTTAATTATACAAACCCATAGATTGTACAGCGTTCAACAAACAATGTTTATACCATTACCATCTATGAAACTTAATCTTTCTTACTATGAAAAAGGAGTCAGAGCGAAATAGATGAAGCCACTAATGCTAAGTGCTTTTTTCATCTTTGGTTGAGACCTTTGAAAACAAGTTGAAACACTAAAAAAAGTACTTGTATTTTAAAAAAAAAATTAAATTTTTGTACATTTGAAAAGAGATATTTTTTATAACATGAAAAACTATTCAAACTAAAAAAAAATACTTATTAAATATTATATTCAAACATAAAATGACTTTTATTTTTTATAAAAAATCTTTTAAAAAAAGTTTATGCAAATATTTTTTTTCAAAAGCTCGTCCAAATGAACTCTAAATCAGCTATGGAAAGCCAATATTTCTTCCTTTGCATCCCCAATCTTACTTACGATTTACCGTAATTATAGTGATAAGCCTTGGCTTTGATACTGAAATGAACACACAAAAACTGTCGAACTTGTTGAGGCTGTGCATTTCTCTCAAAACTTCTCCATCTCCATTCCTTTTCCTGCATTTTCATGCATTTTGCCTTGTTTGGAAGCAAATTTGCACAAGGCTTAGAGAAACTACCAATTGCCGTGGCATCACGATGGCTCTTGCGCACGTGCATTTGAAGCGGTGTGATTGTTTTTTTTTTTAATGCTAAGGAGCTGGTCACAAAGGGTTATCACTAATGAACAAAAAACTGGTACATGGGTGTTACCCAAAAAAAAAAATCGTCTACATGGACGAGGCAATGAGCATTTATTAATCATGGATAGTTTTGCCAGACATCAAGAAAATTTCCCAAGCAAAAAAAGGTTTTATTTAAATCTTTCATTCTCCATTAATTTATCCTTACGTACAATGTAATAATCTTGCAAAGAATTATACCTTCTCATTGATTTTTTTTTCTTTTCTTTAACATTGTGCAAATAGCATTTTTCTTGTGCTTTTCATTAGAACTGATTCCCTTTTCAACCTTGTAAAGTTTTGAGGGAACTAGAATTTGGGGAAACTCACGCTTCATTTGTGACCAAATATGGTGACTTCATGCCTTTGACGACAGCATTGACAACATTGTGTTGGCATATAATTGATAGCAGAAAAAATTGTCATCTACAATTGATAATGTATGTAGGATATATTCAGCTAGTCAAGCTGCTGCTTTTTGTTTAAATGGAACCCGATTCCCTTTCAAGCATATCCAGTAGAAGTTCTTATGAACTGCTGAATCTTGTATGCGCTGGCTCAATCAAAGATTGATTTTGTGCAAGCATCTATAAGCTACACCAGGTAAGGTATTATTATGTCATATCAAAATATAAAATTAAATTTGTATATATAATCATATTAACTTTGTAATATTTTATAACAAGATTTAATGCATTTAACATTTTAAAAATACATAACAATTTCTCATAATTATTGTACTATTAAAAAAAAAAAAACCCTCATATAGTCAAGGATGGAGAGCGGAGAAGAGGGCCGTTGAACTGATTGGGGTCATGGCTCTTTATCCTCAAAGTTTATTTTTTAAAAAAAAATTTAGTACACTTTTTTTAAATATTTGAGAGTTATTATTTAATAATTAGATGAGACTTTAAATTTGATTTTTCTCTTTTGATTGGTAACGATTACGAATAAGAAGTAATTGATTATCTGTCTATTTAGTCATTTGATACATATATTTAATCACAAATTTGCACATCATTAATTGATATAAAAATTATGTAATAATTTTGGTGTGTAAATAATAGTTCGACTCTAAATATAATTGGCATACGGGACACACAAACCAAAAGTTCCTCTTTAAATTATATGTTAATATTTGCCATTGTCCAATGAAGTTGCGTACTAATCTTCTTTTAATTTGTTTGGTTAAAGAAAATATACTAATTAATATGAAAATTCTTGAGAGAATTTGTTTGGATACTTTTTTTAAAGAAACAAGTATTTTTTTTAACACATTTTGAAGTGTATTTGGATGTAACTTTAAAAAAAAAGTAAAAGTTAAAAAAAAGTTAATTTACCTCTTTTTTTAAAAGCTAATGATTTCTAACTTCTGAAAAAAGTAGAAGAAAAAATAATTTTTAATATAATTTTATGACAAAAATATCTTTTACTTTTATTAAAAATTACATTTCATATCCTCTCTTTTTCTTTCTTTTAAACCCTATTCACATAACTCTTCCTAAGTAGTTTTATGAATTACATCTTAAATAGTACAATTTTAAGTCATTGTTTCCCAATACCTTATATTGAATTCTGATCTCAATGACTATATTACTTAGAGAAAGTAAAGTAGAACAATAACAGTAACATATTGTTAAGTCTTTAGGTATACAATTAGACATAATTTTATTACCATATGTCTCATTTTTCATGACACTGTTACGATAACATACTTAAAAACTTTACCGTCCCTATTATGTTAGCCTATTTAATCATATCTTATATATCATAACTCATCATATCTTGCATTTGGATGTCTTTTTCAGTAATTATAATATAAATAAAGTACTTCTATTCTTTTTTATCTAAACAAATTTAAAAGTCTTTCTATTATTTAAAAGTACTTTTTAAATATTGTATTCAAATACAAAATTACTTTTTTTTAAAAAAAATTCTACTAAAATAAAATATATAAAAAAAATACTTTTTTCAAAAAATTTATCTAAACAAGCCTTATATATACATGCCTCAGTGGTGAAGAGTTCAACGGCAAGACTAGAGTGGTGCAGTAGTGGTGTGGCCGAACCCAAAGAGAAAAAAAAAAAAAAGAAAAGGTTGGAAGTGTGGACTACACGTCTTAGACATGTCTTATGAGCCTTGACCTATCCAAGCTTTATATACCACACTTCTTTCTCTCTTAAGGAAAGATGTTTTGGCTAATACCTTTACCATCTGTATCGTTTGTAAATTAGGTTTATAATCCATTTTAAGAAAAAAGAATACTAATTTATTATATTATTCTTTTAGTTTTCGTAGAATAGTAAAAATAATATTCAAGGAAATGCATATTTTTAAATAAAAAAAGTAAAATAGAAAAGAAAGAAATTTGTGATCCGTCATCGCCATTTCTTTTTTCTACAAGATTCTTCTTCCAGTTAATTGGTGGATGCTTTGCTTTTGAAGACTACTAAAGACTATTGATCAAGTGAAGGATAGATACCTGATAGACGATAGAATGCTATTTAAAATAAAAATTAGATATTAAAGGAGATATTTTGATTTTTTTTTTTTGAGGCATGTGTAAAATTTAAAACATTTTAAAAAATTACAGTAAAGGGTATTAATCTTTATTTATAAAATAATATACAAAAACGTGTAAGTTTGTTTTTAAATTTTTAGAGAGTTTAAGAAGCGAGCTTGATTTTAGAATTTATCTTCTTTCTTGCCCCACCTCAAGAAAAAGAGAATTACATTTGCATATATACCATGCCAACTGCTTCCTCTTTAACAAGATAGATGTTGTTCTTTTCTTCATAGTCACTCATTTTCGGTGAGTCTTCTACAAGAGATTGCGAACACAAGATAATGCAGAGGGGGTGCATGATTATTGATTGATCCTATCAGAGAATCAGACTACTGTACCGCAATTGACCCAATTAAGAATCCATCCAATTTGGACCGGGTGAGTAAGAATCTTGCAAGTTGCAACTTTGGCTATGTTTCAGAGTTTTGGAAGAAAATAAAAGAAAATGAAAAGTGAGAAAATGAAGAAAAATGAAAGCCTAGTTAAACAATTCTTCTTCTTTATTTGGATGTTTTAAATTTTTTAAAATCTTTTAAATTAAAGAAACTTTAAAATATTCATAAAAATTAATAAGAGATAGTTTGAAGAATTATTTAAAAATCTTCATTTCCTTCTCCTTCTTTTATAAAACTTTTAAATAAATAAAAAGCTTACGATAAACTTCTCTTCTTTCATTTTCTCTCCCTAATATCCAAACATAGCATTAATGTTAGAAGAACCAAGTGTTTGTTATTGAGAAGTGAGAACCCATCACGCCTATATAACTCCCTCGTCATGCCATTCTTAAAACCATAGCTTCAACTTCATCCATCCATAGTCACTTGAGAGAGAAGAGCTAGAATACGTACACCACATTAAAATGCCTCAGATTTACATCAAGGTTAAGCCCCTGCCGTCGAAATTCGGCACCACCGAAGAGGATATAATGGCTATATTAAAGAAAGCAGATATTAATTGTGATGGTTGTCTGAGCAAGGATGAGCTCAAGGGTGCTCTTAGGGAATTTGGTTCCCGCTGCCCTAAACTGTGAGCCATCCATTGTCTCTGGAACGTTGACGCCAACGGTGACGGAAGAATCAATGAGGATGAATTGGGCGTACTTGTTGATTATATCCTCGCTACCTACTGCGGACGCAAAAAGAAGTAGTAAATGATATATCAGCCTCATGCTCATCCCATCACATCTAAATAAGAGTGCCTGCAAGGCGCACACACACTCACACACACACACATATATATATAAGAGCCTCCATGTCTGCACAGCCTAGGCTGAAGAACATATATATATTTGCATCCTGTGTGTTGTGCTCTCTGAACATCTGCTATGTAATAACCTTTTCTTTTTAATAGTTTCATGCCCTTCTGTGCTTTGTGCTTTTGTGCTTTGTTCTACGTACTCTTGGTAGAATAACAAGGTATCGGTTTCTATATATTTGGCTTAGTTTCTTAATTACAACATGAAATTATAAAGATCGTCGCCTATTCACAAAAAAAGAAGAACAACATCGTCTAATTCAATTGGGCAAAAATAATCTTTCAAAACAGTTGAAAAAATTGTAATCAACTTTCGTAGAAGGAAAACCAACATAACGAACGAATTCAAATTCAATTTGTACAGCGTAATAATCACAATCGTAACATTACATATTTCTTGTAGTCAAAATAAGTTAATTGTGCTACAGTAAGACTAAATGCAAGAATAGCAAAATTAAATACAATATTTTTCAGTTTCATGAGATACAAGCACGAAAAGAAGCGACACAATACAGATATGATATACAAAATTATTGATGCATATATATAATTCCCCGTTTTAAACCATATTAATTGATACTCTGACCCTTTTAAATACAAGTTCAAGAAAGACTCAAATGTCAGATTATTTTTGAAGTAAATAGTCTCAACTTAATTGTACAAACCCATAGACTGTAAAGCGTTCAACAAACATTGTTTGTACCATTACCATCAATGAAACTAATCTTTCTTACTATGAAAAAAGAGTCAGAGCGAAATAAATGAAGCCCTAAAGCTAAGTACTTTTTTCATTTTTGGTTGAGGCTTTTGAAAACAAGTTGAAACACTAAAAGAAGTACTTGTATTTTTTTAAAAAAAATTAGAATTTTGTACTTTTGAAAAGGGATATTTTTTATAATATAAAAAACTATTCAAACTAAAAAAAGTACTTATCAAATATTATAATCAAACATAAAATGACTTTTATTTTTTAAAAAAAAATCTTTCAAAAAAAGTTTACATAAATTTTTTTTTTCAAAAGCTCCTCCAAATAAACTCTAAATCAACTGTAGAAAGCCAATCTTTCTTCCTTTGCATCCCCAATCTTACTTACCATTTACCGTCGATTATGGTGATAAGCCTTGGCTTTGGTACTGAAACGAACACACAAAAACTGTCAGACATGTTGAGGCTGTGCATTTCTCTCAAAACTACTCCATCTCCATTCCTTTTCCTGCATTTTCATGCATTTTGCCTTGTTTGGAAGCAAATTTGCACAAGGTTAGAGAAACTACCAATTGCCTTGGCATCACGATGGCTCTTGTGCACGTGCATTTGAAGCAGAGTGCTTTTTTTTTTTTAATGCTAAGGAGCTGGTCACAATGGGCTTATCACTAGTGAATAAAAAAACTGGTCCATGGGTGTTACCGAAAAAAAAAAATCGCCTACATGGACGAGGCAATGATTATATATTAATCATGGATAGTTTTGCCAGACATCAAGAAAATTTCCCAAGCGAAAAAAGGGTTTTATTTAAATCTTTCATTCCCCTTCATTAATTTATCCTTACGTACAATGTAATAATCTTGCAAAGAATTATACCTTCTCATTGATTTTTTTCTTTTCTTTAACATTGTGCAAATAGCATTTTTCTTGTGCTTTTCATTAGAACTGATTCCCTTCTCAACCTTGTAAAGTTTTGAGGGGAACTAGAATTTGGGAAACTCAAGCTTCATTTGTGACCAAATATGGTGACTTCATGCCTTGGACGACAGCATTGACGCCATTTAGAATGTGTTGGCATATAATTGATAGCAGAAAAAATATTATCTATAATTGATAATGTAAGTAGGATATATTCAACTAGTCAAGCTGCTGCTTTTGTTTAAATAGAACCCGATTCCCTTTCAAGCATATCCAGTAGAAGTTCTTATGAACTGCTGAATCTTGTATGCGCTGGCTCAATCAAAGATTGATTTTGTGCAAGCATCTATAAGCTACACCAGGTAAGGTATTATTATGTCATATCAAAATATAAAAATTAAATTTGTATATATAATCATATTAATTTTGTAATATTTTATAATAAAATTTAATGCATTTAACATTTTTAAAAATACATAACAATTTCTCATAATTATTGTACTATTAAAAAAAAAAAAACCTCATATAGTCAAGGATGGAGAGCGGAGAAGAGGACTGTTGAACTGATTGGGGTCATGGCTCCTTATCCTCAAAGTTTTTTTTTTTTAAAAAAAATTTAATACGCTTTTTTTAATTTTTGAGAGTTATTATTTAATAATTAGATGAGACTTTAAATTTGATTTTTCTCTTTTAATTGGTAATGATTACTAATAAGAAGTAATTGATTGTCATTCTATTTAGTCACTTGATACATATATTTAATTATAAATTTACACATAATTAATCGATATAAAAACTATGTAATAATTTTGGTGTGCAAATAACAGTTTGACTCTAAATATAATTGGCATACGGGACAGACAAACCAAAAGTTCCTCTTTATATTATATGTTAATATTTGCCATTGTCCAATGAAGTTATGGACTAATCTTCTTTTAATTTGTTTGGTTAAAGAAAATATACTAATTAATATGAAAGGTCTTGAGAGAAAGAACTCAGAAAAAGAAGATTTTAACATAGATTCATCCAAACAAAACTGTATCCTTATTAACAAGAATAGCATTTAATCATGGCATTGTAACCCTATATATTTGGTTCCTATTCTCGACAAAATTAAGAAAGCGAGGGGTAATTAGAGAAAAATCTAGATATTTGGCAAAAATTATAAATTGATATTGGAGTGAAAATCTAAGAATAAGTTCATTTGATATCCATTCTCTCTCTTTCTATAACAGCACTAAAAGTTTTATTGTTGAAGGACTATTCTCGTTAGAGAAATCAAACAATGCATTATAAATTTGTCCTTCAAATAATTAGATGATATTATAAAAAAAATTTACACTAGTAATAAATCAAAATTCATTCTTAAAAAGTATTTCACTTTTAAATATTGTATATTCCATTTGGACGAACAATTAATGCTTGTTCACATTAAATAATTAAGTGATATCCAATCACAGAAGCAGTGAAATCAAATCTACCGTTATTTTGCATCTTATGCACGTTATCTATTCATTTTCTTGCCTTTAATATGTTGTTCTAATAAAATACTATCAATCAAAAAGATGCTATAAACTGTATACCCAAAAAAAGAAAAGATGCTATCAACTAAAAACACGTAATTTTTTTTAACGGATAGCAGTATGTTGGAAAATAGGAAGAAGGAGTAAACTATTTAAATTTTTATAAGTTGTATTAATAAAGGAAAAGGCTAAATAAAATGTTTTTGACTCTTAGTGAGTCGTCTTTACTAATTTATCTTATCTAACAATTATTCTTAAATATCAAAAAACTTATGCTAAATTATATCAAATTTTTTTCTAATTGAATAACACTACTCATGAATCAATTAACTCCTCTTTCTCCTTTTTTCTGTTATCTCCTGCCATTTAATTTTAGGACTCTTAATTTTTCTAGATTTCTGATGCTTTTACAACCGGTAGCCCTCTGGTTACATTTTGTGTAGAGATGGACACATTTTTTTCCCTCGAATTGAAGTGTTTTGTTTTTTCTCATAATCTTTCTCTTTAATCTCTGTACCCCAAAAAAAAAAATGTAAATCATGTACCATACCAACTGCTTCCTCTGCAAGGAGATGGTGATTCTTTTTTCTTTACTTCCTATTCACTCATTTTTGGTAGAGTCCTATACGAACATAAGATAAGATAATGCAGAGGGACCGAGGGGGTGATTGATCCCATCATTGAATCAGACTCTGCCACATTTGACCTAAGAATCTAATATGGACTGGGTGAGTGATGACAATCTTTCAAGTTGCTGTCATATGAGAATCCATCACCCTCTAAATAATTTTTTTTTGAAGTATGAATTATATTAATTTAACCGTTGAATTATGTGACATTATCATAATAATTGTGCATACTAAATTTAAGATAAATCGAATATTTATAGGCATTTAAGATAAATTTTATAAATTTGATTTATCTTATAAAAACTTTTATTCTAACAGTTTGATTGATGTAATTCATACCCTTTAAAAGTTATTCAACGATATGAATCTTTTAATACTTACTCTTAAAGTAAGTGGATCCTCATCCTATATATATATATATATATATATGTGCATTTTAATAATAGTTTACAAATCATGATTTCAAACTTAATGGAAAAGTAACTTTTTTTCACTTTCACTCAAATCATAATTTGAGACCAAAACTATGGTTTGCAACCTCAAAACTGAGGTTTGTGCAGGATAAACACCAAACCAATACATGCTAATAACTCCCTCATATCTTGGCATTCCCAAAACCATAGCTTCGTCCATCCATCCTCCTATATACATAAAACCACCTGTGATTTTAAAGAGAAGAGAATAAGTACATCAGATCAAAATTTATGTTGTTAAAACTGAATCGAATAATGAACTGACAAAACTTTTAAATTTAACCAGTTCAACTGTTTAAACTGATTGGTCGAACCGAATGATACCATAAAAAAAATTGATACACAATAATATAAAATGTATTAAAACATTTATAAAATGTGAAAAAAAATTAAATTTTTTCCAAAAAATTTAATACCTAGTTAGTTGAACCAACTTCAAGTGACTTTAATTAGTTTTATCCAATTCAAAATAGTATGATCGTAAATCTAATTATAAAGTTAAATCATAATCAATCAAGTAATGTTCGGTTCACGGTTGAACCAATTGAACCGTATGATTCAGTTCGACTGATCACAATGCCTATGATTTATAACGTCACCAATATGGGCATGGCGACCAAAGAGGAAATGAGCGCTATATTGAGAAAAGCAGTCGCTAATAGCGATGGTTCCCTGAACAGGGATGAGCTCAAGAAAGCTCTCAAGGATTTGAGTTCTCGCTTACCTCCATTCAGAGCCATCATTTGTCTCCATGGAAATGACACCAGCGGTGACGGAGTAATCAGTGGGGATGAAATTGACAAACTTGTTGATTATGCCTTCGCTAGGTACGGGGACAAGATAAAGAAGTAAATGAATAAGCAAGCAAGGCGTTGAAGAACGGGAGGGAATTAATTCCATCCTCTTTGTGTTGTGCCACTCGGAGTACTACCTCTCTGAACGTCTACTATTTAACAACCTTTTTTCTTTTAACCTTTTTAATAATTTCGTGTCCTTTTGTGCTCTGTGCTACTCTTGATATAATAACAAGGTATCGGTTGCTATATATTTTGTTGATGTTTGGCTTAGTTTCTAATTACGACATGAAATCATGAAGATCGTCACACTAACATAAAAAGAAGAAGAACATCGTCTAATTCAATTTAGCAACAAGAATCTTTCAAAAAAGTTGAAAAAATTGCAATCAACTTTGGTAAAAGGAAGACCAACACGATGAGATTCAATTTGTAAAGCGTAATGGAATAAATGCAATGATAGCAATATTCGATACGATATTTTTCGGTTCTGTGAGATATAAGCACGAAAAAAAAGGTAGAGATACGATATTATATTCTTCCCTTATTTAGCAACAGAATACCTTATGATATACGAAATTATTGTTGGATAATGTCCCATTTTAAAAGATATACAGTGTCCCTTTTGAATCAAAAGATACAATTTCAAGAATCATTCAAATAATCAAATGTCAAATTTTGTGAACTAATTAGTCTGAACTTATTCACCAGTTCAAACCAACTGTAGGGTTTTCAACAACCATTACACCATCAATGAAACCCAATCTCTCTTACCATGAAGAAGGACTCACAGCAAAATTAATGAAGCCACTGAATCAGCTATGGAATGCCAATCTTTCTTCCTTTGCATCCCCGATCTCAATTACTTACCAGTTACAATCGATTATGGTAATAAGTTTTGGTTTTGAATGAGTACACTTGAATAAATTGATTTATATTTAAAAAAATTATATTTAATATAAAAATAATAAATAATCACTTAACATCAACCATGCTTTTTTACAATGACACGCTTGAAAAATAAAGTAAACATTAAAAGAAACATGATAAAAAAAAAGGGTAAAAGTCAATTTGGGTGATACAAATATTCTTCCAAAGACACACTTCTACACTATCATTCAATTATGTAATGAAAATTCTTAAATACGTATGTCTTTATATAAATACTCTATCAACAATTAACATGTATAATTAACTTTTTAAAAAATGATATATATTTATAACATAATATACAAAATTTTACACCTATCAATTGTTAAATGGAGTGTTTATGTAGACACATACCTATTCAAAAATTTCTGTTATGTGATAACGTATTATTTAAAGAATTTGATTATAATAACACATTTACTCACCTGAAAAAATTATAGTGGATCAAAATTAAACTATATTAATTTTGTTTTTCTTTAACTTTGTGCAAATGACATTTTTCTTATAATTTTCATTAGAACCCGATTCCCTTTTCAACCTACCCAGTAATTAAAAAGTCTTACACGTGAAAGATTTTGAGGGGAAAGTAGAAGTTGGGGAGCTCCCGCTTCATTTGTGACCAAATATGGGTGACTTCATGCCTCTGAAGTGACGACAGCATTTATGCCATTTGCATTATGTTGGCATATAATTGATAAACTGAAATATATCATCTGTACAACTTTGTCAAAATTTTATATTTTTTCTATAATTTTTATATACGCTAGAATTTAAATCCGTCTTTTTTACTTTAATTTATATAATTATTTATTTATTAATTTATTATAATCTTAAATTAACTAGTCAAATAAAAAATTTTAATTATTAATTTATTATAATTATAAATTAATTACTCAAAAAATAATTTTATAAGAGATGAAATATGTTGAAAGGAGTCAATGTAAAAGGAAGATAATTCTTTTAAGAGTAAAGAATATTTAAAACCAATTGCAACTACATAATATGGTTATTCAAAAATGTTTGTTTTTATAGTTTTACTCTCTTTTTTCTATTAGTGTTTAATTAGCTAGTAATAAATTTTTAAGAATAGAAAAATTAAAAACTAAAAAGAAAAATCTCTTTTATAATAGTACTACCATTTTGAGAGACAGCTCACAATTTTCATTTTTTATCTTTCTTCATATAATTATTTTATGTATTAATTTATTATAATTATTAATTAATTACTTAAATATAAATAATGTGAAATAGTTCAATATATTTAAAATCAATTATAATTTTATATGTAAAAAGAAAATAACTTTATGTATTTAAAAGTAGTTATAATTGTAGAATGTAGTTATAAAAAAATGTTTATGTTTATAAGTTTATTCTTTTTTTTATATGTACAATTAGTTATTAATAATTTTTTTTAAAACAAAAATTTGATACCAAATAAGAAAATTTGATAAGCACCAGCGCTACCCGGGAGGAAATCCGAATATGAATCTCCAGAGACAATTGTCCAATGGCCTGAGATCACTTATTATTTTTGAAATCATTCATACATGTTGGTTCCTTGTACGAGTAGTTCGTATACAAGTCAGCATTTGTTTAAGAAATCTACCTGAATGGAGCTAATTCTCGAACAAATTAACTAACATCTCACATGCTGAATACACTGTCATGTGCTGCTTCTATCAAAATCTCTAAATGTAGATATAAAAAATGTTTATATTTATAATTTTATCTCTTATCTTATTTATGTTTAATTAGTTATTAATAATTTTTAGTGAGAAATTAAAAATTTAAAACTAAAGAGAGATAATATCATTTGATAATACTTTATAACTACTTTAATAACATTTCTTTATGTAAATAATATTTTGTTTTTCACAATGGAAAAAGGATATATTCAATTAGAATTATGCTACTTTTGTTTAAATATATAGAACCGATTACTTTATCCAACCAGTGTGCAGACTACATGTCCAAGCTGGGATCTCACTCAATGGAATCTTTTCGTCTCTGGATAAATCCCCCAAGGGGTATTAATACTCTTCTGCTTGCAGATGAGATAGGTGTTTCTTTTATTAGATTCTACTTTTATCTCTTTCCTTTCTGTAGCACCATATATATATATATATATAGCGAGAGAGAACCGATTACCTTTCAATCATCACCAGCAGAAGTTCTTATGGAGTGCGGATTCTTTTACTTGTTGGCTCAATCAAAGAGTGATTTTTGTGCGAGCATCACCAGACACCGGGTAAGGAATTAATGTCATACAAAAATCAAATTTGTATAATCAAATTATTTTATAATATCGTATGATAAAATTTAATCCATTTAATATTTTAAAAAATAACAGTTTCTCGTATTTAGTGTACCATGAAAAGAAAAAAATCATAAAGTCAAGGGTGGAGACTACAGAGAAGATCAGAAGAAGAGTGATTGGGGTCATGGCTACCTAGTAACTACCCTCAGTTTTTTTTTTTTTTAAATACACTTTTTATTTTTGAGAGTTATATAGTATAGATGAGAAAATTTAAATTTGATTTTTCTATGTTGATAGAGAGTTAGAATTAATTATTGATTTTCAAAATAAAACTAGTGGCTCCGCTATTAACAGTGTGTCTGAATATATTTATTTAAAAAAATACTTTTATTTTAAAAAAAGTAATTTTATATATTTTTAAGTGTATTTAAATGTAACTTAAAAAAAATAAAAATTAAAAAAAAATTATTTATCACTTTTTTTAAAAGTTAATCATTCCTAACTTCTAAATAGAGTAAGAAAAGAAATAATTTTTAATATAATTAAAAAAAATATCTTTCACTTTTATTAAAATATTATATCATTTGTTTTCTATTTTTTTTCTCTCTTGCAAACCATATTGACGTAAGCTTTGCTAGTTTTGTTATTCATATTTTAAACAAAACAACTTTCAAGTTTTAACCTTTATACCCTAATATCTCAAACTAAAATATAACTTCAATAACCACTTAGAAAAAAAATAAAAGAGAATAATATCAATAACATGTTGTTAAGTGTTATATAATTAAATATGTTTTTACTGTTTTACGTCTCATTTTTCATGACCTTATAATTATAACATACTTAAAAATCTCATTGTCCCTAATCTCCAGCCCATTTAATCATATCTTATGTATCATAAATTATCATATTTTGTATTTATATGTCTTTTTTAATAATTTTGATATAAATAAAGTATTTTTATTTTTTTATTCAAAAAACTTAAATTTTTTTTATTAATTAGAAGTAATTCTCAAATATTATATATAAATGTAAAATTATTTTTTTCTTAAAAAAATTTATTAAAATAAGATATATAAAAGTGATTATGTGCCCGTTTTTTCTTAAAAATTTATTTTTTCTTCAAGCTCTATATATGAAAGTGATTATGTGTCCGTTTGGATACATTTTTTTAAGAAAAAAAGTACTTTTTTTAAAAAAAATATTTGAACATATTTTGAAGTGTGTTTGGATATAACTTTAAAAAAAATAAAAGTTAAAAAAAATTAATTTAACTCTTTTTTTAGAAGTTAATGATCTCTAACTTCTGAAAAAAAAAATAATTTTTAATATAATTTTATGATAAAAATATTATTTACTTTTATTAAAAATTATATTTTATATTTTCTCTTTTTTTTCCTTTTAAATCCTATTCACATAAATCTTCTTAAGTAATTTTATGAATTACATTTTAAATAATGTAATTTTAAGTTATTGTTTCCTAATACCTTAAATCGAATTCTGATCTTAATGACTATATCACTTAGAAAAGTAAAATAGAACAACAATATAAACATGTTGTTAAGCCTTTAAGTATATAATTAGACATGTTTTTATTACTTTACGTCTCATTTTTTATGGCGCTATTACGATGACATACTTGAAAACCTTACCATCCTTATTATGCTAGCCTATTTAATCATATATTATATATCATAATTAATCATATTTTATATTTGAATATTTTTTTTAATAATTTTAATATAAATAAAGTACTTCTATTATTTTTTATTTAAATAAATTTAAATTTTTTTTTTATTTAAAAATATTTCTTAAATATTGTATCTAAATATAAAATTATTTTTTAAAAAAAATTCTACTAAAATAAAATATATAAAAAAATATTTTTTCAAAAATTTATCCAAACGAGCCTATATATATATGCCTCGGTGGCGAAGAGTTCAACGGCAAAACCAGAGTGGTGCAGTCGTTGTGTGGCCGAACCCAAAAAAAAAAAAAGAAAAAAAAAAGCGTCGTTTAAGAGATCAGAGAGAGGAGAATGACTTATTTCATTACCACGGTAGCGCGAGAAGGAGGTATCAAAGTGAAAAACACGGAAGACGAAATCAGGGAAATTTTCCAAGAAGCGGATACAGACGGGGACGGAGTCCTCAACAAGAAGGAGCTACAGCACGCTTTCCGTCAGCTTGGTGCGCATGTCCCTGCCTGGAGGGCCCGCCGTGGTCTCCGCCTGACACGAACGGCGACGGAGTCGTCAGCGGAGAGGAACTTAACGACCTAATCAAATATGCTCTCAACAAGTACGGTTATAAAGCGAAATGAAGTGAAGGGATGCACCATTAGCTCCTGTTTTATGACTTCTGTTATGCCAGAGTGCAGGAGGAGATGTACCTTTCTGTTTGTTTGTCTTTTTATTTTGGGCCTTGTTGGGCCTTGTAGTTATTACAAACTAAAAATTGGATCCCCTGTACTCTATCTCTATTGGCAAGGCAAGTTAAAACTTGAGAGTAAAAATTTAAGTACTCTTCTTGGCGTAGCTCTGAATCTAAGTTGGTGTGCGGGACATAGAACCAAAAGTTCCTTTTTATGTTGTATGTTAATATTTGCAATTGTGGAATGTAGTTATGGGCTAATCTTCTTTTAAGTTGTTTGGTATTATACGATTAGAGTCATGTAATCTTTGATTTAATAAATAATTCTACCCTGCCCTCTAACTTGGGCAACTTTAGATCAAATCCCAGCACGTGAGGTATTTAACTCTTTGGTTCAGAGGTATTTAGTCAAGAGATTTGTTGAATGGCTAAAATATATGTAACTCTTTCAATTTTGACTTTTGTGAAATAACTATATGTGGTTTTAATTTTAGCAACTAAGATATTTAAACTTTCAAAATAAATATATCCATTCTATTCATTAAGAAGTGTAAACAGCAAGAAAAGTGAATAAATTTTTAATAAAAATGTAAGTGTAATTTTAACATTTCCAACATCAGTCAAAATGAACATTCTCGTTCTTGGCGCAGAGTTAGTCTATTTTGAGAGACGAGCAATTGATGGTGAGATTGCGTTTCAAGCTTTGAATGATGTGGATGATGGGACACGTAAACTCCTACTCAAGAGATGCAAAATAATTTGGGCACTAGGATTCGGTCAAATTTTGTGGGTGAAAAATATTTCTGCTTTAAATATTGTATATTCCATTTGGAGGAACAATAAATGCATACCAAAACTTAGCATCATTAAAGTCCACTAGCTTTTCTTACAAATAATTGATAAAGTGATATCCAATCACGAAAGTAGTGGAATCGAATCTTCCCTTATTTTCCATCTTGTGCACGTTATTGTATCGCTTTGTAATTATCTTATTGCAGGACTCAAATCATCTCTTTTTTTGTCTTTAATATTGTTCTTCTAACAAAATATTATCAATTAAAAAATACTGTTAACTAAACAATTTAAATTTTTATATAAGCTGAATTAATTAATGAAAATATTAGATAATTAAAATTATTTTAATAAAATATTTGACCAAATAAATTAATATATTTATTGACTCTTGAAATATAACCTTTATTAATTTATCTTATTTAATAATTATTTTTAAATCTAAATAAATTTTAACTAATTATATATCAAGTTATTTCCTAACTCCATAGCACTATCAATGTTAACCCGTCTTTTTTTTCTTTAATTTCCTGCCACTTTTAGGACTCTAAATTTTTTTGGGAGTGATGAATCTACTTTTGTACTGGTAATTATTTAATATTAAATTGCGTTTTCAAATATATTTTGTTATCAATTGTTCTTAGGCTCTTGAGCTGACTTTTACAGAAGCTTTATATTTATAGTTCACTAAAAATTTCGTAACAGTTATATTGTAAATTTTATATCTATGTATAATTTACTTAGCGTTATACGTTCCTCGTGATTTAATTTCTTTAAAAAAAATGTAACTTGCTGTTGCAGATTTGGTCATGATAAAAATCCACAATGTTAAATTTAAGTTAGCCGAACCGAATAAAGTAAACGCAGATAAGAAAAGAGAAAGATGCTCCTCAAACGTGACGGCTTAAATTATTAATTACTCTGGAAAGAAAAGCATATTAGTCAGGTAACTAGTGGCATAACGTGTTGCCAATTTATAAAGGAACAAAAAGCTACCGAAACACCAATAAAAATATTTTTAAAAATATAAATATTAATATGTATTTAGATTAGTTTATTTTATATTTAAAATAATTTATATTTAAAATTTAAAAAATAATTAAAAAATAATTTTTTTAAAAAATTAAAAATTATCAAACATGCACTTACGTATTGAATAAAGTTTAGGAATGATTTTTATATTTTTAATTTATCTCTTTACGTAAAATTAAAAAAATTAGAAGTTTACGTATTGATGAAAGTTTAGGAATGATTTTTTATATTTTAATTTATCTCTTTACGTAAAATTTTTGTTTGAAACGTAAACGGAATGACATTACGTGTAATACACGCTCAATGTTTCATATAAGACAATTGTCTTATGTTGGTACATCTTGAATTTCTAATAACATAATGATCAAACTCTTTTTAGTCATAAGATAATATATTATTAAATAATAATATAAAAAAAATTTACTCACGGTAATCAATGCCGCCAATGAAATCATTTATGTAGCGGACCATACATAGTACGTAAATGTTATTTAACAAACTTAATTGATTAATTGCTAGATATAACTTATTACATTGTTAATAAATAAGAAAGTGACACGTATAGTAACTGAGATTATTTACCTTTTTTTTTGGGTGAATGAGATTTTTCACTTTAAAAGTTAAGGAATGTTATATCTAGATTAATACAAAAGTTATCATAATGATTTTTTAAACATAAATTCATATGTAATTAACTTTGCAACTAACTGTCAATTGTTTAAAAGTTGTATAAAATTTAATTTTAAATTATTATCAGTATAAATTTTTTTTATATTATTATTTAATTTTATATTATTATATCATTAAACGTATTTATGTAATAATATAAAATAATTAGTAATTATAATAAAATTTTTATTTTTAATGAGCTTTTAACATTATCATATAACTATATTTGTCATATTATTAAAAATTTTAACTATGATAACAATTTAAAATGTCAAATTTTTTTAATATTAATAAGTAATATAACTGAATAATAACATAAAAAATTTTTACACAAAGATAATAAATTCTTATATACTATGTAAATAGTACATCAAACTAGTAAAAGCATAACACGTTAGGTAGATATTGAATATATGCCATTAGATTAATTTTATAATATTTTATAGTAAATTTGAACTATTAAATATATTACTTTTATAATACTTAAGAATTTTTTATTCAATGAATTATAGTTAAACTCTTTAAAAATTACAATAAGACTATAAATTTTAGTATACTCTACTGCATAAACGAGGCACAGCACAAATGAGAATACTGTGAGTGGGGTGATATAGCAAATTTTAAGATGTATGTTTTATTTAGAATTTAAACTATAAAGTATAACATCGAATTTGACATGAATATTACAGGCTTATAACTTCTTTATTAAAAATTTTATTTTTTAATTATTGGACAAATTGTTTATGACGTGCCTGGTATATGGACAAATCCTCTGTCCTCACCATTCTTCCTCGGTGTCAATAATCTATTAATAAAGCCTTTTTTACATACGGGTACCTATACGTCTTCTCTTTCTGTATATTATTAAAATTAAAATGATTCTAACATTTGTATAACTAACTAAATTTGTTTTGTTTCATATATTTTAATGCCGTCTTTAATTTATTACTCTTAAATCCTAAAAATGTCGGTTTAAACTTTAAAGCTTAAGATTTAATATTTCAAATGGCTTTCTTTGAGTTTCTGGAAAGCTATTAATATTAAAACATGTATCTCTTGTTTATTACAACCTATAAAAATGTAATTTAGTATAAGTAAGCAAGTTGAAATCTCAATAGATCATTTTTATTTACAATATAAAATGTTCAATTCGTGTTAAACACTTTGTAAAAGTAAACACCCTCAATGCTGTGTAATCACATCTTATCAAGGCGGGGTGTCATGTATTCAAAAGGGCCTTCCTCCCAAATTTTTTTAAAAATGGTAAAAACACATGCAAACTTCTTTTTTTAAATTTTTTTTAAATTTATAAAACTTATTAAAAGATATATAATAACAATATTAATATTATATATATATATATATATATATATATATATAATGATGATGGATATGACTAGATTACAATGCATCAAGTACCTTTTTTTTAAAAGAAACAAATAAAGAAAGCTAGCTACCTAAAGACGATAAAATAGTATAGAATATTGAGGTTTGTCCTCGTACAACGTTTGCGTGCTTTAAGAGGAGTTATATTGTTATTCGTTGCCGGCCATAAGAGTTTCTTATATTCTCTTAATTTATTTTTTTAATAATATTTTTAATATTTAATAAAATAAATATTAAATAAAAAATAAAAATATTAAACATATTAAAAAAATCAAATATATTTAATATTTTTTATTTAATAATTAAAATAATTATTAAAAAATAAATTATAAAATTACTTTTAAAAAATTTAAGTAAACATATAATTATATAAACATTCAAATTAACATTTAATATATATAATATATTTTTTAAAAAATATATATTTATAACATGATTTTAAAATATTAATTTAAATACTTATTTAGACACATATTTATTTAAAAAAAATTTATTCAATTTCTATTAGTTTAAGGCGGCAGCCACAGGTAACAGCGTACCGGCAAGCTAATACTATAAAATTATGATTAAAATAGCAACGAGATTCTTATTCTCCCATAAAGGAAGTAAAATTAATGGACATTTATAAAGCAGTCCACATCTTTGTTAATACAAAGAATTGCTGCATGTTTATCACACTGCAGGTAACAAAATGTGGCAATATAAATTCGAAACACACCCTTGTTTCCATGGAAGCTTATAGATATAATCACAACGTACAGCAGATACATACAGAACTCGGCATGACGTTTATAGAACGTGACGTGTCGAGTGATGGGAAGCGCGTGATGACTCTGCGGCAGTTCAAGCGGTGGTTGAAGGCATCGTTCGACACAAACGGCGACGGCCGCATCAGCAAAGCCGAACTGCGGGAGGCCTTCCGGCTCACCGGCGGTCTCTTTGCGTCGTGGAACACCGACAAGGCCTTGAGGTCCGCAGACGCCGACCACGACGGTTTTATCGATGAGAACGAGTTCAGAAACCTAGCCCGGTTTGCAGAGAAGTATTTGAATGTGAGAATCACCCAGTAGCTTCAAGTTTTGAATTTATAATTTTTTATATATATACAAAACAATTATATTTCTTAATTTCTTGCAACCAATTTGGTTTGTCTAGTTTGTGTATCCTTGTATGATTATTGAAGTCTTTCAATAATTTTTCCGCAACTAATGAACATACTGTCAAATTTATATATATAATAAAATTAATTTGAGTTTAATAAATATTATTTGATAAAATATATTAAATATTAATATAATTAAAATAATATTATTATTATCATATTTCATTCTTTTAAATTTTTTTTTATGATTTCGTTATAGATATATTAAATATTAACATGATTTAAATTATTTATTATTATTATATCATATATGTATTCTTATAATTTTTTTTTATAATTTTAAAATAAATACACTAAATAATTTTACAATTCAAATAAAACTATCTCGTTCTTTCAAAAAAAATTTAAGATATATTTATTGAACATTAACATAATTTAAATAAAAATATTTTTAATAAAAATTATTAAAATTACTTTAAATAATTTATAAATAATATAAAATATGTATAAATTCATGTATTTATTATATAAAATGAGATGACATTTAAATTATTCTTTATATTTTGAGATGTATATTTCAATTTTGTTTATCAGGTACGTATTATTATGAAAATAATAATGTTTATTTTGTTTTAAGTCTTTTATTTCAACTTTATACCACTGTAAAAATGTACAATGTAATGTACATTTTAAACTAATTGTTTTCTTCATAAAGAATAAGAATCCCGTTACTAACTAATAAAATATTATTTATTAGCCGCTAACAATCACCCTGCTATGCCAAACTTTTTTGTTTTTTTGGGTACAAACAGCTATGCCAAACTTCAAAGTACATGTATGGAATAACATCAATAATAAATTATTTGTCAGAAAATACATAAATTTATTAGAAAAGTGGGAGAAGATAACCGTGTTGTCTTGTCTTAGCACATTGAACAAGGACAAATATCTTCAATCCTTTTGGTGGTTTTTTTTTTATACATTATTTGATGGTATTTATTTATATTTTTTTTTAGGGGATCTTTGGTGGTATTTATAATCATACTTTTTCGATTGGTAATTCATATTTTATGGCTTTGGACCCATGTTAACGTTGAACTCAATCTCGCATGTGCGCCATATGTTCTAAAAGTAGAACCTAGATTAACACTCCTTCAAGCTCATTGGGATCGCACGCTCCTCGATTATACGCCGCCAGCCGATATGCTCTAGAAGCTAAAAATATACTGATCCTCCCCTTATATATATATATTTTAGATATTTTAGATATATATATATATATATATATATATATATATATATATATATATATATATCCAGCAACATATAGTTAATTTAAAAGAAATTCCACCCAAAGTCGGCATTTTAACTATAATACAACCAAAATTCGAGTTCAATGGTAATTAAAATAAATGTTTTATGTTTTTTTTTGTAATATTTAATTGTTTCTTTTTAATTATTATTTTCTCTATTATATTTCTGTATAATATTCTTTACATGCATAGACGTAACTTGCTATTTTTATAGTTAAATAATTTATTTAATTTTTATAATTTATACCCATTTTTAATTTAATGTCTACTTTTTTTTTTCTATATTCAAACAAATTCTCGTATTTTCAAGTGTTATTATTTTAGTCTCTACCATCAGCTACAATTTCTCACCAATGTCATCCCTTGCCTTCGTCGACCTGTCACCTTTCAACCACATGATCTCTGCGGTGTCTTCACGTTCTGGGGAGAACGAATCTCGGCTCCATTTTTACAGCATTGCATGAAGTATTGAAGGAAGCCACCAGGATTGAAAAAGAAAAGAAATATAAAGAAATAAAACGAGCAGAAACTTTTCTACATGTTGGGAAATGAAACTGAAGAGAAGTAATTTTTCAACCAATAGTAAAAACACAAAAAGAAGAGGAGTCATTCAAGATCACATACATATATACATACACGGTAATGCAACCAATTAATAATCATGAGAATTGAGAAATGATGTTAAAATTGGTGGGATTCTACGATTTATTTTGGTCATGCCCATGAAATTTCAGTCAACTCTTACTCGTTGAAATGTTCATGGGTTCACATCTACAAAACTACACAATGAAAAAAAGAAAAGGATCTGATCTCAGCAATTCAGCATCAAGCAGGGAGAAGTTAATCCTGAAGCAAGATGGAGGCAAAATGTATCCAGCGATTTCATAAATCTCCCATCCATCAAATTCTGAGTGCCAATAAAATCAATCAGTTCATGTTAACATTAACATAATGATGCTGTTCTCATTGGGCTCAGCTACACATCACCTGTATTAGCAACATTTATCAAAATGAAGCAGCATACACATATATAGACAACAGAGCAAATATACACCAACATAACATACAAACATATTAACATACTATAATTCTCTAGTTTATCCTAAGAGGTACAGGACAATAGGACTTGCTCTTGCTAATCATCTATAATGGTCTGAATTCTAACTTTATTGCATCGCATTTTCAAGATTAGTCACATTAAACACCTAACAGAAATAGCAAACATGTTATACTAGAAAAGTTTAAAGACATTTCCCAAAAAAATTTCAGATCAAGTCAAAGGAAGCACTTACAACCCACAAAAAAATGTCAATAAGTTTCTAATAACTAAAACTTAAATCCTATCCTGGAGTCTGGACAGATTTTGTGGAGCTGAAAATGAAATTTACCTATATATAATTCTAGGAGCAGGACAGCATGCACCCATCTGCGTCAGACCAAGATGATTGAGAAATGAATGCCACAAAGCCCTTTCAAATATCTATAAAAGGAGGGGGTAGCTTCCAGTAATTCCATGAATTAAAATACTCCTGCAACCAATGTTCAGCAAGGTCAAGGCCAAAAAATAAGTTAAATCACAAACAAATCCTTATAACATTAGACTTATATACTCAAAGCATAATAATGAAACCAGAATTTATATCACACCAGAGGCCAGACAAACATAAAAAGATCCACCCCAATTCTCTCTCTCAACCAGCATGCTGAACTATGGATTTTTAATTCTGGGAAGATCCAATATGTGGAACACAATCCCTCACTTATGCCTCTTTTTTTTTTTCGGGGGGGGGGGGGGGGGGGGGGGGGGGGGGGGGGGGATATTAAAGAGAAAGGTCCATCATAATTAAACCTGTTCTGATGAGTTCCTAGGGGGAAACATTCCATTCACGAGAGCATGAAGAGAAGTATATGATTTTGTGTCAAGAAGACGGTTAACAGCAATCTCTCCCTGCAAAGTTAGACATATGAAAGTAAGTCTGGTAAACTTAAACATTTCAGGAAATTTTAGCATTTATTTATTTAAAAGGAATATGAAAGATTTATTACCCTGGGATTAATGGTGAAGATTTTTCCTTTTGGGATTCCAACCTTAAGGTAGCTGATTTCATCTGTATATCTATTTCCAAAACCAGCATAGAACGGATTGCAATCAGAAGGAAAAAGTGCCCTGATGTCCTGGAGGCATTAAAATTCAACTTATCATTTTATTAAAAATGATGACCATGCAGGAAATATTAAAACTATGTCAACTTTGATATGTGACAGTGGGAATCTAACCTCTAAGCATGCAATTTTGAATTCATGAGGAGCCCTCCTGATAACTGGAAATAGAAAAGAAATGTGTCATATATAGTCCAAATACTATAAAGGCATGATCAAGGACACAAAGCCTTGATGTGATGAGTCTCATACTTCCATTTATACATTAAGTAGCCAAAGAATCACTAAAGAAAACTTCAAAACAACTAGTATGCTATGCAAAATTAGGGTTGAAATGTAATGTGTCTTACTGTCTGAACACTTAACTCCTATGTGTATTGACAATTCCACATGGTGGTAATCTTATATGATCCATATTTCAAATGATCGGAATTCGGAACCCATGCAATAAAAACCACCCAATCCAATAAATATATTTTCCAAAGCTAGTCATTTATCAACCCTTTTTACAAAGATGGCCTGCACTGCATGTATCTTCATGTGAAACATGATGTGTATCAGATGCTGACTAGAAGTTTCAAAATCTTAGGTTTTGCCCAGCCTATGAGCAGGGAATAAAAAGTTAAAGTGGAAGGCTTTTACGTTATTCAATTCTGCCCATTTCTACTATTCTTCAAGATTCCTAGTATATCCTTCCTAACACTATAGTACAAAAGCTATCTGTCATTTCAGGTAAAAGAATGGTACTAGAGTCCATGTCAGATTTTATTTTAAGCTTTGCAGCTGTAGCCAAAGTACTTGAATTTCATCAGTGAATTATTCACCTTTCTAGCTCTCCCCGTCCCTTGAGAAGAACCAAGCATGGCAATATGCAACGTGTAATATGTGAGTAATTAGTCATAATAAGTAACAAAACAGAGAAATCTCTTATTAGTGCAAGATTTCATCCATTTAGGTTCCTTTTCATTTTAGGCAGACTGCTTCAGCCAAACTACTTGAATTTCATCAGTGAATTATTCACCTTTCTAGGTCTCCCCGTCTCTTGAGAAGAACCAAACATGGCAAGAAGCAACGTGTAATATGTGAGCAATTAGAGTCATAATAAGTAACTAAACAGAGAAATCTCGTATTGGTGCAAGATTTCTTCCATTTTGGCTTAATCGGTACTTTTAGGAAAAGAATAAAGGAAGGCACGGCTAAGTGTTAAGATTGTTCAGGCAAAAAACATAACTACTAAAGAAATTTACTTTCCCAGTTCCCTTCTCTTCTTCCCTCTTCAATTATCAGAAGAGACATTTCTACATTCATCTAACAAACATGGCTGGTTACAATTACATTTACAATTACATTATAATAAAAGTATTCCTACAAGTGAAGAGGGAGAATTGTAATGCACATCAAATGGAAAGAACCTACATGGAACACAAAGAAAAAACAGAAAAGAAAGATAAGATCAGTTACCTTCTCGATATAGAGAGCGAAAAAAGTCCGTCGGGGGATATAACAACAGGACCATCAGGTAAAACTTTCCCATCCTGCATTATAACAAAACAAATAGGAGACTGTAAATTGTTTTCTTTCTTTTCTTTTCTTTGTTCATTGTTGAGATTTGAAATTGGCCTCTAAATTTGTACATCACCTGCTTAAGGTTGAATAGGAATTGTCTGGTGTGATAGGCCTGAGAAATTGCATGAGCACTGAGAAAAAGTAGCTGGTAACCATTTTCCTGTAAAGTGTGAAATAGACAAAGGAAAAGCCCATAAATAACCCCCCAAAAAGAAAAGATCAGAAACTAATTGTTATAGGCTGGTTACAGGACTGTTTCCATCCTAAAACTCCTCAGAAAATTAATTAATCATTAGTAGAACAATAAAATACACAAAATAGAAGTCATTAATTTTGTGGTCCTAACAGATAAAGCAACCACTTATTTGTTTCAAGTCCACCTGCCCAAAAACTGCCCATATGCAATGATGTATGATTATTGTATTCAATATTCAACCATAAAATATTATCACATTGTAATTTGTAGTATTCTCAAAACATCTAAACACATGGACAAGGTAAACAAACCTTGATAGCTGAGAATAAAATGTGCAACACCTGTCTGTGACCAGTCAATTCCAACCAAAGGCATGAACTGGCCTAGAACATCTGACCTGTAAGACATGAAACAAGAGAAGGAAATTACCGTTATCACACCATAAAGTATAATTAGAAATTCTAGAGCAAAAAACAGAAAAGAAGCAGAAGACATAGACTATGGATTTTAAAAAATTCTCGCAGGAAGAAGTAAAAGAAAATTCAAACAACTTCTACAATTTTACTTTCTGTTGTCCATCATATAGTCTTACTTCCTTGCTTACTATCATCATGGAGTTGGCTTCCAATAAAGCCAGTCTCACTTAAATATGCGAACTCCACCTTTTTCAGCTCAAAATTGACCAAGATATTACTACAACCCAAAAATTTCCCATGATAATATATCATCAATTGTCAATCAATTTGATCCTAAAGGTATAATGATAGTAGTTAAAGTATTAGGTGACTTGTATTGGCCAACTTTACAATAATCATCACTAGAATAGATTATACAAGGATGATTCTTTACCTATTTATAAAAATTTCACATCCAATCAGTGTCACTGAATTGCAACTGACCACTCTGGGTTGCCTAGCTCAATTAAATACACAAATCACTCTGAATACCCTGAAGTGAATGACAATAAAAATTTCCTTCGAGAGGACATATGTCAAACTCCAATGGGTAGTTCACAACCCTGGTCAGATGTATTGATGAATCAGCATAGTAAAATGAGAGAAGCCTTAGAGAGCAATTTTACCAAGTAAAAAGTATATATAAAGGTCAAATTCCTTCTATGAGATCCTAACAGACATCAGATTGTGGCCTCATAAGTGTATATTCACTAGAAACCAAAACCACAAAGTATGGCAAAAAAGAATAATAACTTTTCCATGTTTAACTTGCCTTCAAAACATAAGTTTCTTAAACAAAGAACTGAGCATATAAATGAATGAGGCTATGCACCAGCTAAACAAATATTAGTACAAACTTGAGCACCAAGAAGAAAACATGAAGAGCAACTCCAGCCAAAGTTTGAAGACCTTATAGTTAACAATACTCGAAAGAATCGTTCAACTATGATAGTTCAACAGAGACAGAAACAGAGATGTGAACTGAAATAGTATTTTGTATTGATTCAAGCTGATATCAAAATGATTCAGCTACCGATTACAGTTTGGAAAATAGATAAAGAACTGGAAAATGGTAACAGAGCAGAAACGAAAATATCCCAAGCCTTTCGAGAGGGCTGGTCTCTCCCCAGTGAGTTTCCAATCCAAAATGCCCCCTTTCCTCTCCTTTCCTCCTCCTATTTAACCACGCACGTCCCCCTTACACGGTCTGTCTCCCACTACTTCTAACCAACTACGTAACCTCTGGCCAGCTCAGCCTGCATAACAGAATTACCACCAAATAGTCTCTTCGGCTCCACAACGTGGGATATCTGTGTATCCTAACAGAATTGCCAGCTCAGCATGCATAACAGAATATTTTATTCTGCATGTTGAGGTGGTATTCTGTACCTCTTCCTATAATAAACCCGTGATATTGGTGGTCTATCAATACTCCCCCCAAAGCAACCACCTTGTCCTCAAGGTGAAAATTGGGGAATTGCTGCTGAATGGTAGGAACAGGCTCCCAAGTATTCTCAAAGGATGGCAAATGCTTCCATTTGATCAAAACTTCAGTCTGTCCTGTAGATGATTGTCGCCACTGAATGACTTCTTCCGGTTCCACTTGCAGTTCAAATTCCTCACTCAACATAGGTGGTAATGGTTGAGGTGTGCATGAGGTTGCTACAGCTTTTTTGAGGAGAGATACATGAAAAACAGGATGAATTTTGCTGGAATCAGGTAATTCCAGCTTATAAGCAGTCTCTCCAATCCGTTCTAGGACTTTGTAGGGTCCATAAAACCTGGGGCTCAGTTTCTCATTGAAACGGTTGGCCAGTGATTTCAATCTATAAGGCTGCAGCTTTAAATACACCCATTCACCAATGTCCAAAGTAAGATCTCGTCGATGCTGGTCTGCTTGGACTTTCATTCGGTTTTGAGCTTGGATGAGGTGTCTCTGAAGCTCCTGGATGATGGAATCCCTGTCCCTCAATAATTTGTCCACTGCATCTACAGAAGATGACTGATCTGTTTTAAACAGAGTGGGTGGTTCACAGCCATATAAGGCTTTAAAGGGAGTCATACCAGTGGAACTTTTATAGGTGGTATTATACCAATACTCAGCCCAATGAAGCCATTTGGGCCATTGTTTTGGTTTAGGGCTGCAGAAACATCTTAAATAGGTTTCTAAACACCTATTGACCACTTCGGATTGACCATTTGACTGAGGATGATAAGCAGAACTGTATTTTAATTTCGTACCCGAGCTCTTGAAGAGTTCAGACCAAAATGTGCTCAAGAAAAGTCTATCCCTGTCAGAAACAATGGAGAGAGGGAACCCATGGAGTTTGACAATCTCCTTGATGAAGGACTCCGCCACTTCCTTTGCAGTATAGGGATGGCAGAGAGGGATAAAGTGTGCATATTTGGTCAACCGATCTACCACCACCAATATTGTATCTAATCCAAAGGCTTTAGGCAATCCACCCACAAAATCCATAGATATATCTGTCCAGACCTGTGTAGGTATTGGTAAGGGTTGTAAAAGACCTGCTGGAGATAATGTTTGAGTTTTGTTTTGCTGACAAACTACGCACCCAGTCACATAATCTTTGATAGTCCTTCTCATCCCTTCCCAGTACAATAATCCAGAAATTCTTTTGAGTGTCCGAAGAAAACCAGAATGTCCTCCAACCTGTGAATCATGAAACTCATAGAGGATATGTGGAATTAAACTGGATTGTTTAGAGATAACCATCCTCTGCTTGTAGAAGAGTCTTCCTCCTTGCAAGGTGAAATTCTGGTGTGACTGAGAGTTTAACAGCAAGTCTTGCATTATTACTCGAAGTTTAGGATCATTTTGCAGCTCATCTTCAATAGTTACTAGGCTCGGAAATTCCACTTTGGTAACAGCAGAAAACTGCATTTGTCTAGAAAGGGCATCTGCAACTTTGTTCTCCTTCCCAGGTTGATATTGCACTTCGAAGTCAAATCCTAGGAGCTTGGATGTCCATTTCTGTTGCTCTTCCCCCAAAATCCTTTGATCTGTTAGGAATTTCAAACTTCTCTGGTCAGTTTTGACAATGAAATGCCTTCCAAGTAAGTAGTGTCTCCATTTCTGCACAGCAAGCACAATTGCCATAAGTTCCTTCTCATAGATCGATTTTGTTAGCGATCTTGGAGAGAAACTCTGGCTAATGTAGGCAAGTGGCCGATTGTCTTGCATTAACACTGCACCAATTCCCTTTCCCGAGGCATCTGTGGTGACAGTGAAAGGTTTGTTAAAATCAGGCAATGCCAAGACTGGGACTGTTACCATAGCCTGCTTTAGAGCTTCAAAAGCCTTTTGTGGTTCAGGCCCCCATGTGAAACCATCTTTCTTCAGCAAATTGGTTAGGGGTTGTGCTATTTTTCCATAATCTCGAACAAATCTTCGGTAGTATCCTGTTAGACCCAAGAATCCACGAAGGCTCTTCACATCTTTTGGAATGGGCCAGTCTGCCATGGCTGACAGTTTTTTGGGGTCTGCTTGGACGCCTTCCGCGGATATCAAATGGCCAAGATACTCTACTTGCCTTTGCCCAAAGCAACATTTCTTCTTATTTGCATATAGCTGTTCCTGCTGGAGCACTTGGAATACCGACTTCAAGTGTGACAAATGAGAGTTCTGGTCTTTGCTGAAGATGAGAATATCATCAAAAAATACCAGCACAAATTTCCTGAGAAAAGGTTTCAGCACTTCATTCATCAGTGCTTGAAATGATGATGGTGCATTTGTTAGCCCAAAAGGCATGACTAAATATTCATAGTGACCTTCATGCGTCCTAAAGGCAGTTTTAGGGATATCTTCTTCCCTCATTCTAATTTGGTGATAGCCAGACTTGAGATCCAGTTTAGAAAAAATTGAAGATCCCCCTAGCTCATCCAATAGCTCATCGATGGCAGGTATAGGAAATTTGTTTGGAACTGTCATTTTGTTCAGGGCCCTATAATCCACACATACCCTCCACCCTCCATCCTTCTTTCTAACCAGAATAACTGGACTTGAATAAGGACTGACACTATGCCGAATTATACCAGAATCCAGCATCTCATTCACAATCTTTTCAATCTCAGTTTTATGAGAATGTGGGTACCTGTACGGCCGTATGTTTGGTATGTTGCTGCCTTCCTTAAGAGTGATTGCATGATCCTGTCGTCTTGGTGGAGGTAAACCACTGGGAATTTGAAAAATTCCTTCATACTCCTGCAGAATCTCCTCTAATTCTGGCCATCCTTCAGCACAGCTGCTGGTAGGGAAGACTGCCTCTGCAGATTCTATGTAATACCCACAGCCTCCTTCTTGCAACGTTTTTCTTATTGACTTATAGGAAGCAAATGATCTAGAAAGGGAAGGTTCCCCTTTTAGCCGAATCTCCTTACCCCTAGTGTTGAATTTCAAGGTAAGTTCCCTGAAATTTGCCTTTATCTCCCCCAAACTACACAACCAATCCAACCCTAATACCACATCAGCGCCTCCTCCTAATTCAAACAGAAAGAGGTCTTGACAGACTTCCAACCCTTGCAGATTTAAGGTAACTCCTTTGCAGACTCCTGAACACGTGATCCTGTACCCATTCCCAACCTCAACCTGATACTTGGGGGTGTCAGACACTGTTAACCGCAGATCCTTCGCTACTTCTGCTCCAATAAAATTGTGTGAAGCTCCACAATCAATCAACACTACTACATTTTGTTCTCCCACCTTTCCCCAAAGTTTCATTGTTTGTGAGGATGTAAGTCCCATCAAACTTTGGATGGACAGATGAACTGCTGGAATTTCTCCCTCCTCCACTCCCTCTTCGTTGTTTTCCCCATTGCCTTCGGGAATAACTTCAGTTTCATCTTCTTCATCAACCACCATGATTTGCAGACTACGGACCTGACACTTGTGGCCAGGGTGCCACTTATCATCACACTTAAAACAAAGTCCCCTTCGTGATTTTTCCTGTAACTCTGCCTGAGTTAACCTCCTTGTTCCTCCCTGTGTGGCATTGCTTCCTTGACCCTCTGTTGTAGACGTGACATTAGAACTTGGATTCAGGGTGGACTTAGATTGAGAGAATCCTCGGGTCCCCTCATTATTCTTAGCCTCCTTCACATCAGTTTTTCCCGCATGCTTCGAGTAAGCTCCACGTGAGCTGTAATATCCTGACCCATGGCTTTCACCTTGGCCCCCACTCATAGTTCCAACTGTGCGGTCGTGCCTCACTCCTTTTTTTTCCAATAATAGCGCACTGTTTTTCCTTTCAATCTTCCTTGACATGTTCATCATGTCAGCCAACGTTAGATGTCGATACATCAGTAGTTCGTATCGGATATCTTCACGTAGGCCACTCAGCCAGATTCCTCTCAGCATTTCTTCATCCTCATAACGAAGTGTACCCACCACGTTCTCGAATTCTCGTCGGTAAACAGCCACCGAATCTGTCTGCTTCAGACTGAGTAATTCGTCATATGGGTTGTCCTCTAACTCTGGTTGGAATCGCTGAATTACCTCCCTCCGAAATTCCGCCCAAGTTGCTCGTGGGTTATGCCGTTCCCACCATTGGAACCAGCTGAGCGCCTCACCCTCCAGCACCAGCA